>BSYO01000007.1:7628091-8828091 GCA_033239525.1 Nepenthes gracilis | reverse complement strand
AGATGCATTGTTTCAGAAACGCTGACATCCACTGCATGCGTAGATTCAATTAATTCACGCATTTAAGAGCGCCATTTATTATTATTATTATCATTATTTTTTTAAAAAAAGCAGCCATATCAAGAATAGATCACTATCAGCCAATAATGTCTCAGTGAAATGAGACTGAGTCAAGAAAAAAATAAAAAAAAAATTGGGATTAGGACGATATTTTAGAACTTTACTAATATTGCATATATATATATATATATCAGCCTAAGATATTTTAAAATAAATATCCCAAATTTATTAAAAAAAGAAATCATTTTTAACATAACCGTGATATGGGATTGAGGGGGCGTCTTTCTTCTCAGCGGAGAAGGACCGTCCTTCTCTTAATCCGGGCCGTCGGATGTAAAATCCTACTCGGAAGCATATCATCAGATGCCTCTCCTTCTCTTGTCACAGTTAAAATTTTGAATCTAAATCGCCGCTCCAACTTCACCGCCATCAGGCCAGAGGTGCGCCACCATGAAAAGGCTATCACAACCAAGAATAGTGGAAAAGCCTGCATAAGATTTTGCAGGAAAGAGAGAAGTCCATCCTATGATGCATGTGCGAGCTACCTATTCTTTTCTTATAATCTGACTTACATTTCAAGTAAGGCCACGGTCTGAACAGAATTTTCCTTGGAGAACGATCTACTCAAATTTTACCATCCTAGAAATGTCAAAGTTCACCAACTCTAACCCCGATCTCAATCCAGTTCTCGAGGATGATTTAATTCAATTAGCTATGTAGAATTATTGGAAATGCTTTCTTTTTTACTACGTACAACACTTGGTCAGCTTAATGTCTATATTACAACTGCTACAGTCACTTTTAGTAAATTTCGTAGTTACCCAACATTTCTGACCATAGACCATAAGCCTAGCGGATTCTCTGCCCTACAAATTTATCCGTTCAAATTTAGAACGGCCATGACCGCATAATACACCAAATACATTTCTCCATTCTAGCCAAATCATCATAACTCCATGCATCACTTCATCAAATTCACATGCTACTTCCATAGTCTAATGCATTGACAATGATCTGCAAGTCAGTCGTTTTCCGTGCACCGCTAGCTGATGCAATCCAAACTAGCTTTCAGCCCTAGACCACACCACGCACGTTGGGCAAGTAACAAGGACTACATATCAATGGCAGTATCTAATGTCAAAAATACATGTTTCCCTTCCCAAGTAAAATCAACCATAAAATATACAGCAACAAACACATAAAACCAAACAGGTCATATATAGGTAAAGTGGTTTCTTGGATGAGAACCTTCTATGAGATGGGAGTGTTCAAAGTTAGTAACTGGATGTATTATAAATATTTCAGCCTAAAACAACCAAGAAAGATGTCTTTTTCTTGTTCTTACAGCATTTGCTGAACTATAGTGCTCAACGACTTAAAAATGTTCAAGCGAATTCAGATGGTATAATCCAGATGATATCGACAAAATTCTAAGGTGGCATGCTGGCAGCTAAAACAGACAGATTTTGAACTCTCGACTCTAACAAATCCATAAACCAAGTTAACCCCCTCCCCCCCCAAGAAATGAAAGAGAAAAAAAGGAGGGGAAACAGTCAAATGGGAAGGCTGAGATTTCAAGTAGAGACATTGTTGCTAAAATTGCAGAGGGCACAGAAATAAGGCAGCACTGTTAAAGACAACAAATGGTGAATGAAACAAGATGCTGCTTTTCTCGGACCCCTCAATGGATAAAAATGATCCCCAGGCTGCAAACTCAGATCATAATGTCCATGACAAAAACAAAATTTGTTAATAAACAGGATGAATAGAACCAAAATCAATTACTAATAAAATCAACAAAGTTGTGGAAGATAGATGTTATTTATTAAAAAAAAAAAAGGATAAAAAACGTGACAAGCCAACAACTTGACTTCCAATTTAAATTCGTACTACATGTGCTTTTACAATCAAATTCAAACTACCTACTAAAACCTATGTCTGAAGATAGTTCAAAGATAACAATACGAATTAGACCTATCAAAAGCCAGCCACCCAAGCAAATAAAGTATTTCCACACTAAAAGGGCACATAGGTATCAATCATAGATGTGATATCCACTAATATATTTGTGGTGCATGATAACCAGCATAGCTGTGATTCTCAGTAATAAATTTGTCTCAAGTCGCCCTTTAACTTATCCATGCTCTTAAAATCAATTTCTGAAATACCAGACATAATTAAATTTATAGTTCCAGCACCCTCCTGAGCCAAAATTCAGCCTGCCTCATATCTGGAATTCTTGATAAAGATATTGGTACACAAGAGGAACCATACAGAAATGCACAAAAAAAAAAAAAAAAAAAATGTTGTCTATTACTCTTGTGTAGGCAAACAAGCGAGCAGCTGCAGCCTTGAGTATTACTCTAGTGAAGGCAAAAAAGCAAGCAGCCGCAGCCTTGAGATTGAAGAGGCATAAAAGGAATTACTCCTAGTAAGATGCTTAGGGAGGAAAATGCTTCAAGAGCAGAACATCAGTAGAAAAAGAAAGTGCCTCTCCTAATGTAGTCAGGAAACTGACTGGAGGTGGAAAAACAGGAGATACATTAGTTGGAGCTTGGAAGGTGGTGTAAGCTGGAGTTTGGTGCTGCAAACGCTGCATTGTTACTGTACTATTGAAATGCAGATCAAATTGTAAAACCAATAGCATATTCCTGAAGTCTCAAAATGAATTGGTATTGCTTCTTTTTTATTTTAATGAAAGTTTTCAGGGACATTTTGTTGTCGAGAATCAAAGACATTATACTAAACTAAAATTTCCAGCTAAATGGATTCAGCTGCATGGATTCATTGCATCCATGCATCTCTGTTGTAAGTCATATCCTCTGCTAAAACCAAATATGATGAGAAATATAGACAGCAATCTATAGAAACATTATAGTGAGAGTTTCATACATCGGACTATCCCCAATCCATAGAGATATCAATAGTCACCCATAAGCCTATCTATTAATATCAAGCCAATAACTCAATAAATTTCATGACAGAGATTAAAAGAAACACTAAATTTTACGTAATGATAGGCTTGCTCAGCAAAATATCTCACCTTTTCGATAGAATCGTTCAGGTCATCATTCCCCTTGCATACATATTCTCAAATCCAGGAAAAGTTTTCCACACCAAATGTCACAAGTTCACTAATCATGTTGAAGGCATGGAGGAGTGCTCATTTTCTATCACCCAAGACATCCTTACTTTACTCATCTACACTATCATCCACAAAATCAAAACAGGTTGGGTGAAGTGAAGACTGGTTCCAATTTCATGTGCATATAAGAATACCATTCAAATATAAAGGCAAATACAATAAGGTGGCGATCATGCTGTGCAGAACAGAATGCTAGGTACGTAACAACATAATAAAAAAAATGGAAGTCACAAAGATGAAGATGTCAAGATTCATGTGTACCCATTTAATGTGGGAATTATTGTTGATATTCCATAGAAGCCAAGTTGGCACCAACAAAAGACAAAAGACAGGAAACACTATTGCAATGGTTTAGTCATGGGATGCAAAAGTACAACTGTAACTTGTTAGGGGATAGGAGAGGTACAATAGAAAAAGGGTAGAAGAAGACCAAAAAATATGTAAAGGGAGCAAATGCTAACAAACCTTAAAAAATGTTGTTGAAAGAAGACATTTAGACTGTAGGTGACAAAGAATATGTAAATGACATAGGGAATATGATGGCTAATTGTATACTGAAATGCTAGCTTGCGCTCTCGTGCTCACTATGTTTGTTGATTAGATTGATGTTGACGAAGTAGTGGTCAGGCCTTTTATACCGTTTCTCACAAACGGTGCCAATGATGTATCTTGGATTAGAATCTTGAACAGATTCAAGTTCAGCTGCTCTTTGGGCTTGTGCTGGAGTCCAGTCCAGTCTTCGTTTGGCGCGACTTAGATCATGCACACCACAATAATAGACGAGAAATCAGAGGAAAACGGCGGGACTCGCTTCCCGATTTATTCTTCGGTACTCAAATCAATAATCTACCTTCCAAGATGAAAAAGGTAAAAACAGAGTAAACAAGAGTTGTAGTTGAGAAGGGGATTTGTGAGTCTAGTTCGGAGGTACACTTGGCGTGGAGTGGCTTTGGGTTATTGTGTGCTCGTGGAGAGCGGCGTTTTAGCCCACTGTGTTTGCCGGGAATGAGCAGTGGGAAGAGAATAGCAACTAGTTGTTTCGAAAGATGGATTGCTTGCACTAGATTGAATACTGGAGAAAGCATGTCTTTGAATTGTGTTCCCATGACTTTTTATAACAGTTGGACCTCGCCACCTTCCTTAGGCAGCACGGCGGGCTATCAGCCGTCTCAAGGTATCATTTCCCTCCAATGAGAGGATGCAGGCGCCATTCAGGGCCGTAACGGTCGGGAGGGAAGATTTCTTCCTCCGTGGGGATGTCGCATAATGTGAATGTAGAAGCTTCCATTGGAGGTTGTGTGCCGATTTGCGGGCTTCCCTTCTGGGATGTGTGCTGATTTGGGGGGCTTCTGTTACAGAGGAGGTTGCTATTTAGGCAGATCTTCAGCATCACGGCCAATTAAGGCAGATGACCGTTGCATGCAGGGAAGGGCTTGTGGGCCGCTTTTAGTTTAGGCCGCGTTTGGTATGGGCCGCATCTAGCTGCCTGAGGACCTTCTTCAGTCAATTGGAGTGTTGACCGTCCTTTGGGCCAGGGAGCTACGATGCTTTCTGGGTTACTCACTTCTTTGAGCCTATCTACTTTAGCTGTCCCCATCAAAATTATATTTAAAAAATTAAAAATTATTTAAAATTAATTATTTTAAAAATAATTAGATTACGACCATTCACTTAAAAATAAATAATTAAAAAAAAAAAAAAGGCTCTCTGTCACTCCCTCCCACCTTTATCTCATTCATTATGCATTCTACCTGTGTTGTTTGATGAACTACTAAGCCTAACCGAGAAACCAGGGAAGCTTATTGACCTGCCTAGCGTGAAGTTAAATTAAAGTAAATTTTCGTGGTTACATTATTAGCAATATAGTTGACTCGGGAATTGATATGGCTTTTTTTTATTTAATTTTATTTTCACATTTTATTCTTATTTTCACATTTTGCACAATTTTATTCTTAAAATTTACGTTAGATTGTAATTATACAAAGTTTCAAGCTTAATTAAGCAAATTTAAATCCCGTGGCTGTGTGATGTGATAAACGCTGTAATTTCTCGCCATTATAATTCAAAAATATTTAGAAGGCATCTTTGGCGGCACTTAGAACACCCTATGGTGAAATAGCATACATTTATCTATCTATTTTTATGGATAAATAGATAAATAAAGCATCAAATCATTAATAATATTCCACAAAATGGAATTCTAACACCAATCTTATCTTTTAATGTAACATATTTTAACTGTAAATATTTCATAATTTGAGCTTTTAACCAATTTACTGTGAATGTGGATGCGACATACCAATCTAAGTAGCATGTCAAATATCCAAGCATAACTAACCATAGTTTTGTAAGTTCAGCTTCTACCTTCTGCAAAGGGGGGTACCTATGTGTTAGGGTCGACATCTGGATCCACCCGATCTAGTAGTAACGGAATACCCGAACCTCTCGTTATCGTCAGCCACCATTTAGTAGGAATAAGGAACGCAAGAGATGCNACAATAACTTTTTTACTTGGAAACCCCTTCTTAAGTAAGGAAAAAAACCACGGAACATAAAGTCCACCAATAAATCCACTATATAAAATGATTACACAAACCCCAAACAGAATTACAGTAACCACCATGTCTATACAAGCCTTAGAGGCAAAAACGAAAAATAGAGCACGAGAATATAAAAAACTCACACTTTGTGTTTCACTCACTGCTATCTCTTTCTTGTACTCTTTCTTTCCTCACTGTGGTTCTCTCTACTCTCTCATTTTACAAGTGTTAGTGAAACGACAATTGCCGTTTCACTCCCGCACTCATGTGTCCGGTGCACAGCACCCTTGGTATTGTCTCCCACACCAACCTAGTGCAACCTGCACCTTGGGAGTCTTCACACACCCACACATTGGGTGGTTTTCCTCTCGCCACTCACCATCGCATGCCCAGCATGCATACATATATAATAATCTGCCTAGAGACCTTCATACATATATAATATACAGATATGGGTTGTGCGCAATGACGATCGAGGACATGGAATGTTCGAGGTCGTTGTCACTGCTTGGAGACCAAGGAATGCCAGTAGACTTTTGTAATGGCCAAAGAGCATAGATAGTTTGGGGACTTGACTGTAGTAATGATTGAGAATGTTGTGGATAGCTGGTAGCAAGTTGTGGACAGTTGGCTCTACAGAGCAGGTTGCAGGCTTGTAGTATGTACGCTGTCTGTGTAGACTGCAGGTTGCAAAGTTAGTGGGCAAAGTTATTGGCAGGTTGTAGAGCAGGTGGCAGGCGTTTGTCCACACGCAACCGGCCTATTGGTTGAAGGTCTCCGGACAAATTATTATATATGTATGTATGCTAGGCATGTGCTGGTGAGTGGCGATAGGAAAACCACCCAGTGTGTGGGTGTGTGAAGACTCCCAAGGTGCGGGTTGCACCGGGCTGGTGTGGGAGATAACACCAAGGGTGGTGTGCGTCGACTGCATGAGTGCTGGGGTGAAACGGCGGTTGCCGTACACCAATACTTGTAAAATGAGAGAGTAGAAGAAAGAGATAGTAGTGAGAAAAATACAAAGTGTGAGGCCTTTGTATTCTCGTACTCTGTTCTTCAATTTTTGCCTCTAGGGCTTGTCCTGGGTTTGTGTAACCATTTTACATAGTGAATTTATTGGTGGACTTTGTATCTTGTGATTTTTTTCCTTAGTTGAGAAGGGGTTTTCATGTAAAAAACTACTGTACATCTCTTTGTTCCTTATTCCTATTAAATGGTGGCTGACGCTGACAGAAGGCTCAGGTATTTCGCTGCTATCGGATCTGGTGGATCCGATTGTCGAACCCCAACAAGTGGTATCAGAGATAGCTGAGATCGGCCCAAACCCAAAAAGGGCTGCTTGCGGAGGATGCTGATCCGAAAGAGCTACCGCGGAGGTGTTGACCTATTGCCAGAGTGGAGTAAAGGTCGCAAGGGGAAGCCGCCGAGTGAAGTGCCGCAGAAGTCGAGCCGCCAAGGTCTGCGACGGTTGAAGTGTATCTAGTGTCATCGTGAAAGAATTTGCCATTTAGTGTGAAACTGGATGGAATTATAAAAAGCACAGTAGAGTTAGCAAGGCCGAGGGCGGAGCTGAGCAAGGCCAATGGTGGAGCTATGCAGGACCAATGGCGGAGTTGAGTAGGGCCAAGGGCGGAGTTGAGCAGGGTTAAGTACGGAGTTAGCAGGGCTAAGGGTGGAGCCAGCAGGACTAAGGGTGGAGCCAGTAGGGCAAAGGGCGGAGCTGACGTCGGGATCCCAATTGAGAGAAAACTACTGGAAGGCAGGTAATGACGATCGCTGTGTAGAGGAGGTGTTCCTCACAAGGTCGTAAGGGGAAGTTTGTTGAGTTTGATCACTCCCTTGTGGGTAGCCTAACAAATTGGTTTGTCAGCGGAGGATTTTCGGAGAGCAAATGACGGAGTTCATTTGGCAGAGTGAAATTTCAGAGAACAGTGGACGGTCAATGAAGATTGACTGGCGAATGGCCAACTGTAGATTCCGGTCAATTGAAGGTTGATCGGATGGTAGCAAAAGATGGTCAACGGGGAGGTTGACCAGCTAACAGCAGAAGACAGTCAAAGAGGTTGACCGAATGAATGCTGAAGACGGTCAATGAAAAGTTGACCGGCTGAGTAATGGGCCTAAAAAGCCAAAGGGAAGGGCGGAATTTACCAGTTGGTGACATTGGTATGGAATCGCTCGCATTCATGACTTAGTGTACAGTAATGTCCGAAGATATGGGTTGTGCACAGTGACGACTGAGGACATGGGATGTTTGAGGTCGTTGTCACTGTTTGGAGATCAAGGAACGCCAGTGGACTCTTGTAATGGTCAAAAAGCACAGATAATCCAGGGGCTTGATTGCAGCAATGACTGAGGACGTCATGAACAGCTGGCAGTAAGTTGTGGACAGTTGGCTTTACAGAGCAGGTAGCAGACCTACAGTGTGTACGCCATCTATGAAGGCGGTAGGTTGTAGAGTTAGTGGGCAAAGTTGTTGGCAGATTACAGAGCAGGTGGCAGATGTTTGTCCACACGCAACCTACCTATTGGTTGAAGGTCTCCGGACAGATTATTATATATGTATGCATGCTAGGCATGCGGTGGTGAGTGGCGAGAGGAAAACCACCCAGTGTGTGGGTGTGTGAAGACTCCCAAGGTGTGGGTTGCACCGGGCTGGTGTAGGAGACAACACCAAGGGCACTGTGCTCCGGCCGCATGAATGCGGGGGTGAAACGGCGGTTGTCGTTTTACCAACACTTACACAATGAGAGAGTAGAGAGCACCACGGTGAGGAGAGAAAGAGTAGAAGAAAGAAAGGGCAGTGAGTAAAATAGAAAATGTAAGGCCTTTGTATTATCGTGCTCTATTCTTCAATTTTTGCCTTTAGGGCTTATATAGCCAGGGTGGTTGCTGCATTCTATCTCTGGGTTTGTGTAACCATTTTACATAGTGAATTTATTTGTGGACTTTGTGTCCAATGATTTTTTTCCTTAGTTGAGAAGGATTTTCACGTAAAAAAATATTGTGCATCTCTTTGTTCCTTATTCCTATTAAATGGTGGCTGACGATGACGAAAAAAGTCCGAGTATTCTACTACTACCAAATCGGGTGGATTCGGGTGTTGAACCCAAACACTATGAACAATACAGTACGTTAAGAAATGACTGGCGCTAAGTTCTAGTAGGAAACATTCGAAGAAAAATGAGCAAAGGATTCTACGTGGTTCCAGCACTTGCAGCATAGGCCCAGTGCACTAACAACGAAGGATGTTTCATCCTATGAGATCTTCCCAAGAAAATAAATTTAATAGTCGGAAAGTTTTTCGTATGAGAGAGGATATTCTTTAGCTACCATTGAGATATCCTTAATAACGTAATTATCTCATTTATTTATTCATACTAACAGACCCAAACAAAAATAAATAGATAGATATTGCTGTGCCATTCAAAAATACTCAAGGGTGTCCCCAAACGTTTCTAAGCATTAACTACCCAAAACAAAAACGTCCCTAAGCACAAGTTTTGAAAAATAAATAAATAATTCCGTCCGCATATTGTTAGCGAGTTGTTACATAATCCCAACCTTGGAGCATTTCCCCCTTAATTCGTCAGACACGGCTCAAATCTTCTACCATGGCGACAGAAATCCAAGGAATCAAAACTTCAATAATGGCATTTCACGAATTGAGTATTCATGGCTGAATGAAAACTCCATTGGTAGATGATGCCACCCATATTAGTATTTCATTTGGTTTTATGATCATTCAACTACTATTCTGTGGCCGACACAGGGCACAGATGGTCTGAAAACTAAGTTAAACCAAAACAATAAGTAATACAGGGAGTAATCAAAATCAAGACATGGAGGACAAAACTAATAGATAATTCTCACAGATTCAGAAGGCTAGCACATACAATTGAGACAATGTCACAAACAAAAATATCCAAATTTGGGCAAATGGATTCATTTCATCTGCTGATTAAGATAAACAGTTTTGATAGGGCACATCAATGATAAACAGAATGAATTTTCTATTTCCCTGTTCCCAGCCATGGGACAAATCTAATGTCAAATGTCTTCTAGTTGTATCCAACAACAAAAGGTTAAACTAAACTACACATTTACCGGCCTAACTGCCCTACATGAGCT
The DNA here is from genome assembly GCA_033239525.1 of Nepenthes gracilis. Lineage (NCBI taxonomy): Eukaryota > Viridiplantae > Streptophyta > Magnoliopsida > Caryophyllales > Nepenthaceae > Nepenthes > Nepenthes gracilis. The sequence continues at coordinate 8,818,215 of BSYO01000007.1, read as the reverse complement.
AGTGATTTATGACTAGCAATTCAACTAGAGAATTATAAACAGATCAGTAGCCTTGGTACTGCCAACATGGCCAGATTTTACATGAATAAACAACAGGAGATGAGTTTCCTTCGTCAAGCCCGATGCATTGTGGAGTTGGTACAACGTGGCTTGCCTTCAAGCTACGACATTACTGCACTCCGGTGATATACAAGCTAGCCGCGAAGACAACATCCCGTTTTATTGCATTGGATGCCGCTTCCATCTTTTTGTGGAGTGCAGAGTTTCCCATAATCGATGCAGCATTTTTGAATTCGCGACACGTCTCGTCAAGCCTGACAATAGTCCTCACTATCAGGCCTTCGGGGACATTTGTGAGCTCACAAATATCAGCAAACGGAGTGCCCTGCCACAAACAACAAAGCATGCATAGGTTGATGAGCCAAGAAAATGACACAGCAGGTCACTTGACAGCATCTTCACATAGGAAAAGTAGAGTGTAGAAAACTTTATTCAGCACCTTTGCCCACTCATAAACCACTTCAACGAGACCAAATTTTAGATTTTCTTGAGCATACTCCTCAGGATTTACAGGCAGTTTGAAATCCACTTGCAGCTGTCCAAGTTTAATGGCTGTATCGTACAATCTGCAAGTGTAAAGAAATATAAATATTAGATTAATTCAAAGATCATGCAGAATCAAAAGTCTCACTCTGATAGCCAATGATGAATCCAAATGGCAACCACGCTATACAAGGTGAAGTGCTATGCAGTGAAGTACCATAATGTACCAACAATTGCAGTGGCAAAGATGAAGTTCTCAAAATGGAATTCGTGGGCATATGAGGAGGGATAAGATTTCAAAAATTTTCATATTGGAGAAAGTCAGCGGGGCATAATCCAAGAAAAAAATGCAAGAGATAAATTTGATATGGTTTGATGATTAGTAGTGAAGACCATCTAGTGCGCCTAAAAGGCGGTGCTAAGCAATGATCAACTATAAAACAAGTAGAGGAAGATCAAAGAGAAACGAGCAAGCTAAATGGCAACGAGAATCCACGTAACAAATTCCACATAGTGAGTAAAGGCTCAGTTTATGTTTAGTTTCAGGATGAATATAACTGATTCTATGAGCACAAGTACACAATCTTTGTCAAACTAAAGACAATTACACCTGTTTCAGGTGTATAGCTTCCCTTAAACACAGTGGAGGAAGAGGAAGCCTTTCTCCCCCAAAAGCAAATCTTTGAAGGCTATTGGGCTGTCCTGTTAGTGGGTGCAGATCATGTGACCAAGGCAGATTTGGAACTGGAATCCTTCGCAAAGAACAACATATGTTATAGAGAAAATTCACAAGGTGTAAGAGGAAGGTTAAAAGCAGCAACTTACTTCTGTATAGCCTGTGAGAGCTTGGAAGTAAGAGAAGGTTTGGAAGTATTCTTTTGCTGAAACACAAAGGCAGACATTAAAGCAACTGCCTCTTCTGGTTCAAGGCCATCCATCTGATTCTCAAACAAACATTCCGTGCATATTAACTCCTCTCCAGAATTCATCTCACAAGCAACACGACCTTTGATCTGAACCGCAAGATCATCATCTATACAGCCAATAGCCTTTAACACGTCTATCTGAAAGCACAATGAAATGACATAAGAGGCCCTTCCTGTGATCCGAGTCCTATTTCATTTGCCTAACTAAAAATATTCTCAGAGGTGAATTTTGAAGCATACCCGACCCTGAAAGTCTGGCATCTGCTGAAGTGCTTCATCAGACATTTGGAACTTCAGTGCTTTAACTTCTTCTCTGTGCCTAAAAATTTCTCTGGCCAAATTGATATGCTCATCCAACTTTATACATCCGTGACATTTATTATCTGCCATCTTTTGCAATAATCTGTTCCACTTACAGTATGCTTCTACAAGATCCATATCTTTCAACTTCAGATCTGAAAGAGAATAACAGTGAGGAATCTCAAGTTGAGTAAAATTTTTCCACATAGTCACCGCCAGGGCAGTTTAGCAGTCACCCACCAGCCCTGGAGGGAGGTTCATTTGGTTCAGAGGAAGAAGCTCAAGAAAAGCGACATCTAATAGGGGAAGTGGCATGTATGGCTGCTGTGGCCATTGCCTGGACCGTAAAAAAAAAAAAAAATTGGAGTTGCCACACCCAGCAACCCAACAAAGTGCCTCCAAATGAAGAAGAATGTGACTCCAACTCCATATTAATTGAAAACAAATTAACAAATCTACCTTTAAAAAACACATAAATCATGTAATGGCAGGGCATTATTGCTTTCTATGTGAAAAACACAAGGAATATGTAAACCAAACAAGTTGATATTGGTATAAGTCCAAAAATGTAAACTGAACATAGAAACTCCCAATACATCGAAAGAAAATTCTTGGGAAGGAAAAGAATCCCGAGGAGTGTGCACCTTGAACAAAATCGGACCTAAGAAAATACACATGAGAAGCTTCCAATTTTCAATCTTCAGTTGAAGCTTCGTCATAGTCGCTCAACGTACAACAGAAGAACTGGAGTGTCCAGTTAATGGGTGGTTTAAGTAACTCAGACCATACTAGTAAATTTAGATAAATAAATGATTAAATTCACAAGCACACTAAAATATAGATAATTCATACAGTGGGTCACAGAACTGTCATACCCTTCACTGGATCCAAGGCTGAGGGATATTTGTTGCCATCAGATTTAAAATCCAGCAGCTGCTGTACAATCTTCGAATAGGCAGCATTGCTGGCATCTTCAAGAAGTCGAACTTGATCAATCTTTATCTTGCGCTTGCAAATGCATAGGAATTCCTTATTATCAACTCCTCTGACCTCATAATTCACTCCAGCAGCCACTCCGCTATGAGGCAATGTGATGTTAATTACACCAGTTCCTTTACGAGAAGTGGCAGATGAATAATACTCATCATCTAGAGCACGTTTGGCTTTAGGAATCAAAAAGAATCCTTCTCCGAATTTGGCAACTCCTTTATCTGGTGTGTCGCCACTGGCCAAGGTTGTTTGCATTGTCGATGGTACATCTGGTTTCAGCACTATGACAATGTATTGCTTCATACTAGCAGAAGGTGCTTTTACAACAGCTCCAAGTAAATGGTCTCGAGCCTGCCAATTGTGGATGGTGAAGACACAAGAAGCATAACTGTGCTAACAATGGTGGGGAAGGTGCTCGATGTAGATCGAAACCCCAAATAAGCAACACCGATTAGAACACTCATCTACAGAAAAATACATGCCACCACCATAAGGACGGAGAGGCAGGTCTAAAGAATCACTTTCTGTCTAGCATACAGATAACAAATTCATTTAACATCTAATTATACATCTGAGATTTGTATGATAGGGATAGAATTTTTTTTCCCTTGAAATTCACTTCTTGAGAAGTTGTTGGTATACATATTTTAAAATATGAACCAGATTATTATTTGGGTGGTTCAGTTAGGTATCTGAATTTCCCAACCCGGCGTTTGCTCTATTTGCAATACTATAGAGGATTTTGAGGGAAAATGAGATTTCAATCCCTCTGACTCCATATTCAAAAATGTAAAACACCATGTTGACTATATTCAACCAGTGGTTCAAATTTTTGGAGTTCAAACCTTCCATTTAGTAATTGATAAAGGATAGCCCAGTACATGATGCTTCCTGTATGCAAGCTCTGGGGAAGGTCAGACATCCGATGGAGCAACCTTACAATTGCACTAAAGCTCACCCTTTCTGTCTAGTAATTGATAATATTGCAATTTTCACCCTTTTGTCAAACATAAGAATCATTTTAGAACTTTCTCCATCTGAAACAATTGCTGTCGGCTACCCTAAAGGGATATTGGTCAACATTAGTAGCCCAATTGAATAAGTGGACAGGTACAGCTAGAAAGAGAAAACATTCACCCTGATGAGGACCCACCTAAGCCCTTTGCTTGCAATCTCTACAGTTTAGGGACCGTGCCGTTCCATTTGTTTTTACTTTCTACTTATTCTAAGCATTTCATGGAACTTCGAGAAAAGATGAATTTCTAGGGAGAAACCTCTGGTACTTTACCTATTAATCCTTAACTACAAGAATAAATTGCCCCGGAGTGTACAAATTGAGTAAGGTCATGATGGTCTCAAATTTAGCCAATAAAAATGGGACTGTGTAAGAAAGGGGCCAGCACGTTCTCCTAAGACAGCCAGATTTAGTTCCACCTCTGGGCATAACTATGTCTCAGCCAAGACCAACCGCCCAATGCTTTCTAGCCCTGCCATGCCCAAGCAAATGTTAGCTCCTTTCTAATTAGTCCAAATATGCCCTTCATCTGCTTATTATCTGACTACTCTCATTTTCACAACTAGACAAAGACACACTAAAAAATATTACAATTTTACAAATAAATAGCACGATAATCAAGGCAAACATCTTGGAGCGGTTAATTAGTGTATTGATAAGTTAAGTTCTAATACGCCCTGCAAACACTTGGTGACAATCTAAGACACCTCCCATTTGCTTATAGAGCACGTTAAGCATCTTTACTATGTCTCATCAGTGATGGGGACTCTTACGCTGCTTAAAACCCAAAGGATGTCTCCTTCGCTCTTACATGCACGTAAATCACATACTAAGGCATGATTGGAGCAAATTCCTTTGGGAAACTCCTGGGGTTCCCTTATGTTTGTCTCTTTATTAGTGCATTCACAGTGTCCAACACTAGCTAACACACTACACAGAAGGATCCAAGATGCAACAAATTTTCGTTCAAATAAAACATCAGGTATAATGATCCAAATATTCTGATCTCAATACCAGCTGAAAACAATGGGCAGGTGCATATGATTTTCATCACAAAAATCAGAAAAGACAAAAACTCAGTTCAAGTTCCAGACTTGCAACAAACACCTCATTAAATCTAAAGAAAGTGTGGGAAAAACAAGAAGACATTCTAGCGACATCACAGAAAGTTAGCGTCTCACCACTTGTGATTTCACAATCACCACTCTCCCAGGTGTGAGAAACTGTTGGGCAATATGAGGCTGCATGATTGCCTCGGTTATCTGGTCCCAATATTTCTCAGACTCAGCGTGCATCTCAAAGTATTCCTCAATAGCTGGCTCCCCCTTTATGCATCTACAATTATCAATTCATCACTATTAGTCCTATAAGTATGGTGCAGGTACATCCAAGAAATCTATTTTTCAATTTAAAAATTCAAAACAATACATCTATCTAGAGACTCATGGTCTTTGTCACATGGTCAGATATAGATACAACACCCATCTCTGCATCAGAGATCCTTGGTTGAGTAACTTAAGTTTTGAAGTAGTGATTGCAAATCATATACACAGCAAAACTGAGCTTTTGCCAAACCAGAAATTTTTTTTTTTCTTGGAATTGACCAAATAAAAGGCTAAAGGTTAAGAATTGAAGTAACAATAGGATTTCTCTATTGTGATTAAGAAGTCCAAGGGTTGAAATAAGAGAAACGGAAAATTTGCAACGCATGGGAAAGGCTATGCACATTTGACCTCCCACATCCCTATTAAAAATATGGGAACTTCGTGCATTACTTGCATGTTTAGACCAAAAATTACTAATTTAACAAACATACTCAATTGCTTTTGTAGGCTGTGCAAGTTTTCGCATAAGAAGCTGTTGCTGTTCAGGAAGTTTCTTCTGAGCATGAAATTCAGCAAAACTTCTTTTTAACATGTCCTCCACCTGCGTAATACAACCACATTTAACATGGGAATATAAAAATGGTAAAAGTGGCAGACACTCCGACAGCATTGCAATACCAAAGATTTAACATATAATTTATAGATATGCAGCATGGCTCAACTTGCTGTAAAACGGCTGACTGGTCTCTTCACTGCAATTAGGCCTCTCAATAACATGGTATCATAATCAAATAGATACTCCTGTGGAAGCAGTTGAAGAAGTTGCAGGAAAATAATATGTATGTAAGACCTATAGTCTGCACGGTGAATCACCATGAAATGATTTCAGAAAATTAACTTTTGAGGGGCCATATATGTATAAATATTCTGCCTTTCAGTATATCAGAAGCCAGAAGGCCATCAGACCTTCCACTATAGTTGGTTCTTCAGCAATCTCATAATATCTACCATCCCATCTAAATCATTTGAAACATGGGCCTCCCAGTTAAATTCTAGCCTACAACTATTGAAGAACCCTTCATTAACACAGGTATATAAATCCACAAACATACGTACACTTTGAATGTCCACATTACAATTCTAGGCTTTAACTATTAAGTATTCCCTAAATGAACATATTCATATATGAATGCACACACATGCATACATTGAGATTTGTTAAGCAAGAACTAGTATTAACTATATATGTAACTTATTTGTTGATATAACAATTGCATAAAAAAACTGTTCGGAATATCTGTTAACCATCATTTTCCTCTTAAGAAGTACCATATTCATGGAATTTCTGCAAAAAACATTACAGTCAACAAATCTGAAGCATACCCTATGTATGAGAGAAATTGTTGAGTATAAGTTAAATGTTAAAAAAAAAAAAAAAAACAGACTGCTCGATTCTTTCTCAAATAATAAATATCAATCTGCTACCAAAGATCTTGTAGAAGGATGCTACATGGTTGCACTGAGCTTTATCTGGTCATTAATGTCTAAATAATCTTCGACAATTATCTCTAGCAACCAGAAAAAGAAAGATGCATAAAGTCAATGTGAATGCCACGTGACAACAACCCAAGTAAAATAAACTATATGTACCATATTGGAAGAAAGAAATATAACCACAAAGCAGGCAGGTAAAAGTAAAATAGGCAAGAAATATAAATTGAACCGTGTAGCATGCATCAAGTTCCCATCACAATAATTTGAACAAAGATGGTGATGGAAATGCATAGCGCAGAAGGAAACATGATAGATGAACGGGAAATTCTATGCCAAAACTATGGCGACTGATGAAACTATCAGAAGTCCGCATCATAATGATGGATGTCCCAGTTATTTAACAGTACCTTCAGTTCTTCAACACGAAGCAGACGCAGGATCATAATATAGGTCAACCGAAATTGAGATTCGAGCCTGGTAGCACGTCCAAGCATAATATGCTTTAAATCCTTCTCTTCTGGAATTTCATCACGACACATTAAAACAACTGTACCAATGCTATCAAGCCCTCTCCTACCAGCACGTCCAGCCATTTGAGTGTATTCCCCTGGAAGTACCTGCCTGAATTCCTTGCCATCAAACTTCCTTAAAGTGTCAAAGACAACCTGCATGAAATATTTATTCCAAACAAATTTGGTGAATAAATTGCATGTAGATACAAAATCCAATGATTTTTGGACACAGGAGTGCAGAGTAGTTGTGTTAGAACGAGGTGCCAGGCGCCAATCCAAAATCAAGAGACTATGGTACAGATAGCCAAGTGAGCTCTTCTACATCAAATATACCTAGCACAAATGTTGGAATTAATTCCACAATTGCTATCACTAAAAGGATGTAGCTCACACATTTAAGGAAAATATATGAATGTAGTCTTAGGCCTCCAGAAAAAAAAGGCATGGCTGTTTATGGTTGTCAAGCATACAACTACCTGACACCGTTTTATTTTACAAGATGCAGTCTCCTGCAAATCACAAAACTGACATATTTCTTCACAAATTGTAGTTTACATAGAGAGGTTTCACCACAGCAGGAAAGTGATTCTTTTTCAATGATTAAGCAAAAGAGACTCACCGTTCTAGCAGGCGCATTAACTCCCATAGCAAATGTCTCTGTTGAAAACAAGACCTACAACAAGAAGGAAAAACAACGTCAGGAACAAAGCCCAAGCCCAGAAAAGGACCACAAAAAAAAAAAAAAGTAAACCCGCATATATATAATACACTAACATTTGTTCAAAGTTCGGTTGCATAATCTTGATTTTGTTTCAATGCAGTTGTTTTGTGCATTTAGTTCAGAAGGAATACAAAAATCTATAAGTTGTCAGCATGTGATGATGTTTTTGATAAAGTAATTTTCTAGCTTCTCAGCAAAGTTCGTTGCCCAAGTTTCCCAAGGTGTTTCTATATTCAGGAGCAAAGAGCAGGCATACCATACGCAACACTGTCTAGAGACTAGATATTTGTATATTTGGAGAATCATTAAAGGTTGCCCTTGCAAATATGGTTTTGAGGGTTGTCAAAGTCCAGTTTGGGAGCATGCACGTTTGAACTTGTTGGGAGGGTGGAAAGCTAATATTTTATAGTTTTATACAGATCTGGGGCAACAACCAATGGATACCCTTTCATACCACATTAATGAAACATAAGTTATCATATTGGGGAATGGGGAGATTAATCACATTAGAATAACAAGGAAGATGTGCAAATATTGGCTCATACCTTGATAACACCCCGACAAAAGAGCATCTCTACGACCTCTTTCACAATAGGTAGCAGCCCTGCATGATGCACACCAATTCCCCTATGAAGAAGACTTTGCACTCTAAGGATCTGTGGAGGCAAACAATAAATACTTATCACATCTAAATTTTTGCTTGAATTAGAGGGACAGGTGAAAAACCTGAGGTAGATTCCTGTCAGATCCCTTAAGTCGTGAAAATGCTTTGTCACAGAAAATACGAATTTCACTCTTCTCTTTACTACTTGTATGGTCGGCTCCCCTCATAATATCAGCTGATTTATCACATCGATTCTTTGAGAAACAAAATATGACCACCTGCAGTTTTTTAAAAAAAAAAAACCAATTGAAAAACAATAGGCTGACTGCCTGTATTAAGAATGCATGAAAAAGTTGGTGATTCTTAATGACAAACACATGTTCCCAGAAAAGACAGCTGCATAATACAGTCTGGCAAATTATCCAACAATGAATGAACTGCATTGGGCCTGTTGGCACTTGGCAACAAGCAATAGTTATTAGAAACCATGCCCCATTAATACCCTCTTATATAGCAAAGATGACTTCTTGCCATTTAGGAAAGGGGGACCTACCAACATCAATTTGATTGAGTATCAAATTGTGCCTATTTCCTTTGACCTTCGATGTATCATTTGGAAAGGAACAGTACATAGAAGGCCAGTAGGGAAGCAAAAATCTGAATCCTTTATTTTCTAGGAAGCAATCAACAATTGGGATGTAAATGGAAAGTATCACGCCTGAACAGGAGTGTATTTCATAAAGGACTTTTGCAGCAAACCAAAAAAAAAAAAAAAAAACCAAAAGAGGCTGTTTTGTACAAAATACCAAGTAGTATTTACATAAACATTCGTTGTAACGTCTCTGCTTACAGGTAAAAGTGACATTTTTGAAAGCTTGTTTATAAGTTGAAACCATGAAGAAGCTTCTGATCTCCTCAAACCCCAATTGTTCTGGCCATCATGGTTCAGGTTCCCAGCACCAGAGCCTTTTAAATTCACAAAATTATGGGGTCCAGAATGCTTATTTTGTTTCCCTTGTTGGGGATTTTGATGATTTTGTGCACGGGCACCAGCGGAGCCTGATGAAGAACTAGAATATGTTGCATAGCCACCTCCAACTGTACGGGAATTCTTTTTCATGTAAGCATCGTTAGCAGCTTTTAGTCCTTGAGGAATAAGGGTTTCATTTTCACATATTCTGTAAAGTTCACCAGCATAGAACAGGCAGTGCTCCAAAGGGACTGGTCTCTTTGTAGTCCTAATAACCAAAGAGAAGGGAAACAGATGTAAGATAAAAATAATAGTAATAATAATAATAATTTTTTACAAGCAGTAGTCATAACTTGTCAGAGAAAGTAATTACACATTATATGTACAGAGAAGAGTTCAACAAAATGTCAAAATTTGCAGGAAAGAATAGCTGCCAACTTCAGACGCCATAGAGACCACTGACTCACCCTGTAACACGTATTTTCTTCTGCTTTGTTCGACCAATCCAATCAGCAAATTCAATTGTATTTGGCACCTAAAACATCAGAATGTGGAGTTATTTAATGAATCATAAGTCTTCAGGTTGCAAATGAGGGATTAAGGCACAGGCAATATACTTATTTTTTTTTTTTTTTTTGCATCTTTTGCTAAGCAAAAAACATGGTAGGGTATGAAGAAGTCTTTAACTGCATTTTGGAAGATGTAAAAATGTGCAGGAATGAAATCAACAAACAGCATGAAAAATAGACGCTGGGTTCCTGCTTCCTTAGAAAATAAGGCAAGGAAACAAAATTCTAAGGGCAGAAAACAATGATTCGTTCCTAGACCATTAGTTCCCAGGTAATAAACTAATCGTGCAGCAGTCACAATCCAAATCAACAATATCAGCTGGTAAACTTTTATGCCAGGTACAGCACTTTGAGCCCTAGACAGTAGAAACACAAATTCCTTGAAGCTCTTGCGCATTTAATGAAACCAATGCATGAAGAAAGGCCATTGCGCAACATATAACAAGGGACACTGCAGCATATAGCCTCTCAGCAAAGATAATTTCCTGGCGAAGGGGCAGGTGAACTAATACAATAGGTACAGGAAATCATCAATTATACAACAATATCGTAATTACTCTTTTCACCCTTTTCTTCTGATTATAATATCATGGAGTTCTATTTCAAAGAATCAAACATCATTCAGAAACAATTACTTACGGTGGCAGAGAGGAGGACCACATTAATATGCCGTGGAAGCATTATTATAACTTCTTCCCAAACAACCCCTCTTTCAACATCATTGACATAATGCACTTCGTCAAATATAACCTACAGCAATCACAGCAAAAATGTTTGACAAAGATTTTCTAGTAAGAATAATAAATCATGTTTCAAAAGGAGGGGAAAGGATAAGAATTGGCAAAATAGTAAGTATGTTTCGTTGTGATCTAAAAGTCAAAGGTTTAAACTACAAAAATTGTCTTTCACAATACAATGATAAGGGTTTATACAACTGATCCTTTCCCATCCTCTATATGGGAGCCTTGTGCATTGGTCTACCCTTTTATTTCAAAAATAAGAGGTGAAAAGAAATGAACAGGATGCAAATGAAATACACTTGCATAACAAATTCCACATAAAACCACATCTCGTTACCCATTCAATGTCACGTATAATATCAGCACCCCTGTAAAGCATCGACCTTAATATTTCTGTGGTCATGATGAGACAAGATGCCTCGGGCCTCAAAGTGACATCACCGGTAAGAAGTCCCACATCAAATTTCCCACTGAAATCTCTGTATTTTTGATTGCTGATGGTCTTAATCGGAGCAGTATATACAGCTCGAGTGCAGTGCTGCAATAAAGCTTTTAAATTACAGAAGCACAACAAACACATTCATAATAATCAGCCTCAAAGCAGAAATAATAGAGTAAAAGAGACATCAATGAAAAGTTCAGTTTTCAAATCACTCGTATATTATAAAAGAGAACTGATCGCGGATGAAAATATCTATTAACATATACCGGTATCGGGGCACCCCAACAACAATATTTTTTGATAACGCGGCAATATCGCATTATGTTGACATGTCAGTGATATATCGTGATATATCATCTGATATTTTGAATATCGTTTGACAAACCTAATATTTGGCCAATATATCAGGCGACATTTGTCTATTTGCTTCCGAAGCTTAGAAATTTTTTTCCTTTTGATATATATGATAAAGACACATATCGTCTGATATGTCCATATTGATATGGCCACGACTATTATCGATACTAATATTTTTATCCATGGAACTAATATAAACTTTAAAGGTAAAAGATACTATTTTCATACTTTTGTTGCCAAGGCAAATGCATACTCAGCCACAACAGTCTTTCCAGCTGATGTGTGAGCTGCCACAAAAACAGAGTCTCCCTTTTCAAGATAGTAGATAGCCTGTATTTATCACAATGGATGAGGAAAGAAAGACAATGGAGAAACGAACAAAAACAATTCCATTATTGCAGCAAATAAAAGATTCTAATTAAAAAAAAAAAGCACAAAAGAAAGCTTGTATTTCTGCAGGACAAGATGTTTGGGCTTTGGAAGGAAAAGTTTTAACAAGAAGGGAGAGAAACCACAAGGGACATGGCCATACTTGTAATAATCAATTGAGATCAACCACCAAGTTTTATGGGTTAATTGTCAAAAAAAAAAAAAAAAACGTGAACATTTTAGGGAATGAAGGGGAAGAAATAATACCAATTGGTGTAGTAGGCCAATGATTGCAATTTCCATTAGATACTGACTACTGAAAACATTGGAATCAATATGGAAAGAGATATTCCCAGAGAGGAAGTGAAAGAGAAAAAAAGGGGGATTTTTTTTTTGGGGGGGAGGGGGGAGGGGACCCAACCCATTACCATTAGGATTTGCAAAAGAGTTGTACATCAAGCAAAGCTCAAAAATCTCTTCCAGTGTGCAGTCAAGGGGCTTTACTAAACAATGTTTGCTAAAAAATTTAAAGCTTTACACAGAAGCCTCAAAACAAATGACAGGAACCTGTAAGGTAATCCATTTCCTCATCAAGTAAAAAACAAATCCAATTTCCAAACTTAGGAATTGAATCAGCAAATCCAGTAGTGAACAAAACAAGGAACAAATCAATACCTCCTTTTGGAATGAATCCAATTTGAATGGAAAATCAAGTGCCATGTCAGGAATAAGTTCATGAAAATGTGCAACAATTTCTTCACTACCTCCACTAAAGGCCCAAGTCTGCAGATAGTTGTGATGTCAACAAAAATAACTGTTAGAAGCAGCAACAGAGGAAAAAAAACATAGAAGTACATCATAATGTTTTCACAGACAGAAGAGGAGCAGCATAAAATACAGGAAAAATTACTTCTTTTTGCAGCTTTTCCCCTTCATCATTCTTCCCGTCCAACCTCATTTTGGACACTCCCTGATCCACTTTTAGAATTTCATCTAACACAGATGATTGAGCATACAGACCCTCATTTGGTGTTTCCACCTCACTTTCTTCCATTTCAGACATAACAAAATCTGATTCTGCCAGATGATCTGTTGAGACTTGAGACACAATTGCCAACTGACAAATTAGAGTCAAATGGAGGAAATAAAGACAGGAAACTACTGCCCAATATTGTGAAATTTAAAGTTCACCAAAAGAAATGACATAGTAATTAATCCTTTTGGCAACAACTTGAATCCTGGCTCTCCATCACTATGTTGAAAAACATAAATCAAAACTGCAGCATGTAAGTTTACCACTCCCAGAGGTGCAAAGATGCACCTCCCATCACATTGGAGTAACTTTTGGGTTCTGGCTCCAAAGTAGTTCAGGGGATATAATAGCTATAGTAGTAGGGAGCGACTCAGGTGGACAAGCTCAAGATTGGCATCAGTAAGGTCATTAGGCTAGAATTTTACTCTTAATTTTGGTAGTAACTGAACAGAAAACTGGAAAAACTAGATAGGAAAGATAACAGACCTGAGTTGTTATTTAGTCACTACATACTCCAAAGAGTGTGTTTATAAAGTTCCACAAATTTTATGCAATTACTCATTCTTAATTGCAGGGTTGAATTCTACTATGAAGCAATGGTTCTGAATTATTTATAATCAGACAAAAAAAACATCCCCGTAGACAATACAAGGTGAACAAAGAAGATCACAGAAATACACAAAGCATTAACACGGCATGTAGTCATACCATGCCCCTCATCTTTTGCATCAAAATCATCTTCCCATGCTCTCCTGAGTAAATCATCTAATCGCAACGACAAGTCACTCTGCTGATATGATATAGAATAAAGCATTAGTCAAACACAGGACCCAAGGGGCAAGGGTGGCTTTTGTATAAAGAAAACTTCACAAGCAGATGAACAAGAGAAAACTTGACAAATTCAGAACTGAAACAACATTTGATACGTGGGTTTTGGGTGAGGCTTTAAGCGATTCCATCAAAATTAAGCAAAACCCATGTTTAATTGCACCAAGTTGAAAGGGTTTCCTGGGAATTCATACTCTCACTAAACCCTCAAAATTGAGGGATTTGAAGACCAAGCTGTAGTATTCTATGAATTCCCGAGGTAATCAAAACTTTTAATAGTAAAGTACCTCTTGGAGGGCAGATAACTACTAGATCTATCCCCCATGTATTATCTCATTGGATCCATGATCTGTGCATGGATACATGATGGCGAATTCTAATGTACAAAACAACCTTAATGCATGAAAGGTATCAAGCACGAAAGGTATCAAGCAGTAAACTATTTAGAGGTGCAATTAAAAAATTAATCAAAGTTGATCAGGATGTACGCATGGTGGACATAGGTGCATGTATCAGCCCAAGTGTTTCAAACTGATAATTATACCATGGGTAAACTCCAAATTTTGCTTTTAAATTGAATGAATGTAACTTACTCAACCAAACAAGACTAAGGGGATTCAACAATTACCAAACATGAAAATTTTCGAATTCCAAGAATGCCCATTGCACCATTCATTATGCATAAGAACATGGAAAACTTCCGAGAATCAAACTCATCAATACCAAATAATGCATCATAATTGGCAGGTCAAGACATAACAAACTCATGAATCTTTGTAATCCCACCCTCATCACCAAAATAAAAAATAGAAAAAACACTAAATAGCATCTCTTTCAAAAGAAAAAAAGGTGTCATGATTCGAGGCTTTCCACATTGTGAGCTCTAGGGAGAGTTACACGGCAGTATCCCGCAATGCAAAAGTTGTTTCCATGATTTGAATACCAGCCTTCAAGTCAGTATGGAGCAACTTCACCATTGGATCGAGGCTCACCCACAAGCTTTCTAATACTAGGTAGCACAGAAAAATATCCAAAACTTACCATCTTCTCATCTGATGTGCTCTCGAGTACACCATGGTCCTTGCTAATAATCCATGAATGTGGATAAACCTTCAAGAATGATTGTGAGAGAATAAAGTCTAAGACAAGTAAGAATACACATATATTGAGCTTATGCCAGATTGGAACTACTAATTGCACAATTTACCTTCAGGTCACCAAGATCCAATCCACGCTTGAAACTGGGAGGGATTTCCTGAGCAGGACCACCATCAAGCACTTCACACACCCATTCACCATTTGAAGCACCGTCAGGAACAAGCCTAGATAACGATTCATCTAAACCTCCTGGACGAAAAGGGCGATTATTAATGCTACCCTTTACAAAGTCCTTCGCAGGTCCAGTAATTCGTGGCAAAGCACCAGAATCCTCTGCTCCTACAGTTAATTCTGATATCTCTACCTAGAGTAAAATATGCCAACTCAAAAGGCCAGAATTAAACAAGGAAGGAAATTGTCACATGAGCAATAAAATGATTCATAAGAATTGCAAATTTACATAGCTCTAATGTTGTATTTGGACCTAGGAATGTTTGAATGAAAAGAAAACAGTTAGGAGAAAGTGTAATACGTAAGGAAAAAAGAAAAACAACTCATTTTCTTTCATCTGTTTGAATGTTCCAAAAAATTTATTTAGGAAGAAAACTAAAATTGTAAGAATATTCGTTGTTACCAATGTAGACATAGGATAAGAATGAGCAAAAAATTAATTATGATTCCTATCTAGAAAAATAAAGGTAAATAAAAAAAGGCATAAGTCATCTTTTTTTCCTTTTTTTTCTTTTTGGCTAATTCTTTCATAGCTCTCTTCTCTTTATTGGCTTTCTTTTGCCCCTTTGATCAGAAGCCACACTGAGGAACCTAAAATTATTGTTTAATTTCTTAACTCAATGATTCTTGTAAGGTACCGGTTTTCACGATATGGTAATTAGAAGTAATTAAATTAATACAAGTGGATCGAGGTCTGAGGACGCGAGAGAAGTTAGATCGATAGTTCCAAAGACCCGGAATTAATGGATTTGGGAACTGGTGTTATAATCTCAAAGTATTAATTCATAAATAGGATTTGGATTCTGATTTTTGATAACCGTGATGTATTAAATTAATATAATCAAAATTAGGCTTATGGTACATGGGATAATATGTTTCGGAGGCGGTACCATTTCCAGGGAGCCAGCGTCAGTCAGGCACTCAAGCACCTGGGGTGGGCACTGATTCCAGGGGCGTGGCACATGTTGGGAGACAGGTTGGTGCTCGAGCGCCAGCCCAAGAATAAAAACCCTCAACGGTTTCTTTCGGCCCATTTTCCGGCCTCAACATGGGAGAAGAGAGAGAGGAAGGGAGAAGAGAGATAAGGGGGAATCCGAGGTTCCCGAGTCCGTTTTCGAGCTTGAGCTAATTAAGGAAGTGATAGATCGGATCAAGGTAAGTGCACTCATACTCTTCTCTTTCGTTTTGTTGCACTTTTATTCTGTTTTCTTCAGGTATTCTCGTCCCTATTCCCGAATAAGTTTATAATTTAGAATGCCCATGACCCTAACATGAAAATATTTCAATTATATGTCCGATTTGTGAGATTTAGGTAGGTTTTCGCAAACTAGAACCCTAACCCGCGCCTAGACCCGCCTCACCATTTATTTTGGGTTTTATGTGTGAGTTGGCCCTAGATAATTGTTACTCATGATTTGAGCAAGCAAATATGTGAATTCCATGCCCGATTTAGTAGTTTTGACCCGTTTTCGGACACGAAACCCTCAACCCGCGACCCGGAGGAGTTTACATATTAAATTTGGATTTATGCATAAATTGGTTTCAGGATATTATTACCCGCACCATGAATATGTTGATTTATCAATTGGGTATCTAAATTTGTAGTTTCGTAAGGTTTTATGCTTACAGGAACCCAAACCCGCGCTCCATTTAGGCTTTATCCGAATTAATCGTAATTTGTGCATAACCTTAGTTTTGGAAATTATATAGCATGCTCTTGGGAAGGCATTTGATACCCGGACGTTCTAAAGTTACGTTCGGTTTACGGTGGTAAGAGTTCATCATTCCAAACCTTATGATAAATTATGCACGTATCATGAATATATTAATCCAAAATGTTTCAAAAATCATGTTATGATCCATTTGCCAAGAATTATCAATCGAAAGCTTAAGATTTCATTTGGCTTAATGTAAAAAGGAATCCCTAAATTCTTTACACCCCAAAGGAAATTATGTATGGAATCAAGAACACGTGAGGACTTAAACTCACGAGAAATATGAAAATCTGTATCGAAATATACTTATGGAAAGAAATCTAATGATGGAGGGAATTCTATGATTAAGTAATAGACTTCTGAATTGTTCTTCATAATGATACTCTGATTGGCTTATGAAACGTTCTCCAATAGAGTGGAAACAAAGGATTTTGTGTTTAAAAATAGAATTCCCTATTGAAATAAGGAACTAAGAACTTGGACCGAGAATTACGGATAATAAACTTTGGTATGTCAAAATATTACAATGGAAACTCAAGGATTACTTTGGTCGTGTGTCCTGGCCGCATCTTTTAGTAGTTGATATTCTTTGGCATACCTTAGTATATTATAGGGGACGGTCGTCTGTTTTGATCCGCGTTGAAGTTGATTGGCCCCGTTTATATGGATTGTATGTAGACAGCCCACCTCCAAGTCATGAATAGGAGGGGATGGCTTTTGATTTTATAGAAGCAAACACAATCCAGGCTACGATCGACCGTTTCTTTGTCAATGAGGCCTACTGACCCCTGGCCCTCAAACTAAATAAATCTTCGGTATATATTGATAACTAAGACAAAACAAAGGAAATGAATTAAAGAAATCTGGAACGAACAACGAAAGAATTCCTTTCTGAATCATGAACTATAATCTCACATGCACCTCTGTCCTTCATATATGCGTTATTATGTTTTGAACACGAAATTATGTCTACTTTTTTGATATATATATATATATATATATACGCATTGTTGAACTGTTAGCTCATCCTTACTTCTTCTTCCTTCCAGATGAGATCCACAAGCTGACGCTCGATTAGATAGAGTAAGGAGAGGGATTTGCTAAGGAGATTGCTGGATATCGATGACCTAGTATCTAGAATGTAGTGGATATAATGCTTTGTAAATAGTTGATTAAGTTTAATGTAATGTAGTAAATTTTGATATGGCTTATTGTTTAATTGTTACGGATCATTATTATACTTCCGCGGCTTATTTATGGATATAGCATGCTTCTTGCAGTTTAATGTTAGATTTTGTATAAGTTCCTAGATGGCATTTCTCTTTTGATCCAATATAGTAGTTGAGATACTGTATTAGAGCAATGGATGAAATGGCAAATGAATGGGATCCTGTGCGTATGATGTGGTTGAAATGTTGGAGTCTAATGTGTATATGTCTTGTATAGGTTTATTTATACAGGTTGCATGTATGGTTTTTGTTCATTTTTAACTCCGCCCGATTTTCTCCAGAAATTAATGTTTTAAATTAAGGGCATTTTAATTGTATTTGGTCAAGTAGTTATTGACGGAGATCTTTAAAGATAAGTGCCGGTTCCGTCACAATTCTCTTATCAATTGACTGACTGTAACTTTTCACTCTGCTGGCTTTTGCTGGGCTCGTGATGGACCACCGGCAATTTGTTCAAGAGGTGAGGTGGTGGGTCAAATGGCAGCTATGGTGGAGGTAAAGGATATGTTCCTCTCATCATAGACGTAAGATGGATTGTGAGGGAGGAAAATGAGAAGAAATGGAAAGAAAGCTGAAAGTGAAGGTGTGCAGAATAGAGTATATAAGATAAGAGGAGAGGAGAAACAACTGGGATGTGCCGGACTAAATTTTCCATGTTGTTTTCTTTGATTTTTCTCAAAGTTCAAAATGGAATGTGAAATTCCACAAAAATGAACAATTTTACTTGAAACTTCCCACATAATTGGTTTCCTTGTAACTTCCAAACAAACCAAACACAAAACACTTTTAGCTTCTTATCCCTTTCCTACAAATATTTCTAGACCCAAGCAGAGAGCAAGAGTTCTTGTAAGAAAGAACCAAACTAGAAATTACCACAGAGCGATATTGAACATAGACAAAGCTCCTACAAGATTAATGCACAATGGAATTTGAACAGAGGACATCTAAATATGTATCTATACCTGCACTGACTGAGGCTCCCATTTTCCTTGCACAGTCTCCACTTTTGAACGCCTAAATGGTAATTCCCAAATGGGAACCACCGCTGAACGAGGTAATGATGGATCTAATGGTATTTTTGCCTTACCAAACCAGTCAAAATCCCAGTGCCTTCCAGCTTTTTCTGGAGAGAATTCATCAGGGTCCAATCTGGGCAAAAGATACTTCTCCTGTATGTGTTCTTTAATAGATTCAGCTGTTTCCTTAGGAAAGGCGGGTGGCTGAAATAGAAAGAATAGACAATTCATAAAGATGAAGCTTTCAGCATCAGGTCAATCGGTTGCATCCAGTAAGGGCATTTTTGATAATCTTTGTTACAATAAATAAAACTCAAGCAGCTTCTTTTCATTTGGAACAGTGATGGTGCTTTGATTTCTAAATTTTGCATCGCATTTAGCAGATGTATGGAAAAATATACAAATATAGGTACAAATCCATGTAGTAGAAAAATCCATTATAAGTTGGTATCAGCATTCATGTGGCAAGGATTCATCGGATTCCACCAACATCCAACAAGATTGGGCTAGTCACTAGACTAGGACATAACGACTTATCCATAAGAACTAAGAAGTTATCCAACGCTTCTTGGAATGGAGATTAGAGTCTGCAAATCACTTCCTATTTCATGCTATGGAGTTATCCCATGTTGGCATTTCTTGTGTCCAAGGCAGCTCAGAAGGGCAATCTAGATGCAAAACGAAGAGAAACCTTGGTTTTTGATTTTACATGCTGTACTTTAGAAAGGAAGGAACAACATGGCTTTCAGGTGTGACAACGTTTATAAAATTGAGCAAATATTGGACGCAGTGCTTCATAAAAGCTCAGCAATGGTCAATATCCAAGAACATTTCACCCCCAAAATAAGAGTCAATTTCTACTTTTCCAATTTCTCTGTCTACAACAAATATTTGAATTTGCAAGGGTTTCTGACCTGAGAAACATGATTAACTACAAGTATATATCCTATTCAAAACCCTCTCTGGAGATGGAAATAAAAGTGGGGAAATTTCCTTTGTTTTACCTATTGGCCAACTAGGTACCTCTCCTTCCAGAAAATTCAATGACAACTTTATCTTTCAGACAGGTTAGCCTTAACCAAAGTAAGTCATCAACTCTCTTGCATAATAATTTCATTCATTGTCGTCAATACATCCAGCTAAATACTGAGGAACTAAAATTGACTTACACGTTATTTTCCACTCGAACAAGAAAAGATTTCAAACCCACTTTGTTTTAAATGAAGTGAAGTGAATTGTGATGAAACCAAGTGAGACTGTATTAATATCCTTTGTATGGGGATTACAATAAGTGAGGGAAAATTGCAGAAATTTTAGAAAAATGGAGCAAAGTCTTATTTCTCTCTAAAATGTAGTGAATGGAAGTAATGAGAAAGAAGTGCAAATTTAGATTTGTTTACTCTGCTGGATAGAAACATTAGTATGAAAGAAAACTAGTAAACATATTACTATATAATTTAATCACTCCCGTTTACACTCATATATCCAAACAAATGAGAAATATTTTCACCAATTTTCGATTAATCATTTTCACTTCCAATTATCTTGCAACTTATTTTCCAAAATATAGAAGACATAAATTAAACGGAGGCGTTGGCTGAAACAGAAAACCAAAAAATCCGCAAAAGTAATAGTCGAATTAAGCATATCCTCTATCAAAGGTGAGAAAGCGAAATTGAAATACAGTTACAACGATAAATGCTTCGTGGCAACAAAAAACTCTAACGTCCGCAAGCGAAAGAGCGGAATTAAGCAGCTTCTCCATAAAAAATGCGTATACAAAATCGATTTACAATCACCGCAATCAATGCTCGCTAGACACAACAAAGAAGAAGTAGCAGAACTAGAGAGAGAGAGAGAGAGATCAAACTAAGTCATTTGGCTCAAATGAAACTTCGTTCCGAGAGCAAGAAAAGGTGCATAACAAGAGAGAAAAAGAATATATCAGAGTGTTAGAAAGAGGGACAACTGACGAGTATGAAATCAGGAAGGTGACCGAGAGTGTTGTCTCCTTCGACCGGCGGGAGAGGCTCGATTCGGAGATGGCCTCCGTGGCCGGAAAACCCGACCCGAAATGATAACTCGTTTGTCGCAACAAGCCGATCCATTTCATGTCAGTTTTGCCCTAATTTGTCTCCTTTGCCGCTAGATCATATGTACTTCAATTCAGCGTCATATCAATTTCCAGACCGAGGAAACTCTCACACTTCTCTGACGGGTTCGTATTCGGAGAACGATAACGAATACGCTCGACCAAAAGAAGAAAGAACCGCCATTGTTTCGGTGATACTCTCTACTTTACTTATCGGTTAAGGTAACCACATTTAAATGGTTTCTTAGTTGACCTAAAAATTAATATTATTTTTTATATAATAATAGATAAATATAAAAAAATATATTATTTATTTTAAAATTTTATTACCGATTTATTTTTTAAGAATTAATCTTGACACTTAAATAAATTAAATGACTATTTAAATGAAATGACCTTAAGAAATTTTCCACTATTACTTTATTAAGGTTCCTTTTTTTTCTTGCAAATAATATAATATAAAATATTCATAAATTTTATTACTAATTGTCTCATTTACTTAATTTTTTTTATTATTTTAAGTATTCTCACATTAATATTTTTTATTACTTAATTATAATGGGTCTGGTAGTTTACGAGTCAATAAAATATTTAGCCTGTAAATAAAAAAGAGTCTAAAAAATAGTAGTCTAACAAGAGCTCCTCTAAATCCAAGATTCATAGTTCGCAACGGTGGACCCAAGTAATATGACTCAAGATTGTCCAGCAATATATGCACCGTTAGGATTAGCCATTCAATGGTCTCCACAGGCACAACTCAGCCCACTTTAACTCAGTAGATGAGTCAAAGCTATCACTGTTACCATGTGATTCTTCATGCCTACAGGAACACAAATTGCAGACGATAGTCACCAACATATCGCCTAAGGATTACAGTGGTTTAGAGCATTGGTAGTAGGGCACAACGACGGCCCCCAGATGTACAGAGTCGTAACACCTACAGCCCATAACCTTAGGCACATAGTATCAACCACTCACGATCGTAGAATCACAAGGCCTCAAGGTTGGCTACCTAACACTTACTCTATAAATACATCCATTCCTCCACAAAAAAATGGATTTTGATTCCACTCTTAACCTCAATATGCAAATTTATCCAACGATTAGTAATCAAGCCCCTAAACATTTGAATACCCTGGGTGCTGCCCACTCTACCTTATACAAAAGCTACTCTCCCGCGAGTGAAGCTCCCAGACCGAAAGCCACTCTCTAATGAGTGCACTTTTTTCAGAAGTCACTCTTCCAAGAGTGCAACTCTCATTCTAAAAGTCACTCCTTCACGAGTGTAAATTCCTCTAAGAAACTCACCTTTGAGCATGCTAAACGAAGCCTAACTTTTCACCAAATACTCAATCTCTCGTACTTGCATTTATGCATTATATTCTCTTATCATCTCATCTTTTTATTCGACTAAAAAAGATTACTAATTTGAGTGTCAGAGAACATATCGATGAGTAAGTTTTGTCATCCATTGATATTTTATTTATTAGTTGTGGTGTGCAAAATTTAAATTCAAAATGACAAAGATCAGACTCACTTTCAGTTGGACACCCAAATTAGGCGGCTTCCTAATTATTCAATAATCCAAATTTAGTGATGTATCAAATTCGAACCCTTTAAATAATAAAAAAACCTTAATTATAACATGTCTCAGACTTTTGATTATATTATTTATAAAAAAAATTAAAAAAATAGAAAAAAAAACACTTGTGTATATATGTGTGTATGTATCAACTTATTCTAAGTCACCT
The DNA here is from genome assembly GCA_033239525.1 of Nepenthes gracilis. Taxonomy (NCBI): domain Eukaryota; kingdom Viridiplantae; phylum Streptophyta; class Magnoliopsida; order Caryophyllales; family Nepenthaceae; genus Nepenthes; species Nepenthes gracilis. The sequence goes on along the minus strand of BSYO01000007.1, from coordinate 8,795,345 downwards.
GAATAGTTATGATTTTTTTTTTTTTAAACACATGGACTATATTCTTTAATCATAGATTTTTTTGAATATTAAAAAAGTTTTTTTATTTGAAGATTTTTAATATATTAACATATATGAATATCTTAAAATTTTATTGAATATCATAAAAGACATGATGAGTAGTGAATACCCAATGCCGAATGAAGAAACTTGTTTCCGTGAATTGGGCTCGCATCCTAAGAAGCTTACAAGGCTGATTTGGCCCATGAGGCTAAATTAGCCCGAGGACTTAGGTCCACGGCAGAGGAAGCCCAGAGATCTTAATTGGTCCGAGAGGTTGACTTAACTTTAAAAGTTTGAGGATTCCATAAGAAACCAGAGTCTCCAATTGTAATATCCAAAGTAGTTTTAATTTTATTATTTAGTTGGGATAATTATTTCAGACATAAAGTTTTGTAATTTAGGTTAAAAATATAAGTTTAAAGTATATGGACCGTTGAATTGGATTTAAATAATTAAGCCAAATAAATTTAGAGTATTTGGATCGGTATATTGGGTTTAGATATTTAGAGTATTGATTAAAATTTAGAGTTAAATAAAAAATTTAGTTGATCTTTGAACCAAACTGATCAAATAAATATTTATCTGATAAATTTTAATTTATTAGTAATCGTTGACCAAAAATATAATTAAGTTAAAGGAAATTAAAATACTAAAAATTTATATTAAAATTTTAAATATTATTGTAATGGTAGTTAGATAATTAATTAAATAATTAATATTGTATTGAGTAATAAATTAATATATAAATATATGTATTAAATAATAATAATAATAATAATAATAATAATAATAATAATAATAATAATAATAATAATAATAATCGATGGAAGGAAGGAAAGAAAAGAAAAGAGAAGGAAAAGAAAGAGAAGGAAAGGAGAGAGAAGAGGAAAGAGGAGAGGGGGGCGCGGTCGACAGTGATGAAGAAGGAAAGTGGAACGTCTCCCATGCAAAACCCTAACTTGCATCTTCAGTATTTAGGGCGGCAATAGGGTTAGGGAAGGGAAGGACGAACCGAAGAGGAAGAGCGCAATGAAGTGGAAACCGCTGCCGACGATCACGAAATCAAAGCAACTAAAGTTCTCTATTGCAAGATTTGTTCTTCCTACATTTTTTTAATGTTGAACCTTCCATTTCATGCTTGAATTAGTGGGGATAATGGGCGAAACTGAGGGTTCTAAATCTGGAGGACCCATATGCAGGGCCACGGTTCTTTGAGCAATCGGCCAACCTTTTGGGCTCAATAATGAATGGGGATTCAGTGAATTGCCTAATGAGGTTCTAAAGTATAAATTTTACTCGTTATACCCTCTAATTTTTGGGATTAAACTCGGACGCAGAAACAGAGCACCGTGTTCTGTTTTTGGATTCTATTCGGGTCCAGTAACCTGACGGTGATAGGAAGGGTGAAACTTGATATTTTTGGCAAGCAAACATTCCTATTGTTGCAAGCAAACTGTTACATGTCTTAAATTGGTGAATCGGTGGCTTGCTCCAATAAATTGAAACTTTGGGGAAAAACAGTGCAACGGCTCTCGACGATGGAGGCAGAGTTGCTACAGGGGCTTAGGCTAAATTGGAACTCAAAAGTTGACGAATTGATGCTATATAATCTATTGATTTATATGTGAATGATAAAACTCAGAGATTTCTCATCTTTGGTGATAATCAACATTTAGCCGAAGGAGCAGGGCGTTCCTTTGTGTGCCAACGTGCGAGTTCGGTAATTGAGGAGGTGTGGATGCCGTCGCCGTGTGATGGGCCGGAGATGACAATGCTACTGTTGTCAAACTGGTGGTCGGCAGTGAAGAGAGAGGCTGCCGCTGTGTGAAGCCGTATATACGTGTATATATATATATATATTTTATTTATTTATTTTTGTATTGACATATATATAAAGATTGTGACGGCCCCAGACATATTTTACCACATACGGCCGCCGTCAAGCCTAACCTTTATAATATATACGGTATAAATACTAACTAGATAGACATAAAAATTTTTCTTTTCTTTTATATTTATACTTTACATTGCGTATACAGGATCATTTAATGCCGAACTCCTTGAGTTAGCCATCAAAGTTTAACCTCATACCTGACCGGCCAACATTAGGTTGGTCGGACATGAAGACCTTGACATGAAATGAGATACTACTAGGAAAGTCAACTTCGTTTTCCTATATTATAATTACGGAAACATACTAACATCCATTAATTCTTTTACAGCGAAAATGTTTTACAAGTCCTTCCCAAAATATCAAAAGAAAATACATCAATTCCTTCAGTCCTTCGTTGATCAGCTCTGGCCAGCTATGCCGTCTAGCTACTCCACATGACTCTATTCAATTTCATCCTCAATAAACTTCTCATCATTTGAGAAATAGCAAGAGTGAGCTACAAAGCCCAACAAGGTACCCACATGTAGAAAACATTAACATATATATTATCGGATCAAAGTAATATAAACTTAGCATATGAAAATCACCATACCATTTCTTCTTAAGTTTAAAAATCTTTATTCTTATTCTTATTATCTTGTCTTCAGAAAATTCATAAAACTGTATGAAATGCTTATCATCTTTCGGGATCGGACGGGAGCGAATAATACTGAGGAAGGGTTGTGTGCTACCCCATAACCTAAGGCCTTATCCTTCTGTTATACTCCCAGAGGCGGGCGGTAATACCTTTTACCCGGCATACGAGGCCGTAATCCATAAGCCTTGTGCCACCAGAAATTTTCCCGTGGCCGAGGGGCAGTCCTTGAGTGTCACTCCAATATCATTCATCCAATTTTAACAGCAAATTTAATGAAAACTCGATTCTTAGTTCATATCGTTCGATAGCCATCTATCATAGTTCAAAAGTCGGAAGTCATAGAGTTCCACTTGCTGTCCGGATTACATACATTTTCCTTAGTATTGCAGTCTTTGTTCTTAACTTTAGCATTTGAAGTCCGTATAACTTTTCCTTTAATGTTTTAAAACCGAAGATCTTTTATCAAAGTGTCAGAGGTCTCATTTATAAAAAATTAGAGGTCTTATGTCAAAAGTCGGAGGTCATTGATCAAAAGCTAAATACCTTTTCTTTTACAAGCCGGGGGTCTTTAACAAGCCGGATGTCATATATCAAAAGCTGGAGGTCTTTTACGTATATTCAAATCAGATATCTTAAAAACTTGTTCGTGGCCAGAATTCATGCAAGTAAGTAAGGTTAAATGAAGATCTTTATGAAAACACATAACAAAGCTTCCTTTAAATATCGCATTAATGGAAATTCAGATAATCAGAACAAATATCATGCATACCATAACATAAGTTCATAAAAAATCAGACATACTTACATTGCAAACATGAACTACAGAAAGATGAGTACGCTTATAGTAAATCATGAATTTAAGGGGGGTACACTTGCTTGAATCTCTTTACTCCGTCATGAAATTCTGGGTTCTTTCACTAAGAAGCTCGGCCGAGAGCTTCCTCCTAACATTTTTCCTTACACTCTATAGTTTCTTATTTATAGGCCTTTGGTCTGACGGTAGTAAGTAGGGTAGGTCAACCACTCGGGGGTGGATGAAAGTCGGCTACCTACTTAGGTATGGTCATTTTGACCTTAATCATAATTAGTCATCACGTCAATCAATTGGACAGTCAACTCTTCCTTGGCCTCTCTTTACATTTTCCGGTCAACTGACGTTGACCAAATTAAATTTTCCCTCTTTCTATCGTTTATCGTCTCCGGAAGCCCTTTAAATGGCCTCCAAAAAAAGCATCTTCGAAAATCTCTTCTCTTACCGTCTCTGGAGATCATCTTCATGGTCTCCGGAAGTCTCTTCAATGGCCTCCGAAAAACTCCTCAGTTTCTTTCTGGAAATCGTCTATGGAAGTCACTGTCTAAAGTCTCCTGAAACATTCCCAAATTTTCTTTGAAAATTGCCTCTTAGTTCTCTTCGGAATCGTCTCTGAAATTATTATCTAAGGTCTTCTGTTTAAGGTCCTCGGAAGCTCCTCAATGTTCTCCGGGAATGGTCTCCAAAAACAAGGCCTCCGGAATCGTGGTCTTCGGAAAGACGTCTCCAATTCTCATTTCCCGAATTCACATAATCGTCTTCAAAAATTGCGTTCATCGTTTCCGGAAGTCTCCTTAATGGCCTCTGAAAAGCACTCATTAATTGTCTCTGGAAGAATCGATCGATCTTCTTCGAAAAACCGTCTCTAGAGACTCCTCAATGGCCTCTGGAAATAGTCTCCAGAAAACTCTTTAATTGTCTTTGGAAATCTCTCCCTTTACCATCTTCGGAGATTAAGGTTTTCGAAATTTTAGCCTTTAATAACAACGTCTCCGGAGATCAAGGTCTCCGGAATCTTTAGCATCTAAACTTCAACGTTTTCGGAGATCAAGGTCTCCGAAAACTTCATATATGGCATCCGAAAATCTCCTCTGAAAGCCTATCAAAGATCTCCGGAAAAGTGGTCTCCGGAGATCATCCAAAGGTCTCTGAAAATCACTGTTCCTTCTTGCATCCGGAGATTAAGGTCTCCGAAATTCACTGTTTCCTACTTGTTTTACAGAGATCAAGGTCTCCAGAAAAACTTGCGCTTATTGAAACTTGGTTAATATTGCATTCTGGTAAGTTGGGTTACATAACGGCCGACCTTTATGGCTCTCTCTCGTCTCAATACTTTCAGCCACCTTTTTCCCTTCCGATCGGTCAACTGGCATTGACCGAATGCGCCTTCCTTCACGTTTTCGGTCAACTTACATTGACGGGTTACATTTTTCTCACATCTTTCAGTCAACAGGCGTTGATCGGATCATGTTTTCCTTCACCTTTTTGCCATTCTCTTGACACAAAAGAATTTGATCCTTATATTTTCGATGATAGGATATCCCAAAGATGTGGGAGTATGCTATATATATATAAATATACTGGGATATAATGGAAAAAATATATATAATTATATATGAGATGGTATATAATTATATTGACATATATGGATGGTAGGAAATGTTTATGTGAAATTATACATGTGCGTTGGTATGCCCGAAATTCTAATAATTGGTTATGTGATTGCTTTATATCTCATTGATGAAAATCTGATAAAAATATTCTTTGCGTTAACCTTAATGGTGTACGTATAACTTTATTGGCATTCTATTGCTAAGTTGAGGAGAGCTTATGAAAACATTAAGGTACCGAGTCGAATGAGAGGTTACGGGACCTTAGTGTAGTCTACACTTTTTTGATACTGAATCCATATTTCAGAGGATGAGGTCGTTATTATTGAGGAGGGATACTTATAACCTAATAACCATCGTAAGAGATGACATATGAGATATCATTGGCGATGGGTATTGGAGGTGGTATCGACATACTACGGGGTACAACCTCTGGGAGGATTGTAGGGGTAGTTAGATACCATGGATAACCTCATTACACTACCCAACCGTTGGGGGTATAAATACACGGCTTTTGGTTTACTATGGTAGTATAAAGTCCAAGGAGTTCTTATTATCTAATACAGTGGTGATCTTAAATTGAGCTGATAATCAAATTCTTATTATCTTGTATAGTGAGTCGAGATGGATACTTATAACCTAATGACCATTGTAGAGGATGATATTTGAGATATCATTGGCGAGGGGTATCAAAAGTGGTATCGACATACTATGGGTACAGCATCTGGGAGGACTGTAGGGGTAGTTGGATACCATGGATAACCTCGTTGCATTACCGAGCCATTGGGGGCGTAAATACGCGGCCTTTGATTCACTATGATAGAATAATGTCCATGGAGACTTCTGTCATTCATATAGTTGTGACATCGTATTGAGTTGATGATCAGATTCGATGGAATCCATGTTACTTCTTGATATCCAGTCGTTCATATGGCTTCGGAGTTGTAGGCCCAACTTGTTGAATCTCGAACAGTAGTTGGTACATCACCGGTTATTATTAATTTTATTCATTGTTTGGTCATCCAAGATGCTTTATGGTACTCCTCTATTTTTGATTATTTTTACTTGTTAGGTATTCGACTCACTCTTATATTTTATTGGCTCCACAATAGATAGGTTGACAGTAGAATAAAAGAGATCGTGTGTTATTGTGTAAACTCCAAGCACAAATGATCTCAAAAATTGAGGCTCCCTGGTTGGAGATTTAAGGTTTTTGTTGGTTCTGTTACTATTTGACATTTATTAGATTTTTATTATGAGGATTGATATTTTGGGTATCAATGTCATTGAACTTTTTTATTATTACTATTATGGATATTGAATTAATGATATATTTATGATGTTTATTAATGATATTTTTAATAATGTTGAGTTCATTGATGACGTATAATTGATGATTTTGAACGATTTGAGACTTTCACCGTGACGATTTGGGTCGAATTCGGGGATTCGAGCTCAAGTGGTCACACCAATAAAGCCCCGAGGACATGGCACAGAAGATATGGCTCTAAAAGGCCGAATATTTATTATTAAGCAAGCCCTCAGTTGAAACCTAAGGACTTTTGTCACTAAACATCCGCAGATGTGACAAAGGCCAGAGCTTTCATCAAGGATGTGGACTCTGAAAAGTCTTCAACGACACGAGCGTAGAAAAGAAGTTCAGGACAACCGAGAACGTTAGCTCATATTATTGACTTTCACAAAGGCACGCGCGATCTCTACAAAACATAATCTTCACAGGAAATGATGTCATGCAGAGTAGGTGTGATCACTGTAGAAGTGACGTCTTTTAGGGCTAGCCTGTATGTACCCAACCTTTCTGACACGGTAAGATGGATTTGCAGAGTTAGTGGCAAGCTCCAATGCACACGCCACCTCCACGTGGTTGCTCCACATAGGAAGACTCAACTACTATATAAGCATTCACTATGTACTTAACATAAGATCTGAACTTTTCCACACTTGCAGTTATGCCCATAGAGAAAAAAAGGCAAGCTACTCACACCGCCAACTGAGAGAACACTTGTACTAGTAAAAGTGATCCCAGAGAGTCATTTTTACACTTCATTCTCCACCCTTTGTACTCAAACAAGAAATTAGTGGAAATGTTCTCAGACTCAAAGTTCCATGGTTTTTCTCTCTCATTTTGAAGAGGATTTTCCATGTAAAAATGCCACGTGTCATTATTTCTCTCTCTCTTCCTTTTACTTAAACTCTATATTTGTATTACCCAACATTCGGGTCATCGTCCGTATAGAAATTAGGATTCGATGATACAACATTTGGTGCCGTCTGTAAAAACCAACTAAAAGTCAGGTTTACACATTCTCTAAGAGGCTGAAAGTTGAAAAATAGTGAACACTAGAGCACAGGCCAGTGTCCCAACCAGAGAAGCTACTTCATGTGGCAATGGTTATGCTGCAGGTATCAGAATAGAGAAACATCCTAATCCATATGTCCGAATGTTGGCCTTGAGGATGGATGATATCTCAAGGACCGTTAAGATCCTTTGCACAAAAATGGACGAGTAGTCAAAAGGAGCAACATCCAAGGCCTTTTAGACCGCTACGTCCCAAAAGAATGGTAAGGGGAAGAAGTACTCCTCAAAGCAAGCTAGTCAATACAAGGACCTTGGGGCGCAAGTTGCCTTGAGCGGCAGAGTCCTATCGTGCCTTCAAGGCCGCTTGGGTCCTCGCGTTCAGGAGGAAAGCCCGGAGAGGCAAAATCCTTGATTTTTACCGGAGCACCCCATTTAGGAGGTGGCCTTTCATAACGGAGTCCCTTCAAGGGGTAGGAGCTTGCCAAAGCTGCAGGTTGTCTGAGACCCATATGAGTTGAGGAATTACCTTAACAAGAAGAAGATGGTGGCTCCACCTAAAGTGGAGGAGAAGCTCGAGAAGGTCTGGCAGCGAGTTTTTGGCCATAATGAGGGATGAGCTGCTGACCTGTGCAGATCTCCTTTTACGATGGAGATCAGGATGAGACAGCTTCCCTCAAAGTTCAAAATGCCAAATCTCGACGTATACAATGGAAGCACTGATCCAATGGACCACTTGGAACACTTCGGTAAGCATCTGAGCCTCCAAGGCTTGGATGAGATGACAATGTGCCAATACTTCCCCTTGACACTCAAAGGTGACGCGAGGATCTGATTCTACGGGCTCCCTGTGGATTTCATTCGCTCATTCAGCGAGTTGGTAGAGACCTTCCTCTCTCAATTTACTTCCAATCGAAGGATCGAGAAGCAATATTGACACCTTACTCGTGTGAAACAAGGGGTTAGGAAAAGCCTAAGGAGTTTTCTGTCCCGCTTCACTATAGAGGCCAGGTATATTCCCAAGTTGATCGATAGGGTCAGGCTCACTACATTCCTGTCTGTGTTAAAGGGAGGTAGCTTCTTTAAACATCTTGTGCACAAGGGTCCTCAGATGTTCTGGGAGGTTGAGACCATAGCAAAAGCTTACATTATAGCTGACGAAGCGAACAACACAAAGAGGCCCATCCTGGAGGAGAGCGTTCCCCCGAGGACGGTGGAAGGAAAGAAGAAGCACGAAGATCGACAAGGCTCTTAGGCACCGAAGAAGCAGTAGAAGTCAGAGCAGACCGTTCATAGGGAGTACAGGCCCTTAAACTTGACTCTCTTGAACGACTCACATGCCAATATTTTGATATAGATCCGGGATAAAAAATTCTTGAAATGGCTCAAAGAGCTAAAGAATCTCAAGGGTGATGACCGGTCTAAGTACTGCCACTACCATCGCTGTGGAGGTCACAGTACCGAGGATTGCAGAACGTTATAAAAGGATATAGAGGAGTTGATCAAGAAAGGTCACCTCAACCATTTTTTGCAAAAATTCGGGCAAGCTTCCAGAATAGTAGGAGATGGTGAGATTGACCATCCGAGAAATCGAGTGGTCGCGAGAGTTGTGAACATGATATCAACTCGATCGGCCAAAGGTGGCACTTGAGAGGATCTAGTGACAAATTAGAAAAATCCTACGGTAGAATTTAGGGATGAGGTAATCAGTTTTAGCAACAAAGATATGGCCTATGTAACATCCCCACATTCTGACCCATTGGTTATAAATGCACTCATTTCTGATGAAATATTAGACTACCAGATAAAATAAGTATTTATTGATAATGAAAGTTCTCAAAATTTACTTTATATTGATACCTTTTTTAAATTAGGACTTAAGAGAATCTAGATGACAGTTATTGAAGGACCCCTCCACAGACTGGACAATGAGTCAGCACCAGTACAGGTAGTCACCCAACTTGAGGTCATATTAGGGATCTATACGAGGGCAGCAACCAAGACCCTTTCCTTCTTTGTAATGGACCTTTCGTCGGTCTACAATGCTATTCTTGGACGTCCTTGCCTGGCTAGCTTCAGAGAAGTAACCTCAATCCCGCATTTGAAAATAAAGTTTCTCACGTCATACGGGATTGGGGAAGTCCTCAGAGATCAAGTTGCCAAACGGAGATACTATTTGTCCCAAGTCACGCAGACACCTCTTCCTCAACCTATTGAAGACTTGAACTTTCGTGACAAAACGACATCGCAGCAGGCCGAGTTTGGAGACACAATCGACTGAGTCCCTTAGGATCCCAAAGATCTTGAGAAAACCGTTTGGATAAGAAGTTCACTACCTCTGCCTTTCCAAGACCATCTCATCAGCTTCTTACGAAAAAACTCAAATATCTTTGTCTGGGTACTGAGCGACTTGCCAGGGATACCGACTGAAATAACGGTCCATAAACTAGGCATAGATCCTAGTCATAAGTCTATCGGATAGAAGAGGAGAAATTATTCCATGAAAAAGCTGGTGGCTATTTGGGAAGAGGTAAAGAAACTTCTAGACGTCGAATTCATACGGTATGTGCATTATTCAGATTGGCTATCCAACATCGTGATGGTCAAGAATAATAACGAAAAGTGGAGGATGTGCATAGACTTTACAAACGTTAATAAAGCATACCTAGATGATAGCTTCCCGCTGCTGAGGATCGATTCACTTGTAGACTTGACGTCTGGACATGAATTCCTAAGCTTCACGGACACGTACTCAGATTACAATCAAATAAGGATGAACCCCAACGACGAGGAGCACAAATTGTTTATGACGGACCAATGGATATACTATTATAAAGTCATACCCTTCGGTCTCAAGAAAGCTGGTACCACTTATTAGAGGTTCGTGAATAAAATATTTGAAGGTTAGATAGGAAGGAATGTGGAGGTCTATGTGGACGACATGCTCGTCAAAAGCTGAATAACCGACCACCACATCCAAGATTTGGACAAGACCTTCAATGTTCTAAGAACACACCAAATGAAACTCAACCCAACCAAGTGTATATTTGGATGATATCAGGAAAGTTCTTGGGTTACATTATTTCATGCCGAGGGATCAAAGTAAATTCAGAAAAGATCAAGGCCAAGCTTGACATGAAATCCCCTCAGACCGTGAAGGAGGTCCAGAAGCTCAATGGGAGGTTAGCTGCGTTGTCTCGCTTCTTGACCAAGTCGGCCGAGAAGTATCTACCATTTTTTAAGGCCCTACGACGGACTAAAACTAATGATTTCCAATTGACGATTGACTGCGAAGAAGCCTTTCGAGGACTCAAGGGATGCCTCTTAAACCCCCTTCTTTTAACTTCTCCACAACCAGGTGAGGAGTTGTATTTATACCAACTGTGTCTGAGATAACTTTCAGCTCAGCTTTAATTTGACAATAATACGACATGTAATAGCTCGTGTACTATATCAGCAAAATCCTAGCTGACGCTAAGACAATGTACTCTCATGCAGAAAAGATGGCTCTGGTGCTCGTGTATTTTGCTCAGAAACTGAGACCATATTTTAAAGCACACAAATTGATCATCCTGACTGACCGGCCTTTGAGAACGATTTTATGGAAGTCAGAAATGTCGAGATGGTTGGTCAAGTGGGTTATTGAGTTGGGAGAGTTTGACATAGAGTTCCACCTGAGGTTGGCCTTAAAAGGCCAAGCCTTGGTAGACTTTATTCTCGAGACAATAACACAAACTCTGGAGGCCTTGGACATTCGTGATGCTGAAGAATCACATAGCCCAATAGTCTGGATTCTACATGTAGATGGCTCTTTCATGAAGGATGGTTGTGGAGTTGGTATTGTGCTGAGTACGTCTGAGAGATTAGAGATAAAACACTCGATGATCCTCAGGTTCCCAGTGACCAACAACGCCGCATAGTATGAAGCCTTACTTGTAGGACTACGGTTAGCAAAGGAGTGCTTGGCTAAGAATTTGATTGTCTACAGTGACTCCGAATTAGTTGTCAACTAGGTCTGAGAAAACTTTAAAGCAAATAGCCCACAACTATCCAAATATCTCTCAAAAGTTCACAGACTAGTCTCGACTTTTGAGAAGGCAAAAGTAGTCCACATCCCACGGGAGGAGAATGGAAAAGCTGACTAGCTCATAAAAATAGTAGCCTCAGGAGACCTAGAGCAATATGCCCGAGGAATGCATGAGGTCCTCAACAAACTTAGTGTAGAAAATTCCGACACAGAAATGATGTAGATATCCGATGCTGGCAATTAAATGACCTTCTACCTGAGGTACTTGTCTGATGGGGTATTGCCTGAGGACGCAGAGGAAGCCAAGAAGGTGAAGAAGATGGCAAGGTGGTACACTATCATGGACGACCGGTTGTATCGACAAGAATTCTCTACCCCCTATCTGTGGTTCCTCACTCCTGAACAAGCAGATTATGTTCTCGAAGAGGTGCAGCTTGGAATTTATGGATCCTACATCGGGAACAAGAATCTCGCTTTCAAATAGATGAGGTAAGGATACTACTGGCCAACCATAAAGAACGACACCATGGATTTTGTACGAAAATATAAAAATTGCCAAGTCCACAACAACCTTACTTACCAGTCGCGTACAGAATTCAGAGCTCTACAGTCACCATGGCCATTTGCACAATGGGAGCTGGACATACTTGGGCTACTACCAACAGCATCTGGGTAAAAAAAATCTTGATCGTAGGAATCGACTACTTTACTAAATGAGTTGAGGCCACGCCATTTGCTCGTGTAACAGAGCAGAATGCAACAAACTTCGTTAGATAGAGCATCGTGTGTAGGTTTTGGATCCCAGAATGTATCATGACTGACAATGGGACCCAATTCACTGAAAAGAAATTTACCAAGTATCGCACCAACCTAAGGATAAGGTTGGTGCATATGTCAGTCTCGTACTCGCAGTGCAATGGGCAAGAGAAGGTCACCAACCGCACCATACTATACGGATTGAGGATGAAGTTGGAGCATGCTGGGGGCTTATGGGTCGTGAGCTGCCGTCAGTGATATGGTCGTATAGGACAACTTCAAAGGAGTCAACGCGTGAAACTCCCTTCAGCTTGTATTATGGGGTCGAGGTAGTCATCCCAGTGGAAGTCAGGCTGCCCAACTTTCGAGTGGAAAGTTTCGATCCATAGAATAATGTATAGAGACTCCGGGAGAACCTTGACCTGCTTGAGGAGGCCTAAGACGAAGCAAGACTGCGCACAGTAGTGTACCAGCAAAGGGTCACTCAATATTACAATAAGAGGGTGAAAGTGCATCAGTTCAAGGTAGGGGACTTAGTGTTGAGGAGCATTGATGTCACCGATAAAAAAACTAGTTGGAATAAGTGTGACGACCCAAGTTTCGGAATGTGATAATTGGAAGGTAAATAAGTTAAAATAGATGAATTGTGTTCAAAAGGTACGAGAGGAATGAATTGGAAAGCTCAAAGAACTGAAACTAGTAAATCGGGAACCGAAATTATAAGCGGTGAAATGTTGATTTGTTGACAAGATTCGGGTTTTAAATTGTGATAATCATGACTTATTGAGGTTATATAATCAAAAATAAGGTCCAAAGATGTGAAAGATTGGGTTAGAATGGTCAAAACGGGTCCTGAACAGTGAAAACGCGACATAGGCTTGCTGCAGGCTTGACGCGTGCCAGACCGGCGCCCTCCGCAGGCTCGAGCCCACCTATCGAGCCCAAAATCCAGATTTTCCCGCGCTCGCCGTGCGCTCGACGCGTGCTTGAGCCAACCATTGCCGAATGCTTGCGCTCGCCGCGCGCTCGAGTGCAAGTCTGTTTTAAAGCCACGTCGTGCTTCTTTCCCTCATTTTCCCACGAGCCCAAAAGCTTTTAGAGAGAGAGAGAGGGCGAAGAACAAGAGAGAGAAATGAGGAGATCGAGGCCATGGAGTCCAAATCCGGCTTCGAGCTCGTTAGAGAAATCGTAGAGCATGTCGAGGCAAGTACATCTATACCATTTTTCTTCAGTTTCTGTTAGTTTTCGTCCAATTTCCTTCGGGTATTTTGCCTCGATACCGAACCCTATGTATATCATTGCGATGCCCATAGTCTAATTGTGTATATATGTGAAAATCATCGTCCAATTCGTTATTTACGTACCGTTATGCGCATCCGAAACCCTCACCCACGCGCGTGTACTGTCAATGTGCAATCGGGTGGATTCCGGCCTTTGATTTTTGGGGCTTTTGCATGAATTAGGACTAGAATATGATTACCCAAATCCCCATAAGTTAATTCATCAGTTGGGTACCCGATTTGATGGAATTTTATGAAATTCCATTCGTGAAACCCTAACCCTACGCCCGGGTGGTTTAGGGCTTCAATATTTGAGGCTTTTGATTTATTTGGGACTAGATTATGATTATACATGACTTGGATAAGTTGATTTATCGATTGGGTATCTGAAATTGTGGAATTTAATGGAAATTCCTTCGCGAAGCCCTTGACCTGCGCCCGGACACCGTCTGAGCTTCTATTTGGAGTTAAATTTATAAATTGACTTGGGATTATAGTTACCCATGCCTTAGTTTCGACAGATTACTTGTTGGATGTCCGAAATTTTGAGAATTAATCAATTTGTGTATATGCGCACAATTCGCGGTTACTGTTCATGGGTACTGTTCACCCCAGAATTTCGAATGACATTTTGTGTGGTGTTTCCATGTTTAAATGCCGATTAAGTGACATGTATTTATGTAGATTCAATTGTTCAATTTGAAAGTTTCGGCATGCTCAATTTCGAAGGAATTCATATTCGGAGGCTCTTTAAATTAATCAGCTCGTTCCGGAGAGAGAGGAAGTTAAGGTACGACGGTATACACGAAGAGGAAGAAAAGGGGAGAAATCACTTGTTTCAATCCACACTCTGGGTAAAAGAATAACGGTAGATCGGGGCAAGGCAAGTGTACCTCGGATGTCGTTTTTCGTTTTTACCATTTCTTTTGCTTTAAACTTGATGAAATGTTACGAAAATGATATTGATGCATGTTTATAGTACATGAAGCATGTTTCCTTCAATTAATAGCTTGGATTTTATGTTTATCCATGTTTATTGGAAGATTTAGCTTTGATTTCATGAATAAGCATGAAAATAGTGTTCGATTTGTCTCAGAAAGCATGTGATGAAACCCAAGCTCAAAAATGCTGTGAAGATTGAGTAAATTGCATGATTTAATGTATATGTATGGCATCTATGACATTAATTTCATAAAAAACGTACATGTAAGAGACCGATTTGAATCCGACGGTTTTGGCGAAGCCCTTTGTACAAAAATGAAGAGGTTTTGATGAGTTTTAACCGTAGCTTCTGTTATATGAAAGTTAATTGACATCGATGTGCAACTTTCAGTATAATGTGTTTTCAAAAATATGAACGAACGTATATTGACGAAATTTCTATGTGGATTTAAAGAAGTGCTAAAAGTGTATTGTGAAAGTTTGATTTTAAAAAAGGGATTTTCGATAAAGAGATGGTTTCTGTTACCGTTATTTTAGGACCCGGGACTGACTACAGTCCGGATAGGTTCTCTGACATGCCTTAGGACTTTTCGGTGGTAATCGAGGATAACTCTGTCTATGTAGTTATTTATGGTCTGCCCTGCCTTCGGGCGTTACGGGTCAGGAGGAATTACCGTTATCGGCCTACCTTCGGGTGGCATAACGTACCGATTTCATGAGATGGGATACCCATATGACAGTTACCGGCCTTAGATTGTGTGGAGTGAACACAATCTGTCCTCGATTATTCGTCCCCTCAACTAGTAGGGTATACTAGCAGGGTCTGTACCGATATGTTATGAAATACCGTTTACTGTTTTACCGATATGTTATATTACCGTACCGATTATTGAATATGAAGTACCGATTACCGATATGTTATGTTACTGTACCGATTACCGAATATGAAGTACAGATTACTGAATATGTAGTACCGATTACCGATATGTTATGTTATGAAGTATCGATGACTGTTTATAGTTTACTGAATACTGTACACCGATTATTGCTTACCGTTTTCCGTTTGTTAATTAATGATTACTGATTTATATTTACCGACTACTGATTTCTGATTCTGAAGTATAATACTGTCAAAGTATATTTTCTCTATTCCGGAATTATATTCTGATTAACCGTTCTGTTTATGTATAGTTACATGACCGTTATGTATCACCGTTTTACTGCTCATATGTATGTACCTTGTTGGGCCTCGCTCAATATTTTATTATTTTTCCCCTCCAGATGAGATAGTAGAGTTAGTGCCTGACGAGAAAGAGTGATCTAGAGAAATTTCTGAAGACTTTTGAGGATCTGAAGCATTTGGAGTTATTTTGGGAGAGCAGTTGACGTAAAGACTCGTCTGATCATGTGATTTTGTATACTGATTTTATATTTATGGATGTTCATGGACATGTGGATTTTATATAGAATGCATATGATGTGTATGATAGTAAAAAGGAAAAAACTATACTTCTGCAGGTTATTAATTTAGCTTCCGCTCTAAACTTTTGGATATACTGTACAAGTCCTAGACGGCATCTCGTTATTAAATTGTTAGTATAGCTAACGCTTTTATAGATTTATGCCATGGATGACACATGTGATCCTGTGTATGCTTATTGTAGGAGATTGTGGATAATGGATAGATGTGTGCTTGTAATGGATGATTATACAGGACTGTATTTTTAGATTTTTTATCCAGTTACAAAGGAGACTCTGCCGAAATTTCTGCAGAAGTCTTGCCTTATGTTTAGACCGTTAATTATATTTCTATTTAACGGAAGCTTTTGAGGACAAAAAAAAATCCGTTCCGTCACAATATGCGCTCCACAAATTGGGAGGGACGATTTCAGGTCTCAACTATCTTCAGAAAGGGAGCGTACAAGTTACACACCCAGGAGGAAAGGCTTGTCTCTCGGACGTAGAACACCGCTCGCCTTAAGAAATACTACCAGTAAATGTATATAACATGGGTATAGTCGATTACATACATTATTTTATGTGCTTGTAACATATTTTATTAATGAAGTAAAATTCTTATTTGCTTAACTGTTTTGCATTCATTCGAAGTGTTTTCACATCATCTCATCAATATATAAGACCTAGGCTACCCATAAATTAAGTGAAAGGACGCCCTTTACTTGCCAAAAACTTGGCAAAGTCCAAGCAGCCAATTAAGAGGTCGTATTTAAAAATTTGGCAAAGTCCAAGCAGTTAATTAAGAGGTTGTACTCAAAAATTCAGCAAAGTCTGAGCGGCCCATTAAAAGATCGTACTCAAAAACTCGACAAAGTCCAAGTGGCCCATTAAGAGGTCGTATTCAAAAACTTGGCAACGACGCCAAACAGCCTACAAGAGGTTGAATTTAAAAAGTTATGGGGTTTAAAAATAGTAAGAATGCGAAGACCCTAGTTATAAAATCTTCAGCTAACAACGGTCAAAAGGTTCAGACACTTCGCTCATGAAGGAAAAAACTTCCTAAGAACCTAAATCTAAGAAAGAACTATAAGCATAAATAAAGAAGAGAAGTTGCACAAGGAAAAAATAACTTTCATTTATATATTATGTACAACAAGAATGTACAACAAAGAAAAATATACAAAACTACCTCGAAACCCCTTGTTGGTTCGACGATCTTGACTGCTCGGAAGGTTCAGGCTCATTGGAAGGTCATAGTTGAGAAGGGTCAGGAGTCCCACTTCGTCCTGGGAGACCAATTAGATCAGCCTTGCATTGAGCGTTGGTATTCTTTAGATCGGACATACCGGTAGGAAACCTCAAGACCAAAATCTTCATGACGTGGCGGCACATCTTGATGGTGTCCCAGTACTTGCGTTGAGAGTCTCCAACTTGGTATGAGTCTAGGAAGCATCGCCAATGATCATACCAAGATGGCCGGCTAGCTCATGAAGCTACAAAGGAAAAACCTCATTAAGGCATAGATGGAAGTGAACAGAGAGCCAGAGGAAGAGTAGAGAAGTATCTTAGAGATGAGAGAGCTTCTAGCTGGGCTCTCCTCTTTGGGAGCTTCAAAGTCAACAGGCTTTATAGTAGCTATCACTTAGAGCATGGAAACCTCAGCCCTAGTCTCGGTTACAGGGACAATTTCCACAAAATCAAGGGCTGGGGGCTCAGCCACTACAAGATGATCCATAGTCCCAGTCTCTGCTTCAGCAGCGTGTGAAGTCCCAACGATTCCTCTACTAGGACTTCGTTATGGACCTCGGATAGGAAATCAATTGGACTGTAGATTTGGATTATAAGGTAAGGGAGCTTAGCAGTCTCGCCAGTGGGCAACTCCGCAGCCCAGCTTTCCTCGGCCTCAATAGTCTCAGCAATCGTCATCAAAATCATCATCGCTGCTTCCTCGGCCGGAGTCACCTCAATCTCCTCCTCTACCTGTCCCTTGATAATGCCCTTGGATGAATTGCCAATCTAGTCTGAGGCCTCTCTAGTGAAAACGGAGGGAATATCAGGCACGGGCTTATAAAGAGGAGGAGGGGCAATAGGAGGCTCTACGAACAAGCCTGTGACCTTGGAGGGCTACTCCACAGGTTTAATAATAACTGGTGCTCCGGCCCCTTCAACTCCTCGGGCTGGCACCTTCTTCCTTATTAGCCTCTCAATAAGAGCCGAGTCATCATCGGACGAGGAGGGATACTCAATAATCACAGTCGGATGCTCCAAAGTCTCAGTCCAGCAGCTCTTCTTTGTCTGCTTGGATGACTTCTCGATCCTTATAGCCTGTCGCCTTTTCTTCAACTTATTCTTCTTTTTCGAAAAAGTAGACGGGGCACTTGAGTCCTCAGGTTGAGGCTCCTACTTGGCCTTCTCCATGAACTAAGATCTAAGCCACTTATTCTTCTTATTCTCACTGAAAAAATCAAGGTTGCCCAATAGCAGGTTCGTGAAGTCCTTCGTGGCATCCCTTACCTCGGGGCGTGGTGTTCTTGCAAAGTTTAGACTTTAGTTGCCTCACTCATTAGGGATAGCTCAATTCTCATGAACCCTAAGGGAAAAGAGCTTGTCCTTCCACCACTTGGTAGAATCAAGGTTTCCATCGCTAATAGCAAGGAACTCAAGGCGAGGAGTAATCACAATCCAATCCTACCCATGGCCAAACCTCAATATGACCTTCAATGCCACAACATCGAAGATCTTCTTGTGGCAGCAAGCGAAAATGCATAGGGTGACTAGATACTTGACAGTGTTGGGTTGGAGTCTGGCCACGTGGACTTTGAATTTCCTCATCAACTTAGAGAACTCCAAGGGAATAGGATATTGAATACCACCTTTGAGGTGGATTTTATAAACAGTAATGAAGCCGTCAGGTGGGCTATAAGCCCTCTCGTGAGTGTCAGGAACCATTGTACCCATCGAGCTTGGGGATCCTGTGCTGCACTTGAATGACCTCAAGATCAGTCAAAGTTAGTGAGGAAGCAACATCTTTCACACCAGGAGCCATGAAAAAGCCTGGGAAAATGAAGAAGAAGAAGGAGGAAGAAATTTCCAAAGGAAAGCTTGGAAGTTGAAAGAAGTTTGAACACTTTGCAAATTAAAATGGCAAAGGGAGAAATGATTCAAATAGCCAGCAAATTCGAAAAGGCGTGCCTCATTAAATGGCCAGCCATGTGTCGGCTCCCCACGGGTCGCTGGCAATGATAGCATTCCCTTCACAAGGCTGCAATTAGTGCACATTTAATGCGCCAAATTAATGTGTGTTCAGTGTGCCAATTGGCAGTGTTGAACAGTGCCTCGGACCCAAGAAGAAAGTCCGTGGACAATGCCCATTCAGGACATTGATTCCAGCCATGTCCTTAGACGCTTTCCTTAGTCGTCAGGCGGTGATCACTTCATCAAATGGATTCTGGTTGAGCATCGCAAAAAAAGTCTGTAGACACTTGAAAAGCTTGTTCTTAGAAATAAGAGGGTTAAGCTGTGGACAAAGAGGGACGTTCTGAAAGATCAGATCAATGCTAGAGTTGCACATAACAAAAGTTGAGATTCTTGAACTTATTGGCATGGGGGGCTAGTGATAGTTAGTGAATACCTAAGACCCAATCAAGGAACTCATTTTCGTGAATTGGGCTCTCATCCCTAGAGGCCCACGAGGTTAATTTGGCCCATCAAGCTAAATTAGCCAGAGAGGCCTGATGACTTACGTCCACAGCCAAGAAGCCTAGATAGCTTGTAACGGCCTAGATTCTAAAATATGGAAAGTCCAAGTCATTAAGTCAATATAATCAATGAGTAAAGAAAAATTAAAGATTTATCCGGTCAACCCTAGTTGACCGACAAGGATGAAGGAGTGAAGGAAAATTGAAGGTTATCCGGTCAACGCCAGTTGACCAGAAAATGTATTAAGAAAATTAATCCGATCAACGCCTGTTGACCGAAAAATATGAAGGAAAAACACAAACCGGTTAACGCCAGTTGACCGAAAACTTGAAGGAAAACACAATCGGTCAACGTCAGTTGATTGGAAAGGAAGGGAAGGAGGCCGAGATGATAGAAAGAAGGGAAATTTAATCTGGTCAACGACAGTTGACCAAAAAGTTGGAAAAGAGGCCAAGGGAGAGTTGACCGTCCGATTGATTGACGTAATGACTAAAAATAATTAAGGATGATCATGCCTAAGTAGGTAACCTACTCCCAACTGCCCCACCGACCTTCTAAAAAGGCAAGGGAAGTAAGCAAAAAAGTACAAGCAGTTGACCTGTCATACGTACTGACACCAATCCCAACGTCTATAAGTAATGGCCCCGGGAATTAGGATAGGAAGTTGGGCAATTGATTGGGTGAAGGCACTAAGAACTTTGAGCCAAAACCAAGTAAGGAGTTCATAGATCCGACCCAGTCAAGTATACTCACCCTTTTTAAGATCATATTGTAATGCAAGCGTATTCCATGTTTTTAAGTTCATGTTTTTAATACAAGTATAACTAATGATATTTAGTTATTTCATGATGTTCACACACATGAAGTTTGATTATTACATGAATTAGATGATGACTAGTTAATTATTTATGAAAAAGTACCGGTTATTTCATGATATTTGGACGTTTTACTTAAATACATGAAGTCTGGCCATGATTTAAAATGTTCGGTTATTGCATGTGTAAAATGACCTCCGGCTTTTGATAAAACGATCTCTGACTTTTGTTAAAGGACCTCCGGCACTTGTATTGTAATTTTGAAACCGGCATCTGCTCTGTGATTTTGAAATTGGCCTTGTAGTGTAATTTTAAAACCGGCCTTGATTAGTAAAATAATTTGAAACCGGCCTTATAAAATAATTAAAATCGGCCTTAATCGAAATCGGTATTGCCTTATGATTTTGAAACCGGCCCTATAATGTAATTTTGAAACCGGCATTTGTACTGTGATTTCGAAACTAGCCTTGTATCATGATTTTGAAACCGATATTTGCATGGTAATTTTTGAAACCGGCCTTGTATTACGATTTGAAATCGGCATCTGTACTAAAACTTTGAAACCGGCATGTAATGAAGCGACCTCTGGCTTTATAATAAAAAACTTTTGGCTTTTGATAAATGACCTCCGCCCTTATGATAAGAGACCTCTGGCATTCTGATGAAAATGACCCCCTGTTTTAAGACATTAAAAGAAAGATGTTATGGTGTCTGGTTAACTGCATATTTAACTTTGATTTTTGAAAAAACATGATTTGCGGAACTAAGTGTTTGATGGCCGAGTAGCTGCAGGCCTTAAATATAGTCGTTATTGAGATATGTTGGCCGAGTAGTTGCAGGACTTAAATGTAGTCGTTATTGAGATATGATGGCCGAATAGCTGCAGGCCTTAAATGTAGCCGATGGTCGAGTAGCTGCAGACTTTAAATGTAGCCGTTTGATTTGGTCACGACTATGGACCTTAAATGTAGCGTTATATGATTCAGAGGGCCGAGTAGCTGCAGGCCTTTACTGTAACCGTATGATGGTCGAGAGCTGCAAACCTTAAATGTAGCCGATTTTTGATGGAAATGAATTTGAAAATAGAAGCATGTTTTTGGAAGTCAAATTGCATAAAAATGACTTCGGAATTTATCGCATTGACTCCGGCCATGTCTTATGAAACTGCCTGCATATGCACCTTTATTGCATTCTATCTGTTTACTGTTCATGACTATGCATGATTTATGCATGAGTACCTTACTGGGCTCTCTAGCTCACCCTTTATATTTTTCAGATGACGGTGATGACGAGTTTATACCGAAAGAAAAAGAATGAGATCCGATGGACTAGATAGGCAGGACAGCTGGTCGGAACTTAAGCAGCAAAGGAGCTAAATTGATGTTTTCACTTTTGATGTTTTGGGAAAGATTAGTAAAATACTTCCGTTGCTAAAAGTTAATGAAAATTAGTATGCTTCCGTACGCTGCTATGGTTTGAGTAAGTTGTGAATTCCTAATGGCATCTCAGTTTGTTTTCGAGACCTCCATGTTCGACCGACCTCGACTTGGCCGGTCAAGAGAGAGAGAAACCACGACCCCTGGCCGCCAACTCACGAAGTTGGGCCTTACACGATCCTGTGCACGCGATGTAAAATATATAGAAAAGAAAAATTTTGAGACCACCTTTTTAACCAGAGTTTACGATCGGTTCCAATCGACGGGCGGCCGCATGCGGTGGAATATGGCTGGTCTGTCACAGTTGAATTGGTTCGAGAGGTTGACTTAGCTTTGGAAGCTCAATAATTTTGTAAGAGACCAAAGTCTCTAATAAAGCCCAAAAGACATGGCACAGAAAATATGGCTCTAAAAGCCCGAAGATTTATCACTGAGCAAGCCCTCAGCTGAAGCCTGATAACGTTTGTCAGCAAATGTCCACAGACGTGATAAATGCCAAAGCCTTTATCGAGGACGCAGACTCTGAGAAGTCTCCAACAGTACGAGCACAAAAAGGAAGCTTAGAACGACTGATGACGTCAACTCAGATTGTTGACTTTCACAAAGGTACGCACAATCTCTGCAGTACGCAATCTTCACACAGAATGATGGCCTGTAGAATAGGCGTGATTACTACAAAAGTGATATTTCATAAAATTAGCCCGCATGTACGCAACCTTTCTAACACGGCAAGATAGATTTGTAGAGTTGGTGGCAGGCCTTATTGCACATGCCACCTCCACATGGCAGCTCAACGTATGAAGACTCAACCACTATATAAGCATTTACTATATATCTAACAAAGGATCTGAATTTTTTCACACTTGCAGTTATGCCCATAGAGAGAAAAAAGGTAAGGTACTTACACAACTAATTGAGAGAACACTTGTACTTGTGAAAGTGATCCCAGAGAGTCATTTTTATACTTCGTTATCCGCCCTTTGTACTCAAACAACAAATTTGTAAAAATGTTCTCGAACTCAAAATCTCGTGATTTTTTCTCTCATTTTGAAGAAGGTTTTCTATATAAAAACACCATGTGTTACCATTTCTTTCTCTCTTCCTTTCACTTAAACTCTATATTTATGTTATTCTGCATTCAGGTTTTCGTTCGTACAGACATCAGAATCCGAGGACACAATAACAATTGATAAAAATGTCTATGTTTGGCAAATTTTATTGGCATGTTACTTGAATATCTATTAAAAATAAGAAAAAATGCACCTACCGTGGAAGTTTGATTTTCTCATTGGCATGTCCATAATTGATAATCTTATCGATTTTCTGTTTGTTTACGAGTCTAATAACTAGCCAATAGAAGAGAATTTGAGGTTTGAACCTATTAATTATATGTTGCTTTAATTATTTTAATGATAAAAATCTATTTATAATGGATTATGATTATATTTAGTTAAACATATTCAAATCAGAAACTTTATGGACGTAATTTTGAGATTTGTACATATTATATAATTAAACTAATTAACTCTCCTAAAATCTAAAAAATATTTTTATACATGAGCGTTAAGTGAATATATATTAGGAGAAATTTAGATTTATATTTTATAAAAAATAATTTTTTAAAATTGAATAATTTTTAAATATAGATGATAAAAATTTAAATTGATAGTGTTGTAATATTTCAACGTAAAAATTTTTAAAATTAATTCAAATTTCATATTAAAATAGACTTTTAAAAAATATATAATTTATATTTTTAGATATGATCACTTAGCATTGATGAAATTTATTTAGAATAATAGCTATCAAGTAAGTATTGGGATGTCCTCATTTGAAGCATTGTATGGAAGAAAATATCATTTTCCGGTCCATTGGGAAAAAACAGGTGATAAATGGCTTTTGGGACTAGAAGTTATTAAGGAGATATTAGACAAGGTCAAGATTATCCATGAAAAATTGAAGGTGGCCCAAAGTAGACAAAAGAGAATATGTCTTTTTGAAGATATCACCGTCAAAGGAAATCTCGAGATTTGGGATCAAAAGAAAATTGAAGCTAAGGTTCATTGGACCATTTGAAATCTTAAAAAAAATCGGTGAAGTGGCCTATTGATTGGTTTTGCCACCTAGTTTGAAGGAGGTGCACAATGTTTTTCACATGTTGATACTACGGAAGTATGTTTACAATCCGACACATATTATTGAGTATAAACCGTTGAGGATTTACAAAGATTTGATGTACATTGAAGAATCAGTTCAGATTTTGGGTCATCGAGATCATGTGCTTTGGACGAAAACTATAGCATTAGTCAAGGTCTTATGAAAGAATCACTCATATGAAGAGGCCACATGGGAGTGTGAAGACAAAATTTGGGATAAGTTCCTGCACTTATTTCACCAATGAGGCATGTAATTTTTGCTAAATTTTGAGGATGAAATTTTTATAAGGAATGGAGGATTGTAAGGCTCGAATCTTTGAATTATTATAATGATGGTTAATTAAACTAATATAATTAAAATTAAAGGATGAAAAAAATTGGGTTAAAAGAGTAAAAATTGGACCGGTTGAATTTGATCCTCATGCGTGCCTAAATTTGGATTTGAGCCTGAGCAGCCTTGGCGTAGACTCAAGGTGCGCTTGAGTCTAGAAAATAGAGATCCCACGTATAAAGTGCGCATGTGCCACGCTGAAGCTTGGCAGATTTGAGACCTCACGCCCGATGTGCGCTGGATCCGTGCTCCGACGTACATGCACAAAATTGCGCCACCTAAAGCACGCCCGAGTGGTGTTCGAGCGCCTCGATTATAAATAGGACCCCCACGGTCATTTCTATCATTTTTGGCTGTGATTTTCAAAGCTAGAGAGAGAGAGGAGGAAAGAGGAAGCCATGAAACTCAAATTTGGAGGTGATTTAAGTTAGGATTTGAGTAAATCTAAGTCAAGGTAAGTGCACTCTAAACTCATCTTTTCTTATGGTTATTTCTTACCAATTTTTTTGAGTATTTTTATTCAAATACTCGTCCAAGCTGTAATTTTGAAGCTATTATGTTTACAAGAAGCATGCATATAAATTTTTCAAGATTTTGTAGCCTTTTTATGCAAAAGTTCTGCTTATGTACATATACATGCACACATGTATTGAACTTGGTTTCTCAATTGCATGTATGTCTTCAATTATGAATTTAATGTTTTTGCATGTGATAAATTCTGTTCCTCATACTATAGTATATTTTGGTCTGTAATACAAGCTGCATGTTTCAACAATTCAAAGAATTAAGCCCTACATGTGAAGTATTAAAGTTGATATTACTGAAATTACCATATTGCTGATTTTCATTGTATTTTCAGAATTTCTATTGAAATTCATTGTTTAAATTCATGTCGTAACTTATAAAGGCCATAATTTATCAAGTATATGTTTTATTGAAATTGAAACATATATATATATATATATATGTTAGCACTTAAAATTTAGAATTTTAAATCATATGCTAAAGATGCACCTCATGTTGAAGTTTCTGCATTAAGTACTGAGTTTTGAGTTTCCAAAATTTTAAACTTTCAATTGATGTACGATTAAATTTCTACTAAGATATAAGCATGAAATTATGAATTATGGAAGGAAACTCTATAATATGTTAAGAATTATGATTATATTCTCTAAGAGTGAGAAAAATTAAGAACCCAAAAAGTGTAGAATTTTCATAATAATTAAGAAATTGGACCAAGAATTGTTTCAGCGGGTAATATTTCATAACATGCCTTAATATATTGTAGTGTTATATTGACATCTGACCTTACATGGGTTAAGAAAAGGCATTTGGTCCTGTTTATAAAGTGTTATGTAGATGGCCCACCTCTAAATCTTGAATAGAAACGTATGGCTTTTGGTTTGTAGAAACATATACAACCCGATCTTTGATTATCTGTTTATTTAATTGGTAAGGCTTACTAACTCTAATCCCTAAAAAACGTAAGATTTAAGTATGTTTCATGAGTAAAAATAAGACAAAAAATTTGAAAATGTATTATGTAAGTTTTCAACACAATTTTATACTTTTACACACGATCACGATTCTTATTGCTTCTGTTATATATTTAAATTTAAAGTATACATGTCATTTATATAAATTATACCTTACTGAATATTTAGCTAACTTTCTTATTATTTTACTAACCCTTCAGATAAGATACACGAATATTTACCGGATGAGTAGGAGTGAATGCCAAGAAGCTTTAGTCTATGTTCATGTGAATGATTCTTGTTGGTTTATGTTTTCAAACAATATTAATTTATCTAATGATTGTAATGTAGTTGATTTTAGTTCTAGGCCTCGATTCGTGATGTGATTTAGCTTTTGGAAAATGTTTAGAGGCCTAAAATGTTGTATTGTGTTGTCGGGTGTCGGTTTGTATTTAAGTTAACCTTGGATAGTTTTTGTATATGTTTAAACTGTGGCATATGGCTACTGTAATATTTCAAAATTTTATCCGATTTAATTGTGATTATTTATTATTTTAGATAATTTGAGTGTGTCAAAAAATTAATTAAATATTATGAAAACTTGAGGGATATTTGGATCAATTGGGCCGGTGCCTGAAGCATACCTTTATTGTCCCCCGAGTATCGATTTTAAAATATAATAAACAGTTATATATATATTAGTATTAGTAAGAAGAATAAAAAAGGAGATGGAGGGGGGAATTGGGGGTGTGCAGCAGAAAACACGTGCAGAGAGAGAGAGAGAGGGAGAAGTGAGACAAAGGTACAAATGAAGGCTCTTGAATCCGATTTTGAGTACGAGCCAGTTAGAAAAGTTATAGATCGGGTCGAGGTCAGTGTTCTTATACCCTTTTTTTCTTCACTTTTGATTTTTATTTAATTTTTCTCGGGTATTTTCATCCGGTATCCACCCAAATCATGAAAGATAAAGAACCCATGATTATTGTTTGAGGTAATTGTGGTTTATTGTCGATTTTTCTCTTCGGCTTGCCCGGTTTGTCTTTACCAAACCCTAACCTGCGCCCAGCTCGAGTTTTCCTCCCCATTTTAGATTCTATACTTATTTTGCCCTTAATTGTGTTTTACCCATATCCTAGTTATATATATATTTTGGTTGGGTGTCTGATTTTTCAAAAATCGACCCGTTAGGATGCTCAAAACCGGCACTGTTACTGTTCACCGGAGGTAAAATATAAATTTTACATGTTTTCATCGTAATTAATTGTTATGTAAGTTATGTCTAATTGTACATATTTAATTGTAAGTTCCGAGAAAATATATTGTTCTCCGTTTGTAAAGGAAATATGTCCTAGAGGCCTCTAAAGTGATAGTTGTTTCCTGACGGTAAGAAATTTTAATCTTTCCTATACATTATGATACCCAAGCATCCAAATTGAATCATGAAAAGATTTTAATCCGAAGAAAAAATAAAAATCGTACAAGTATTCAGAGAAAAATTCACAATTGAATATGTGATTGAATTGATCTCTCGGATGGAGATATTATGAATAAAATTATGGTAGACCTTCCCTCAAATGAATAAGAAATCATGAAAGTAGGACCACAGAATTATATTACGAAGGGTAATATCCCTTGGCCTATCATTACTATTATAGTAGAGACTTAAGGATTATCCTAATCACGTATTGTAGTGGGTAACACTCTTGACAAGCCTTAGGATATTACTGTGGAAAAATGATGATTGCCTCTGGACCGCGAAAGGCTAGGGTAGTGTTTTATCGGCTTTGTATACTAGGTGATAGATATACTGTTATATCACGTGGTGTTCAGTCTGTTTATAGGCATTATATGTGGATGGCTCCTCCTTTGGGTCGATAATAAGAGCTCACGGCCTTAAATCATGTAGAGTATCATGATCCTCTCATTGTTCTCCCGCACCTTTAGTTATTAAGGCTTATTAGCCCTAATCTGCAAATATAAATAATTAAGTATAATTTACATTCCAAAGAGAAGAAGAATAAAACGTAAAAAGTTAATTGTGTTCTAAAAGTATATTCGATCACATCTTACGCTTATGCATCATCGTTATACTCATATATCCCTCTTCATCTTTATTATGCTTATATTGCGTAACATCTTGATTTTATTGCGCTTGTTGAGTTTAGAATTACCCCTACTTTTCCTTATCTCCAGATTAGTACAAGTTCGTTATACCCAATGGGATAGTGTAGAGATTCAAAGTGGTTTAAGCTCAAGGTTTGGAAGACCATATTGGAGACGGTTAATTTGTAGTTTTACTTATGTCTTGGACAAATTGTATATATTTATATTTCATTTGGAAATCTTAATATATATTGTACATATAATTGATAATTAGATAGTTTAGTTTCTGTTGTGTTGGATTTATTATATTTTTGTAAGTTATTGTGGTTTATAACAGGTTCCTAGTGGCATTTTTCATTAGCCAATATTGTAATTAGATACCCAACGTTGGAGCCATGAGTTGTATGTGGCAATTAGATCCTATGTGATTTTGTGTATCGTTGATTTTATGATGTCGGATGTTGGGATATTTGATGTATTTTATTTTGTACAAGAGATTATACTGGTTTTTAAATTGACGGATATCCGTATGATAAATGAAACTCTATCGGATTTTTGGTAGAAAAATACAGTCCGTCACAGTTAATATCTGAGAAAAAGAGATACCTTAGGTTTGATTTGAATTTTATGTAGAAGCTTATGATAGATTAAGATTGATCAAATTAGTAGACGTGGGTGTAGGATAATTAAATAGATTGGATAGTTCTAATTATCCTAATTGGCTAGTTTAGACTTGAACTAAGTTAGAGATAGATTATGAGTTTGGTTATCTAGCTTATAAGGTCCTAATTAGTATTTGAAACACGACCTAACCTATAATGCGTTGCCTTCAAATAGGATGTGAGTAACCGCTATGGCTTCTAGACGAGGGTTTACTTGTAATAGTGGTCGACCGTGAGGTTAAGAGGAGCTGTAGGGAGACACCTTAAGGCTTAAATTTGATTGGTGCCGATTTGGTGTTTAAATTAATCAGTATTGATTCGAGATTTGGGTTAATTGATTTCGATTCGAGGTTTAGGTTTGATCGGCTTTGAATTAAGGTCCTCAAACTAGTAATTTGCTAAGAAGAAATATTTGATTGATATATCAAGTATGATGAATGAGGTGGGGTTTATGGCTTAATATTAGTATGACTTAGAGTTAATTTTTGAGGTTAACAAATCTTAAGATGTCGATTTATAATCTATTTGGAGATGTTTAAGTATCTAAACTTTTGGGTAGCTCAGATATTAAAGAGGTTGAGATGTGGATCTTGAAAATTAAAATAATATTGCAGTCATATAATATTTAAAAGAAGATAAGGTAATGTTATCCCTGATCAGACAGGAGGTAAAGTCGACCTTGGGTGGTTGATGTGAAAAGGGTCATGGGTCTCAGGGATAAAGAGATATCGTAGGATATGTTGTGGATACTCTATGGACGAATATTTTATTTTGATGGGATTTTTGGAAGCATGTCTCAATTGTGGATAGTTCGGCCATATTATTAGGGATTGTCCAGATTCCACGGGTTGGACGGAGAAGAAATCCAGTGCATTGGATCGAGGTTCTACGGTAAGGGTACAAGTATTGAGGTGTCGTCTACTGTTATGAAAGCAAAATTTTCCAAATCTTGACATTTCAGTTTTTATATTATTTTGAAATTCTGTATCTATATTTTTAATTGTGATTCCTAAATTTATTTTATATTTGAAGATCTAGGCATGATACTAGCGGTATCAAGGTCTAAAATATTTTTAGGTTTGTAGATATGATTGGCTAGGTTGAATAAATTTATTTTGAGGTATCAAGTTTTGATTTGATTTTGATGGTAATTGGTTGATGAGCCATCACACTAGTGAGAATTGGATTGGTAAGGATATTATATCTTGCAATCAAGTTATAGAAATTTTGAGTATGAGTTAGAATTGATCACAGTCTTAGGAAGTTAATATTATTTTGTTTGCAAGTTGTTTAAAGTGGAATTGTATCAAATCTGTCTAGCAAATGAGACCACGCCTAAAAGTCATCTTGTGATCACTAAGAAATTTTGGCTGTGTAGGCAATTGAGGATGTTTCTTAGAGAAAAAGATTAGGTTGATTTGTCTTTGATCAATAATTTAAAACTGTGCTGGAGATGGCACCGATATTCTTAAGGATTCTATATAGAACCAAGGAAACATTGGTCAGGTGCTGCTTTAGGGATGCTTTAGGACATCTAAGGTTGGTAAGCAATTTGAACTGTCAAGGTTAATTGTGAATAGTTAGAAATTGTACCCGTGGTAGCATTCAAGATAAGATGCGGCCATTACAAGTCCCGGTAATGTCATTTGGATTGTAGGTTCGTTGGCACTTTTGTGGATTTATGGGTAGGACCTTTCAGTCATGCTTAGGTCAATTTTGTGAAGGCCTCGTTGATGAATTCAAAAGATCATGGGAGTGTATAAACTCTATTTGATAACAGTATCATGAATTAGGAGGGCAATTAGTCGCATACCCAATTGGGGGAGAATATGAGTTTGGTTATGGGAAATGTTATGTTGGGCATGTAGTTCCTTCAACAGTATGAATGATGTTCTATAGAGATTTGAGAGACGGCTCCTTTAGGAAGGATTGATTGATGTCGCGGAAGCGTGCGTTTCACTTGGGTCTAGGTGAATTCGGTAAGATGTCTCCGTTAAGTGTTCCTTAAGAACTGTAGCGTCCGAGGGGCATTCGAATAGGAAGTAACTGGTATCCGTCAGGATAAGATATATGAGGATAGTTCTAAAGGAACAGATGGTAATTGTCGTCCATGTCGTTGGGTTGATCCCGGATGGATCCAATAAATTATAATAGAATATGATACTTTTGAGGAAGATTTAGGAATTATGTTTTCCCTGCATCACATGTGGGTGGATGCCCTTGGATTAAGTGGGGGGAGAGGTTCACGATCAAAGTTACTCTACTCGTGATTTGGAGTTAGTAATTGAGATCTCTGCTGGGAACTTAATAACTGTTGCTTTTAGAGATAGTTAATGTCAAATGATTCTAAGGATCTGAATATTTGTGTTATAAAGAGCAACCGATCATATGACAGTGCTAGCGGATAAATCTACTTAAGGATTGAAAAAGGCAAATCTTGGTGTCTTTTAAGGATATCAAATTCTAGTGCCAACAATTTGATATTGGAAGTTTTTTAGATTTGGGATGTTTTTGATGCTTCTTAGGATATGTATCGGAGTATAAAGGCTTCAGAATTAGGAGGTAAGAAATCCTTGAGGTAGTGTTTTGGAGTTATCAGACGGTATGGATTTTAGGTGTTTGGACAATTGGGGAATAGCTAGCAGGGATGCCCATTAATCGCAAATTTGGGCGGTATGATTGGAACCGAGTAAGTTGGCTTGTTGTTATGCCAATGAGGTAATAAGTTGCTAAATGTGTGAGTTTTGAAATTTTAGTGATAAAATGAGGAGGCTGTAACGAAATTTTGGGTAATCGCTTCAATTATATTTTCTAAGTTGATTGACATTTGACGATTATGGATGTTGCCTTCAAAATATCAATACATTCGGAATTTTTTTTGGGCTATAGCTGCCATGCGACCTAGGAGCCTAATAAGGATTTGTGAACTTGAGTAGCTAGAGGATTTTAGAGTGCAAGTAATCGGTCAATCAGAGTAGCATAGCAGTAGCGTGTAGTCTTTGGCCTAGACAATTTAGAATAAGATTGAGGATCCAAGTAGATGATCAGTCTCAGGGCTTAGGATGGTCTAAAGTAGGAATTTATCCGTTCAGTTGAGATTTTGAATTAAGTCAAAGAAATAGCCAATAAGTTGGATTGTCTTTGAATTTGTGAATCATCATGAAGTCTTCATTGGATCGATGATTAAGAAAAGTATGTGATCGAATTAAGCTTTTTTTGAAAATTGGGAATTCGCCTGGTGATATATTCCAACCTAGATTTAAATAGGAAATATTACATATTGGGAATTATGATGGTTCTTTAGGCTAAGTTTCCTAGGAAAGATATTTTCTTGAAGGATGTAAAGTAAGAATTTGGAAAGATTACCCCGAATATTAAAATTTCAAGTTCGTTAATTTCGAGGGCGAAATTTTTATAATTGGGGAAGAATATAATATCCGAAATTTTTATTCAATTTAATTGTGATTATTTATTATTTTGGATAATTTTGGTGTGTTAAAAAATTAATTAAATATTATAAAAATTTGAGAAATATTTGGGTCAATTGGGCCAGCACCCAAAGCGCGCCCTTATTATTGTTAGAGTATCAATTTTGATTTTAAAATATAATAAATAGAAATAATAATAATATTATTATTATTAAGAATAAAGAAAGAAGGTGGAGGGAGGAATTAGGGACGTGTAGCAGAAGGCACGGGTAGAGAGAGAAAGAGAGGGAGAAGAGAGTGAAAGGAGCAAATAAAGGTTTTTGGTTTCAATTTCTAGCACAAGCTAGTTAAAAAAGTTATAAATCGGGTCGAGACAAGTGTTTTTATACCTTTTTTTTTCCTTTCGATTTTTATTTGATTTTTTTCAGATATTTTCATTTCGATACCCACCCAAATCATGAAAAATAGAGAACCCATAATTATTATTTGAGGTAATTGTGGTTTATTGTTGATTTTTCCCCTCCAATTTGCCCGGTTTGGCTTCGCCAAACTCTAACTCACGCACAGCTCAGGTTTCTTTCTCCATTTCAGATTCTATACTTATTTTTTCCTTAATTGTGTATTACCCATATCCCAATTATATACATACTTTGGTTGGGTGTCCGATTTTTCAAAAATCGACCTGTTTGACATGTCTAGATGTGCTAAACCGACACTGTTACTGTTCACCCGATACAAAATATAAATTTTGTATGTTTTCATCGTAATTAATTGTTATGTAAGTTATATCTAATTGTACATATTTAATTATAAACTCCAGGAAAATATGTTGTGCTCCGTTTGTAAAGAAAATATGTCCGGAGGCCTCTAAAGTAATAATTATCTCCCAATGGTAAGAAATTCTAATCTTCTTATGCATTATGATACCCATGCATCCAAATTGAATCGTGAAAAGATTTTAATATGAAAGAAAGATAAAAATCGTGTAAGTATTCGGAGGAAAATCCACGATTGAATATGTGATTGAATTAATCTTTCGGATGAAGATATTGTGAATAAAATTATGGTGGACCTTCCCTCAAATGAATAAGAAATTATAAAATTAGGACCACAGAATTATATTATGGAGGGTAATATCTCTTGGCCTGTCATTAATATATTACAGCAAATATTTAAGGGTTATCCTGACCGCGTATTATAACAAGTAATACTCTTGGCAAGCCTTAAGATATTATTGTGAAAGAATAAAGACTGCCTATGAACCGCAAGAGGTTAGGGTAGCATTTTATTGGCCCTATATACTGGGTGATAGGTATACCGTTATACCACGTGGTTTTCAGCCTGTCTATAGGTATTATATGTGGATGGCCCCTCCTCTAGGTCAATAATAAGAGCGCACGGCTTTAAATCATATGGAGTATCATGATCCTCTTCTCGTTCTCCCGCACCTTTAGCTATTAAGGCTTACTAGCCCTAATCCGTAAATATAAGTAATCATGTATAATTTACATCCCAAAGAGAAAAAGGATAAAACGTGAAAAGTTAATTGTGTTCCAAAAGTATATTCGATCACGTCTTATGCTTACGCATCCTCGTTACACTCGTATATCCCTCTTCTTCTTTATTTTACTTATATTGCTTACCGTCTTGATTTTATTACACTTGTAGAATTTTGACTCACCCTTACTTCTCCTTACCTCCAAATTAGTACAAGTCTGTTATATCCAATGGGACAGCGTAGAGATTCGAAGTGGTCTAGGCTCAGGGTTTGAAAGTCCATATCGAAGATCGTTAATTTGTAGTTTTATTTATGTCATAGAAAAATTGTATATATTTATATTTCTTTTGGAAATCTTAAAATATATTGTACATATAATTGATAATTAGATAGTTTAGTTTTTACTGTATTGGATTTATTATACTTTTGCATGTTATTATGTTTTGTAACAAGTTCCTAGTAGCATCTCTATTTGGCCAATGCTGTGTTTAGATACACAGTGTTGGAGCCACGAGTTGTATGTGGCAATTGAATCCTGTGTGATTTTGTGTATTGTTGATTGTATGATGTCGGATGTTGAAATTATTGGATGCAATTTGTTTTATATAGGAGATTATGCAGGTTTTTGTATTGGCAGATATCCGTATGACAGATGAAACTCTGTCGGATTTTTGGAAGAAAAATACGGTCCGTCACAGCTACAAAAATTTAATTTCTAGGTTAACATATCGATGATATGATATTGGTTGATGAAGTCAAAAATTCTAGATTCGTTTGGTTGATCTTATGAAAAGTTTAGCTTTCGCAGATTATTATCATGTGTTATTTACAGCTTTAACAAACATTTTTCCTTAACATAATCCGACATCGTCATGTATTTTAGTTGATGTCGATGCCACCATTGTCATTGCAAAGCTTTTGGATCATGTAGAAATTGACTCGTTGTGTATTTATTTTTAGTCGGTCATGGTATCTACATGATTTCACATTCGGTTGTCAAGTTATCGTATTATCGGTCAATTCGATAATTAAAGAGATAATTGATTATGATTAAGACAAATGACAAGATTTAAGACGTGATCCGTTACATATTGCTAAACTTGCGATCATAGTGGCGGGCAAAAATGCACATGGTGACTAGATATTAGACGGCTTTAGGCTATAACCTCACCACTGGAACTTCCAAAGCCATAAGGATCTTGTACAGCTTCGGCATGACCGAAAAATGAAGCCCTCCCTTCAGATAAAACTCATAAACGGTGATATACCCTTCCAGTGGGGAGCATGCTCTATCGTTCGCACTCAGCAGCTGGTAATCCATGGTACTCGAAATCTTATACCGAGCAAATAAAGACTCAATATCACGGGCGGTGAGAACGGACTGGATCGTGTAAACGTTCTGAAAAGCCATGAATGAAGAAGGAAGAAGAGGATCACAGGCGCAAAGCAACTTGAATCAAGAAGAAATAGTGCGGGAAGTGATAAAGACCTAGAGTCTAAATAAGCCTCTCCCTAGACCGAAATGGCGCTGTGTGGGTGGAATCGAAGAGGCACGCCCCATAATGGCCACAACACGTGCCGCACCATAGAGATGCCCTAGGACGTCAATCACACATCATCAGGAATGATCATCTAACACTGCGTCTCTCTGCGCAGATGGTTGACCCCGATGTTCAGTAATGATGATTTGATAGATTTGGGTTGGCTAATTGGCAGAACAGTGTGCAAGTTCCAAGACTCTAATGGCCCATTTCTCAAACTGGCAAACTAGCAATGCGCTACCCTGGTGAGCTTGAGGCCAATCCCATCAACACACGTCTTGACCCAGTGTTCGGGATAGACAGCTACGAGTCTGGATCACTAGAAGAACAAGACACCAAAGGCCCGCATGACCCAATTTGATGGTCATCATGTAATAGAAAGTAACGCTCGAATACTCAAATCACACACAACATGTGACAATAGTCGAAAAGGTTTAGTGTGTTTCATTGAAGAATTTAGGATGTACATCATAAAAGCATCTATAAGCCTCAAAATACACAAAATGCTGCTGCAACCTAGTAGAGGTGCCATCCGACGGCCGAGGGCCCCCCGAAGGAGGTAGCGTAGGCTCTCTACCCTCCATCTCCGAGTATCTAGTTAGCTTTGCACGGCGACTAGCTCTAGCGTTTGGCAAGTCCAAAAAGCTAATAGGAAAGTCCGAAGTCGCCACGGAGATAATTTTCCTGTGGAAGCGAATACCCTCCTGCCAACTCCTCGGTGCAGAGTCTGGACCTCAGCTCTTCATCTAGTCGGGCGCACACGTTCTACAGATCATTGACCGGCTGCCAACTCTCTCGAAACTCGTCATCAAGCAAGGCGATCCAAGCCAAAGCCCGAGCATTAGTCTTCGAGAGCCCTTGTGCTCTTACCTTGGACTCGGATAGAGCTCGATTGAGATAATTGGCTCACTGTTGATTCTGTAGCGCATCATCGATGGTGGCATTAACCCAACGCTCCGCCTCTGTAATGGCTCGTTCTGCGCACACAATCAGCACACGAGTGTTGGGGCACAACACGGGCGCTCGGACAGAATGTTCCCGAGCGCAATGACCGAGAGGACAAATCACTCGGTCAGAGGGACAGCACTCGAATGGACAGCCAACAAGGAAAGAGAAATACACCAGATTTAACGTGGAAACCTTTCTGGAACCGAAGGGAAAAACCATGGGAGTAGAGGCAACAGCAAATCCACTATGTGAAATAGGTTACAAACCTCTAAGAGGGAGTATCCGCTACACACCCAAGAAGTTAAAGAAGAAAACACTCCTGAGCAAACCGAGAAAAGCACTCTCTTTTCTCTTCACTCTATTTTCTCTTTCTCCCTTCTCTCACAGGTGGTGCACTCCTCTTCTCCTTCACAATAGTCCTTTTGCTTTCACTTGCACTCTTCAGCTTTTCCAAGCTCTCTCTCTCACTCTCAATCTCACGCAGCCTATTTATAATACAAGGGGAGGGTCACGTGGCCAACCACCCAGCCACCCTACTGCCAGTAGGGTGGCAGGGCTACGTCCCCTTAGGCCTGCCATGGCCGTCGCATGCCTCCTGCATGTCAGAATGGCAGGCCTGCCACCTTGGAAGTTGAAGCCGCCCGAATGTTCAATCGGAGTGGGTCAATTGTCCACCTGCAACACGCCGCTGCAGCAGGCCTACGTGAGAGAGAAAGTCAATGCCTAGGCTCCAGCGTCCTCGTCCATGTCCACCTCTCGGACATGATACCTTTGAGTAGTCCTCGTCCAATTCATCCAGCTGCCCCGAGGACAGACGTTTTCAAATTTCTCCAAACGTCCTCGTCCATGTCAACCTCTTGGTCATGAACCTCTGAGGAGTCCTCGTGCATTTGTCTCCACTGGTCCGCGGACACAAACACCACAAGAGAGTGACCCCAACAACGAGCAGCCTCAAGCTCTTGCGGATGCAGGGAGTTTGAAGATCCAGAGGACTCAAAACCAAGGGGTGCCCTTAGAAGCCCAAGGAGAACAGGAATCGAGACCTCTGGATGGAGCCCCTCCTCAACAGCCGCCACACCCACCAAGTCTTTTGCTCCCACTTCCTCCGTCATCTCCTCGTTGAAGCTTACCTTCTCAATCGTAGACACAGGTTCAGAGGAAGACGATGATCTCGCTGGCAGGGCCAGCAGGTCGGAAATCACAATAAAGCCTTCGTCAGCCATCCAAAGACTAGGGTAGATCAGAAAGAAGAGTGATGAAAAACTGAAGTAGAGTGGTTTGAAGCGCAAAGGCCTACAGAAGCAGTGAGGGAGCTAGTGCTTAAATAGCCCACACCGTGGCTTGAAACCGTGCATTAAAAATGCTGTGGTGGTGTTTTTTCATCAATGCCATCATGACATGTGACATGGCGCTTCGACGCTATGATTGACAAGACAATAATGCGACCTAGCTACCATGTCTAAGGCACATCACTTCCCCGTAATCACAGACTGACAACCCTGGCTTTGATGAACTCAAGGCTAGTTTGATTGGCAGTGTCCTAATCAAGCATCAGGATAAACCACCATGAGTTAGACTGCTAGGAGACCGAGTTGGTAACAGGGCGAACTATCAAACTAACGTCCGAGTGGTCGAAGACAGCATCAGAAGATCTTAATCATTCAAATTACGTAAAAATATTGGAGCCATATAATGAAGACAGAAAAATGCAGGATAGTTCTATTCATTCATTTCTTTTACAAAGTATAAAATTTAAATCAATCGACGTACAAGGTAATAAGAAGGAAAAAATACATAGTGTAATGACCCAATGGCATTCACTCAGATAGGTTCGGAAAAGACAAGTATGATAGAGAAACAAAATACAGTTGTCTTTTTAGAGACTGTCTCCCTATTGACCATACTATCCAAGGACTGGATGCAATAGGGAATAAATGGCAAGTCCTTCCAAGCAAAAGCGAGGGACCATTCTCCTGCTCTCAACCAGGAGGCACCCCTCAGAAATCTTCTATCGAGACCAGTTGTAATCGACGAAACTGAGTTAGACCGAACATGGAGATGACGGCCCTATCCTGAGTAGACTTAGGAAGCACCTCCTCCAGCATATTTGGAAGCGATCCCGCCAATGGGAACTGAAAGTGGCAGCGCTCGCTCTGGGCCCAAGAGCAAGTCGGCAGGCTAGAGCGTCTGCCCTTCGAAATTCCTCCAACGCTGAACAATCGAATGCTAGTAAAAGGAGAAAGATAACGGCAACCCTATGACCGGACCACCCTTATTACAACAAAAGAATAGCTCAAGTAGGAAAATCACGGCAGATTGCAAATGCTTCTTTAAATCTATCAGAGCTTCATTTGATCCCAGCCGATGGCAGCACAGGCTCCATGCCTGCTCTGAATTCTCACACCACTCGGTTGGGGAAGGACTGATTCATGAAGTAAAGAGTAGGAAGATTCTCCATTTATAGTCGAAAAAGCATATTAATGAGCCATTATTGCAAGGAATTGCACTTGCCAGCGCCATCTTTAGAGAATTGTCGAGTCCGAAAAATTGTGCCAAAATCTTTCTAGATAGAGCACCAAATCGCTAAGCACTCGCTGAGGAGGACGCAGAATACCTCAAAAAGGCACACTTGAAGGCGACTCCTACAAGAAACGTCCCATCATTAGGCATACCGGGAACTAGTGAAATTTAACAACCTAACATGGGGGTTGGTGATGGGTCTTGTAGCACTACAGGCCAACCCAACACCAGGCCCATCCATCAACGTGCTAAGGAGATTGAGGCCCAATGAAATCTTATGAGGCACAAGGCTTAGGAGACCCCACGATCGGCCTAGTTACAGCTCAACTCGTTATGAGTAGACAAAGACAAGTGCCAAGTAGACTCAACAAATAGTCCAAGTGAACTGACTAATCACGACACAGGGAGCCCCCCAACTTGGTGGTCGACAGTCTAGTCATAGCAGCAATAGCATGTATGCGAAACTTGCAACAACTGGCAAGATAGTTTGGCAGATATCCGATGAGAATCACCAATTGTTGCACAACCATCTCAAAATGACAACTGATATCGGCGGCCTACACCATTGTTGGGATAGTGTGATGAATTTTGGTGGGACAGCTGTCATCAGCTTTAACGCCAATGCCACATCGATACCAGTATTACAAGTACTCTTCACCACTTGCAGTAAAGGGGAGAGAAAAAGGAATAGAGAGGAACGATCTTGACATTCGATTGCCTAAAAAGAACAAAGAACTATCTCTCTCCCTCTATCTCTCTTACATCACTCCTCTGCAAGTGCACTCTACAAGGCCTCCGTCATCACTCTCATTTTTTTCACCCGTACAACATTACACCTTGCATCATTCATTTTTCTTCTTTTAGAAAGATTTTTAATTTTAACCTCGGAGGATAAATTATATTATAATCTTTATCAATCCTTTGACCTATTATTTGTTCGTTATATAAGTCCCAATTTCACCTATCTATTTTTACTAATAGATTTATATAAAAATATATGAAAATAGATAGATATAATAAATACTATATTAAAATAAATATCTGAAAAAAGTCTAGAGAATGAGCCTAAAGCATTACTCTTTAGGGTAGGTTAGCAAGACCTTTGGAAGAAGACTTATGCAAATTGTCCAGCTAAATTATCCAACCTTCCTTCAATTTTATTTTATTTTTATAAAATTAAACCAATATTTATCTTATTCAATAATTTTTAAATGACAAATATAAAATGCAAAGTATAAACAATATGTTTTTAAGCTTAATCTAATTTTCCTTAAATAAATTAGAAAACACAATTTTTTATACTTCACCCATTAAAAATATTGCTCCAAATTTATTAAATTAGACAACTATAATCTATTTTTATAAAAAATAAAAAAAACAATTTA
The DNA here is from genome assembly GCA_033239525.1 of Nepenthes gracilis. Taxonomy (NCBI): domain Eukaryota; kingdom Viridiplantae; phylum Streptophyta; class Magnoliopsida; order Caryophyllales; family Nepenthaceae; genus Nepenthes; species Nepenthes gracilis. The sequence continues at coordinate 8,755,574 of BSYO01000007.1, read as the reverse complement.
ATTATACAAAACTGAAGTTCTCATAAAGTTCTGTTGCTTTCTCCTTCCACCTGTTAAAGCCTTTAAGGGAGAGAAAATGTTACCCATAAATAATAATTATTTATAAACACGAACTGACATAAACAACGCCAGACTTAAAACAGAGTGCCTTATTAGAAGCTTTGAAGAAACAAGAACCTTGACATTTGATATAGACCACCCTCTTTATTGGCCATATGCTACATTAGAAGTAAATGGGTGTCTCGAGTTATTCACCAATCATGGCACCGGACCCTTGAGTTTTTTACCGATCATGGCACCGGGCACTCGTTGATGTTCCATATTTCCTTAGCATACTGCAAAATAGTCCTGTCGCTGCTGAATTTTCCGCTCCCAGCGGTGCTTAATATGGACATTTTTATCCATCTTTTCCTGTCCCTGTAATTTTGGTTGGGAGAAGAAAATTGAAATCAAAATGGCAAACCGTAAGCTGCACTTAAAGTCTGTTAAAAGGAGGATAATTTAAGGATTCTATCAGGACAATTCAAATAATTAGAATTATAATAATATAATAAAACATGTTGATTTCATTTTATAATCTTAATTGTTCAAGTTATCATGATGAAATCACCGGACTTGGGGGTATGAAGGGATCTAAAATGAGAAGGTTCTAACAACTTAAGGCATCTTAATGTGGGCATGGACATCTCAAATATTTGAGTTATTAGCTTATTGAGATTTGATTTATTAATTTATTTTATTATATTTGTTTTAAGATTTTGCCATATTTTAAAATTTTCTAAAATTTTATAATTTTTATGAAAAGTCATATTTATTCTTTTAATTAGTTTCAAAATTTATATCGTCATTAATTAAAAAATTATATTTATTTCCTAATAAAATTGTAAGTAAATGTATTTTACTCAACTATTCTAATTTTATTGTTTAAGAAGCTAATTGTTATTATTAATAGGATTATATTTCTCCTTCTCCATTCTTAGTTGTTTATTTATGCTCCTCCCCTTCTTTTATCTTCTATTTTTCTCTCCCTACCCTTTTATCGCCCTCACTTTTTCTTCCCGTTCCCCGCATCACAGATCTCATATTGTTTTAGCTTTTGGGGAGCAAAATGCTTTTCTGAAGGATTCAGTAACTGAAGAAACGGCATATGATTCAGGAAACTAGAGGTGCAATCAGAATTGATGGAGGCGACAAGGTTGGCAGAGTTCAAAACTATCTGACAGATTTTTGAGTGTCAGAAGCTTACTTGTATGCCTCATCGACTCTATCCTGAGCATCCATGTAACTCGGGAAGTCATGGCCGACAAGGAAATAATCCCCACGGCCATAACCAGAATTGCCTTCCAGAGAATCAAGGAGTGGATTATAGTCATAGCTTCCAAATGCTCCGGCTCTGATCAACCGTTTAGCCTCTTCGAAACGAGGATCTGGTTTGAACTGCAATATCAGCACCATAGAGTTTGAAGTAAGACTACGGATAAAAGCTGCAGGTGTATCTATAGATGGCATGCTAACAAGGAACATAATGTAATAACAAAACCCAAGTCTCACTAAGTAGGATCGGCTATATAAATCTGGTTTTATCATTCCATAAGACTTTATTTAATATCTTTTAAAAGTAGAAACAATTTTAAATTATTTTTTACTAACTTACTCCAAAATCGAGATCTACATTTTCATTTTATTTTCTCTAACTACAATTAACTCATTTTTTTGTACAGTTTCTTCATTTTGCCTACATTTTCACCATCCCATCCAATTGAATAAAATATCTTTCAAAAAAGCAAGAAATTTTAAATTATTTTTTATTAACTTATATCAAGTTTTCCTAAATCTATCACTACATTTCTTTCTTCTGATAAGATGAACTCACATTTTCTTACAACTACTTTATTTTGCTTATCTTATACTCCATAGGTGTAACCTCTAAATGAATTTCTCAATGTTATTGAATAATAACAAGGAGGGATGTGATAAAAGACGGGGAAGAAATCCCTTGCGTCTTTAGGTGGAGAAGAAGTGCTTGGATCCGCGTATTTTGTCTTCTTCCAATGCTTCCCTAGTGAATGACTCTAAAAAGAAACTTGAAAACTCTACTTAGCTATTCAAAATGAATCATGGTTTATTAAATTACTGGGTCATGAAAGCTAATAATATATCCCCTCTCACAGGTAAAAAAAATGAAAAAGAAGAAGCATAGTGAAGGTGCTCATAGACTGTGAGTAGTACCAATCCATTCTCTCTCTCCTTTCGCAGCCTTGGGACTTCATCCGCTGTGGCACCAAAAAGAAAGAAATTATCCTCACCAATTTCATCCCTGATTTCCACGTTAGCCCCATCAAGTGTTCCTATTATAAGACAACCATTAAGAGCAAATTTCATGTTGCTTGTGCCGCTGGCCTCCATGCCTGCAGTGCTGATGTGCTGTGATAATTCACTACCTGGAATTAGCATCTCTGCCACAGATACGTTGTAATTTGGAACAAACACAACCTGAAAAGTTTGCAAAATAACAAATCAACCACAGAGAAGGTTACTAGTTAACCTATACAGAAACAATAAATTAAATGGCTCAAAACACAACAATATGCAATTTATTTACCCCTAAAATTGACATGAAAAAGGGATATTGAAGGTCCAATCTTGCGGGTTCTAAGGTTTCTTCCTGTGTAGTCAAGCCACTAACAAATGAATAGAATTTCCTTATTTCAATTATTGTCTCCTATATTGGACTAAATAATAAAGAGCATGATTTATAATCATGAAGCATCCTGATCATTAACGTCACTGATATCTCTAAACATAATCCATTTCTCTTCACCATTTCTGGAATACTGTTTGCTATTTCACTAATAAACATCGCAACAATGAGAGAAAAAGTTGGGCTCAAGTAATTGTTGACTGGATGTTTAAGGATGTTTAAGGTCTTTATATAAAGTCGCCGATCCAAATCAACAATGACCAACCCTCCTGGAGCAATCTCAAATTTAAAGTGATCTTTCCAAATTTAAACAAAACATAAAAACTTCTCCCACAGCCCAAAGCCAACACCTGCTACTAACGCATTTGATTTTGGCCGACATACCATAGCAGAGAAATCTCTGATACGAACCATCAATAAACTGAGGGCAAGCCACCTGACTAATTAAACCAAAGGCCCACCAACACAACAAAAATCTCAAGACCCAAGTTGTTGAATGGCTTGTTGATGCCTGTATACAAGGTATAGACTCTACTCCAAATCAAAGTGTAACTTAATTTTAGAACAAGATTGCAAAATTTTCCATATAAGGATTTAACTAATTACATGTGTGACTTATAATACATGGAAATTCCTTAAATAATAATGAATCCAACCAGATTATTCTTGTTGACTACATTTCTCCAATTTCCTTCGACTAATTGCGTTTCTCAAACTCATCAAGGACAGCAAAAGCAAAATATGTTGTAGAATGTATAAAGAAAAAAGCTACAGCAGCCATGGATGCCATTGATCCATGCAGCAGTCCCATGAACAAAATATTCCATTTTGGCTCATAAATGTACCTTCAAATAGTTGTTGACCTCAGGATCATCGTTGATAACAGAGCCCACATCGTTTACAAGTTTGACTATACTTTTAGCATTTGTATATGTTGCAAATGCTTTTCCACCAATCATAATAGTCCTTGGTGTTGTTTTACTCCGTTCCTCAGGGCTCATTTCCTGCAAAATGATATGTTTTTGTTCCTGAGCAGGTTCTTGTAAAATAAATTCCAACTATGTTTCTATAGAAGGTGATGCATGTTAACAAAATCTAATTGAAACTCGTAAGATTTCATTACAATTCTTCTTTACATGAATGCTACAACCACCCACACCAATGGAACCCAAAGTTAAAAGACAGCAAGAAAAATGAAGCCTCTCTTACCTTCAATTTCTTGTACCTATAGATAGCACCAATGATATTCAATAGCTGCCTTTTATATTCGTGAATGCGTTTGACCTGTATATCAAAGAGGCTCTTTGGATCAATGCTCACACCCGTCACTTGCAGCATGTACTTTGCCAAACGCTGCTTGTTTGCCATTTTGGCGGATGCCCATTCAGCTTGGAAGGCCTCATTATCAGCAAACTGTTGAGAAAGGCTAGGTACTTCAGCAATATTATCATTCAAGTTAGATATATAAAATTAATGGAAGTTGAATTGGAACATACTTGTCGTAGATTGACAAGGAGATCGAGATTCGTAACCCATTCATCAGTATTCAAGTATTTTGTGATTATATCACTAAGCTCAGGACTGCAAAATCGGAGCCACCGACGAGGAGTAACTCCATTTGTTTTATTCTGGAATTTGTTGGGCCAAATAGAGACATAGTCGGCAAATAACTCTGATTTCAAGATGTCACTGTGTAGCTGTGCAACTCCATTGACCTGCACAGATGGTCAGAATTAACCTTTCCATTTAAATGTATCTTAAGTGCTTCCAATAGGAAGCATACCTATTTACTTTGTATTGTATTGGACTTCCTTTTTTTTTTTTCTTCAGAAATTTAATATGTTGTCACTTCTTACCGTATGAGAAGACACAACACACAAATTGGCCATCCGCACCACTGGTTTCTGACGATTGTTGTCTAAGATTCGCATAGTCTGAAGCCTGCTCTCAAGATCAGTTCGTGTGGAATGTATCATAGCTACGAACTGCAGAGGAACTTATCCATCAGCACTTAAGGATAATGATAGAAATATCATGAAGAAGAAAGAAATCAACCAACCCGCTTGTCAATTTCTTCTATAATCTCCATATGGCGAGGAAGAAGCTTCCACATTTCAGATTGGGACCACTTCTCAAGTGCCTCAGGGAGGACTGTGTGGTTTGTATAAGCTATTGTCCTGTTCTATTCAAAGCCATAATTGCCTATGGACTGTACACTTTGATACGGTGCAAGTAAGCTACAATGACAAACCATGATATTACCTTGTCGTTATGTCCCAAGCTTCATCCCACCCAAGACCTTCATCATCCATCAGCAATCGCATCAGCTCTGGGATTGCAAGAGTAGGATGTGTATCATTAAGTTGCAGTGCTACTTTGCTGGGGAATTCAGACCATTGTCGAGGACCCTTTCCGTTTGTCCTCTCCTTGAATCTAAAAATGACATCCTGTAATTTGGTGCTATATGAGACCAGATACATCATTAGGTTATCATGGAAAAATCAACACCGAGAAATGCTAGCATACATGTATTCTGCACTCTTGAAACCCCAGAACAAACATTGAACAATGATATAAACTTAAAAGCATTATACCCATGCAAAATCTTTCTAAAAACCAGAAAAGAAAAAGAGGAAGAAATCAGAGTTTATATAAGTTAAATGAGAAGTCCTGGCTTCCAATAAAGCATTATTAAGTTCAGGTCAAGTCCAGGAGTACTATGACCAGGAATAACATTATGGTGATAAGTTAACCTCTCTCCTCTACCAAATGTATCCCGGCTTGATGTCTCCCTCACACTCAAGTTCTACTTTCTGATCAAGGATGGATTCTCACTGTCAAACAAAATACCATGCGCAAATGTGTCAAATAAGAAAGATAACAAATGGATTTTGCATAAAAAGACAAAGTAATTTCATTTCCCATCAAATAAACTCATTATTTCCGACATGTTTAGAAATAGTTATCAAGTCATTTTCTAGATAATGCTCAGTGCAATTCAAAGATAACACCCTTTACCCTGTGAAATACAGTAGGATTCCTGAAATGTAACGATAACCTAGCAAAATGTATTTTTTTCTCGCATGTAAGTCAGCGCACAGACTTGGAAGCAATATATGAAGCACATCAAGATATACAAAAAGGGTGGCCTAGTCCAGAAATGCCCACATCATGGCGTCTGATAGCATAGCTTTACTCCTACATTACATAGAGACATTTTTGTCTGTGAGTGTGTGTGGTTCGAATTTATAGCCTTGAAGTCACAACGGAGCAATCTTATAGTTGCAGCAAGTCTCATGATGTGGTGCTGCATGCAGCAGCAGACAGTGCTCGTGGAATGGAAGGAAGAAGAAGAAAGGGGAGAGGGGAATTCTGACAGAGAAGGGGAGAGAGCAGAACACAGAAGAAGAAAGGAAATCGAAGTAGGGAATATTACTCTCCAATCTGACAGCTACAGTAACGGGCTAGATATACAGTTCGTGAGAAGCCCGTGGTCCTAATCGAAACAGAATACATATAGACAATAATTAACCGAATGCAATTAAAGGGGAAAGGGACAGAACTGAAAAATAACATAAGCATATGCAGCGTAAGTAACAATATGTAGCACACGTAACAATTATAGCTTTAATTAAATATAGTCCCGAAATTTGAGGGGTAACTAGGTTGTCCATGTGCTTCTTCTAGTAGTAGTCAGGTGATGTGACGATGCTTCTGAGGGTTTATTAATAAGCCCGGTAATATTGCCGTCCCCATCAAAGAAAACCTTACCCTCAATATTGAATGAGGAAAAATCTTGGCGAAATTCATCAATGGATTCCCAATTAGCCTCCTTTGGTGACTGAGCTTGCCATTGAACTAGCACTTGGAAAATAATCTGATCACTGTGTAACATCTTCCGGAATCCGAGCAGTTGGTGGGCTCGCAGGAGTGGTTGGGATCCTTAGGCTTTGGCGGTTAGATCAGTAGGTGGGTAGATCGCATGGTCACCACACCATTGTTTTAGCAAAAAGACATGGAATATATTATGAATTTTGGAATGAGTCGGCATATCCAACTGGTAGACTACTGCTCCAGCCCGTCCGAGTATTTAGAATGGGACATAATAATGTTTCGTCAATTTATTAAATTGCCGATGAACCACCAAAGTTTGACGATAGGGCTGGAGTCTAACGTAGACCAAATCTCCAACCTGAAATTCTGTCGGTCAGATGAGCATCCATCTAATTTTTCATGTGGAGTTGTGCCATTTGAAGGTTAGCTTTGCGAGCCGCGAGGACATTGGAACGATCAATGAGCAATTCGTCGACAAAAGCGATGGAAGAGGAGCCCAGGATATAATCGAGCAGTGATGGAGGTGGCCATCTGTACACCGCCTCAAAAGGACTCATCTATATAGAAGAGTGCCAAGACATGTTATAACTCCATTTAGCCCACAGAAAATGCTAAACCCAAGAAGGATGTCCAGCGGTGAAACAACGCAGATAATCCTCGAGACAACGATTAACTATTTCGGTTTGCCCATCAATTTGGGGATGATAAGAGCTACTGGTAGACAAATGGGTAACCTATGATTTGAACAATTCCTTCCAAAATATGCTCATAAAAATGGGGTCCTGATCCGAGACAATATCAGCGGGAAACCCATGTAAGCAGCAGAGGTCCTTGACAAATGTTTTAGTGAGGCTGACAGCCATGAAATGGGTTCCCAAAGGTGAAAAATGAGCATGTTTCAAGAGTCGATCCACCACTACAAAAATGACAGTTTTGCCGCAGGAGGGAGGTAGATGGGTAATGAAGTCCATGGATAGGGATTTCCAAATCTTACATGGAATAGGAAGCGGTTGTAACAGACCTTGCAGAGCAATGTTAATGGGCTCAATTTGCTGACAAACAGGATAATTGATGACAAACCCTCGGATCTCTTTACTCATTTGAGGACAATAGAAAGTAGCCGCAATTCTGGTAAGAGTGCACTGGACGCCAGCATGACCCCTAAGAGGAGAAGTATGGTATTCATGCATTATCAATTCTTGTTAAGCAGATTCGTTAGGGACTAGAATGCGGTTTTCATGGAAAACTAGTCCATCGTGCCATTAATAACTCACATAATCGCCAGTCTGTTCTTGTATGGCTTTGGCAAAATTAGTTGAAACTAGATATCGTGCATAGAATTTGTGCAGAGCAGATAACATGGCTATTACCAGTTGGGAGACAGCTTGTAGAGCATGTCAAGATCTTTCAATAACTCTGGATAAAGCATTAGCAAGGCCATTTTCTCGTCCACGACGGTTGATGATACCAAAATCGAATCCCAATAATTTAGTAATGTAGCATTGCTAATCCGGAGTATGGATGGATTAATTCAGGAAAGTCTTGAGTGGTTGATGGTTGATTTGAATGGTAAACTTAGCACCCAATAAATACTGATGCCACTTCTTCATAGTGTCGGTGATGGCGTAGAACTCCTTAACGTAAGTTGAGGAGGTTTGCAGTTTGGGACAAATCTATTTGCTGAGATAGGCAATCGGATGGCCAGCTTGAAGTAGTATGGCTCCAATGCTAGTCTTAGATGCATCAATTTGAATTATGAAAGGTTTGAAAAAGTCGGGTAAGGCCAAGACAGAGGTTGTGGTGAGGGCGGTCTTGAGAGAGTTAAAAGCCTTCTTGGCTTCCGGGGTCCACAGGAAGGCATTCTTTTGTAACAATTGCATCAATGGAGCAGAAATTTGAGCATAATGGGCCACAAATTGCCGGTAGTACACAGCTAATCCCAGAAACCCATGCAATTATTTAACATTAGCAAGCATTGGCTAGCTTTGGACAGCCGCAATTTTAGTTGGATCCACTACCACTCCTTGCTCTGAAATTATGCGGCCCAAGTATGATAAGGAAGACCGCCCAAATTCACACTTGGATTGCTTGGAAAAGAATGAGTTGTCCCTCAAGATTTGCAGAACTTGAGTGAGGTGTTGGAAGTATTGCTCCCAAGAGGTGCTATACAGCAAGATGCCATCAAAAAAAAACAAACACAAATTTTCGTAGCACTGGACAAAAAATAGTGTTCATTTTGGATTGAAAAGAGGGGAATGTTGGACAATCCGAAGGGCATAACCAAAAATTTATAATGTCATTCATGGGTTCGGAAGGCAGTTTTGTGGACATCCTCAGAATGAACACACATCTGATGGTATCCCACTCGCAAATCAAGCTTAGAGGAGACTCTGGCACCATACAACTCATCTAGCAATTCATCCACTGTGGGAATAGAAAACCAGTCCTTAACTGTTATGGTGCGGACTGCTCGATAATCAATGCAAAAACGTCAGCTACCATCTCGATTTTTGACAAGTAAAACCGGTGACGAAAAAGGCCTGATGCTAGGCCGGATAATGCCTTCATCAAACATTTCTTGAATCATTCTCTCCATTTCCGTTTTCTAGAAGTGAAGATATCGGTAGGGCTTTACATTTAGAGGTGCAGTGTTGGGTCTTAAGGGAATTCGTTGGTCAGTAACATGGTATGGAGGTAAGCCATGAAGAACTGTGAAGACATCCGTGAAGGAGGAGAGTATGTTGCAAAGGGCCGTAAGTATAGTGAGGTCGACGTTAGAGGATAGATGAGTGTGAGAGGAAAATTTGGTTGAATTATCTTTCGAGAGTAAAAACACAGGTGTAACAGTCAATTGGTAATAGGCAACGGCAGAGTTAGTTACCTCACTGCGTCTCAACTGACCCAATGACATGGAGGAGATTGTGGCCGTCTGAAGCCCATGTAGAGTGAGTTGAGTGCCAGCATAGTTAAAACTCATCCATAAAACCTTGTAATCAAAAAACACAGGTCCAATGGTAGCCAGCCACTGCATCCCAAACACCATATTCGCCCCATATATCGGTAATAAGTAGAGGCCCACATTAAATTTCAATTGCCTCAGAGTAATGAGGACGTTGGTGCATAATTCCTCACAATGCAATGAGTACTTATTCCAACTGTAACATTAAGGTGCTGGGCAGGTTTTATTGACAGCCCCATATATTTAGCCAAGCAAGTTTGGAGAAAATTGTGAGTTGAACCGCTATCCACTAGTATAACTAGATACTAGCCCTTGCAGTTGCAATGTGGAAGGAACAAAATGCCCCTCCAAAGCATGAAGAGAGATGGTAGGCGTGGCTTTAGTGGCTAGAGGCAAAGACTCCGCTTCTGGACAAATGTTTGGTAGGGGTTCATGAACAATGGGGTCATCCTCAAATATGGGTGTCACCATCGGCATGGTGCCCTCATCCTCAGCGATCATACAAAGAAACTGTGGTGATTTGCCTCGATAGCTTGGAGTAAATCGTTCATCACAGTTGAAATACAACCCACGCTCATGGCGAAATGCCATTTTAGTAGGGATGAGTTTCTTTATGGGTAACATTGGAGGAAGGCTTGAGGAAGAACGTCTCGATGGTGCTGCCAAGGAGGGTACTGGCTGTCTGAACGTTGGTAGGTGGTGGAAATTTGAGCATCCAAAGTCAAATTTTTCCCCCACTAACTTAGCCACGCCAATAGCCTCCGGTAGTGTTAAAGGTTTCAACAACAAGAGCTTGCACTGTATATCATCCCATAGGCCAGAAATAAAGCAATTCAAGAGATTAGTAATAGAAAAACCTGTAGTCCGAGTGGATAGGACCAGGAATTCTGTGATATAAACTGTGACAGTAGTGGTTTGCCGAAGCTTGTAGAGCATGGCTTTATGGTTGGAGTAAGTAGACCACCCAAATCGAAGTTCAAGATCATGAGAAAAAATTTTTCAAATTGGAAAGCTGTTAGGTTGAATGCATCCATTGATATCATTGGAGCGCAGAGCCAGTCATGTAACAAGCAGCGATCGTCAATTTTTGGTCTGGTAGAGTACCGTGGTAGTGGAAGAAGCATTCGATCTGAAATAACCAGCCAAGTGTGTTGTCCTCGGAGAAAAATGGGACTTCAAGCTTAGGCAAACGAATATGGGAAGCGATTTGGAAATCGGGTGATGCATGTGGTATTAGGGGTACTGTTTGTTACGGCGGTTGGGGAATCGTAGACGAAGACGCCATGAATGAGGTGGGGGATGGGAGCAATGGCGGATTTACTGATTGTAGGGGTTCTTTCTCGATTCGAGTCAAAGAATGAAAAATTTCTGCAAGGGATTTTTGAATTTGCTCAGTGGCGAAACTATGGAGGTGATACCCTTTGCATGTTGCTATACGGTCACAGCAGCCTCCTTTAGTTTCTTCGAAATTCCGGCGATTTAGTCTTCGAGGACTTTGTATCGTGTCGCCATTCCCTCTGTAATGGTCTCAATGAGAGCACCAATTTATGCAATGCTGCATGCAGCGGTAGACAGTGCTCATGGGATGGAAGGAAGAAGAAGAAGAAAGGGGAAAGGGAAATTCTAACAGAGAGAAGGAGCGTGAGCAGAACACAGAAGAAAGAAAATCGAATTAGGGAATATTACTCCCCTTTCTAACAACCACAGTAACGGGCTAGATATACAGCTCGTGAGAAGCTCGTGTTCCAAATGGAAACAGAATGCACATGGGCAAGAATTAACTGAATGCAGTTAAAGGGGAAAGGGGCAGAAGTGAAAAATAACAGAAGCATATGCAATATAAGTAACAATATGCAGCGCAAGTAACAACTATAGCTTTAATTAAACGTAGTCCCAAAATTTGAGGGGTAACTGGGTTGTCTGTGCGCTTCTTTTAGTAGTAGTCTGGTAACGTGGCGATGCTTCCGAGGGTTTATCAATGAGCCCAGTAACAGCTCATCTCTATGTCAAATTTAAATACCGATCAAAACTAGTTGCAACAGTCAATAGAATCAAAGAACTTCACCGATGCAAATCCAAGAGTAGGGGAAGATATTTGACAGAAAGACAGATATGAAAAGCAAGAGTCATAAAACACAGCCATGCAGATGTATGAGTAGTGGCCACAAGCAAGCAGCACAAATTATAACCTGAAGTGAAGCACTGCACAGGAAAAATTGCTGCTTCAACCTTAGAAGCTTTCCAATTTCTGTAGCATCTCCAGGATAAAGAATAGCACAAATCTGCACATAATGATAGTGTCAATCAAAGATTAAATATGCAGAGCACGCAAAAATCTGCATTGTACACAGTTCACGTGGGAGATCTAAGCATCTAACCTCTTGAGCTCTTGCATGAAGTTGGGCAGCAGATTCATGTTGTCCATCATTAAACTGAAACAGATCGAAGTCTTCAGCACAAGCTTTAGCCTCCCAAAGACGAAGACTGATAGTGTTTTTGGTCTTGTACCCAGGAATCGGCACATCATATGCCAGAGCTTGTATGACCTCTCCCCCTGTCCATTTTCGCCTGAAATCCATCCAAAAGAAGTGCCACATGTTGAAGTAAGCATAGTGAAAATAAAAAAGTATAGCAATTGCAGATACTTGTGATCATATTGCAGTGACTTAACAGATATTAAATATTTGTCTTGAGATTTGTGCTCTGTAATATTTTGAATGTTGTTAACATTATAATGCAGAGTCATTAAATGCAGATTTCTCGAAGAAACACTTACGATCCATCAGGATTGATTTGAACATGTCCAAAAAATCTGACTGGAAATACCACATCATGCCTGACAACTTCCCAGGGACTGAACTTCTGCAGAATTTTGCATGAAACCATTTGTTGCTAGTCAATTAAGAGAACTGTATAAGATGAGTAAGTTCAAAATGAACCTCAAGCCAATCTTCAGCAACTTCTTCTTGGCCCTCCTTGGTGATTCGCTGCTTGAAAAGTCCGTATCTGTATCTCAAGCCATACCCCCATGCAGGTAAATTTAAAGTTGCCATGGAATCCAGAAAGCAAGAAGCAAGCCTTCCCAGCCCACCATTTCCTAAAGCTGCATCCTTTTCCTATAAAATATGCCACTAATTTAATAAAACCGAACTCAATTGCCTTTGTTCTCCGGCTCTAAAAAAAGAAATCAATTACACATGCAGATTTAGTTAAAATTTTAAATAGCTCAGGAATAAAAAGTATGAGACATCCAAAACAAAAAGCAATTCTGATAGCACATATGGAGAAGATAATAAGATTAAAAAGAGAATCCTGGCAAAATAAAAAATTTAAAAAAAATAAAAAGAGAACTTAAAAAGGAGAACAGGTGGTCAATATCACTTGCAATGCCTATGACTGATGCATAATGCACAGAAAGCTTTGCAGCTAGCTGACTTAGAGTAGAATATCATTGTAAAAGGACCAGAAGACATACACAATAGTACCATAGGCCCATATATCAATCAAACCTACTGATAGGAGAGCATAGCATAGAGAACCAGATCAAAAACTATACTTGCATCATCATCTTACAATGGTCCTGTAGGAGGCAGATTTTGATTAGCCAAAACAAAATTATTACATTCCCTTTGAACGTGCTGAGTTGAAGTTAGGCCAAAGGCAGAACAAGCCTAAAAAGAGAAGTAGATGCAGCACAATGCTTTAGCAAGATGACACAAATAGATCAGTGCAATCAGGTATGATGAATCAATAGAGGATTGGCTTGAGCACCTGCTCAACAATTTCCTCAAGTTCATGACCAAGTTTATTTAGAGCATCAGCATAAGCATCTCGTATGTTCAGGTTCCCAATAGCATTTGTCAAGGCTCGTCCCTGCAGATACTCCATTGACAAGTAGTATGTCTGCTTAGGATCAACGTTGTGGAAGTGAAGGTAAGTCTCATTCCATTGCTGCAGAAGTGAGTAAAAGAGTTTACAGACAACAATAGTCAGATTTAGTAGGCATTCTTCCAGAGAAGGATGACTTTCTACTAATTTCAAAATATAACAAAATACCCATAGCGTGTCAGCATACGATCGAATATGACAGCCATGCAAATGGGTTATAACTGCAATCTTGACAATGTTACAGAGAGGAATAACGATGAAAATGAACCAAGCAAATATTGTGTTATATAAAAAATGGAAAAACTCAACTGTATCGACCACTTGATTATCCAATTTCACTCAACATTTTTAAAAGCATTCTTTTTGCTCACAAGCATCCCATTTTTTTTTTTAAATGTAAGTTGATATTAAAACTCCTAGCATAAACGCTGACACATAACAAATCAGAGTGGAACTATATAATCCTAAGCAATGAAACCCACAAAGCCCAGTTCACAAACTTAAGTAACAAAAGTGAACTAATTATGTAGACTAGCCTCACCAAAAAAATATAAACAACTATAAATATATATATATATATATAGATTAACCACCTATATGTTCACAACATGAAGAAAATTCAAGGTCAAAATTAAATTGATAGTGTAGTGTAACAACATGAATCAATATCGATGATTGGAAATTGCAAGGAACAACCCAGTTCCCAATCATCTTTTGTAAAAGGAATCGAAGGTTTTTGCTATATCTTACTCTTATTAGACGATCCCGGACGCTCTCAGCAGTCGCATAGTACGCTTGTTCTGGCTCAAATTTGAAAGGCGAGAAATGAGGACTGAATTCTGCATGATAGTTAATGTTGGATGCGATCTCTGCTGGTTGTACCGCTAGGGGATGTGCCGCGGCAGGTGTTTTCGAACTAATACTGTGTTTTGAGATACCATTGGCATTTTCCGTCGCCATCATCCGTATCAACTACAAACGTACAAATTTCAGTACCTCGATGGCAAACACAAAGAAAAAATTTATTTTTTTCACAAACATTTACATAGAAGATACCAATTTTCACCATTATCATTAGTATCAGCTACATGTAACCAGGCAAAAGAAATTCCTATACTTGCCCAACATCATGCCACAGAAAAAGAGCTTATGCTTAACAACTTAGTATCGCTGTACCGACTCAATTTTCGTCATCATAATTCACACATATTGTGCTGGAAAATTGTTTATATAAATCAACAGATTGCTTAAAATGCATTACTAACTTGAGGATGCTCACCAACAGACCTCGCTCAAACAAGAAGAGAACAGCGGACTGCAGTCAATGAAACAACTTGCTATCTTGATACAACTTTTCAAAAAATAGTAAATACACTCAATTGTGGTATACTTGCAGTACATACAACAAAAGCGATAACATCGCAGATATTTTCAAGGAGAAAGTGATAGAAAGAGAATATGCTCAGTGATAGGATGGAGAAGCTTACGCAAAGCTCAGAGAGAAATTTGGCAGATCTGGCCGAGAGAGAGAGATTAGAGAATGAGAGGAAGAAATCTGTCGTCCGACTGTGGTGAAGAGTGGCGTTATCGCAATTCGGCACGGGTATTGAGGGAGACGGGGAGCGGACTCTGCGACTGAAACGCCAGACACGGCAAGTTGGTATTGGCTTTTTTCGGTCATCATATGTTTTCTATAGTCGACTCGTGGCCGCCATCAATTTAAGGGGCGCGGTTCTCGATATTACGAGCTACGAACGATACACATTAAATTAAATTTTCATTTAAATTTTTTGTTTCAATTAAATCGTTAATTTACTTTTCACTCATTTACAAGCAATATAATTGCATTATTTTTATTAATAAATAATGTGTATATAGAATCAAAATTGTTATTTAATTACATCAACTTGGACTTATAAACTTTTAAATTTAAATTTTATATATCATAATAATTAATAAGACATAAGGTGATATAAAATTCGTTCTCCAATATATTTTTAAATATTTAAGTTAAAATTTTTTATATAAAGACAAAAAATTAAGTGATAGAATTAGAGAGCTTAACTGTTTAATATTTGAAGGATAATTTCATTTTTTTTTTATAAGAGTATTATTTTTCTACATTCTTCTTTTCTATCACTCTCTTTATGAAATGAAATTTGTATATTTGTAATTTTGGTATCAATCAATTTCTCTTTTTTAGAATTAGCATGACCGTTTAATCTTAACATTACACTGGTTGATAATCAATGCTTACCTTATACTTTATAATCGCCCAATATTTTATAATATATCTTATTACTTATTTAATGTGACTAATTATCTATCAATCAATAAAATCATTTATTAGAATTTAATACCAGATTTATGTATTTGATAGATCATTAATCACTTTGATTTTTTACATTTATAATCGTTCAGCCATTTCACCGGTCAGGAGGGCGTGTACATAAACCGATTAACAATTGCCTTATATACTACATCAAATAACTCGATTACTAAATAAATCTCTCACAATTTAAAAAGATGTGTATTTAATTGAGTTGTGTCAACTTTACTTTAGACTATATTCAATAGTAAACTCTATATGTAACTAGCATCATATTGAGATTTAAAATTATTTTTCCAATTAATAAGAGTAAACTATGGCAACTGGCTGTTGTGTCCATTTTTAGGCCACGATCACGAAATAATATAGATATTTTATTTGTATGAGTTTCTTCGTCGTTAGCGTGTGATATTAGTATCTCTCTGGCATCACCTATTAATTCAAAAAATATTTTTTAATTCGAATATATTACTATGTTATTAATACTTGTACCTGCACTACGATACCGAAGCCATAACTCTTGGATTAGTTAGTATCATATAAATAAATAAATAAATAAAAAGAAGATCCCAGTTATAATTTTAAAAGAAAAAATAAGTAAAATAATTTCATATATAATAATTTTTTAAAAATTGAATTAAATTCTATACAACTAATATTTTTTTTCCAATAATACTATCTTTAACTAGGTAGAATTTGACTCAAATTTATTAAATTATAACCCATTTAATATGATAAAATAAAAATTTTATTCTCATTTTAAAGCCGGTTTAATGCAATAAAATAAAAAATTTATTTATATTTTATTTTAATAAAAATATTATTTTATTATGTTATTACTTTGACCGTAAAAATAATAATTTCAAATGAAATATTATTCATTCAAAATAGGAAATAAAGAATACCGAAGCCATAACCCTTGGATTAGATAGCATAATAGAAATCCAGAAAAAAAAAAAAAAAAAAAGAGGACTTTAGTTATAATTTTTAAGAAAATATCAGTAAAATAATTTTCTATATAATATATTTTTTAAAAAAATGAACTAAATTATCTCCAACTAATATTTTTTTTTCCAATAATGCTATCTTTAATGGAATTTGAGTCAAATTTACTAAATTACAGTTTGTTGCATCATCGGATCTTTACTCTGATCAAGACGAAAATTTGACAGCAATACTAAATAATATGCGAACGAATAAGAAAGAGAGAAAAGTACGATGACTAAGGAGAGATGATTTTTATATGGAAACCCTCCTCGTGAATAAAGGGGGGAAACCATGGGAATTTAGTTCGAAAACCAGCTTCACTATGTGATTGGAGATTACAATGAAATTACAGGGTGTGCTCTTGGCCTCTCTTTCTCTCTTGTTTCTCTCTCTATATTAGCTTGGCCGGAGTAAATGTTGAATCATTTATTAGGTGCACAGTTAATATATTTATAATGATCGAGTTATCATTTAAGGGTTGTCCATATGGCGTTGACGTATACTGGAAGCCAACCACCAATTCCATCAATCCTATCCTCTGTGCTAAAAGCGTGGCATGCACGCTGGATGATTTTCCATGATATCACATCTGAAGTGACCGAGCATGTGCTACAAGCCATTATTCCTTTGGCAGTCTGACGGGTTTGGCTACCAAATCTTCTAGCATGTTGCCTTTGCAAGCATGGTAACATCCGCGCCCCATCTCTAGTCCACGGGTCCAAGTGAACTTTAAGTCCACCATGCCGTTTGGGCTGACCCTAGCGCTTGGACTTCTTGGGCCTCTTAGGCCCACTAGATCTCTGCGGTGTCAGGGTTCAACTACTGAAAAATGGATCTTGCCAATGGGTCTCGGGTATCGGTACCCATCATTAACCCCTCATGCCTGGGCCGACTTGTAGTCGAGGCCTAGTATGTCCACTTTGGGTTCAGTTAGCCATTGCGTTGCTCTCCTCGAGATGCGCCAGACTTTGTCTTACTCTGGCATCGCTCCTTCCCCAGGCAGTCTGGCATTACATCTTTTCTAGGCAGTTTGACATCGCCCCTTCCCTATATCGTCGTGCAGGCTTTTCAAGTGCCTTGAGGGTTTTTCTTCCCCGTGAACTATGGCTACCAAGAAGCGTGCCCAATTAAGCGCGAATAGGGTGCCAGCTTGTCCATAAATAGGTGGGCTTCTTGACCGATGTGGTTCATCCCTTAGCTGATTTTGGAGAAGCGATGCGAGGGCCTTGGCGTGTCCCGCTTCCGATGGGAACACACAAAGGAATCCGATGGACTAGCCGGAGACCTAGAACTTCTGATGAAGACTATCCTCACGCCTCCACTATGAGCTATTCCCCAAGTTAATGAGGGTGGTTAGGCCATTATGCCATCGTCGTATGCCTCCCTCCATGCTGTGGTGATCTCCTATGCGATGCTAGATCACGGAGGAGTTACCATGGGGCGCCTTGCCTCCCGTGTAGCACTTCGCTCATGGTTTCCATTTCACTCGGGACTATCATTCGTGCCGTTTGGAGGGGAGGCAAAGGATGGAGTCCTTGTCGAAGGAGCACATGTTTTTCGCCTTCCCGCCAGAGCTCCTACTACGGGTGTTAGTTCTACCTTCTGCGGTTAGCATTAGGTTAGCCCACAGGAGCTGATCAACACCGACGACCTCGGTGCTTGGGCTTGTTGGGTTACTGGCGATAGATCCATAGGGATCCCATTTGGATCTCGTTTACCCAGCCACACTCCAAGCATCCAGGACAGTCGCTTTGGGCTTCATGTCCTGTGTCGTATCTTCTTCCTCTTTCTTGTACTTTTACTGTTGCGAGCCATGTACTTATAAAGTATACTTGTAAATGAACTTTGATTAATAAAAGTAGTAGTTATTGTCTTTATTCTCTTTGTTTGTCACATGAATCTTTTCCCCTTTTGTCATGTCTAAGGAACGTGGACAACCCTCATGTGGAGGGCATTTCCATTGGAAGTTCGCTCGTTCCTTCACTCTATGGCATTGCTCAACCTTTGTTTGAAATTGACACTTGCTTCTTTCTCTTACTGGTGTCCACGGACAGTAGTCTGGGGCATCCTGATCGGAATGTCCGAGAACGTGCGGCGGCTTGCATATGGCCCAAAATGTCTGGGGAACTTTGGATCTCTAGGCACTGCTCTGTGCCACAATTTGTGATGATGTCCTTGGGCTCCCAGAGATGTCCTCGGGTATTTTGGGGATCAAGGCCTTCAATGAGAGTGTTTTGAGAGCTTCTCTCGAGTCCAAGACGTTGGTCTGTGCTGCCATTTTTAGCCATTAAAGCGCATTAAATGCGCGTCGATCTGATTGACGTCGCCTCAGGAAGCCAAAGTCTACTAACTTTGGCAACATATGGGGGACCGACATGTGGCTGAGGCAATCATGACGTGCGCCTTTTGCTTTTCTACCGATTTTAAATATCATGACTTGCCTTCATTTTTGTTTTACACAACCTCAGGGGCTTTCTCTTAAACCCTAGACTGTGCTTTTCAGAATTTCATCCTCTTCTCGATTTTTCTTCGTGCTTTTTTTTTTTTCCTTCTAACTCTCATGGCTCTTGGGGTAAAGGGCATTACTTCCTCCATCACTCTAGGTAGACTCAAAGCCATCCACACCAAGTACAAGATTCCCGAGCCAATGGCCATGGTGGTTCCAGAACCCTATGAGAGGGCTTGCAGTTCACCGGACGGCTTCATCACCGTCTACAAAGTCCACCTCAAGGGTGGGCTTTGCTTTCCTGTCCCACCAGAGCATTATCTCATCATGAAGGCGCCCAAGGTTCCGTTCGCTAGGTTACAGTCTAACGCCGTTAGGTACCTTATTTCGCTTTGCATTTTTGCTCATTGTCATGACAAAATTCTTGAGGTTGCAATAGTGAAAGCGATATTTTGCTTCACCCATAATTTGGACTAGATTGTCGCCACCCCTCGTCCCAATTTTACAGTCATGAACGGTGGCAATCCGGATTCCACGAAGAGATGGAAGGATAAGTTCTTTTTTCTAGGAGTCTAAGAGATTTGGGCACTTTCCAATGCTTGGGGCAACATCGACGCAGACCCTTCTTCAAGGGAGAGGGAGGTTGCCCAGGAGGTTATAAATTTGATGCTAGACAACCTTGGCACCTTTAATAAAGATAAGCAAGAATATTTGGTTGTGACCGAGAATTTGGAGAAGGCCAAGTGGGAAACTCGTGATGAGGACTCTAGCGTCCCCACTGGTTCTGCTATCATTGTCATCTCCTTGAAGAAGACGAAGATGTTGAGGAAGAAGGAAGCGTCTCTGAGGATTGAGGAGCCGTTTGAGCTGCCAAGAAAAAGTCATTGGACAGAAGTTTCAAAGAGTCCGGCGACCATTGTTGATTACCCCTCGTCCGATGGCGAGGACATAAATACAGCGCCTCTCGAGAGGAGGCCAAGGCCTCCACGTGTGACACTAATCTAAGAGATTACGATGATGACTACTAAAGTCGGCGAGAAATGCCGTGGAGTCATCACCGAGTCGACCTTCGGCGATCGGGCCGAACCCCTGGGCAACCTTTTGGTTCCAAATTTTTAGTCCATGATGACTCGTGTCGCCTAGCCTCCCTTGATGAGTTGATTTCGAGTCCTCCCATTTGAGCGAAATGGAGATTGGGGTCGAGGATTCGATCGAACCTCCCAAGGACATCTCACTAACGCCTAGCATCCCTTCGACGAGCCGATTCATAATATCCCATTTGAGTTTACTGGTAAGGTCTTGGATTGGATTGACAATTCCCCTGAGGACATTGTCGTGGGACATGACGCGAGGAAGGCTGAGGTGACTTTGGCCGATGAAGTAGCGATGGCGTCGTCTATTGAGAGGCTTTTGTCCGAGGCCGAGGGAGATAGATCCTGGGTCATCGCGAGCCCCAGGGATGCGGGATCCGTGGAGTCATCATACTTTGGATCTAAAGGGGACAAACGCTTTTTTGTCTTACCTTTTATCCGAGCTTCCATGACTTGCAATCCAAATGTTTAGTCCAATGATGATACCGTCTGCCGCTCTTGAGGAGCCCTTGGCCTAGTACGGTGAAAAGTCCTCTCATGCAGCTAAAATGGATATTGTGGCCGAGGATCGATCCGGAACCATCGAGCCCCTAGTCTTGGTTGAGGCTAGCTTTGTGCTTGAGGTCAGAGCTGAGGTTTCCATAGTGCTAGAGGCTGCAACGACAGGGTCCGAGGAGCCAAAGGCTCCTAGAGGGGAGAGCACTTCAGGAAGTTCCTCTATGACCAACGTCTTTGCCCATCACTTTCTGATTTTGTCTTCTTTTATTAGTACTCGCTTGTTGTGTTTTGCTTTTGCAGCTTCAGGATATGGGCGGTCTTGGCTCAATCATCAGTGAGGTCTCCCAAGTTTACACGGAGTTGGAGGCTTTCAGGGCTTTAGAGGGACTTGTCCAAAGCTTAGAGCTAGATCTTGCAGAAGCCTAAAGCAGCATTTCTTCCTTGCAAGGCCAACTGAAGGATCAGGAAATGGTGCACATAATCCTTCGTGGGCGGATCCTTCTACTGGAACAGGAGCTTAGGATTGCATTGAAGCATGGGGACATTGGCCCAAGTACTGGAGCACAAGTATTGGGATGCCGTCAAGATGTGCTCCCGGGTTATGAGGCTTTTGGTCCTAGGATTTCCTACTTCCCTCTTCGATCCGAGGAACTCGAGCACTGAATGTAGGAATGGTTTGGTCAGCCTCCCACCAAGTTGGAGGTCCACTGAGTCTTCTTAGTCAAGCTCATCAAGCCAGCCAGAGCCCCAGGGACAGTCGGGATCCTCGGAGTGGCCAGGAGCCTCAACTCCTTAGTGGGCTTCGCTGTACAAACGCGTTTTGTATTTTTTTCTCCTTTTCTTTTACATATGCATACTATTGTACACATACTTTGTATGTAAATACAATTCATATTATTTTTGTGCAAACGCTTTGCTTGTCTTACCCAGATTGTCCGAGCACTGGGTTTCTTTTACGACATGCCTTTTGAAGGAACTCAGTCCTAACGTTTGAACTTTTTGACTATCTTAGGCTGAAGATATTACCTCTAAGGTTATTGCATGCTTGCTACTTTATACCCCATAAGTTTTAAGTTCAACCTTTAAGGTTGCTTGGTATCATAGCTAAATTTTAGTCCGACCACTTAGGCTGCTCGGACACGGCCAATTTTTTGGCTATGACCTCTTAGGCCTCTCGAATATAGCTGAATTTCAAGTACGACCTCTTGGGCCACTCCAACATAATCAAGTTTTAGGTATGACCTCTTGGGCCTCTCGGACATAGCCGAGTTTTAAGTATAGCTGCTCGGACATAGCTGAGTTTCAGGACAAGTGAAAGGGTTTTTTTCACTTGACTTAGGGGCAGCCTAGGTCTTGTGAGTCAATGAGATGACATGCAACATCCAATGTTAAGCAAGAAAAGAGATAAAAGAAAGGAATTTTATTTCATCAATGAAATGTGTTACAAGCACATTGAATGATACGTTTTGCCTTACCTGGCCATTTGTACACTTATTGGTAACATTTTTTTAGGTACGTCGCGTTCCATATCTGAGGGACTATCTGTCTTCTTGGGTGCGTAACTTATAAGCCCCATTTCGAAGAATAGCAAATATCAGGAATAATCCTTCCCAATTTGAGGAGAGTTTATTCCGGTTGGTGTTTTTATCTGTGGCCTCTATGCTTTCAGCATTAGGTCCTTTACCTCGAACCGTCACGCCTTTACGTTCTTATTATAATTCCAGGCAACCCTTTGTTGGTATATCACTATCCTCAGCCTTGCCTGATCTCAGATTTTCTCAAGTATATTGTGATTTTCTCGAAACCTTTGATTGTTGTCGCTCGGACTGAAACACACTACCCGAAAACTTGGAAGCCCGACCTCCACAAGAATAACTGCTTCTACCCCATGGCATAGGCTAAATGGTGTCTCTCTCGTGGGTTCTCTTGGGATTGTTCTTTACGACCAAAGGACAGATGGCAATTCATGCACCCATGAGCCCCCAGAGTTCTCTAACTTTGTCTTGAGTCTATGTAGGATAGTGTGGTTTGTGATCTCCACTTGCCCGTTACTCTATGGGTATACAACTGATGTATGAACCAACTTGATCCTTAGGTAAGTGCAGTACTTAGTGAACTGTTTCCCAGTGAATTGGGCCCCATTGTCAGCCACGATATACTTAGAAATTCCAAACCTGCACACAATATTCTACCAGACAAATTCAATTGCGTTCTGCTCTGTAATCTTCGCTAGTGGCACTGCCTTGACCCATTTGATAAAATAATCAATCTCAACGATCAGGAACTTTCCTTTCCCGATCACCACTGGAAGACATTCGAGGATGTCAAGCCCCCATTAGGCAAAGGGTCATGGTGATTGTGGTGCTCAGAGTTCTGTGTGGGGTTGGTGAGTCATGTTGCGGTGGACCTAACAGTTTTCACACTTGTGCACAAAGTCTATAGCATCGTACTTCATGGTTTGCCAATAGTACCCTTACCTCATGAGTTTGAAGGTTAGGTTTTTTCCCCTAACGTGGGATCCACAAATCCTAAGGTGTACTTCTTGGAGGGTATGTTCTGCCTCCTCAGGAGTGAGGCACCTTAGATAAGGGGTCGAGAACCCTCACTGGTATAATTGATCGCTTACAATAGTGTACCAACCCGCTGCCTTCTTTATCCTCTTGGCTGCATCCGTGTCCTCAGGTAATATCCCCTTGGACAAATACCTTAAGTAGAGAGTCACTAAGTATTGCTACTCGAGACTTGTATCACATCTGGCTCGGGGTCCTCGACATTTGGCGTATTTAGAACTTCTCTTGTTCTTCTGGCATATTGCTCTGGGTCTTTGGAAGCTGCTGCTCTTGCCAACATATCAGCCTTCTCGTTCTCTTCCCTTGGGATATGGACAAATTCAACCTCCTCAAAATCCGCGCTATACAGTTGACCTTCAAGAGGTATTTGGAGAGTTGTGGGCTATTAACCTCGAAGTGCCCGTGGACTTGGTTGACGACTAACTCAGAGTCGCTATAGACAACCAAGTTTTTTGTTGAGTATTCCTTGGCTAATCGGAGTCCTACTAGTAATGCTTTATACTCCGTGGCGTTGTTTGTGGCCGAGAACTCTAGAGTCACTGCATGCTTTATCTCTGATCCCTCGAGTATTCGTAACACAATACTTGCTCCACAACTGTCCTTCATTGAGGAGCCATCCACATGCAGTGTTCATGCTGTTGCTTCATTTGTCTCATTTACCCCACAATGGTCAGGATCACCAAGGGCCAGGGTCGTTGTTTCAACAACGAAGTTTGCATGGGCCTGACCTTTTAAGGATGGTCTCAGACGAAATTTAATATCGAACTCACTCAACTCAATGACCCACTTGATCAGGCGTCCTGACACCTCGAGTGTCTGTAAGATAGCTCTCAATGGCTAACCTGTCCGGACCACTACTTTATGTGCCTGAAAATACAGTCTAAACTTCAAAGCAAAATATACCAATGCCAAAGCAATCTTCTTCGTGTGAGGGTACCTGATCTCTGCATTAGCCAGGGTTTTGTTCACGTAATAGATGGGCTACTGTCTATCATATTGCTGTCATACCAACACTGAACTCAAGGTCGTGTCGGACACCGCAAGGTATAGATATAACTCCTCACCTGATTGGGGAGAAGCTAATAGAGGAGGGTTTGATAGATAATCATTGAGTCCTCAGAATGCCTCCTCATAGTCATCATTTCACTGAAAATCGTTAGTCTTCGTCCCTCTTAGGGCCTTAAAAAATGGCAAGTGTCTTTCGGCCAACTTGGCCAAGAAACGAGAAAGAGCTGCGACTCGTCTAGTAAGTTTCTGGATTTCTTTTATTGTCCGAGGATATCTCATATCAAGGATAGTATTGATCTTCTCTGGATTAGCATTAATCCCTCGGTGTGAGACAATGTAGCCCAGGCACTTCCCAGATGCCACCCCGAATGTACACTTACTTGGGTTGAGCTTCATCTGGTGAGTTTTGAGGACGTTGAAGGCTTTGACCAGGTCCTGGATGTGGTGGCTGCTTATTTTACTTTTAACAAACATGTCATCTACATAGACCTCCACATTTTGGCCAATTTGATCATCGAACATTTTATTCATGAGCCGCTGGTAAGTTACACCCGTAATTTTGAGGTCAAAGGATAGTACTTTGTAACAGTATGTCCATTGGTCCGTTATGAATAACGTGTGTTCCTCATCTTTGGGGCTCATCTTTATTTAGTTGTAATCTGAGTACGCGTCCATGAAGCTTAAAAGTTCATGATTGGACATCAAGTCTACAAGTTGATCAATTTTGGGGAGAGGGAAACTATCCTTGGGGTATGCTTTATTGTGGTCCGTGAAGTCTATGCACATTCTCCACTTCCCATTATTCTTTTTTACCATGATCACATTCGATAGCCAGTCCGGGTACTGCACCCCTCCGATGAATCCAGTGTTTAAGAGTTTTTTCACTTCTTCATGTATGGCCACCAGCTTCTCTGTTGAATAGTTCCTGCGCTTTTACCTGACGGGTCTATGACGAAGATCTATACCCACTTTGTGGACCATTATTTCAGTAGGGATTCCTAGCATGTCACTTGGTACCCAGGCAAAAACATCAGCGTTTACCCGTAAGAAGCTAATAAGTTAGTCTCAACGGCCTCTAACAGCGAGCTTTCTATTTGGATGTACTTCTCCGAATCCTTGGAATCTAACAGGATTCAGACAGTTGGTTTCCCAGACTGTGTTTGCTGTAGCATCACCTCATCTAGTAGGTCAAGTTCTTCAATTGGTTGTGAAAGGGGCGTCTACGTGATTTGGGACAAATAGCATGTCCGTCCAACAGCCTGGCCTCCGAGGACTTCCCCAATTCCAAATGGAATTAGAAACTTCATCTTCAGATGTGGGATGAAAGTGACAATACCAAAGGTAGCTGTGAGTTTTCGAATTTAGGAACTTGATAATGATGAGGTGATTAGCATGTTAATGATCAATACTAGGCCTATGGAGTGAATAAGGTTGGGTATCGGAAGAAAAATCGAGAAAATTCGGGTTCGTGCTGCTGAAGCGCTTCCAGCAGGCTTGCGCGACCTATGGAGCCGCGGTAGCAGCCGCGGGAGCCTTGCAAGAGGAGAGACCGCGCAAAAGAGAAGAGGAGAAAACGGAGGCCTTCAGATCCGATTCCGAGTTAGTTGGAGAAAATGTATAGCACGTTGAGGCAAGTAATCTCATACTCACTATTTTACTCTCTTTCAATTTTTATTCGTTCTCCATCGGGTATTATCATTTTGATACCCACCCAAAACGTGAAAATCGTATAACACATGATTTATGTTCAATAAATATGTTGTTATTTATCCAATTTGTTGTCCAAATCGTTTGATTTGTTATTGCCAGACCCTAAACCCAAATCAAATTCGAGATTCCCATTTTTCCCTATATATTATGTTAAATTGACCTCAAAGTATGAATTACCACATCCCAATTATGCATATACTTTGGCTAGACATCCGATTTCACAAGAATCGACCCGTTTGTAGCATCCAAATGCTCTAAAACGGCCTTGACACTGTTCACCCAAGAATAAATATAATTTTTGAATGTTCCCATTGTATTAAATTATTATATGAGTTATCAAAAATGGTTTATAGGTAATTTTAAGCCCCCAAAAAATATGTTTGTACTCCGTTTGCAAATAAAAGCGTTCCGGAGGGCCCAAAGACGAATTTGCTCATCTGTGGTTAGGAATTCTACTCTTCTCCATGAATTATGATATTTATGAATGTAATTTGAATTGTCAATTTGCAAGCAAGATAATAAGTTTTGGAATATTCAATAATTCGAATTGTCAATTTGCAAGCACGATAATAAGCTTTGGAATATTCGGTAATTTGAATTGTCAATTTTCGAGCAAGATAATAAGCTTTGGAATATTAAGAGGGAAATTCCACATTTGGAAATGTGATGGATTTGATTTCCTGGATGGAGATATTTGTGATATGAGCTTGGTGGATTCTCCCTTAAAAAGGATAATGAAACATGAAACTAGAACCATGGACTTATGTTTTCTAGGTAGTATTTTCTGGCTAGCCATTAACATCACGATAGAAGCCCGAGGGTTACTTTTTCCACGTATCCTGGCCGCTTATGTAAGCGGGTGATATTCGTGGCACACCTTAGGATACTACTGTGGAAGGATGGGGATTGTCTCTGGACCGCGGGAGGTTAAGGTAGCGAATGACTAGCATGCCACTATGCTATGTGGTGTTTGGCTTGTTATGGGTGATTTGTTTGGACGTAGAGTACGTTGTTTGGACCTTAGATCATGTGGGATATCATGATCATTTCCTTGTCCTCTCGCATCATTTGCTAATACGACCTACTGGCCCTGATCCACAAAAAATAATGAAAATGATAAAAAGAAAAATAAAAAATATTTAATACTTTCATGCAACCCATGTGATCTCAAATGCTTCCCTCCCTCTTATGTTTTCTTTTTATACTTAGACTGTTTGCTTTTTCCATCCCATTATCATTTCATTATCTATCTGCCTTTTGTTAAGTGACTTATGTTTACACTTAATGGGCTATATGCTTACCCTTACTGTCTCTCCTTTCAGATGATAATGCTGTGACTTCTGATGAGATTGAGTGAGTGGTAGGGGCAAGATAGGCGACCTGATTTCTTGTGCATAGCTTGAGAACTTAGTTTGATTATATATGTCACAGGAATCTGTATTTAATTTTGAGAATCTTATACATATATTATGTTATGTATGTATATGTGGATGGATGAATAGATGGGCTTCTTGTATATTATGGTTGTTATGCTTCTGCAGGAAATATTGTGGTAATGATAGGTTTTTCTTTAGTTGGCATCCTTTCTAGCCGACGTTATATATGAGATATAACGTCGGTGCCACTTGTGGTGTCGTGGCAGTTGGAGATCTTGTGAAAAATTGAGTTGTTTGGTGTTGTGAAATTATTGCGGATTATTATATAGGGTTATTTATAGGTGTTTGTATTTTGGCAAATGTTCGAATTACAAACGGAACTCTGCTCAATTTTTCGTAGATATTTATATTTTTAATTATGAGCATAAAATTATATGATTATTGACGGAGGTTGTTTAAGAAAAAATAACCCGATTTGTCACATAGGTCATAGAGATAGCTTTTGCCTCCTAAAATGTCTTAGGGTCTTGTTGAACTAGTGGCTTAAAAATGTCATCGATTGAATTCTCACCATATAGGCATTCAACTTAACCTTTTTTGGTAAATAATGTGTATATTAAGATGAAAGAATTTGCACAATTTATATTCTAAATCCAGCTCATTATGGCCTTGAAATTAGAACAAATAAGCTTGGTCATAACCGGAGCTTCACATTACATGCCATATAGATAAAAGATAAATAAAATCAAATTTAATTCTGACTAATACATGTCAAAGGTAGACTCAATCTTGTTATGATAGATCGGTTGCACTGATTCCACCCAAGGAAAATCATTTCTAGCTTATGTCTAACCGTGGCTTTGATAAGATTGACTACTGTGTCTCATCCCTCGGTGAAGACTTTTAAAAAGTTTGCTTATTGTACTCTTGCCAAATAAAGTACATAGTAGCTGCTAGGGTGAGTTGAAGGGAGTATGCTTTGATATTCTTTCTCTTTCATTCGAGAACTACCCATGTTATGTTTGAGTTTCAGTCGTTGTATGGCCAACTAATTTCCGCATGGAAACACATTATCCTCCACACGCCATTTGAAAAGAAGTATCTATCAAATAGGTGATCATAGTTTTCAATCCCATTGTCGCAAAGTATACACATATTAGGTTGTTGAATGAATGTGCTGATATGGTCCAAAGTGTTTAATCTCCTCTGAATAGCCAACCACAAAATCAAGGCATGTGCTGAGATATGTTGAGGGCCCCAAACAAGATAGTCCCATACCACTTTGTCTTTAGAATATCTCGTAAGCTAATTTCACCGTGAAAACCCCAGTTTGACTATCACACCATTTAATCTCATCTTTTCAGGAATTCGGATAATAATTTGGCACGTCGTCTAAAATGTTAGCCACTTCCACATCAAACTGATTAGGTCACTTCCACATTTCATGACAAATGATATCCTGAACTCTAGCGTCCCAGGATAATCCAGTTACAGTCATCAGTCTTTTTAAGTATTTATTGCATAGTGCCCCAACGGGCGGCTAATTGTCAATTCATAGGAAAGTCCCAACGCCACCTCTAATATGATGGCGCATCCTGAGCTGAAGAACAAGGCACAATTTCATGATCTTCTTCTAACTCCATGCCACTGAGTTTGAAACTTTGATGGTTTATATGCATCTGTTTTTAATTTGATAGGTGTGAGTCCAAGAAGACCACACTAGAGTAGGATCTTTGGTGACAACTCTCCATAGAAGGCGACTTATTAATACCTTATTAGAATTGAGAAGATTTTTGAGTCCCAACCACCTTCATCCTTTGTAATACAAACGTCCTCCCATGCTATCTTTGCTGTAGTTTTTCCTTCTATGAATCCATGCCAAAGGAATCAGCCAATGTAACACTCTATCTTCTTCAACACAACTTTAGGTAAGATGAGGATCGAAGCCCAATAGAGGTAAATTGTTGATAAAATGGAAGAGATAAACTAGAGCCGACCGTTAAAGGACAACCATTTGTTCTTCCAAGAAGTCACTCTTTTCACCATTTTGTCTAGAAGGGATTTACAATCTTTCTCTAAGAGTCGAGTGATAATGAGTAGGACACCCAAATATTACTCTGGGAGCTGCCCCTATTTGTAGCCCATAACATCTTTGATGTCTTGTATGGTATTCTCATCTGTAGTATATATAAACAATTTGCTTTTATCTCTATTTGTTGAAAGCCCCGAAAGCAGTTTGAATTCCTTAAGGCAGTTATGGAGCAGTCTTACAAAATTTGCATCAACCCTAGAGAAGAGAAGAAGATCATTTGCAAAGGCAAACATCATTATACGGGTTCAATCATATTTCTAATGGTATTTGAAGTTTCTATTCCTATGAGCCTTCATTTCAATAATTCCATGAAGTACTTTCGTAGACAACACAAAGAGGTACAATGTTAGTAAATTACCTTGTCTAAGTCCCTTTACTCCTTCAAAGAATCCAAATAATTCTCCATTTATGTTAATAGAAAATGTTGTGGTGGTAATGCATTGATAAATCTAAGTAACCATCTAAGGAGAGAAGTCCATTAATTAGAGCAACAATTAGAAAATCATATTTGACCAAATCATACGCTTTCATCAAGTCCACCTTCATGGCACACTAGGAATCTTCCTGGCCAGAATGGTAGTTATGAAGTAGTTCTTGAGCGAGTTGAATATTATCATCAATTTACCTCCCAACCACAAAGGCAGTTTGGCAGCGGTTAGCCATATATGGTAACGTAGATTTGATACAGTTGGCTATAATCTTTAAAATAATTTTATACATAACATTGCAATACGAAATAGGCCTAAAGTCAGATAGTTTGGAAGGGGACATCATATTTGGAATCAAGCTAATGGTGGTAGCATTGACTTGTTTGAGGGGTTTCCATGCTTGAAAAAAATCTTGAATTGCCTCAATAATCGAAGGACCCACAATGTGCCATACCTCTTTGAAGAACTTCGACGAGAACCCATCTAGATTGGGTGCTTTGCAATCATCTATGGAGAACAAAGATTATCAAACCTCCTCATCACTCACCAGGCAGCAAAGAGACTCTTGAAGGTTATTAGGAATAGTATGCTGGATGAACGAACGAAGTCTTTCCTTGTCAAAGGGAGCATTAGCAAGACCCACCCCAAAAATTCATATAAAGTGAGCAACTATCAATTACAGGACTTCAACCAGACTGCTAGTAGTTGTATTATCCTTTTTAACCAAGGAGAGGATCCTATTGTGGTTACAATTCCCTAACGATTGAACAGAAGAAGAACTTGGGGCATTGGTCACTATCCTGGAGCCATTTGATCTCAGCCTTCTGCTGAATAAAATCAGGTTCCTGCCCCAAGGCACAACGGTAGGCAATTTTGAATTTCTTCTCCCCATTAGTTCCTGCTATATTTGGATGATAAAAAGTAGCATTTTGATATTCATCTAATGCCTTCCAAGATCTAACCACCTCCTTCAAAACATTACCAACTTGGGCATTTAGATTTTTTAGAAGTCTTTGTACATTCCTCAACTTGGCTATAAGCTAGTACATCAGAATGCCTTGCATCTCACCCTACCAGGCCTCCCAAACAACATGGAGGAATTGTTGTTACTTAGTGAGAACATAGTTAAATCTAAACATACTTTTCCTTAACCAACCATGGCCGCCGGGAAAAGAACACAAGGAGAGTGATATGATATTCTCGTTGGGAGAAAGGAGGCTTTATATGTGTTGAACTCTAATAGCCAAGTGCCATTTACAATAATTTTATCTAGTTTCGTATAAATCCGAACAGTTGCATCTCTTCTATCATTCCAAGTATAGAAGGCACCATCATGATATAAGTCATTTAAATCATAGTTAGTGAGACATTGATTCAAATTTATGGAGTTCCAAGTATTCCAACTGCCACCCAAACTCTTAGAAGACCATCTAATTGCATTAAAATTTTTCAAAGCAACCCACGGCACCTCAAAAACCTGATCACTTATAACTTGGAGGTTATTCCAAAGAACATGTCGCCCAATCTCTAAATTTGACCTCATCAGTGAGTTTTGAGATGCGTCTAGCCTCGATATTGAATTGGTTTAGAAAATACTTTAAGCTATGATTGAGAGCCTGCCTAATCTTAACCAAATATTAGGGTTACTTTTTTTTTTTCTCCTTTGACCGGAGGCAAAATGAAATAGAAACTAATCATTCTATTCCTAAAAGGTCATAATAGAATTTGATCACCCGTATAACCAAATACTTGTATCTTCCTTCAAAGTTAAAAGAAAATATAGGCATAGTATAGCATCTTCTAGATTTTGGAAGTCGAGTAAGGTGCAAAAGTGATTAATTGGATGTGTACATTGTCAAATCGTTCTTATAATGTCTTGATATTTCTAATTATGTTTATTGGACAGTTAGTAATTATTTTCAGCCACCCATAATAATAATAATTAGTATTTATAATAATAATAATAATATATATTTATATATTTATGTGGGTATAATTAATAATATAAAATTAATTATTTAGTTTATTTAATACTAATAATTGAAAATATTCACTAAATAGCCCCCATTTCTATCTCCTACTTAGTGGTGATTGGACCTGAATCAATTATCTCAACCCAAATTGTTTATGTAAAAAAACTCAAATCATAAATATTCATAAAAAAATACAGCATAAATAAAATATTTAAAACAAATAACAAACTTCTCAAAATAAGAAATAATATAAATCTTTACAATAATATAAGATCTTGGGAACACAATCCCGATAATTTTTTTCAAAAATTAATAAAATAATAAAAAAGGTTTCATAATCTCTTATTATGAAGCTTCTAAACTCTAATATTTTTCTTACTTCAAATATTGTTAGGTAGTTTTGGATCATACCACTTGATCTTTCTAATGCACCTTCTAGATCTTGGGCATGGGGGAGCCTCTGCTAGACTGTTACTACTTCTTGGGACCTTCCTCCTATGGGTTGAGTTTTGGGTCGACCCGTCACTAACTCCCTATATTGAGATGTTTGAATTTTTAACCCCCAGTATGTTCCTTATAGGATGTTGGCTGCTGGTATTCATGTGTGCTCCTTCTCCGGTGCTTCGTAGATTCTTTACTCCATTTGGTAGGATTTGATTTGATTTTGATTTGGTACTCTTCCATTGGCAATTTTCTGTTGTCAATGTAATCTCCTTGGTCAAATGCTAGTTAATCCCCTTTCCGAGCTATAAGTGGAGGGGCTCTTTATGCTCTGCATCACAAATCATTACCTATCTGCTAAAGAGTGGGCACACTCAAAGCTAGCACAGAGCCTATGCAACCAAAAGCTGGAGTCAGAGGGAGCTCTTCCCAATGTTCAAAGTTGGTGTCCAAGGATGCGCCTAAAGTTGCCTTGGCTACCCTCTTTATATGGGAATCCGCCTTGGTTGTTCTCTTATATGCCCAACCCAAAATTAGCCTCGTGTCATATTGAACGAAATATGGGTTTTTGGGGGCGGTTTCCTATCTTCCTTATCGGCACTAGGTGATCTTCTCTGTGACAAATTTCTGACTGGGATGGTTGTTCCTTCTTCTATCTGTTTCAGGAACCTTGCTCCTTTGTAGCCTTGCTCCCGGCTCTGGTAAGACGGAGGATTTTTTTTCTTGTCCGTCTGGAACGTATTGTTCTTATAGTTGGGACTCCATTCCAAGGCAAGGGCTTTTCTTTGATTTGCCTCCCAATTAAGAGCAAGTATAGTAATTTAGAGAACTACGCCTTGTTCTTGCAAAGAGGGCTTTTCAGCTCTCTCTTGCCCAAAGTGAGCAGTTCTTGGTGGTGAGAGCCTCTCTTCTTTATGTGTCCATCCCGAGGTTGATTGGATGACTATATTCGGGTCATTCGCTCCATGTATCTTTTTATTCCTTTTCAAGTTGTACTATCCCTATTGGAAGCTTGTTATTGTTAAAAAAAAAAAAAATAATAATGAATGGAACTTCCTTACCATTTTTATATTCATTGTATGGCTCCAATATTCTTATTTATCTCGGATGGATGAAGCGCTTAGATGTTATTTTTTTGCATAATTTCTAATAATGTGACAACTTTGAGTACAGACAACTTGGTCTTCTGACAATTTGACTTGCAATGACTTATCCCGAATGCCTGGTTGGAATATGAATTAATCAAATCAGTCTTGACTCTTTCAAGGTCATACGCCATCAGTTTGCTATCTTGGAAAAAGGGCGTGTCAAAGTATCATTACTATACGATGCCCCCGACTCACCGATCTTGGTGTCAGGGCCGCCAGCTGTCTACAAGCTACATAGGGAGGCGTAGCATCAGTCATCATGACTTGCCAGCGAACTAACATGCCAGAGCACTCTGCGGTGCGGGCATGTGTCACAATCATTATGGAGACATTCCTTTTCAATACCCTCAAACGACATTGTTGTAGGGCCAAGGGATTTGCTATTTAAGCGTTGGCTCCCAACCACTTCTGCACTTCTTTATTCTTCAAATCTCTATACCCTAGTTTGCTCTTCTCTTTTCTTTGGTCTCTGTTTCTGAATTGAACGAAGGCTCTATTTCCTCTCTGTCCTGGAATCCCTCGGGGGTTAATCCATCATGTTTGGTGGACAAGACTAAACTATCGTGGTCTTCTATTGTGAAGAAAGAGGGGTCCCTTGGCAGTTTGGCCCTTTAGTGTTTTCCCCTCCTAAATTGGCCAGATATATCGTTCAAATTTCTCCACCTAGTGAGGTTCTTCAGCAAGGGAAGGCTGTTTGGGGCGCCATTTTAGTTGGATATTTTTATGATAGCCTTTAATTTCCATGTGGAGAATTTCATTGCACAAAAATTTGGGCACAATTCAAGCTCTCTCATATGGCTGAAAATGACAATGGGTTCTTCTTTCGATTCTCAAATGAGGAGATGTTGGAGAAATGTGTGGCTCAGGGACCTTTGGCGTTTGTGGGACACACTCTATTTCTTAATCACTAGAAATTGGGAATGGTATTGTCTAAGGATGAGCATAAGACATTCCCAATATGGATTGATATGTTCAATGTGCTTGTTGAGTTTTAGACTTTGTTGGGCCTTAGTTGGATAGCGAGCGCTATTGGCAAGCCGATTCAATTGGACGCTAATACAGCAAGAATGAAGCATATGCGTTTCACTAGAGTTTGTGTGAAGGTTGATGAGTCTGCTACACTCCCTGATAAAGTTTGGCTGAATACTGGGAGTAGTTCAAATTCTGGGATGCAATAAGTAGTGGAAGTAAATATTGGGTATCAATGGAAGCCCCTTCATTGTAACACTTGTCAGCAAACTAGCCATAGTAAAAATCAATACAAATCAAATTTGATATATTGACTACGAGGCGGGTCCTCCTTGATACCCATTAGACACATGCTAAAGTAGCTAAGGAGGATAAGAAAAAGGGCGCTACAGTCCTATCTTCCCCTATTCTAGGTCCATCCGTGCCTTTGTCCAATCCTTTTGCTATTCTTCAAGATGTTGATGAGGCATGCTCTTCTCTTGGAGATGCTGCAATTCCTCACATTGTCAAATTGACCGATAGTGATCAGAGATCTGTGTAACCGAGTGTAGCTTATCAAGCTATTGATGATTCGGGTGCCATGCCTACTATGAATCAGATCATTTTACTTCCTAAGCAATCTAAGCAGAAGGAGATTCTTACTGCTGCATCTAATGGCATCTAGCTACCAGTTCAAGAATGATTGGATCAGGAGTGTTTCATGGCAGCTGATTTTTTTTTCAAGTAAGAAAGATGATGTGATTATGCTCCCTATAGATCTAGTTGGTGCGCATACTCAATTGGAGGCTCGTGTCCCTTCAGCATCTTCCACCATGGGGGACTTATGAACACGGAAAAATCGATTCTAAAATCTATTTTGAAGTGTTGGTCCTAAAAGAAACAACTTCCTTTCTACATACTCTTATGATTAGTATGACTTGTTAGAATGTTTGTGGACTTAATGGCTATATTAAAACTCATGAGATTTGACATTTTATTCATTTGTCTCATTGTTCCATTGTTGGGTTGGTTGAAACTAAAATTAGAAAAAGTAATGCTAAAACAATTGCAAAGAATTTGATGTCTAGTTAGAATTGGGCTATATATTATTCGGTGTCATCTATAGGCCAGATTTGGGTCGGATGGGTTGTTGAGACCATGGAGATGGCTATACTTTCTACAGAGGATCAAATTATCAACTGTAAAGCCTGAAATAAAGTGGATAGGAAAGTCTTCTTTGTTTCATTTATCTATGGCTCAAACTCAGAAATTGGGTGGCGTGTACTTTGGGACAACCTCCATGTTAAATGTAATCAAATTCATGATGCTCCTTGGGCTGCATTGGGTGATTTTAATGCAATTAGATCACCTTCTAAAGGATTGGGGGGCAATTTGAATGTGAGGAGCTTCATGGAATAGATAAATGTTTCATGGACTGTAAATTTAATGACTTGAGTTATGATGGTGTATTTTAGACATGGAATGATAGTCGGAATGTGGTTACCCGTATCTACAAGAAATTCGACAGAATTCTCGTTAATGGAAATTAGCTTTTAGAGTTCATTGCTTATAAAGCTTCCTTCTTCCTAGCGAGAAACTCAAATCACTCTTCTTGTATGCTTCATCCAGAGGGCGTTGATCAACCCCAGAAAGCTATATTTAAATTCATCAACATTCTCACCAAAAACTCACAATTTGTCCGAGTTGTTAGTGAGGCCTGGTAGGGAAAGGTGCACGATGTTTCGATGTATTGACTCATTATTAAGATGAGGAATCTTAAAAGACAGTGTAAAAGGGTGAATGATAAAGTTGGCAATGTTTATGAGGAGGTGGCTAGATAAAGAAAGGCTTTGGAGGATTGTCAAAGGGCCAGCCCCAACCATTTGAACATCGTGAGGATCGCTAAAGAGGAGAAACAATGTAAATCTGCTTTATCTTCGAGCCATGGCCTAGGAGCTTGATTTCCTTAAGCAAAAGGCAAAAATTCAATGGCTTTAAGATGTTGACCAATGCACAAAGTTCTTCTTTCATTCAGTCATTAGTAATTGCAATCGCAACAGGATACTTTCATTGATTAAAGATGATGGTATGTCTACTTGCAGCAAGGAAGAGGTCCAGAATTTGATCACTTCCCATTTCCTGTGACTTTTAGGGACTGGTGGTGTTGATATTCCCTTTAATAAAGAAAGACTTCGTCCATTCATTATGCGCACTATTTCATATAATCTTCATCAAACTCTTTGTAGCTCGATGAATGATGAGGAAGTGTGAGCATCCCTGTTTTCCATTAGCGACCGTAAAGCGACAAGCCCTAATGATTTCTCATCGAAATTCTTCAAGGGGACATGGAATATTGTGGGTCCAGCAATTATTGAGGTAGTTCAAGATTTCTTCAAGCATGGCAAGCTCCTCAAGCAAGTCAATGCCTCCATCATTAGCTTGATTCCCAAGGTGATGTCTCCCTCCAAGGTAACTGATTTTCGGCCTATTTTCTATTGTAATGTTATTTACAAGATTTTTTCAAAGATTATTACAAATCGTATCAAGCCTACCCTCCCTTTCCTGGTTAATAGTTGCCATACTACCGTTGTTGCGGGAAGGCACATTTGAGATAATGTTTTGCTTGCCTAGGAGTTTCTCAATAAGTACCATACTGGCAAGGACGTACCATGGTGTGCAATAAAAGTAGATTTGATAAAAGCGTATGATTATATCCTATGAGACTTCCTTATTGCTACTTTGGAATTGATGGGCTTCCCTCCTATGGTAGTGAATTGGATCTTCCAATGTATAACAACTACATCCTTCTTTATCAAAATCAATGGAGAATTAGTGGGATTTTTCAAAGGAGCGAAGGGGCCTAGGCAAGGGGATCATTGAATCATTGAAGTGATTCTCAATGGAATCATTGAAGTGAAGGCTTGTAGGAATATCACTTTCTAATACCATTAGAAATATGAACATTACTGTGATGCTTGCATTTGCGGATGACCTTTTGCTCTTCTCTAAGGTGGACGCCAATTCAGTGAGGCTGCTTCATGGATGTTTTGAGGAATTCCAAATGCTTTCAGGGCTGATAGCTAGTCGAGATAAAAGTAAAATGTTTCTTTGCACCAAAGATGAAAGCATAGTAAAGGAAGTCAAAGATATAACGAGACGCAAGCAGGGATAGCTCTCGGTTCGATACTTAGGAGTCCCACTCATCATTACTTGGCTCTCAGAGAATGATTGTAAACCACTGTTAGATAAAGTGGTGAGGAGGGTATCCTCTTGGAAGAATCGATGGTTGTCCTTTGGTGACCGCCTCCAACTTATCTTTTCTATTCTATTAACAATCCACTTTTATTGGACTTCAATTTTCATTATCCCTAAAGCTGTGTTGAAGAAGATAGAGGGTTACATGTGTCGTTTCCTTTGCCATTGTTCCATTGATGGCAAAATATCAACAAAGGTAGCTTGGGAGGATGTTTGTACTGCTAAGGATGAAGGAGGTGGCATGGTTCCTCATCTTCGGTTCATGATAGGCTATCACATTGGAGATGGTGTTGGAACTTTCCAATAGACCGATAATTAGCACCCATTGGGGCCTCTTAATGATAGATATTCAAAGCAATTGATGACTACTACTAGATTAACTCGAGATGCTACAGTCCAGGATATCAGTTATGATGGGTCATGGAGGTGCCCCAATTAGTATGACATGGATGTGACTAGTATTGTGGAAAAAAATGTAAAATTACTCTCCAAAATTTACTCAAAAAGATGAGGTGAAATGGTTGGGAAACCAAATGGTGTATTCACTGTGAAATCCGCCTATGAAGTCTTCCAAGTCACAAAAGACAAAGTGGTGTGAGCACATCTTGTTTGGGGCCCTCACCACATCCCCATACATGCTTTTATTTTCTAGTTGGCTATTCATAGGAGGTTAAGCACATTGGACTGTATTAGTATATTTTTTCATCAACCTAATGCGTTACTATCTGCATCAATGGATTAGAAAACCATGATTACTTATTCTTTAATTGCCCCTATTCGAGAGGTGTGTGGAGAATGATGTGTCTCTATGCTGGAGTGTGTTGGCCATACAATGATTGGGAATCAAACATTACCTGGGTAGCTTGCAAATGGAAGGGAAAGAATATCAAAGCATATTTTCTTCGACTCACACTTGTAACTTCAATGTATTTCATTTGGCTAAAGTGTAACCACACAACCTTCAATAACTCGCCACCAAAGGATGAGACTCAACTTGCAAAACTGATCAAAGCTACAATTCGTCACAAGTTGGAGATAACTTTTGTTGGAAGAAATAATTACAACATATCCATCATGATAAGATAAAATCTGCCTTTATCATGTATTAGACATAGTTGACTTTTTTGTCCTCTTTGCTTTCGGTTTCCTGCATGATCCTATTGTGAAGCTCGAGAATTGCCCAAACTTTAATACTCTAATTCTAAGCCTGAATGTATCCTAGAGTTAGAACATAGCTTTTATAAATTCTATTATCTCAATATATAAGTTACTTACAGAAAAAAAATGTTCCTCAAATGGCTTCCTGGGGCATCGCTGAGATCTAATCCCTCCTCACTGGCAGAGAAGTGGAATCTTTGTACAATAAGTATAACACTCCAAGTGCCATTCAGTATGCTATGCCCCGTATTGACAATACAGCTATGACTAGTATTGACGATACGACTTGTACTCCTCGTCCAGGATCTATCACCATCTATGAGAAACATTTGAAAACCGGCCTTCATGTTCCATTCGTGAGGGAGTTGTGCAAGATTTTAAAGGCTTTGGTAACCCTAGTGGCTCACTTTTCATCCCAATTCTCTTTGCCATCTTGTTTCTCTATGCGTCTCCTTTCAAACCAGAGAACTTTTGCTAGATGCCCAGGCCTTGATTTTTCGGCTCAATTAAGATGTTGACTGGATTTCCTTCACTCCCCACAAGAAGTTCAAAATAAGTGGGGGGAATCCAACGTCAATAAAGAGCTAGAAGGACCACTTCTTTTATATAGTGGTTCCTTTTGAGTGGGGAATCTCAAACAGTTGAGGTAGGGTCTACGGGGCTTACTTTTGTTGACATTCTAAAGGAGGAATGGATGGCGAAAGCGTCGACGAGGCTCGCCAAAGAGAATGCCGCTATCTTGTACCACACTGACCGCTGGCTCTTCTGAAGGGTGCTTGATGAAGTTCAGTGGGAGGCCCCAGTGGAAGGGGACGATGCCACCACCACATTGTCCCATCGCCCTAAGAGAAAGTTGGGAGACCTATCCGTCTAGGATTCTCCTAGGCGGGTGTTTGGTGGGGTGGCCCCTCCATCTCCCACCATTTCTAAGTACTACCAGGCTATCGATGAGGATTGTGTGAAGGCACCTCACTTGGTTGCTGGTGAGTCATCGTGGAGACTCAGTTCCACTCATTTTTCTTTGGATGATTTGATTTTTAATGAGCCATCCGAACAAGCCAAGGACGGAGAGGCCCCAATGGATTTTGTTGGTGTAATAAATGACCCATAGGCCAATGGCTAGAGTGAACTAATCAACGCTTTGACTGCAATCAAGCCTGGGGCTTCAATTCTACTGGCTTCGTCGCCCAAAGCATTAGCCTTCTCTCCCCCTATTGCTCAGAACAAGGTGGTTGCCAATGACAATTAGGTGGAAGAAGAGATGATTGGGTACAACTCAGAGGCTACGACCACTGAGGAAGCACCTTGCCCGGAGGCTTCGACACTTGTACTTCCAGATGCTTCAGGCATGTCTCCTCCTCCCCTAAGCTTTGAGGCACCTATCCTCGGCAATGCATGACCTATGTAGTATTTGTTGCCTTTGGCTAGATCTAGAGTCAAGGTTTCTCCTAGCCCCTCTTTTTAGGAGGGTTCATCTCATCAAGAGGGTCCACCATTCATCAAGCTATTGCTTTGTAGAGTTCTTCATTTTGTGATTAAGTTTTTTCATTATCTTCCCCAGCTAACTGTTGTATTTTGCTTGATAGCTACAAGAAGTGCTTCACATAGTGGTGGAGGCTTTGCATTAGTGGGATGTTGAGATCTCTTGCTTGTCCCAAGTGCATGCTGATCTTGCCGTGCGGGAGTAGATGGAGCGTTAAGTGAATACTTGCCATTTTTAGGCTCTACAAAGTCAAGAGTGGGCCACGTATCTCAACCGACCGTTGTCTAAGTTTGAAGTGAGATCCATATAGCTCTTAGAGGAATATTCACTTGCTGTGGATCGAATCTCCTCACACAAAAACATGCTTTGGGAGACTGATTAGCAACTCACTGATCTCTGGAACAAATGTGCCCAACCTGACGGAGAGTTGAGGATCAGGTTCTGCCCAAATGAAGTCAGCTGCGTGATGGACGAGAGGTTTTGAGACGGCATTCACTTTTGCAGATAGATTGCATCCTTGCTAGCTCCAGAGTTTCCTATTGGCTTCCTTGATTCGAGGAACGCTGGAGCTCAAAGTCAATTAAACTTGTTTGACTTCCTGAAGATAGGTTGGGAGCCTTTGCCACGTTCACCGGGGGCTCTACTTGCCAAAGAAAAGTTCTCTGGGGGATCCTAGCCTTAAGATTGTCTTTTGTTTGAGTTATAGGCATTAGTAGTGTTTTGCATTTCTAGATGGACTCTTCTTATTGTACATGTTAATTTTTCAATAAATGAGCGAGTTGTTCGAATCATTGTCACTGAAGCTTCTCTGTTCGTATTGTTTGATTTTGTTCAACACTTGCACTGTATGCCGACTGAGCGTAATTGTCGTTATCTTCGGGTTAGATGATTGTTTTTGTATGTATGTACTCTTTTTTGTGAAAGGATATCATAGCACCGGTAGAGCCTCTTGGTGGTAGACTAGGTTTGATCGCCCTAACCACTGGGTTTTAGCGGAGTCTAGACCATTGCTTGCACTTGACTGATGGTGCTCATCCTTGTAAGAGGGAATTGTCGCACTTGTCCATCGAGTCTTATTCTATCAAAGGTTTTATTTTATAGTGGCTACTCTTTTAGGCAGGTCCACTTTTGTCCGTAAGCTCCTCGGGTCATAATATCCGATCATCGTTGACTAACAGTGCTTGTTCTTGCCAAAGGAAGTTGTCGCATACATATTAAAAAGCTCCCTAAGGTTATGTAGTGGCTGCTTTTTTGGACAGCTTTAACTTTCGTTCGCAAGCTCCTCAAGCCATAGTGTTCGACCTCAATTGGGCAGCTCAATTGTTAGACTGAGGTTGGATTGTCAACCACTTTTGGGCCACTCGGAATATAGGTCTAAGGCTTTGTCCTACTTTTGCAGGTTGGTCTACAGGTGGAGTATTTCACCTAACTTAGAGGCAATCTAGGCCTTTGAATTGATGCAACCACACAAGTATTCAAATGATTGGCACAATGAATGAAGCAAATGATTATTTTATTAAATTAAACGTATTTACATTACTCAAGTAGTTTGTATGTTATGCACTAGACTTACCTATGCTCGGCGAGGGCTTATTGATAGTACTTCTTAAGGTGGGTGACGTTTCATGTCCATGGAACCAGTTTTCCATTCTAGGTGCGCAACTTGTATGCCCTGTTTCGGAAGATTGTTGAGACTAGAACGGTCCGTCCCTTTAGGGAGACAATTTATTCTCGATGGTGGGTTTGCCTGTTGCCGCTATGCTCCCAAGAACTAGGTCTCCCCCCTTGAACTGGCATGCATTCAGCTTTTTGTTGTAATACCAAGCCATACATTGCTAACAAGTTGTTGTTCATAGCCTTACAGCGTCTTGAGCCTCTTCAAGCAAGTCAAGATACCCTCTGAGTTGTTAGGAATTACTTTGTGGGTCAAAGCCTTTGACTCGAAAGTTGGGCAAATTGATCACCGAGATGATCGCTTTAGCTCCATAATATAAGCTAAAGGGTGCCTCTCGCATCGGTTTTCTTAATGTCGTCCCGTAGGATCATAGTATAGAAGGTAGCTCGTCCACTCAATAGCCCCTGTCATCCTCTAACTTCATCTTTAACCCATATATTAGGGTGCAATTTGTTACTTTCATTTACCCATTCACTTGTAGGTAGGTGACGGAAGTGTGAACCAGTTAGATTTTTAAACTCGTGCAATATTTGGTGAATTATTTACCAGTAAATTGGGTTCCTTTATCAGTCACTATAACCTCAAGAATCCCAAATCTGCATATTATGTTTTGCCAAACAAACTTTGTGACATTCTATTTGGTAATTCGTGCTAATAGTGAGGCTTCTACTAATTTTGTGAAATAGTCATGCCGACAATGATGAAATTTCTCTACCTGTAGGTAATTGGCAATGAGCCTAGAATGTTGAGTCCCAACTGTGCAAACGACCATGGTGACTACAAGGTCCACAGCTCCATGTGCGGCTGGGGTAGAATGTTGCCGTGGACTTGATAGCTCTTACACTTCTTCAAGAAATCCGCGGCGTACTTCTTCATCATCGGTCAGTAATAACCCTGCCGCATATTTTGAATGCCAAGTTCTTACCACCAACATGTGATCCATAGATTATGAGGTGCACCTCTCTTAGTGCATAGTCAGTTTTTTCCAGCGTGAGACATCGCATATAAGAGATTGAGTAACCTTACCGGTATAGTCTACCATCCTTGATGATGTATCAACCTGCTATCTTTTTAATATGCCTGGTGTCATCTTGATTTCTCAGTTGAAGGCCTTTGGTGAGGAACCTTCTATACAGAGTCATCTAGGCATCACTGTCCGTGATTTGGAGGACCTCTGGCTTTAGGACTTTAATGCTCGGGGTCATAGGAATTTCTTATATTTCTCGAGTGTACTGCTCTAGATTTTTGGTAGCGATCACTTTTGCGAGTTAATCAGCCTTTTGTTTTATTCTCGGGGGACGTGGATTCTCTCCATCATATCAAACATTTCAGTTAAGCCCTTCACTCGGCGAGTTATCTTATGAGCGGTGGGCTTACTTGCTTCAAAGTTCTTGGTGGCACGATTGACGATCAAATCCAAGTCATTGTAAATAACTTGGTCTTTTGCTAAGCATTCATTTGCTAGCGGTTAGTATTAGTCCTCTTTGCTTTCGGTTTCTGCATGATCCTATTGTGAAGCTCGAGTACCCTAACTTTAATACTCTAATTCTAAGCTTGTATGTATCCTAGAGTTAGAACATAGCTTTTATAAATTCTATTATCTCAATATATAAGTTACTTATTTAAAAAAATGTTCCTCAAATGGCTTCTGAGGCATGTTCAGAGATCTAATCCCTCCTCCTTTGGCAGAAGTGGAATCTTTTTGTACAATAAGTATAACACTCCGAGTGCCACTCAAGATATCTTTATGCCCCGTATTGACAATACGGCTATGACTAGTATTGACGATACGA
Organism: Nepenthes gracilis; assembly: GCA_033239525.1. NCBI lineage: Eukaryota > Viridiplantae > Streptophyta > Magnoliopsida > Caryophyllales > Nepenthaceae > Nepenthes > Nepenthes gracilis. The sequence goes on along the minus strand of BSYO01000007.1, from coordinate 8,711,783 downwards.
CTTGTACTCCTCGTCCGGGGATCTATCACCATCTATGAGAAACATTTGAATACCGCCTTCATGTTCCATTCGTGAGGGAGTTGTGCAATGTGAGGTTCGGATTTGTGAACCCGACAATTATGAGGTGATTAGTATGTTAATGATCAATACTGATCTTATGGGATGATTAAGGTTTGAATAGGAAGGAAAATCGGGAAAACTATTCGGTCCGGCTGTGAAAGCCTGCCAAAGTAGTAGGCTCTTTGGCGCGAGCCGTGGCTCGGCGGTGGAGGCTAGCGATGCACGGCCGCCGCCCGCCGCTCGAGCTCAGCTCGAGCGGCAGGCGCATTATAAGAATCGCGCCGCGCCTTCTCTCGTCATTTCGCACGGGTCGAGGGTTTTAGAGACAGAGGGAGCGCGATTCTAGAGAGAGAAGGAAGGAGATCGAGCCCGAGTCCGATTCCGCCTGAAAGTCGGTATAAAGGTGAAAGCACGTCGAGGCAAGTGTTCTCATACCCACTTCTCGTTCTCTTTCGATATTTTGTGTATTTTTGTTGGGTATTTTGTGCCGATACCCACGGGGGAATGTTAGGATATTGAAAACCCATGCCTTGAGGTCCATGAAAATGTGGTTAGTTGTCCGATTCGTGTCCGATTAAGCCGGGTGGGTTTTACCGAAACCCTAACCTACGGGATTTTGGGAGTTTCCCATTTCCCGACCTCGTATCATGAAATTGACCTCAAAATTGGAATGCCCACGTCCCAATGATGTATATATGTCGGCCGCGGGTTCGATCTCGTGCGTTTGGACCCGTTCGCGGCGTCCGAGCCCATTAAAGGGGCGCCATCTTTATTCACCTGAGACCGAAGGTGGATTTTACGCGTTGTCACCTTCGTGAAATGATGAAAGAAAGCCTAGAATATGAATACATTACCCCAATTGTATGTATATATCGACCGGATGCCGAATCCCGCAAGATTTGACCCGTTCGTGGCATCCGAGCCTTGAAAGAATTCCGTAATCGTTAACCCGAAAGTAAATGGGAAGTTGTGTACTTCCACCCTCGTGACAAGTAAATCAGACCCTAAATGTGTAATCATGTGTACAAGATGTACGTCATTTAATCCACCGGACGTCCGATTTTCAAGTATCGAACCGTGCGGGCGTCCGGGTGTTCAAAGAGAAATCCGATAATGTTCACCCAAAACGAAACTTGAGAAAATGTAAAGTGATATGTGATCATAATTGTAATGAAAGTAACGTTTAAATGATTAAACGTAAATGTAACTCGAACGTGAATCAGGTGTATTTGGAGGCAAAGGAATGAGTCTCGGAGGTTCCAAAGGGACTTGTGATCACTTGAGGTATGAGATCTAATCTATCTGTGAACTTGGAGTGATTTGTTGTGGATTTAGGATTTGAGTCCCACCGATTGTGATTAAGGGGTGAGTCCCATTGGTTATTGAGAACCGTGACGTGAATGGAAGGGAGTCCACATTGTGCTTGAGATGTGATTGATGATGTAATCTCCGGTTGGAGATGATTGTGATGGGAATGAGATTTCCGAGATGTGATTGTATGGCAAATGTGGATTACCCTCTCCAAGTGTCGAACCTAACCTAAAATTAGAACCCGAGTCATATGGGTAGTATTCTTTAGTGTACCATGTCCATCGTGGTGGGAACCCGAGGATACTTGGCCACGTATTCCGGCCTCGTGTGAGCGAGTGATGTCTCTGTGGGTACGCTTTGAAACTCTTGTGGAAGAACGAGGATTGTCTGGACCAGGGGTGGGGGGTGTGTCGGCTACATATTGAGATGTAGTAAATGCGAGATGATTGTTGCATGGATGCAACCGAGGGTCGATGTCTCCCATCGACAAAAGTAGTAGCCGCGGGCTTTAGAATGTGTAGCTAACACATTCCTATCCTCGTTCTCTCGCATCGTTGGTTAGTACGATCTACTAGCCGGGGTCCGCAAAGACGATGTAATAATGAAAATGAATAATATCCAATTGATGAACGGTATGAATCCAGTAAACCAGAATGAGAACCGAATGAATCCAGTGACCCAAGATACGAACCGTAAGAACCGCGTGAAACCAGTAATTCAAGATGAAACCATGAGAACTGTAGGGATCGAGTGATCCCAGTTGCTTCCCATTCCCTGTCCTGTTCCTTGATTGCGGAGTGTGTGTGTATCCCCTCTCGTTTGGGTTTCGTACGTGTCTTGGAGGTGTTTATGATTATACTTCTTGAGTGTTGGCTCACTCTTGCCATTGTTGTCTCTTTTCGGATGAGAACACTTAGGCGCGCATGTAGATAGAGCAAGGAGAGAGACTTGCTCGATGAGATTAATTTGGTGGCAAATGCGCCAAGGCTCTAGGACTTAGAGTTGGATCGGATTGTGGACGGTCACTCTCGGGTTGAGCGTGGCTCATTATTGTTATTTTATGGTTTTATTATGCTTCCGCAGATGTATGATGATTTAGTTATGCTTCCGCGTCTGTATATTTATGTTTGGAGTTTTGTTTAATTAGATGGCATCTCTCTAGATCCAGTACTGTAGGTTGAGTACTGTATTGGAGCCATGGATGATATGGCAGAGTTGTGATCCTGTGTGGCGTGTTGTAGGCTTTGAGTTAAGCCTCTGGATTAGATGTGTGCTTGTATAGAATGATATTTAAGCAGGTTGTATTTCGGTTTTCGTCCAGTTGCAGAGGAAACTCTGCCGGATTTTCTGTAGAGTCCATAGGTTAATTATGGGCTCTAGGGTGTGTTTAGGCGTTGACGGAGGTTATTCAATGGAGAATAATCCGTTCCGTCACATGCAAGATTTTAAAGGCTTTAGTAACCCTAGTGGCTCACTTTTCATCCCAATTCTCTTTGCCATCTTGTTTCTCTATGCGTCTCCTTTCAAACCAGAGAACTTTTGCTAGATGCCCAGACCTTGATTTTTCGGCTCAATTAAGATGTTGACTGGATTTCCTTCACTCCTCACAAGAAGTTCAAAATAAGTGGGGGGAATCCAAAGTCAATAAAGAGCTAGAAGGACCCTTCTTTTATATAGTGGTTCCTTTGAGTGGGGAATCTCGAGCGAGTTGAGGTAGAGTCTACTGAGGCTTACTTTTGTTGACATTCTAAAGGAGGAATGGATGGCGAAAGCGTCGACGAGGCTCGCCAAAGAGAATGCCGCTATCTTTTACCACACTGACCGTTGGCTCTTCTGAAGGGTGCTTGATGAAGTTCAGTGGGAGGTCCCAGTGGAAGGGGACGATGCCACCATCACATCGTCCCATCGCCCTAAGAGAAAGTTGGGAGACCTATCCGTCTAGGATTCTCCTAGGCGGGTGTTTGGTGGGGTGGCCCCTCCATCTCCCACCATTTCTAAGTACTACCAAGCTATCGATGAGGATTGTGTGAAGGCACCTCACTTGGTTGCCGGTGAGTCATCATGGAGACTCAGTTCCACTCATTTTTCTTTGGACGATTTGATTTTCAATGAGCCATCCAAACAAGCCAAGGACGGAGAGGCCCCAATGGATTTTGTTGGTGTAATAAATGACCCATAGGCCAATGGCTAGAGTGAACTAATCAACGCTTTGACTGCAATCAAGCCTGGGGCTTCGATTCTACTGGCTTCGTCGCCTAAAGCATTAGCCTTCGCTCCCCCTACTGCTCAGAACAAGGTGGTTGCCAATGACAATTAGGTGGAAGAAGAGATGATTGGGTACAACTCAGAGGCTGCGACTTGCCGAGGAAGCACTTGCCCGGAGGCTTCGACACTTGTACTTCCAGATGCTTCGGGCATGTCTCCTCCTCCCCTAAGCTTTGAGGCGCCTATCCTCGGCAATGCATGACCTATGTAGTATTTGTTGCCTTTGGCTAGATCTAGAGTCAAGGTTTCTCCTAGCCCCTCTTTTTAGGAGGGTTCATCTCATCAAGAGGGTCCACCATTCATCAAGCTATTGCTTTGTAGAGTTCTTCATTTTGTGATTAAGTTTTTTCATTATCTCTCCTAGCTAACTGTTGCATTTTGCTTGATAGCTACAAGAAGTGCTTCACATAGTGGTGGAGGCTTTGCATTAGTGGGATGTTGAGATCTCTTGCCTGTCCCAAATGCATGCTGATCTTGCCGTGCGGGAGTCGATGGAGCGCTAAGTGAATACTGCCATTTTTTAGGCTCCACAAAGTCAAGAGTGGGCCACGTATCTCAATCGACCGTTGTCTAAGTTTGAAGTGAGATCCATAGAGCTCTTGGAGGAATATTCTCTTGTTGTGGATCAAATCTCCTCACACAAAAACATGCTTTGGGAGACTGATTAGCTACTCACTAATCTCTAGAACAAATGTGCCCAACCTGATGGAGAGTTGAGGATCAGGTTCCGCCCAAATGAAGTCAGCTGCGTGATGGACGAGAGGTTTTGAGACGGCATTCACTTTTGCAGATAGATTGCTTCCTTGCCAGCTCCAGCTTTCCTATTGGCTTCCTTAATTCGAGGAACGTTGGAGCTCAAAGTCAATTAAACTCGTTTGACTTCCTGAAGATAGGTTGGGAGCCTTTGCCACGTTCACCGGGGCCTCTACTTGCCAAAGAAAAGTTCTCTGGGGGCTCCTAGCCTTAAGATTGTCTTTTGTTTGAGTCATAGGCATTGGCAGTGTTTTGCATTTCTAGATAGACTCTTCTTATTGTACATGTTAATTTTTCAATAAATGAGCGAGTTGTTCGAATCATTGTCATTGAAGCTTCTCTGTTCGTGTTGTTTGATTTTGTTCAACACTTGCACTATATGCCGACTGAGCGTAATTGCCGTTATCTTCGGGTTAGATGATTGTTTTTGTATGTATGTACTCTTTTTTGTGAAAGGATATCATAGCACCGGTAGAGCCTCTTGGTGGTAGACTAGGTTTGGTCGCCCTAACCACTGGGTTTTAGCAGAGTCTAGACCATTGCTTGCACTTGACTGATGGTGCTCATCCTTGTAAGAGGGAATCGTCGCACTTGTCCATCGAGTCCTATTCTATCAAAGGTTTTATTTTATAGTGGCTGGTCTTTTAGGCAGGTCCGACTTTTGTCCGTAAGCTCCTCGGGTCATAATATCCGACCATCGTTGACTAACAGTGCTTGTTCTTGCCAAAGGAAGTTGTCGCATACATATTAAAAAGCCCCCTAAGGTTTTGTAGTGGCTGCTTTTTTGGACAGCTTTGACTTTCGTTCGCAAGCTTCTCAGGCCATAGTGTTCAACCTCAATTGGGCAGCTCAATTGTCAGACTGAGGTTGGATTGTCAACCACTTTTGGGCCACTCGGAATATAGGTCTAAGGCTTTGTCCTACTTTTGTAGGTTGGTCTACAGGTGGAGTATTTCACCTAACTTAGAGGCAATTTAGGCCTTTAAATTGATGCAACCACACAAGTATTCAAATGATTGGCACAATGAATGAAGCAAATGATTATTTTATTAAATTAAATGTATTTACATTATTCAAGTAGTTTGTATGTTATGCACTAGACCTACCTATGCTTGGCGAGGGCTTATTGATAGTACTTCTTAAGGTGGGTGACGTTTCATGTCCATGGAACCAGTTTTCCATTCTAGGTGCGCAACTTGTATGCCCTGTTTCGGAAGATTGTTGAGACTAGAATGGTCCGTCCCTTTAGGGAGACAATTTATTCTCGATGGTGGGTTTGCCTGTTGCCGCTATGCTCCCAAGAACTAGGTCTCCCCCCTTGAACTGGCATGCATTCAGCTTTTTGTTGTAATACCAAGCCATACATTGCTGACAAGTTGCTGTTCATAGCCTTACAGCATCTTGAGCCTCTTCAAGCAAGTCAAGATACTCTCTGAGTTGTTAGGAATTACTTTGTGGGTCAAAGCCTTTGACTCGAAAGTTGGGCAAATTGATCACCGAGATGATCGCTTTAGCTCCATAGTATAAGCTGAAGGGTGCCTCTCGCATCGGTTTTCTTAATGTCATCCTATAGGATCATAGTATAGAAGGTAGCTCGTCCACTCAATAGCCCGTGGAATCCTCTAACTTCATCTTTAACCCATATATTAGGGTCCAGTTTGTTACTTCCATTTACCCATTTACTTGTAGGTAGGTGACGGAAGTGTGAACCAGTTAGATTTTTAAACTCGTGCAATATTTGGTGAATTATTTACCAGTAAATTGGGTTCCTTTATCAGTCACTATAACCTCAAGAATCCCAAATTTGCATATTATGTTTTGCCGAACAAACTTTGTGACATTCTATTTGGTAATTCGTGCTAATAGGGAGGCTTCTACTAATTTTGTGAAATAGTCGATGCCGACAATGATGAACTTTCTCTACCTGTAGGTGATTGGCAATGAGTCTAGAATGTTGAGTCCCAATTGTGCAAACGACCATGGCGACTACAAGGTCCACAACTCCATGTGCGGCTGGGGTAGAATGTTGACGTGAACTTGATAGCTCTTACACTTCTTCAAGAAATCCGCGGCCTACTTCTTCATCATCGGTCAGTAATAACCCTGCCACATATTTTGAATTGTAAATTCTTACCACCAACATGTGATCCATAGATTATGAGGTGCACCTCTCTTAGTGCATAGTCAGTTTTTTCCAGCGTGAGACATCGCATATAAGAGATTGAGTAACCTTGTCGGTATAGTCTACCATCCATGATGATGTATCAACCTGCTATCTTTTTAATATGCCTGGTGTCATTTTGATTTCTCAGTAGAAGGCCTTTGGTGAGGAACCTTCTATACAGAGTCATCTAAGTATCACTGTCCGTGATTTGGAGGACCTCTGGCTTTAGGACTTTAATGCTCGGGATCACAGGAATTTCTTATATTTCTCGAGTGTACTGCTCTAGATTTTTGGTAGTGATCACTTTTGCGAGTTAATCAGCCTTTTGTTTTATTCTCGGGGGACGTGGATTCTCTCCATCATATCAAACATTTCAGTTAAGCCCTTCACTCGAGCGAGTTATCTTGCGAGCAATGGGCTTACTGCTTCAAAGTTCTTGGTGGCCTAATTGACGATCAACTCCAAGTCATTGTAAATAACTTGGTCTTTTGCTAAGCATTCATTTGCTAGCCTGAGTTCGGCTAGTCAGGTTTTGTACTCGACGACATTATTGGTGGTCGAGAATCCAAGACTCATTGAGTATTTCATATCCGACTCATCTTGAGTTTTTAAGACCACACTTGCTCTGCTTTATGATTGCATTAATGACCCATCCACATGCAATATCCATGGTCCAACTCCTTGTTGGTGGGGGCCTTCATTTGTATTGAGGGTATCAGGAATTGGGATCACTGTTTTGACTACAAAGTCCGAGAGGGTCTAACCCTTTATGGTTGGCCGCGGTTGGAACTCTACGTCAATCTCATCCAACTCGATAGCCCATTTGATCAGCTGCCTAGGCATCTTAGGTCTCTGAAGAACCGCCTCCAATAGCTGGTCTATCAAGACGAAGATCTTGTGAGCTGAAAGTACAGTCGTAGCTTTCTATCGAAGTAAACCAATGCTAGAGCTATTCTTTTAGTGTGCGAGTAATGAGCCTCGATATCTGTCTGGACTTTCTTGATGTAGTAGACCTAATGTTGTATCTCAGACTCTTACCTTCTTACCACTGAAATCAATACTATGTCTAATATTGCTAGATAGAAATATAACTCCTCACATTCTTTCAGAGATGACTAGAGAGATGGATGGGTGAGGTATTCCTTCAACTCTTGGAAGGCTACCTAGCAATCGACAATCAATTGGAAACCGCTTGCCCTCATTCCCCTTAGAGCCTTAAAGAAGGGGATACTTCTCCACCGACCTGGCCAGAAACTGAGATAGTGTTGTTAGCCTCCTAGTGAGTCTCTGAACTTCTTTTACGAATCGAGATGGGTTCATATCTATGATGGCCTTTATCTTCTTAGGATTGGGTTTAATTTCCCGGTGAGATATGATAAAGCCTAAGAACTTAGCCAAAACTACTCCGAATACATACTTCGTTGGATTCAACTTCATCTGATGTACTCGGAATACCTCGAACGCCTCTCTGAAATCATGAATATAGTTGTCGGATGCTATACTTTTAACGAGTATGTCATCTACATGCATTTTCATACTCCGACCTATCTACTTCTTAAACATCTTGTTAATAAGCCTCTAGTAGGTGGTTCCTACATTCTTCAGATTAAAGAACATAACTTTGTAATATATATCCCTTGGTCGGTCATGAATGAGGTGTATTATTTGTTACCAGGACTCATCCAGATTTAATTGTAACAATTCGGATCTGATTGTAACTAGAATAAGCATCCATAGAGTTTAGCAGCTCGTGTCTGGACTTTGAGTTTACCAATAGGTCAATTCTCGGTAATAAAAACTGTCCTTTGAGCATGTTTTGTTTGCATTAGTGAAATCGATACACATCCACCATTTCCTATTGCTCTTCTTCGCGAGCACCACATTCGACAACCAATCTATGTACTGGACTTTCCTTATGAAATCTGCGTCGAGTAGTTTCCTGACTTTTTCTTTGTTGGTGATTAGTTTCTCGATGGAATGATTCTTTCGCTTATACCTGACAAGCTAATAACTGGGATCGAGGCTCAACTTATGGACCCATACTTTGATTGGTATCTCGAGCATGCCAATGGGAGTCCATGCAAAGTTTTGTCAAATGAAAGCCATTGACTGTTCACACAGGTGATCCGACAGTGAACCTCTAATTTGTAAACATTTATCGAGCTCGCTGGCATTTAGGGAAATCTGATGAGTTGACTTGCCAGACTATCCTTATAGTAATGTTGTTTCATCTTGAAGGTCAAAGTCTTCGATTGGTTGACTTGGAATCGCTTGGTTCACTTGAGACAAATAACATGTCCGACCAGTAATTTAGTCCCCTAGGACCTCTCCAATGCCGCATGCTGTCATGACCATTATCTTGAGGTGTGAGATCGATGTTACAACTCTGAATGCAGCTAAGTAGGGTCATCCCAGAATAGTGTTATAAACCTAGGGTAGGTCAACTACCAGGAATGTGAGCATGCGGGACACTATGTTTAGGTACAGTCCTAGTGTCACCTCCAGTTGAACAGTCTCCTGTATCGGAATGGGTTCATTGTCCAGTCCATAGAGGAGTCCCTTAGTTGGATTTATTTGGTATTTTTTTAGTCCAAATTTAAAATAAGTATTAAGATATAACAAAATTTTTCAACTTCTATTATCAATAAAAATGCATCTCAATTGATAGTTAAGCATACTGTTTGAGATGAGTGTAAATACAACTAGAGGGTTAGAATGGAGAGTTATTATATGTGCCATATCATCATCGTTAAAACTAATGATATCACTTCTAAGTCCTACCCTCTTTCTTTTGCCACTGGAATCTTTCCCTAGGAAGGTCAGAGTGTTTCTTCTAGATGGTCTCGTAGACACTATATTAATGACTCCGGCAGCAACCCAATTGCATAGATGCTCTTGCTAGCCCAGCTCATCCTCTTCATCTCTCCCAGAGGTTCTCCCCTAGGATTCTCAAGAACTTAGTAAGGTATCCACTCTGAACACAGGCCTCAATATCCTTCTATAGCATCATGTAGTCCTCGGTGTTGTGGCCTAAAGATCGATGGTAGAAATGTACTTAGACTGATATCCTCCCTCCGAGTTCTTGGACTACTTAGGCCACTTCAAGAATTTCTCATCCTAGATCTATATGAGAATGTTTGTCCGAGTGTTGTTCAAAGAGGTCAAGTTTAGGGGCCTAAACTCCCTTCGAACACTCGGCTCTACCCTCAACTGCTTCCTAAGATCTTAGGTGTTAGGGTGGTCTCCATTCCTTTTCTTCCTGGTTCGTCGATCCTTGATGGTTATAGTTCGTGCACTCTGGTCGCTTCATTTTGTTGGCCTCCTCAACAGCTACTTATGCATGGGTGACAGTCTCTGCCTCAAGGAAGGCTTGAGGCTCCTACTAGACCAAGTGCTTGAAGAAGTTACTCAGCTGTAAAACCGTCATAAAGGTGTTCAGTTTTAACTCATCGATGAGTTTGGATATCCCCAGCATTGAATCAGGCCAAGAAGCGCTTCAGACTTTCATTTAACCCTTGTTAGATGCTGATGAGGAACTGAGGCTACTTCTCCTCCCTTCAGCTAGAGGCGAACTATGACAAGAAGTTATTAGATAATTTCTAGAATGTTTTGATCAATTTTGGTTGTAGGCAATAATACCAAATCTAAGTATCTCTCTTAAGGGTCAGAGGGAAGTACCGACACATTGTGGCATCGTCAAGGCTCTGGAAGCCCAGCAGAGTACGAAAATAATTCAGATGGTCCATCAAATCAGAACTTTCATCATAGGGTTTCAAGGTTGGCATCTTGAACTTGTGAGAGAGTGGCTGCATCCGGATCTCCCTTATAAATGGTGACGTTCTTTGGTCGGTTGAGTGTCTGTCAGTGCTTCATTTGAACAACTGCTACTCAATCTTTCTTATTCTCTCCTCCACTTGAGAGGTGGACACAATTCTCTTTGCATTGACAAATGCCCTCAACTCCAAGTAGTTTGGGGAGATGTGCTGGATTGGGCAACTATGGGCCCTTCTTGGCAGGGTGCTGCATGAAGCCTCCTCTTAGACTGGGGACTCTGGTCATCATGAGAGTGGTATGAATTCCGCTGCTTTGGGCTTTCATCCCATGCTCCATGACTCAGTGAGCCCTCCATCCATATTTGGGCCCTGTCACTTGTGACTACTCGGGTTTTTAGGTTGTCAGGTCATTGGGTCTTCTCCTTGGTGGGTTGTCTCTTCCTCCAGTTTCTCCTATTGGATGTTGAAATCTGAAAATTGGAGGAGGGAGCCCACAGTGATGGTACTCTAGATGGGTATAGATGGTTCGGAGCAGATTCAATAGTGCACCCACTAGGGTAGCCAGTGCTACCATGTCAGTGGCTTCATAGTCATTCCCATGACTACCTACGGTCAGCTTATCGCCATGAGAAGCGACATCTCTAACGGGCAAGCTCGCTTAAGCCCTAGTGCTCACCATGCTTTTTTTGTTTTGGTTGGAGAGGTAGGCTTCTCGTAGTATTTTCCACAAATAGTACCAATGAGGTATCCCTAAATTCAAATTATTGAACAAATTAGTGAGCCACCTAGTTTGGATATCCGACTGGGAGCCAATCCGATATTTCTTACTTAAATCTTAGATCTTACACACCACAACTAAAAAACTAGAGGTCAAAAATGGTGAGATTTACTCCCTAATATGTCCTCCAATACTCAAATTAGTAATCTTTCTTAGTTGAATAGAAAAATAGGGGGATGAGAAAATATGCGTAGATACAAGTGTGGGGGAATCGAGTGTATGGTGGAGGATTAGGCTCCATTTGATGCGCTTGAGGGAGTAAGCGGCTTGGAGATGGTGTCCTTGCAAGGGCAGTGGCTTTTAGAGAGATGCACTTATTGATGAGTGGCTAAAACATGGTGTACTCGTAAAGAGAGTGGCTTTTAGGGAGATGCACTCATTGGTGAGTGGATTCATGTGAGAGGGTAGCACTTAGGACATTAAAATGTCCCATAGTGTGATTACCCTTGGTTGATCGATGGATGGATTGGATTGGATCGAATCGAGATCAGGATCGGGATCCCTTTTCATGTGGTGGAAAGGGCGTATTTATAGAGTGAGGGTTAGGTAGCAATTCTTGCGACTCAAGACTCCGCAATTATAAGTGGCCGACACCACTAGTCTACGATGGTGAGAGCTGATCGATGAGATTAGAATTTAAATTATGGAATATTTGATATTATATTTTAATTTCTGTGGTTTCACATTTTTGATCGTGGAGCTATTATTGTGCTTTCGCATCAGTTCGGCACTGTCAAAGGTTTTGAGTTGAATTGCCGTAATCCACGGTTGGGGGTGACATGGATGGTTTTTGCCTCCTACAATTCTTACTTCAGCAATCATGAAAGACCACATGGTGATAGTGGCCACTTGAATTTATCTGTTGAGTTGGAGGAGGCTGAGCTGTATCTGTGGGCTGGGCCCTCCTGATGGTCGACCCTATTGGCCCATATATTGTTGGATAGTTCTGGGTTATGCTGCTTGGGCCTTCTAATGTGCCTTCTAGATCTTAGGCTTAGAGGAGCCTCTGCCAGACTGTGGTTGCTTCATAATCCCTTCTTCCTGCCGTATAAAATATATTCTATTTTATTACTACCAAAGAAGACTCATGAAATTCTGATTACTAAAATAAAACATTGCACTAATCAAATGCTACCATGATACATCTATCCCATAATTTGCCTTATTTTAATAAATTGCCCCAAATGTTACTGCTATACACCTACTTAATTTCTCAAAACAGAAGAACAATTCACCATGGTAGCACATTGGCATTATGTACAATGTTTAGATTTAGGTTTTCATAGTCAAATATTCATCAATCTATTTTTATGTTTTTGGATAACAGAAATTACACTTTGTTGGCATAATATTAAAATTTTCATGTTAAAGAGTAACAACGGACGAATTTCAGTTATGAATATATTTATTTATCACGTAATGATTATCCCGAATATAATTTGCTGGATCAATCTACTGAAATATGGAAACCACATGCATTTTCAACTTATGGGGAAACCTATACTTCCTTATCTCAGAGACGAATGGGTATGACCCAACTATATTGTCTTACCAATAGAGCTTTCCCAAAAGACGTATTACTTTATCTTTTGATGCACTCTTCCATTTCAGTTGTGGAAGTGATCCGCTCAATACTGAGAAAAGTCCTTAACTCTAAATGATTAGCAGATATACCTGTATCTACCTGGTTGGAAGGATTCAAGGTATACTTTTGCATGACCTTTTATCACAATTGGAATAGCCCCTAAAATTTCAAGTATATTGGAGATTTTGTTGCTCTATAACCTCCTCCCTAACTTCAAAGTTGAGTTTGCCTTCGAGCCAAGAGGGTATAAAATCGAATTTGTCTTGTGAGCCACAGGTGTCTTTGGTCAAGAATGGCTTCCATTGAGGCGACTTTCTTATTTTTTAAACTTCTCTTTAAGGTTGAAGCTCGTTGGTCAAAGATGTCAATTTAATGGGTTTAGTTATTAAATCTGTCATACAAAAACTTTAGCATCTTTGACATCTCTTGATGTTGAACAGCCATGGATCCAATGTTTAACGCGGCTGGAAAGTTAATGCTTATTTGGCTGCCTTGGAATAAGAGAAAATAAAGGAAAGATTTGATTCCATATAATTATGGAAGAGCAAGTTAAAAGGGTGATTAACATATGAAGATTGAATAAACCTTTCGATTAGACTAAAACTCAACTAGACATTCAAATATACAACTATACAGGCTCATAACTCAGTCCAAGTTATATTATATTCAATAACTACCCAGTCACCTATTAGATTGAGTTATATTAATTAAAGTTAGATCAATACTAATTGCTGTATTATTTGAACTCGGGCCTAATTATTAGACAATACTTTCTTATTTTTGGCTTTTTTAAGTCTATCAACTACTGACTCGCTAGACTAATAAATTAGATCTATCCGATTAATACTCTACCTAATAGATATAAATGTGAACCACCTACAAAACTTTACTACCAGCAATTGTAACCGAAATCTCTCCCTCTTTGTTATGAATTCAAAAATTATCTGTAAACAGAGTCAAAGCATAAATAAAAATAAGTGAATTTCAGAATACTACTACAAGTTAGAAGCTCTTTTTTTCAAATGTGTATTTGATGTAATTAATAATTGTAGAATTAAAAAAAATGTTACAGCAACTAATTTATATTACTGTATTGAACAGCGACTAATTTATATTACTATATCAGATTTGCCTCAAAACTTCAATTTTCCATTAAACTCATTTAATTAACAATATTCCGAAACAAATTTTCTAATAGCTGCACTCAAATAGCCATATATACAATAGCCAATCTCAAAACTTAATAAAACCAGTGCCTCATAGTATAAATTTTGTCATCTTAGGACTTAAAAAAGTTACATGTACACAGCCTAAAATACTTGGCTCACAAAGCAAATACAAAGCAATGCGAAGCATTCTTACAAAGGAAGGGACATGGTATAATCCTCCCACATTAAACTTTTAATTTCAACAGCTGAGATAACGTAGTATAAGATAAATGATAGATATTAAAACGCATCATTCAAGCAAAAATCATCTACAAATACAGCAGAATGAGAAGGTTAAAAGGGTGACCATTTGGATTGGAATTCAAGTGAAGTACTTCTTTGGTTGAGAGATTCCATGTTATGCCAATCCCCACGAAAGATCAGCTTGAGTGCATAGACTACTAACAGGGAAGACTCTGAACAAGACTAGAACTATGGCATTGGTGTCGTGAGCGCCATGACAATGTTGAGTCAGATTTTGCTCATCGGTTTGCTGAATAATGTGTGTCGACCTTCAGCAACGATCTCACCCGTTCCTTTATTTTTGAGGACAACAACAGCAGTGAAGATGTTACCCTTTTGTCCCAAAAGCCTCGCTGTTAACTCAAGCTCATCCTATCAAATATGTGATTCAGAGATTCAGGCAAACATATTAAAAACTGTGATATGATTGTCAAAAAGACTTGTTTCACATGTTGCAACTACAACCTCAGTTGTTGAGTCCTCGGAATTGGTGTTAGCAATGCTGTATACTATTTGAGATTCTTACAACCGACACAAATTCATTTTACATTTTGATGAAATAATACAATAAAACATTAAATCCCACTAAATGGGGTTGGCTATTTAAATCTGTTTTCTCCATTTCACTTGATTTAGTGCAATGTGCATAAATAATAAAATCAATTTCCAATCGTCTGACCTATAAGTTGTTTGAGCTTCTTACAATTGACAATTCATTTTACATTTTGATGATACAACAATATAAAACTTTGACTCCCACTAGCTACGGTCGGCTATGTGAATCTGCTTTCTCTATTCCACTTGATTTGATGTAATATCCTTTCATAATAAAATCAGTTTTAACTCATTTGAACTATATGTTATTTGAGCTTTTTACAACCAACAATATATTCATTTCACATTTTGAGGGTATAACAATAATAAAGCATTGAGACCATTCAATGAGGTCGAATATGTAAATCCATTTTCTTCATTCCACTTAATTTCGTGCAATATTGTCCGAGAATAAAATCAATTTTAAATCATTTGAGCTTATTACACCTAACAATTCAATCAGTTTACATTTCGATTATACAATAAAAATAAAGCTTTGAATCTTACCAAGTAGGGTTGATTAAGTAAATCCATTTTCTCTATTCAATTTGATATAGTGTAACATCTTGGGAAAGAAAAATCAATTTTAAATTATTTTTTCCACCTCACTCCAAGTTCTCCTAAGTCTACCTATTTCTTTTTTTCCTATTACCACAATTAACTTATTTTTTCCTAC
The DNA here is from genome assembly GCA_033239525.1 of Nepenthes gracilis. NCBI lineage: Eukaryota > Viridiplantae > Streptophyta > Magnoliopsida > Caryophyllales > Nepenthaceae > Nepenthes > Nepenthes gracilis. The sequence goes on along the minus strand of BSYO01000007.1, from coordinate 8,696,373 downwards.
ATGTGCACCATTTAACCTACATTTTAAGCGCCAGAATCACCTAATTCATCCTTCCCTCATCTTATCCCTCATAAGTGAACTCGTTTATGCTTCTCCAGTAAAAAACTAATCAAAAGATATGGCAGCAGTCAAGAGTTGCAGTTATAATTATTTAACCACAAAAAGAAAACCAATATGACACCGAGCATAGTGTTGGGTACAAACAAAGAAGCATATGATGCCATTTGTCGCACTGTTAACAAAATCTATCAACAATAACATTACTGACATTGACAATAGCACAAGTTTGCATATCTATGGTTGTTTATTCAAATTCTTTTTTCTCCATACTACTTGATCAAGGTAATACATCCTCCAGATATTGAAGAGCAATAAATTTTATATCACGTTTTTTATGCCTTTAACTGCCCACAAATTATTCCACTACGACTGTATTGCTCTTCCAGCCGCCTTTAGCATAATCAAATCACCATTGCTGCAAAAGCATTCACCATCTCAAATCAATTTCTCTCAAATTATGGTTTTTATGGCCCAACAATTTCATCGATCTTCATAATCACCGGATGTTGTCATACTACAAAAATGACTTAGAAGTGGTAGGCCAGACATCACAATGAACAAAATGGTACTAGATTGCAGAATCACCCAAAAACAATCAGGGAAAGAAGTCTCTTGCAATTTGCCAATTTATCACAAATGACATCAATAATTCTGGACCTTCATTACTAGACACTTTTGGACAGTTTATAAATGGAAAAACAGCCTAATATGGTAATCAAGAACTCAGAGAAAAAAAACAATTGTGTGATGCAAAGAATCAACTTGAAAGGGCAGTGGAAAGCTTCCTCAACCAATTCTCAATCCATCAGGACATCGAGTATATTGAAGCCTGAAAAGGATGAGTCACTCACATATACTTTTGCATTTGAGACATAAGAGATGGATATGTTCACAGATGCAGTCACGGGAAAGCCCTCTTTGAAAATCACAGAACCACCGACATCATCAACTAGGTTTGCAATTGCACCAGAAGATAAATAGCCAGTCCTATCCTGCAGGAAAGAAATAAAGGATGAAGCTCATCAGTTTATAGTTCAAGAACATATAAACCACTCAAACATAGATTTGACGAAAAGTTTGTTTACTAGCAAAATATGTAAAATGATTCATTCAGAAGTCACAAACTTACTCTACTTAGAAGCCACTATTAGAATTGTTCCACATGTTATTTAATTATTTATTAAAATGATTTAAATATTACAATTCCATATATCTTAGTATTATTAATTAAAGAATTTATTTCCTTAATAGACTAAGTCTTTAATAGAAAGATTGACATTTAAGAAACTGAAGAACTAGTCCTCTTTCTACCCTATTAAATGGCATATTTATCTTATGAGTTAGATTTAAAAAAGGGCAGTGTCTCCTGGAATTATAAGAGTTTGCAAGAATTGCTTAACTGCATTTTTGCTTTTCCCATATTCAAATTTTAGACAGGAGAGCAAAGAGCTTCTATCAACATATTTTGTGCATCTCTCATTAAGTGAAGAGAAAAAAGGGGAAGGAAGAGAGACAGACCTCTTATTCTACGAGAAAAGAATGTCAACACAGATTCACATAGGTCATTTATAATTATTTCTGCATTATTATTTGCAAAGTAACACAATAATTGAATCATCCGTATAACATTTTTAATCTCATAAAGTTTTACGGCCACCTTCCTCCCTTAAATGGAAAAGGGGAGTTCGAGCCCTTTGGGCATTAAAGTTGATCATTTTTCCCCACCCCTCATTGCTTGTAATAAAATTATAAAATAAAATAAACAGAAGCTGCAGCTTGATTATAACCCAGAGAAAGATCATTTATAACCCCTGCATAATAGTAATTTAAGGACACTCGTTTTTGAAAACATGAATAAGAAAATTGATAATTTCCATTTTTCGCTTCTCGAAGTTGTTGCCAGGAGAATCTCAATCTGAGATACTGCAAAAAATAAGTTCAATTTAGCTTCTTCAGAAGACAATATACCATTCTGTGAGAGTCACTGGATCATTTTCAGCATTCTTCTCCCTTTTCTCTTTTCAGATTTCAATGCATCAACATAATTTTCGTGGACAACAGTTAAGACAGTAAATTATTGGGCAAAAATAATTGTTCAAAAGCACCTAAAATGCATAATTTTCTCTTTTCGATACAAGTACACATAAAATATATTTTTTTAAATCTCAATGAAACTTAATGTACACAGATGCGATAATCATTGGCAAACTGGCTCATATTCCCCGAAGTTTCCAAAAAGAACATCACGAAAATTTAGCTTTTTCCATAAACCTCGTTCATGATTCACATAATCGGCGAAATTGGAGAACATTTCATGAATAAACAAACTGAGAAATTATTCAATTGCACTGTGAATTGTTTATTGTGCATTAAATGAAAGGAATCAAGATATCACTCACGACGAGGCGCGGGGGAACCTTGTAAGTACAAACGAGGAGCCCTGGTTCGACTCGGTCGACACGGATGCCTCGAAGGGAAAAGTCTTCGTAGAAACTCAGTTCGACGTTAGCTCGGTGAGGATTAACGATAAGTCGCGACACGCTCTCCGACTCCTCGTTAGTTAACTCGAGCATACGTTTCGCTCTTTCCATCGAAGGCCCTTCTTCCCCGGTTTTCGCTAGGGCAACGACGCTGCCCTGGCCCACCCGCGAAGAGGGCCGCTATCATATAAATACATTTAAAATAATTATTTCTTTAAATATAAAATTCATATATTAAAAGGTTAATTAAACAATTATTTTTAATATTCAAACATTATGAGTTCAATTTTCCTTCTCAACATACTAAATGACAAATATTGGTTTTATTTTATTGGGTCCAATCTAAAATAAGATTTGACCCAACTCGATAAATACGGAGCCCTTGGATTGTAAGTTCATAAAAAATACAAAACAACTAAATTGTTAGATCTGAAATGAAAGATGATTAGGAATCCATTCGGACACTTGACCCATCAAATGTCCAAATGATCAAATTGCTGATAATATAAAAAATTGAGACATCTAATAACCCAACAGAAAACTAAATTAAATATTAAAGCCGGCCGAATGGTTATAAGAACTGACGAATAAATGTTCATATTAAATAGGTAATTACAACCACAAAATGATAAGTATTAAATTCTAAACAGTTACAAACTCAGCCAACAGTTAGGTTTCCAACCCACGTTAACACCTTAATTAATATACTATTATACTAATTCCAGAAAAACACACAAATGATAGTAAAATCATAAATATATATTATTTCCTCAGTAAAAAGAATCCAAAATCAAAAAGAAAAACGCAAATATAGGGCATGAACCTTGATACACTCATGTCTTTTAAAAACTCCAAGCCCTCTAATGTAATGTTTCATCCCTAATCCTTTATTATCTTTTATTTTCATAAAAAGATTTTGAAAACAATTTATGATGTGTGTCACCTCAATTTTGTAAATTTATACATTTTGTTAATTTGTTTGATATGATTCGAACAAAGATTCGAAGATTAACCCGACTTTTGACTATCAAATCTCAATTGTCAGCGTCATCTGTAAAAATATGGTTAAGTCACTCGTTCCTACTTGATCAAGATTCCACCCACCCAAAAGCTATCCACATTTTCAATAACACATACACAAGCTCAAGTAAGCTTACTATCGAAGGACATCACATCTCGTGGCTTCAACCTGGAAGAGAGTAGCCATGAAAATTGTCCTCTACTGGCAAATCTAAATATCGAAGCCTTTGCGGCCTATATCGACATGTCAAAGATGTTGAGGTCATTGTGGGATAAAGTTGAAGGCTAAACAAATAAAGCCGTGGCCCTCAGCTAGTAAGCATCGACCTCAAAAAGGATATTAAGATGAAAGAAAATCATTTCAATGGGTGGCCATCCCCAATCGAGAATTCTAGAAGCTCCTAAGGAGCTCCTTCGTATTAATCCTCCTCGGCCCGAATGACGCTTGAACTTCAAGGCCATAGAAGAAAATCCAAAGTGACGAAATCCATAATCTACAAAGTATTCCGAACGCATGTCTATCTGAGAGGATGGGTGTAATACCCGGATTTTCATTTAGTGTATTATGAATATATTTATTAATTTTGGGATTGATTAGATGTATTGACTTAATGGTATTTTGTAAAAATTTTAAAGGGTTCGGATTTGCAGTTTTGTGCTCGAGGCACGTTTCAGGCACAAGTGAGGCACATTTTTCAGTAGGTTGGCGCCCAAGAAGCGTTTGAGTCCCGCTTAAGTGCCGATTCCAAAATTATTGAGCTCTAGTAGCGCTCGAGTGGTGCTCTAACACAGGTCAGGTTTATAAAAAGTGTGTGGGTTGGGATTTCAGTAATTTTTGTGCAAAGCCGGGAGAGGAGAGAGGAAGAGAAGGAAAAGGAGGAGAGAGAAAGTGATGATCGGATATCTCAGAGCTTCTGTTTGTTAGATTTACAAAGTATAAGGTTAAGGTAAATATATATAAACCAAATCATTGGTCTATTTCCACGTTTGACAATATTTGTGTATATTTTAAAAAAATTTTTTATACATCCTATCTATTTAATATACACATACATGTATGTTTTACTAATTGTTTAATAGTTTTATATTAATATTTGTAATTTTGGAGGGTTTTATTATTTATTTAAAAACCCAACTGGTATATATATTTAGGTATCCATATATTGTGGAACTATAAATCAAACCATACATTAATCTACATGCATGCTATAAGGGGTAGGGTGACTACGAGACCTCTACAATCCAAGACCCACGGGGGCTGATTGTGATCCGAGGTATAAGATTTTGTAGTGCTGCTCCTGACGGGGAGGCTTAATCACGACAGGGATGTATGTGATATGTGGCCCCTTCCACTGGTAGAAAAGTTAAGGTATTTTATAGTTGACCTACCCTACTATGTATTTAAATAAGAACCATCATGAAAAATTAATAAAAAATTAATATATTCAAACATCCTAATATATAACTAAATTTGATATTACACTCAAAATAATATGTGATAAAATATAGTGAGCAAGTTTCGAGTCTATGGGAGACAAAATATATAGATGGCCTTAAGCTGCCGGCCTAAAACGCAGTCGAGCCTTGAACTGCTGGCTTAAAACTTAGTCGATATTGCAATGGCTACCAAATGAGGGTAACCTTTCCTAAAATTGGTCTAATAATATTTGGTTATTTGATTTCATGCATACTTTGTATTCTACATGTATTTGCATAGATTTTGATTTAAAATGCATGGATTGGCCCATAGATGGGCAATGAAAATGCCTCGTATGTATGGATATAATTGAACATAGAACATGTATTAATTATATGATTTGGTTCTAGTTTTCTTTAATTTCAGCATATGAGATTATAAGATTTGAATTTGAACTACGATTTGTTTCACACACAGATATGGTGATGGTCACAATTATGTGACGTGACATCAGATTAATGATATGATATCGTTTATAAAATTTGATCAGATTGTTATTTATTATAACTATATCTCGGAGAGACTATTTGATACGATTGACGATTTAGTACGAGATATCTTCTCAATTTTCAGTGATTTCGACCGACCTTATAGTTTATTTTATATATAGCATCTCATTCTGTCTAATTTATATATATTGTTTCATATGATAATATTTGTTGAGGTTTAAACTCATATTTTCATATTTTGTTCCTTTAAATTAGTGACTTATATACGATTGCAATTCAACCTTGATCGGATGTGGCATTATTCTCCTAGGGAGTTGGATATTTATGCATGTTAGGCTTTTGATCTTGGGGGTGTATTTTGATTGTTATGTTTGGCTAGTTGTGGGCCGTAGCCTCTATATTGAGAATTATGGGATTTTTATGTTATGTAGATGAGTTATTGTTTTGTTAGAAATCCCCTTTTCGACTTACAAATAACATGTCATATTTTATGTTGTCTAAATTTATATATGTTGAGGTCATATGCAGGTTGTTTAGTGTTTAGGTTTGTTTATATTTGGATCGTTACTCCCAAGTCAGGTATTATGGTTGTTGGTGATTTTCTGAATTTTATTTTATTGTGAATTTTATTTTAACCTGCATATTGTGTGCTTAGGACATGACAGCGGTGATATCAGAGAAATGTTAAAAATGAGAGTCATTTTGGATTCCTTTGAATCATTTTTAGTAATTTTTTAAAGATCTTTGATTTAATCTTGTATTGATAGGTGATTTATATGGCAGATAATAGACCTGTTAGAAGTAGAAGATCAGCTTCCAACTAGAAAGATGAGAGTATGACTAGAACTTGGGAAGTTGTTAGGGGAAGGAGATCGGTCTCTAATCGCAAAGACAATTATATGGCAACGATGGGTCACATGAGTGACATTATGGATGGAATGATTTAGCGTCAAGGTAATGATCCAGATGTCATTTGGCAAATGGCTTGTCAAGAGACTCAAGAGGCTATGAGAAGGATGTCCGAGTAAAGCCAAGGCAGGACGCCATTTGACCGATTTAAGGGTAAGCATGTCCTGAAATTTTAGGAAGAGGTTGATCCCGTGAAGGCTAAAAATTTCGCTGTAGAAAGTCAAGAGAGTATTTGAAGCTATTGATTGCCCTGAGGAAGATAAGATTAAGTTTGCTGCTCATACGTTGGAAGGTGGGGCTAGTAGATGGTGGGAGGCCCAATGCTACACTTTGGGGCTAGAGAATGAAGAGATAGCTTGGGATGTATTTCGTGAGGCTCTCTTTGACAAGTTCTTTCTGTCTAGTATCCGAGATATTAAGGCTGGTGAGTTCAATTGATTGAGACAAGGAAATAGATCTGTGGGTGAGTATGATGCACAATAAATAGAGTTGTTTTGGTTTGCCCCGTATGTTACAAGAGATGAAGCTCTCGGAAGTTTCTATCAGGGCTAAATAATTCGATCAGCAAGCAGTTGGTACCTTTTATATTGAGGACATATAGTGAAGTTTTGGATCGGGCTCTATTGATTGAACAAGAGTAGCTAAGGGAGCAGCATTTCACGAAGAGATCGCAGCAGAAAGGCCGAAGTTCCTAGAGTGGAGGATTGCATTCGAAGTCTAAAGGAAAGGACAAAGGAAAGGCATATGGAGAGATGTTTTCTCCTTCAAAGTTGACTTTACAAAGTCTGCATGCGAGCAATATGGGAAGAATAATGCCGAGCGAGTCTGTTATCGGTAAAGCAAAGCATGCTTCAAGTGTGGCCAGGAAGGCCATCATGTAAAGGACTATCCTCAGTCTTAGGGAAGGGAGTGTCCAAAAGGAAGGTCAGTGACTTCTGGAATAGCTTTTCCAGCGTTGGCCTATGATGTTAGGGCAAATCCATCTGTGGTAGAAGGTACCTTGTAAATTTTTAACTCCATGGCTCATGTATTGTTTGACCCTAGGGCTATGCATTTTTTTGTGTCCCCTAGGTTTGTGTACAATTTATGTGTGTCGCCTCAATTTATGGAGAATACTTTGTTAATATCGACTTCGATAGGTAAATATTTGCTATCAAAAAATGTTTATCCCCAATATTTGCTTTGGATTTCTGGTTATGAGTTGTCAGTAGATTTGATGTTATTGTATATGCCAGATTTTGATGGTATCTTCGAAATGGATTTGTTGGCATGCTATCACGTTACAGTGGATTGCTTACATAAATCAGAGTTGTTTTATATTCTGAGGTATGAATCTTTTGAATTCTAAGGTAGGATCAGAAAGGAATCATCGGCATTGATTTTAGCTCTTCATGCGAGTCATTTGATACGAGAAGGATGCCAAGCTTATCTGGTGTATGTGACCACCTCTAGGAGCCTTTCAATGGTCATTGAGGATATCCTTATTGTTCGTGAGTTTGATGATGTGTTTTTGAATGATTTGTCGGGATTACCTCCTGATAGAGAGATTGAATTTTCCATTGATGCGGTACCAGGGTCAGTGCTGATTTCAAGGGCTCCTTATAAGATATCCCCATTTGAATTAAAGGAGTTGAAGCGATTGCTACCGGAGTTGTTGGAGAAAGGTCTTATTTAGTCGAGTGTGTTACCGTGGGAGCTCCGGTATTAGTTGTGAAGAAGAACGATGTTTATATGAGGCTTTGCGTGGATTGTGGGGAATTGAATAAGATTACCATCAAGAATAAATATCCCCTCCCAAGAATCGATGATTTGCTTGATCAACTATAGGGAGCTTGAGTATTCTCTAAAATTAATTTCAGGTTGAGATATCATCAGCTAATGATTAAGCGAAAGGATGAACCCAAGACAGCCTTCAAGACAAGATATGATCATTATGAGTTTCTTGTAATGCCTTTTTGGATTGACCAATGCTCTGGTATCATTTATAGACCTGTTGAATCAGGTCTTTTAACTGTTCTTAGATTAGTTTGTGGTTATTTTTATTGATGACATTCTGATCTATTCGAGGAGCTTTGAGGATCATGAGACTTATTTGAGGATTGCATTACAGACATTAAGGGAGCAGCACTTTTTGCAAAATTGAAAAAAATGTGAGATTTGGTTGGAGGAAATTTCTTTCTTAGAATGTATTGTGTCTAATAGAGGCAAATCCGTGGATCCAAGTAAGGTAAAAGCGGTAGTTAATTAGGAGAGACCGTAAAATATCGCGGAAGTGTAGAGTTTCTTGGGTTTTGCTCAGTATTACCAACGATTTGTTAAAATTTTTTGAGGATTGCGATGTCATTGACCTGGTTGAAGCAGAAGCAAGTAGAGTTCATCTGGGATGATGTTTGTGAAAGCAGCTTTCAAGAATTGAAGCATAGATTGACTTTGTCATTAGTGTTGTCGATCATTGATAGATCTGGAGGATTTGTTGTATACTGTGATACTTCTTGGAGAGGTTTGGGTTGTGTTTTGATGCAATGAGTTCGGGTCATTTCCAATGGATCAAGGCAGTTCAAAGTACACGAGCAGAATTATCTGACTCATAATTTAGAGTTGGTAATCATGATATTTACGCTGAAAATTTGAAGACATAATTTGAATGGAAAAACGTTTGTGGTATATTCAAAGTTTAAAAATATTTATTTTGGTATAAAAAGCTAAATATGCGGCAATGGAGGTGAATGAAGTTGTTGAAGGATTATGATTATGATATTCGGTATCAGTCGGGGGAAGCGAATGTAGTTGTTAATGATTTGAGTTGGAAGCCTTCAGGGCTACTAGCTCATTTAATCATTAAGAAGTGGAAAATATTGAGTGGAATGAATAGTTGCATCATTCGTTTGCATTTCTAAGAGTCGAGTGCGATATTGCCTTATATCCAAATTCAACCAATAGTTTTAGGAAAGATTAAGAAAAATCAGATGAATGACCCATATTTGATAGAGTTTGTTGGAGAATTGGGTAGTGAGGCTCGGGCAGATTTTAATGTGCGGACAGATAGATTTCTTCGTTTTTGGGATAGGATCTGTGTTCAGAATATTGCAGAGCTGAAGTAAGAAATATTGAATGAGGCCCATCAATCGAAGTATACAATCCATTTTGGAGTTAACAAGATGTACCAAAATATGAAGAAGAATTTCTGATGAAGGAATATGAAGCAAAAAATTACAACATTTGTGGCTTGGTGTATTGTATGTTAGCAAATGAAAGCTAAGTATAATAAATCACCAGGACTTTTGCATCCTCTGCCGATTCTCAACTAGAAATGAGAATATATTTCGATGAATTTTGTTTCGAGATTACCGAGGACGATGAAGAATATGGACACAGTTTTCGTGGTTGTGGACAGATTGACCAAGTCGGTTCATTTCTTACCGGTTCGGATATGCATTCTCGAGATAAGTTAGCATGGTGTTCTAAATTGAATTGGAACACATTTGTATGTTAATGAGATTGTGAGGCTACACAGTGTTCCAACTTCAATTGTCTTAAATCATGACTTAAGGTTCGTATCGAAATTTTGGGAGAGTCTATATAAGGAATTGAGGACTAAGTTGAAATTCAGTTTGACATTTCATCTGTAGACTGATGGTTAGTTTGAGAGGACCATCCAAATTTTAGAGGATATGATGAGGATAGCAGTCTTGGAGATGAAAGTTGGGATAATTATTTACCACTTACCGAGTCTGCTTATAATAACAGCTATTAGATGAATATCGGGGTGGCCCCTTTCGAGCCTTTATATGGTCGAAAATGCAAGTCTCCTATCAATAGGAAGGAGATCGGTGATCATAGAATTTTGGGTTTCAATATCATCTAAGATTATTTGATGGCCGCGCACGATCGCCAAAAGAGTTTTATGGATAGAAGAAGGTCAAATTTGAAATCTGATGTGGGCGAACATGTCTTTTTAAAGGTATCTCTGAAGAAAGGAATCTCACATTTTGGAATGAAGGGAAAGTTGAAGTTAAGATTCGTTGAGCCGTTTGAGGTGTTGGAGCGAGTCAAAGAGGTAGCTACAGATTAGTGTTACCTTCGAATTTAGCCAAATGTCATAATATTTTTCATGTATCCATGCTAAAAAAAAATATGTATATGACTCGTCCCATGTAACTGAGTTGAAGCCATTGAATAAGAATTTGTTATATGTCGAGGTCCCTATTCAAAATTTGGACCGAAGAGGTCAGGTGTTGAGAAATAAAGTGATTCCATTGGTTAAAATGCTATGGAGGAATCACATAGTTGAAGAAGCAACATGGGAGCGTGAGAGCGAGATCCGCGAGAAATATCCTTATCTGTTTGAAGATTAAGGTACATAAATTTCGAGGATAAAATTTTTATAAGTAGGAGAGAGTTATAATACCCAAATTTTTATTTGATGCATTTTGAATATATTTATTAATTTTAGAATTTATTAAATGCATTGGCTTAATGGTATTTTGTGAAAATTTTAAAGGGATCGGATTTGCAATTCTACGTTCAAGGCGTGTTTCAGGCGCAAGTGAGGTGCATTTTCCAGTTTGTTGGCGCCCAAGGAGCACTCGAGTCCCACTTGAGCGCCAATTCTAGAACCGTTGAGCTCCAGCAGCACTTCAGTTGCACTCGAGTACAAGTTGGGTATATAAAAGGCATACATGTTAGGATTTCAGTCATTTTTGCACAAAGCCTAGAGAGAAGAGAGGAAGAGAAGAAAGAGGAGGACAGAGATAGTGGCGATCGGACATATTAGAGTTTCTGTTCTCAGATTCTACGAAGTATAAGGTCAAGGAAAATATTTATAAGCCAAATCCTTGGTCTATTTTCGTGTCCGACAATATTTGTGTATATTTTGGAGATTTTCTTTATATGCATGTTATTTTTATACACCATATCTATTTATTATATACATGTATGTATATTTTACCGATTGTTTGATGGTTTTGTATTGGTATTAGTGGTTTTGAAAGATTTTATTATTTATGAAAAACCCAGACAGTATATATATATTTGGATATCCATATCTTATCGAACTATAAATCAAGCCCTACATTAGTCCACATGCATACTGCCAGGGGTAGGGTCACTACGGGACTACAGCGGTGAGAGACCCATGGTGGTCAATTATGATTCGAGGCATGAAATTTTATGGCACCACTCCCAACAGAGAGACTTAGTCCTAACGGGGACGTATGTGACATATACATCCTTTTGGCGAATCTACTTGGAATGAAATCGAAACAAGTATCTGTAACCATCTCCTTTGGTCTGATTTAATATATGATATTTTTATACATGCATTTTATATTTGCATATATCTTTGGAGTTTTTATAATTTTATGGAGACCGGTGTCAATATTTGAGGCTATGTATGTTTGTATGGAGATCTGATGGCCAAGAGTTGCAGGCTCAAAATACAGTTGAGCTAATAAAGCCAATAATAAAAGATGCTCAAATAGTTACAAGCCTGAAATATAATCGATATGCTAATAAAAGATGATAGAGTAGTTACAGGAATAAAATATAACCGATATGATAATAAAAGATAGCCGAATAATTATATGCCTAAAATGTAGGCGATATGATAATAAAAGATAACCGAATAATTACAGACTTAAAATATAGCCAATATGATAATAAAAGATGATTGAAAAGTTGTATATCTAAAATATAACCGATACAATAATAAAAGATGCTCGAGTAATAGTAGGGCTAAAATATAACCGATACGATAATAAAATATGATCGAGTAATTGTAGGTCTAAAATGTAGCCATACGATAATAAAATATTGTTAAATAGTTGTAGGCCAAAAATATAGCCGATATGATAAATGATGGCCAAGAAACTACATGCCTAAAATGTAATCAATATGATAAAGGATGATCAAGTAGTTATAGATCTAACATGTAGCGGATATTGAATTTAGAAGTTGACTTGGTTTTGGATTTAAATTGGCATCTATTATGGATGTGTAGTGGTTTCAGTATATGTGGCGAAGTTTATAGTAGAATTGCTTGTCTACCTCAATAGTTGATTATCATGAGCCCACCCTTTGATTTGCACGCACAGTTTTATTTATAACGATACTTGTTGAGCCTCTAGCTAAACGTTTTTTATCCTAATTGTTATAATTTAAGCTTGGATCTGCAGTAGGAGTTATAATTCACCCATCATTTTTGAGCATTTTATCTTTAAAATTTAGCAAGAGTTATTTTTTAAACGATGGTCAATAAAGAAATAGTTTGATTTGTTCTTCCTACATATTTGGTTTATCATGCCGGAATGTTTAGGTTTCAACGTTATTTATTGAAATTATTTAGAGTATTAAATGTATGAAAAATAATTAATTAGACTTGTTAAATTTTAAATTCGTGACATTTTTAAGACATGAAAATATACCTTTAACAATTATTTAAACATGTAACAATATTATTTACAAAATCAAACATGTAGGTGCATAGTATCAAATTTTTAGAATATAAGTTGTAGAATTTGGCCTATTTACATATCGTCCATAAACTTAAAAGTGGGTTTCATGAAATTTCTTAATAAAATGAAGAGAAAATTAACATGCATGCACATAATAACACCATAACCTTGAAAGTCAAGACATCTATGAACATTGATCATCATAACTTTAAAAATCATGACATACATGAGTATTAGAATAAGAAATGTGCATGAAAATAGCAAAGGAATGGCAACAAGAGAAGGAAAAGCTCAGAGTGCACTTGCCTTGATTTGATTTACCCAAATCCTCATTTGAAAGACATTGGAGCCTTCTCCCTCTTTTCTCTATCTTTAATGACCATAAGATGACTCCCAAATATGATCACACATGCCAAATGAATTCGGTACTCATTTATCATCAAATAACTTGTGTGGAAAATAGAGATTAATCCCATCATCTCTCTTTCCAATTCTTCTTTATAACTCAGAAGATTTGCAACCTAAAATGTAGCACAAATCATACTTATTGAAATAAACCACTACAACATGTTTACATGCCAACTAATCTATCCCGAAAATGATATCAAAGTTTGACATATTAAATAAAAATCAAATCTGCCAATGATTCATATCCATTAACCCAAATCTAACATCTATGCTACACAATATCCGCGAGCAAGGAAAATCCCGTAGGTATCGACACAACTAATGCCAAGTTCATGATATTCGAAATAATGAACAAACTTAGAAAATACAAATAAATGTGCAGATTTCAAATCCAAAAATAATAAATGAGTTGAAATTCTAAAAATTAATAATTTTACCTTCCACCATGGTAGACAACGCATCCGTATCTTGTGCCGTTGTCGTGAAACTTTGACCCAAAGAACTTAACTTTCTTGCTTTCTGTCTGATAGGATAAAGACAATCTTTAGTCATATGATTGAATTGATCACAATTAAAACAAACTCCTAAAATTTTGTAGTACGGCTTCCCTCCAAAGGATTTTTTACAATGCGGGCATATAAGTGTTGATGATTGTGGGTTCGATACACTCCAAGTTTCAAACCTTTTCTTCCTTCTCTTTGCTGGCTTTAACTTTTTGTAGAAACTTTTTGATCCAAACTTTGACCAAAACTTTGGTCTCCATGATTAGCTAACTTCTTCTTGAGAAAACTTTTCCTTTAAAGCTCTTTTTCAATCAGGAGAGCTTAACCCAATAGGTCTCCATATGTCTTCAACTTCAAAGTAAGCTGCCTTCGAATTTCAACTCTTAATCCATGCAAAAATTTTCTAGCCTTTCTTACTTCATCATGCACCAAATGCAGGACAGGGCAAGACAATTCTAAAAACGTGACATCATATTCCGCCACTGTCCGATTTCTTTGTCGCAAATGGGCGAACTCGTCCTCCTTTTGTTCCCGTAATTCTGTCAAAAAATATTTATCCATAAAAGCCTCTATGAATATTTTCCATGATATCTTTTTATCCACCAAGTTTATGGTTCTTTCCCTCATCGACCGGCAATGATCGGCTTCGCCTTCTAACTTATACTTGGTGAATGTCACTTTATCCTCTTCCGGATATCGGATCACTACAAATACCTTCTTAGTTTTTTGGATCCACATGTCAGTCTCGATAGGATCTGTGTCACCCAAAAATTCAAGCACTCACTCTTTAATAAACTAGTCATGAGCCATTGTCCCTAGGTTCACGAGTGCTGGAATTGGCTTCGTATTATGCTAGCATCAAGCTATTGATTCTACCACCTCCGTCATCATTGTCATAATATTAATAATCAGATTAGATCATCCCATCTTAACTAATTAATCAACTAAAGACCACAATCCCAAATTAATCAAACTTGGACCTCAAACTAAAACCAATCAAACTTAGATCTCAAACCAAACTCAACCAAACGTAGGCCCCAAACCAAAATCCATCAAACTTGGACCCTAAATCGAAATCAATCAAACTTAGACCTTAAGGTATCTCCTTACAACTTCTCTAACACCGTTCCTATCACGTCATATAATCTAATCCCGATAATAATTCTTAATCAATATTTATTAACTAAATAACTATTTAAAAATCTTCAGATATGAACTTCACGTCAATATTTTGACCAACCTCAAATAAATAAATAAAGACATACGCATGACCTAAACATGTGCCACATCATTGAATGGCTCAATACCAACCCAATAAATACAATGTCAGACCTTAAATAAGAAATGATGTATGTACAATGTAATAATCAATATATAAAAATTTGTGAAAGTAAATAAACATCCATAAACTTGATCGAACAAAACTAAAATCATTAACAATACTAACAATACTAAACCAATACCAAACCTTGGATATACAATACCCAAATTATAATATAAGATTATAGCATATCTTAAACTGATATAACTTATTGTCCAAGCTTAAACATCGCCTAAAATACATTATAATCATAATATAAATTTGTCCGGAAGCCAAATTACATCATTTAACATGTTTTAAAACTGTTTGAAACATGTAATACTACCATCTAAATAATCAAAAAATAAGTTCACATCATCCGAATCTATATAATCAAATAAAATACAGCATTGAGCCCATTAACCATCATCTAAACAAACATAACATAGTATAATTAACATTATCCATGATCATTAAACAACAATAATCATCATCAATTTATTAATCTAATTATCGGATCCATCCTTTAATATTATCTGCATGACAATAACTTGGAAGTATCATTTGAGTGGGTTAGTAAAAAGTAAAGAGTGAGTTAAATACTCAATAAAGTATAATATATATCGATGAATATACACATTTTATATTTATAAACATATCGAAATAAATAAAGATTATAATCAAATGCAATGATATGAAAATGTGTAGTAAAATTTACATGATACATTTTCAATGTTCTTATTTTATTCTTTCTTAATTTTAACCATCAAAATATACTTAAATCTTACTTTTTTAAAGAATCAGAGTCAATAGGTTTTATTGACTAAATGAATAGACAATCAAAATTCAGGTTGTATATATTCCCACACAATCAAAGCTATATACTTCCATTCAAAATCCAAAGTGATCCATCTACATATAACATTATAGACGGGCCAAATGTCACTTCTTAACTCACAGTTACACATGTTTAGATATCAATTTGCCATTATAATATATTAAGGTATAACAAAATATACTATTTGCTGAAAAATAACTTTGGTCCAAATTTAGAAAAATTCTACACTTTATTCATATTTTATAATTTTCTCACTCTAGAAAAATGCTCATAGCTTTTGGACATAATTGAAGACCTTTCAATTTCATAAATCTATGCTTGTACTTGATGAAACTTAGCCATTATGGATCTTAAAGAATAGAAAGGAAAATTTTAATATTTGATTACAGAAAATTTAGAAAAAATGTAGGAAAAATTAGCATCCAATGGTTTTATTCTAACAATGGAGGATTTCTTGCTAAAATTTATGACATGTAACCATACATATTCTAAGTCTACAATATATAGTAGTAAAAATAAAATAAAATTTATCACACATAAAATCACTAAATCCTGAATCTAGCTCATGCATGTAGAAAATCAAAAATTTTAGCCCACTATAAGGATTTTTAGGACATGAAAAATATACCTTCAACAATTATTTAAACATGCAATAAGTTTATCCATGAAATTAAACATGTAAGAACATAATATCAAATTTTTAGAATGTAAATTACAAAAATCAGCCTATTTACACATTGTTTATGAACTTAAATGTGGGTTTCTTGAAATTTCTTAATAAAATGGAGAGAAAATTAACATGCATGCACATAATAACACTATAGCCTCGAAAATCAAGACATCTATGAATATCAATCATTATAATTTCAAAAATAATAACATCATGAGTATCAAAATAATAAATACTAATAAAATTAGCAAATGAATGGTACCAAGAGAAGGAAAAACTCGTAGTGCACTTTCCTTAGCCTAATTTAACCAAATCCTCACTTCGATCTCCTTGATTCAAGCTATTGGAGCATTCTTCCACTTTTCCTCAATCTTCTCCTGGGCTCTCTCCCTATCAAAATTGTCAAAAAATGATGATTTTGGAACGGGATCCTTAAATACCCAACTGGAACTTGAGCGCGGGTGAGCACATATCTAGTGTGAAGGTTCTGCTTTTGGCACCTTAGGTGCGAGTCGAGTGGGCCTCTAGCGGGTAGGCTCTAGATTTTTCACCCAAGCTGCGCCTTGGGCAAGAGTTGGGCGGTCTTGCAACATGTGCGTGGTTATGCTCTTAAGGCACACATTGGCCTACATTCGACATGCCAACTATCCAAGCCTACATTTGATTATTTGATCTAATTTTTCACATCTCTAATATTAATTTTAATTATATTAATTTAATTAATCATGATTATCATAATTTAAAAACTTAGATCTTATATTATGAGTCCAAATAATAATATTTTGATCTAAGATTATAAAAGTACTTGTAATCGTTTCTCAAAGTTGGCCATTTGATTAGTCGATACAAAAGTCACCGCTCATCCATTCTCTCGATTTAACTTGCATTACATTTATTCATTTTGATATGTTTTAACTTTTTGAGATTTATAAGTTTTGATATGATTTATAGATTTGCATGATTTTATACTTTTTGAGTTTTGCGGATGCATCATATGATTTGGAATTATAATCTTTTTGTACAGTTTAGATGATTTTATATTCGAATATGTATAATCAATTATGCATACAATATTATGATTCAAATAATGCTATTTGGAAGGTTTGACATATCAAAATTTACATATATTTCACAATTTTTCATCATTTCATTTATTTTATGTACATAAATATTTATATATCATATATATATTTGCTTGATGAATATTAGATGCATAATTTGGGATATAATCTAACATTTTCAGATTAGCGGGTTATAAATATTTGTAAGATTGTGAAAGAATGACTGGTGAAGATTTTTGTTTATTTGTAGTTGTATTTGTATTTTGATAAATGTTTGGAATTCATGTATTGAATTATTGTATATTTTAATTTTCCAAATTTTGTATATTGTGGGATATTGTGTTAGGTGGATCATCTATATGGTTTTATTTTGTGATGGTTTGGACATTTGATTAGATACTTTTTTTGGCAAGTAATTGGGTTCTAAGTAGGTATTTATATTATTGAAGTTCGGACAAGGTTTAATTTAGTCAGAACCTATATTTCCTATTGATTATGGTTTACAATGTCGACATGTTATGTCCACTCCAATATTTGGGTTATT
This sequence comes from Nepenthes gracilis, assembly GCA_033239525.1. Lineage (NCBI taxonomy): Eukaryota > Viridiplantae > Streptophyta > Magnoliopsida > Caryophyllales > Nepenthaceae > Nepenthes > Nepenthes gracilis. The sequence goes on along the minus strand of BSYO01000007.1, from coordinate 8,678,202 downwards.
TAGAATGTAAATTATTTATAAATAATTATTATTTGAATTTATCTTTATTATTATTTACATGCATCTATTGAGTCGTGGCAGGTAGTGCAAGCAAAAGAGTGCTAGTCTTTAAATGTCTAGAAGAGAGCTTGTGGGGATGAATCTGGGAGAATTTACTTTTGTACTCAATCTTATATAGTGAAGATTGCTTTTTCAAGAAAATTTTGTATCTTTATATATTTTAAGTTAGGTAGATTGAAAAAAAGATGACTTGTCTATATAACACAAAATATGCTAGGCAAAGCACCTATGGGTAGCTGATAAGAAAAGCTTTCGAACAACAATGGGGCATAAAAGGTTTTGATGTAATTTTAAAACATAAATATGAGAATATTTTAATATAAGAAGCACTGTATAAAGCAATAAAAGTGAGAATAAGAGAAGGAAAGATTTTTAGGATTTGATTGATATTTGATTTAATTTTTATTCTCCGTCAAATTTAGGTATATTGTTCTAACTTTATTAGGTCCTTGTGCCACTGATTTTAAATAATTAGCGAATTTAATTTATTTTAATTAGTTAACCAATTATTAATTTGAATAATTTTATGTCCATAAACTTTAAAAATAATTGCTGACAAAAATCTTAAAATTCTAAATAAAAAATCGACGTTAAACAAGAACTTGAAAATTGAATGTTAACTGCTAACTAAAAAATAAAGCAATAAAATATATCATAAGACTTGAAATACCACACCATCCATTGGCTCTACAATTGATAATAATTTGATCTCTAAAATATTCGTAAGAACAAGTATCTCATCGACATTAGAATACTCAAAATTATAACTCAACTAAACTACCGAAATGATAATCAAAATCCAATTTCATGGCCGACAAGAACATCACAATTTTTATGTTTATACGGAATCATTAACCTTTATAAAATTAAACGTCCTAAGTTATTGTTTTGAGGCATAATAAAACATCCGAATCATTATGATTTCCCAATTCTAATCCCTCAAACAGCTCTTCCGCCAATTCTCCCCACCTATAAGTATGACATAAGTTGCTAATCTGAATAGGGTTATTAAAAAAATTAAAAATAAGAATGAGCCAATTATTCAATAAAATATATAAAATTTTTATAATCCAATAATAATTTGCATTAAAACATACTAGAAGAGACGATGATCTAAAATTCATATGTAAGGCCATGAATTCCCATAATATTTATGCAACAGTTTTAAATTTCTTTTTCTATTTCTTAATCTACAATACATTACGAAAATATGCTCAATACTAATTTTTATGGATCAAGAAACAGTAGAATCTTACTAATAAAGAAGCAAATAATCAAAATTTATGTTATATATATATTTTTGTACAACCAAAGACCTTATATTGCTATTTGAGACCCATAGATAGGTTATCATATGTATAACTCTGTAGAGGAAGTTGAATGTCTATTTTAACCCATAGATAATATGTTTAAATCTCTATTACCACTATAATATACTGAGACTTGTCATTTTATATCAATGCTAATTTCTTAAAATGGTCTATATATAATTAATAAAAAATTTTATACAAATACAAATAATTTTTTATATTTTCTTATATCAGAGAAAATATCATTAATCTTTTCTCAAATTATAAATTTTTTTACATTCTTTAAATATTTATCATGTGATGTCTTAAATTTTTTCAGAAATTTAAACATACTCATTTTAAAACATATAAAATTTATATTATTAAAATTTCAGATATATAAACTAGTTATAGAAAAAATTTGTAGAAAAATTAGTAAAAGAGTTTGTTTAAACCTTTCATTTCGATTGACCAGCATGTAGGAGCAAATTATAGCAATATCAAGACATGAAAGGTATATTGTTGAGAATTTAGAATATGCTACACATTATATATGAAAATCAAAATATTTGAGAGTATTAAATCAAAATTTTAATAAAAAGACGATTATAAATATAGAAACTAGTTTGATAACATATATATATATATATATATGAATTTTTCGCGTGAACTTAACATAATTTACATAAAAAAAAGGAATGAGAATCCATACATGTGCAGTAAAAATAGTCTATCTATAAAAATATGACATGTATGAATATTTAAAATAATAAAGATTTAATAAAATAAAAAAAATAGCAATAAGGAAACTAGGTTTGGGATGTACTTACCTTGTCTTCAAATTTATTAAAATATTCTTTAGATTTTCTTTAATTGTCCTCATCTAACCTTTTCTCTATTCTTCTCTCTCTTCTTTTCTACTTCTTTCTCTTCTCTTAAAAATCTAACAAAAATAATTAAAAATCAATCAGATAGGAATTATATAAAAGACTACTATATGTGCACCGTTTAGGCACACAATAGGCCTTGTGACAAAATATTGTGGCGTACGAGCGTCACCTCCAGCACGCATTAGATATGAGCAATATGCCAAAAGTGTGTATAAGTATCCCTCGAGTGTGTATTAGGTATAAGTAATCTGTCAAAAGTACACTTGAGCGCTAGTAAGATGTCCTTCAGGCACAATCTCTTTGCTCAAAATATGTAGGTGCGCATGTAAGGCATCAATCAGGCATTAGTTGACTGAATGTAACCCGACTTAAAATTGACTTTGACCCAAATTCTTCTTTTAACCTGAAATTTTTTTTAAATAAATTAATTAATCATAGTCAAAATTATAATTTGAAACTTGTACCTTAAAAGCTTTGCTTGATATTTCACAAATTAGTTGCTTGTTTTCTCGTTGTATTCCTACTATTATGGATTGTTTGGAGTGATAGGGTTAGGTTTAACTAATTATTCATACGGGTTATTGTAAAAGATTATTGTAAAAAAATATTGGATAACTAATTATTCATAGTAAAATTATTCAAAAATTGTCCTATAATTTTTCATTAGTTAAAAATAATTTTTAATATTAAATGTTGTTGTACACCTTATACGTTTAGTTACATATTTTGTTTGTTGTATTCAATAGAAGAGAATGATGGTTGATGTTTGACCGAGAATTTGAGTTTATTCTACTGGATTTTGGTGTGTTGGTTTTGAACCCAACAATAATAAGGTTTCACTACTGGGAAATACTTTCAAGTTTCAGCTTCCCAAGAACCCAACATTAACTTCTAAAATGCTTCTACCTCTAATCAACGATACAAAAAGGCAAGGCTGAAAGATGACATTAAAAAAAAACACAGAAAGCATTTCCGATTTCCATAGTTCCCTGCAACGTTTTCCAAAAGTTCAGTTCTAACAAACAGCGTCCATAGAATCTCCAATCAGATCAAATACGCAAAACAGTATCAGACAATTGAGGAAGTTGGCTAGACACACATGAGGCAAATGACACTTCTTATTCACTCAAAATTATCTCTAATTTGTATTCCCAAAAATCACATTGACATCAATCTTACTTAAAGAAAAGATTTGCATTGACTTCACAGCATTAATGATGAAAATAATTAATTGTTGGAGTTGGTATATCATAAAGGGAATTCGAAACAAAAATGTAAGCAGCAGTAGTTGCAGCTTACGGTGAAAAACCCACTTACATTGAGCTTTGCAATTGATAAATATGAGATGGAGATGCTCACTGATACATTCATAGGGCGACCCACTTCGTATATCAGAGCATTACCGGCAATGTCGACTAGGTTAGCAATTGCACCACGCTCAAAGTTGCCGTCCATCTTCTGCAAGTATGGATATTAGTATCAGAGAGGCAGCTCAAAATATTTCTAACACGTTGTTTATATATTTGATGCGGTTTCCCTCGATAAATCTACCTAAACTGGAGCATTCCAGACATGTACTGCAGCTCATCCATGATTGTTGCCCAACTGTTTCATTTGACTAGCAGTCCCCATATCAATCTGACTATCACTGGATTGAATTCAAATATGCGAGGCCATTGATCATCGGTTACCGAGAGGGCAACTAGCTTCGGATCATCTTTTCTCAACAGTAACTGTAGCTCAATTCAAGTTGTAACGAGATACTAAATTATTCTTTTTCCGATTTGTCCCATTCTCTGCTGGAATTCGGATTTCTGAAAGAGAAAGATCTGAAAATTGGAATGCAACTTAAGCGGAGAATATAAATACGTATACCACCAGATTTTACCTTTTTCCCTCAGTAACAATACACCATTTTGTTTGATATATGCCACTGCACAATCACTCATATTTCAGAACTAAAATCCCTGAAATCTCAATTTTGTCTTGCAGCGTCCTGGATCCAAGTCTTGAACGGATTCAGGTTCAACTGTTTCTTGGACTTGTGTTAATGTCTCCATCCTATATGGTTTGGACCCTACACATCATAACAAAAGACGAGAAGTCAAAAGAAAATGACGGAACTCGCTCCCCGATTTATCCTCCGATACTCAAGTTAATAATTTTCCTTCCATGATGAAGAAGGTAAAAATAGAGTATACTCGAGTTGAAGTTGGGAAGGAGACTTGTGAGTCTATTTCAAAGGTGCACTCGGCATTAAGTGGCTTTAGGTCGTAGTGCGCTTGTGGAGAGCGGCTCTTTAGACCACTGGATTCGCTGGGAATGAGCAGTGGGAAAGAGAATAGCAATTGGTTGCTTGAAGGATGAATTACTCGCGGAAGTTTGAGTACTGGAAAGAGTGTGTCGTTAGAGTGTGTCCCCAAGGTTTTTTGTAACCGTCAGACCTCACCACCTTCCTTAGGTGGTAAGGAAGGTTACCAGCCATCTAAGGAGATCCTTTCCATCTATCAAGAGGATACAAGCGCCATTCAAGGTTGCAATGGTCGGGAGGGAGGATTTCTTCCTCCGCAAAGATGTCACATGTCATAAATGCTGAAATTTCTATTGTGAGTCGTGTGCTAATTTGAGGTCTTTCCTTCTGGGATGTGTATTGATTTGAGGGCTTCCGTTTTAAAGGAAGTATCGCGGCCAGGCCCATGGACCGCACCTGGCTTGGGCCACATCTGGTTTGAGTTGCACCTAGTTTCTTGAAGACCCTCTCCTATCAACTGGGGCATTGACCGTCTTTGGGTCAGTGGGCTGTGATTCTTCTTGGCTGATCGCCTCCTTAGGCCAGCCCACTCCAACCGTTCCCATCACTAGCCCTCCATGTCGGTGGTCCAAATCTTCGATCTCTGACATGTTCACAATGGGACGTGACCGACCGTATTATCTTCTCAGGTTTAACCCAGATTTCCTTTTTCACTATTCTCAGTGTGACTTTGTTTCCCGATTTTCTGTAGATTTGCCAATTTGGTGGTCCTTTGGCTTTCAGCGTTTTGCTTGCTTCCCCCATGCTATAAATCGGGAGCTTACAGGGTTTCTTCGAATCGTCCCCCTCATCAATTGATGAAATGTGTGGGACCTCGACATTGCTACAAGGCTTGCAGCTCCGGCTGCTGACTCGGAGATTAGGCCGTTCGCGTTCTTTGCTATCTCAAGTCATGGTACTTGGTTGGCTTTGGTCGCTTCTTTTCGTGCAGGTAGCCGCTTTGGACATCCCTATCTGTGTGAGTGGCCACTTTGGTCACCCCTTTTCACGCATGTAGCTGCCGACAATATTTGAATCCACATTCAAATCTTGACCTTTCGCTCAAGAGTTCGCTCAAATGGAGAATGGCCTCTAGGTCGGGCCACTTTCTTATGTATTTCTCTCTCCCCCTTTTTCCGTTACTATTGTTTCATTGTACATTGGCCTCTGAAAAGCTATGTAACTTATAAAGAGAAGGTTAATAAGAAAACTTGCAGCTATTTCATGCAAACAATTCTTCCATTGCCTCTCTGTCTTTCATCGTTGTGCATACTTTGTTATTACTGTTATTATTTTTTTGTGCTCCGGAATGGCTGAGGAGTTGTGGGTCCCGACCAAGCAGCTGGATAAACGAGACAGCCATGATCCTCTAGCGAAAAAGGTTTGGTTAAAGAAATCGGGGGGATGGTTGACCGGCCTTTCGTAGACTAGACCACTAGAATCCGAAGAGAGTGAAGAGTCGGAATGGCAGCTGACCGGCTTCATTGACCAAAAAGATGGAATCCGAAGAGCAGGACGAAGCCGGATCTGTTGTTGATCGGCTTCGTTGACCAAACAGTGGAATCCAGAGAGCGAGGTAGAGCCGGATGGGTTGTTGACTGGCTCTGTTGACCAAAATATTGGAATCCAGAGAGCAGGGCAGAGCCGGATCGATTGTTGACTGTCTCCATTGACCAAACAGCTAGATTTTGGAGAGCAGGGCGGTGCCAAATCGATTGTTGACCGGCTCCGTTGACCAAACAGTTGGAATTCAGAGAGGGACGGGAGCTGGATCAGTTATTGACTGTCTCTGTTGACCAAACCTGTTAGTAAGTTGTGTATTGTGGCATAGGAGCTCATGCATTTCTGTCATTAACTACCTTTTTTTCATGTGTTGTTTGTCGGGAGTAGCAGTATCTTTGCAATAAATGACACAAGCAATACAACTTCACCCGTGATCTTTGGTGTTGACGCATGGCGGCCCATGATGCGCTGCTTCGTTTTGGCGGCGACTCTGTTTATAAAGCCGGTAGTTAGCTTCAAATTTTACTCTACTTTCTCTTCTGCATTCGTTTGACTTCCTTCACCTGTTTTTCCCTTGCTTGCTTCCATGGCTCCCTTTGTCGATACGATCCCCTCTATTCTTAGCTCCAATGACGTCAAGGCTTTATATGTACAGTACAACATCTCACCATCAATCTTGTCCACTGTTCCAGGGAAGCAAGACAGGGCCTGCTCCCCACCGACAGGATACGTCACTATCTACGAGGATCACCAGTGGAGTGGGCTTCGCATCCCTATTCCTGAGGAGCTGCATGACATCCCTTAGGTCTTCAGAGTCCTTGTCGCAAGGCTTCATGCCAATGCCATGTGTTATCTTTGTTCCTTATGCATATTTTCCATCATCACTCGAGGATGCTATCTGTGGTAGTGGTGAGGGTCATTTTTAGGTTTACACAAAGCGGGGATTAAATCTCACTCTCCCCCAAGGAGTTATGCATCAGCCACATTATCTACGATTCTGTGAAAAACTAAAAGGATCGGTTCTTCTTTGTTAGGGTCTCTGACGATTATCCCTTGTCCGGGGATTCGGGCAATGTGCTTGAGATCCTCGTTGGGAGGCCTTCATGAGAGGAGGTGAAGGCCATTGAGCCACTTGTAGCATTGGTCCGGGCGCATCTAAACGAGTTTAGGAGGACCACCTTGTGTTCACGGTGGAGATTAAGCGAGCCCATTGGGGCCCACGCTCACCAATCCAGAAGGCAAAGGCTCCTCCCCCGGCATCATCCATGCCTAGGAGGAAAGTTAGGGCTCTTGTTATTGGGGATCCTTCTGGCATCCCTCCTCAAAAGCAGGTTGCACCGGCTCCGCCTTCTTCCTCGTCCTCGACGGCCATCGATTTTCGCATGGCCGAGTGTTTGGAGGGCATTGGCAAGCAGTCCTAGCTTGAGACTCCAATCGTTTTTTTGGATTTGGGTGCTACGGGAGTCGCTACCAGGGAGCCTATCATCAAGCCTCTGCCGTCAGGTGCATCTGCAGCATTGGCCATGCCGGTGGAGGGAGAGCCGGTGGGGCCAATAGTCGGAGGGTTGGTGGAGTCGTTCGTTGAGCGGTGACAGAATCGATTGCCGAAGAGCAAGTAGAGTCAGCAGTAGCACTGTCACCGGGACCTGTGGATGCCAGCAAAATCAATGTTTCTGTAGCCTTGCTCCCTACCGTGACGGGCCTCTTGGATGTCGCCTCTGTAGAGGTGCTTGTGAAGGAAGCTCGTGTTGTTGAGGAAATAGTGGCCATGGCAGAGTTGGTCTTGGAGGCTGCCACTCTTAGCCTTCTAGCTCGCCCGTCGAAGGACCTCCCACATCAGGGCTCTGAGGCACCTGATTCGGCTGGGAAGAAGAAGTGTAAATTCATCATGGTACTCCTTCAAAAGAGACTTCCTCTTTATTTTCTATTCCATCGGCATAGTTTGACCTTTAATCTCTCTCTATTTTTTGGAATTATAGGACCAAAAAATTGTAGACATCATGATAAAGGACCTGTGCTAGCGGGTCGAGATGATTGATGAGCGAGATGAGTAAATTCTCTGGCTAGAGGTGCTCCTAAGCCAATCAAGTGCTACTGCCGCTCAGTCCTAGTAAGATTGCTAGGAGGCTACTGCCCTCACGTCAAAATTGGTTCAGCTAAAGGAGAGGTTGAGGAAGCTGGAGACTCGAGCCATCAAAGCCAAGAAGCTGGCGAACAAACTTCGAATAAAGAATGCCAAGTTTGGGGTCGAGATGACCACTCATCTGTAGCCATAGAAGGTGAGTCAGGCGCTGAATGCCAGACTTTGGAAAGGTGTTCACCTCTGTAGATGAATTGTCACGATAGTGGTCCCCGACTTTCCAATTGATGTCCTCGACCCCATGAATTGCGTGGCTCTGGAGCACGACCACCTAACCGATTTCTCCCAAGGTGGAGGGGAGCCCTCCTTGCGTCCTCCTAGAAGCTCCCTGCCCTAACCGGGACATTTTTGTATTTTCAAATTTTGTTTCTCCTCCCTTATGTTAGCCGTTTTTACAGCAATATTCATTAATGAAAAGAAAATCATTTTATATGTGCTAATTTCTCTGCTTATATGCTGTCTTATTTTTTTGTGCTGGCTGGTTGGTTGGGCATACTTACTTTTGCATCCGGGATCCATGTTACATTTGGGTCGTCTCTTGGGGGGCCGGATGTGACTTCGTCTTTGACCGTCACAGACTAACAGTGCACTTGCCGATGACGTGATGTCACATCTGTTATTATGGCACTGCAAGCAGATTTGATCGGGTGAGGACACTTATCGCTTACCACAAAAGCGACGCGGCCCTTCAATTTTTACTGTGGTGTCATTTCCGGTGGAAGTTTTGCCTATTTAAGAGTGACATCTTCTACAATTCAGTTCACCACTTGCCCTTACAGTCCCTCTACTTTCACCATGGCTGACGGAGATATGATCGATCTTCCAATGTTGCTTGATTTGGGATGGAAGGCGGCGTCATCTCCTTCGTGAGAACCCTCCTTCGAAGGGGGGAGTAGCGATGGGAGGATGCAGACTGAGGATGACGATGAGGACTCTGTTGATGGAGTCACCATTGAGGAATGGCAGCACCCAGGACTTCCACAACTCGAACCCTAGGGTGTCTCAAGGGTGGCTCCATGCCTTGAGTTTGTTGGTTCCTCTCGCCAGGTATGTCTATTTCGTTAAGTGGTCGCACAAATAACTACTAGTTGTGCCCCCTTTGCTGACTCCTTTTCCTCTTGCCAGCATGTGAAGATACCTCACAAGTTGGACGAGTTTCTGACTTCCTAGGGAGACAAAATTGCCCATATGATGCGGGCTCAGATTGAGCGTGTGGTTGGGGAGATGGAGCGTCATGTTAACATTGTGATTGGAGACGCACTGTAGAGTCAAGCATGGGCTAGCTACCTCAACCATGTCCTATTGCAGTTTGATGCTAGGCTGTAGGAAGTCTCTGGAGCTCATGCTCAGGCCATGTAGAGGATTGCGGTGCTTGAAGATGAACTGAGGACAAGGCTTCATCCTAAGAAGGTGGCTCCCGCCCTAGAGGAGCGGTTCTAGGTAGGGATCCATTTTAATAGGAGGATCATTTCCTTGGTAGACCCTCATTTTCTGTCAGCTTTTTGGATTCGAGGAATGTCAGAGCTTCTCGTCGATCAGAGCTAATCAGATACCTAGTCGGACGTGGCCGGAGGCCTGTGCCACATCCTCCAAGGGATCCTCCATCTTAGAGCAGTCACCTAAACAAATCGTAAGTCTAGATAATTTCTTGTACCCATGGGGCCTTTGAGTGCCCCTCAAAGCATATCTATGCCATTTGATGCTACCTTGTGCGTTGTATATTTTTGTGAATATAAACCAGCAGCATATATATTATCTTTCTTGGTTTGATAATGCTTTTATTTCCGATGGCGGCACCTGGATCGTAATTTCGGGCTTCCTGCTCATTGTTGGAGTGTGTGGTATTCTTCCATGCTTAGCTTCGATTTATTGATCATTGCAGACTGATGGTGTTGTCTCCAGTGGGACGAGGTCATCGCACGCGTGCTGTGAAAGCCCCTTAAGGTTTCTTATTCGACTACGAATGGGCCGCTTGGTATGGGACCAATGTTTAATACGACTGCTTACTAGCCGCTCGATATGGGACAAAGGTTCCATCTGATCGCTTACGGGCCACTCAGTTTGGGATCAAAGTTTAATCCGATCGCTCATTGGCTGCTTGGTTTGGAACCAAAGTTTAATCCAACCGCTTTTTGGTCACTCAGCATGGGAGCTAAGTTTAATTCGACCGCTTATGGGCTGCTCGGTTTGAGACCAAGGTTTAATCTGGCTACTTATGGGCCGCTTGGTAAGGGATGAATGTTTAATTGTAGATGAGCGAAAGCCCACCCGACTTAGAAGCAATCTAGGTCGTTTATTTTCATACAATTTCATGCAAGCATTCACATTAGAAAGAAAAAGAAATAGAAATCATAGAAATATGTGAAAAATGAATCATTTTATTAAACGTGGTATATTACATACAATCTTTAACACACGCATGACCTACCTAGGCTTGGTGCGAACTTGATTGCTAGTATTTTTTTCAAATGAACGACATTTCATGTCCTTGGAACCAGCTTGCTATTCTTGGTTCAAAATTTATATGCTCTATCCCTCAATACGGTTGAGATGAGGAATAAGCATTTCCAATTTGGAGAGAATTTGTTCCTATTGACTACCTTGCTAGTGGTCTATATGCTTCATAGGACCAGGTCTCCTACCTTGAACTGCCGTACTTTTACTTTTTTGTTATAATACTGGGCAATTCACTGTTGGTAGGTAGCCATACTCATCTTCGCCGCGTCCTGTGCTTCCTCCAACAGATCCAAATGCTCTCTGAGCCATTGTGTTGCCGAGTGGGACGAAGGCCTTGACCCGAAGACTCGGGAGCCCAATCTCGATCAGAATTACAGCCTATGTTCTATTGAACAGACTAAAAGTCATCTCGTGTGTTGGCTCATTAGGCATTATCTAGTATGACCACAATACAGAGGGCAACTCGTCCATCTAGGAGCCCCCTGTATCTTCTAGCTTGGTCTTCAATCCGTGCAGTAATGTTCGGTCGGTAACCTCCACTGGTCCGTTTGCAAACGGATACACTATTGAAGTGTGGACCAACTTGACCCCCAAATTTGTGCAATACTTGGTGCAGCGCTTGTCAATGAACTGGATTCTATTGTTGGTCATGATGACCTTGGATATTCCAAACCTGCAAACTATATTCTGCCAGATAAATTTAGTGGCATTCTACTCGGTTATTCGGGCCAATGAGGTGGCCTCAACCCACTTCGTGAAGTAGTTGATGTCCACCACAACAAACTTTCTCTATCCAAACGCAATAGAAAATGGGCTGAGAATGTCGAGCCCCCATTGTGCGAATGACTAAGGTGCCTGAAGCGATCTTAGCTCCGTGGGAAGTTGATGATGAAGGTTACCATGGACTTGGCAATTCTCACACCTCTTTACAAATTTCACAGCGTCCTTTTTCATAGTCGACTAGTAGTATCCTTGGCGCTTCACCTTGAAGGTAAGGCTCTTGCCGCCAATGTGTAATCCACTGATTCTGAGGTGGACATTATTCAATGTGTAGTCGGCCTCCCCCAGTGTAAGACACCGAAGGTAAGGCGTTGAATACCCTCGGTGTTATAGCTTTCCATCCACGATGGTATACAAGTTGGTAGTCTTCTTTATACGTTTGGCCTCGTTCGGAATTTCTAGCAAGGATCCATTCGTATGGAACCACCAGTAGGGCGATATCTAGTTTTTATAGTCGGAGACCTGCATCGCTTCTTGCTCGTCTATGTTGAGAAAACTAAAGATCTCTCAGATGTCCATGGAGTGCTATTCCGAATTTTTTGCCACCGCCATCTTTGCAAGTTGGTCGGCCTTTCAGTTTTTGGCCCTTACGATGTGAACCACATTGAGCTTGTCAAATTTTTGGATCATACTCTTCGCCTTAGCCAGGTATCTAGTGAGCAGAGGGATGGATGCCTCGAAGTTTCCACGGATTTGATTTACAACCAGCTCTGAATCACTATATATGGTCAACTGTCTATCCGAGCATTCCTTAATAAGCCACAATCTTGCAAGCAGGACTATGTATTCGGATACGTTATTGGTTGCCAGGAACCAAAGCTTTAAAGAGTATTTTACTTCGAAATCATCAGGGGTCCTCAGGATCACTCCAGCCCCGCTGCCCGAGTTTGTTGACTACCTATCAATGTAAAGAGCCCAATCTAGTGCTTTGATTCAGTGGTCAGTATCGCTGGCATAGTTTGTATTGGGGATTGGGGTCGTAGTCTCAATGATGAAGTCAACCAGCACCTGTCCCTTGATGGCCAGCTTTGGCCTGAATTCAATGTCAAACACTTCTAATTCGATGGCCCACTTAACCTGTTACCCAGAAACATCAGGCCTTTGCAGGATTCCCTTTAATGGTAGGTCGGTCAAGACAATTATTCGATGCGTTTGGAAGTAGGGTCATATTTTTCTCGCAAAGAAGACGAGTGCCAATGCAATCTTCTCAGCATGGGGATAACGAATCTCAACACTGGTCAACATTTTGCTGATGTAGTGAACTAGCCGCCGTGCTTCAGACTCCTGACAAATCAAGATAGAGCTTAGTACCGCCTTTGAAACGGCTAAATATAGGTACAACTTCTCACCCTCTCTTGGCAACGTCAGGAGAGGTGGGCTTGCTAGGTACTCTTTTAGTTCGTCGAAGGTAGCCTGACATTCTGTTGTCTATGGGAATCTATTCTTTTTCATCCCCCTCAAGGCCTTGAAGAAAGAAAGGTATTTGTCTCCAAACTTGGTCAAAAAATGGGAGAGAGCTGCCAGTGTTCCAATCAGCCTTTAGATATCCTTCGTATTTAGTGGTGGCCTCATGTCCGTTAGGGCTTTTATCTTCTCCGAATTTGCCTCAATTCCCGTTGAGAGACAATAAAATCTAAGAAAATCCTGACTTAGCTTCATCTGGTGTGCCCGAAGCACCTCGAAGGCTTGGCGAGATCGTGAATATGGTTATCGGTGGTCTTACTTTTGACTAGTATGTCGTCTACATACACCTCCATATTTTGGACGATCTGCTTCTTGAGCATTTTGTTCATGAGCCTTTGGTAAGTGATACCTGCGTTCTTCAGATCGAAGGGTATGACCTTGTAGCAGTAAGTTCCCTGGTCGGTCATGAAGAAAGTGTACTCCTCGTTTTTCAGGATCATCCAAATCTAATTGTAGTCTAACTAGGTATCCAAGAAACTTAGTAGTTCATGCCCAGAAGTGGAGTTCACTAGTCAATCGATTCCCGACAATGAAAAACTATCCTTTGGGTAGGCCTTGTTAATATCAGTAAAGTCGATGCACATCTGCCACTTCCCATTGCTTTTCTTGATGAGAATCATGTTGGAGAGCTAGTTCGGGTACTAGACTTTCCTTATAAATCTAGCGTCAATGAGCTTCTTTACTTCATCTTGAATGGCTATTACCTTTTCAACGGAGTGGTTCCTCCGCTTCTACCTGATGGGCTTACAGCCTGGATCGAGATCCAACTTGTAGACCATTACTCTACCGAGATCCCAAGCATGTCAATAGGCATCCATGCAAACACATTTACATTATACCTTAAGAAGCTGATTAGTTGGTCACATAGGGGTCGGACGAGCAAGCCCTTTATATGTACTCATTTATCTGGGTTGTCCAGATCCAAGGTACGAGAATAGTGGCCTTGTTGGACTATGCTTGATGCAGAGTTGTTTCATCTTGATGGTCCAGATCATCTACTGACCGACCAATGCCATTTAGGGCGATTTGGGACAAGAAACATGTTCGACCAGTTACTTAGTATCCTAGCACTATGCCAATACCGCATGCTATTAAAAATTTTATTTTTATGTGGGTTATCAATGTTACGGCCCTGAATGATGTCAGGCATAGTCGTCCAAGTATAGTGTTGTACACGGAAGGCAAGTCGACAACCAGGAAGGTGAGCATGTGGCTGACTATCTTTGACTATGTGTCCAAGGTGAATTCTAACAAGATAATCTCTTGGACGGTCACTGGTTCATTATCCAATCCATATAGTGGTATTTTGGTCAGTTTTAGTTGACTCTTTTTTAATTCTGATTTGAAATAAGTATCGGTGTAAAGCAAATCATAAGAACTTCCATTATCGATAAAAACACATTTCAGCTGGTAGTCTACAGCACCATCACAATAGAGGGCGGATACAACCAAGGGTCAGTATGGAGGGAGATTACATGTGCCATATCGTCATTACTAAAACTAATGATATCATCTCCTACCGTCTACTTCTTGTGCCCAGTCGGCTTTTCCTAGTAATCCGTATTATGAGTCTTGGGTGGCCTGGTGGTCACTATGTTGACTACCCCAACCGTAACCCGATTCCTTGGCTACTGCTACTCAAACCTATCCTCATCCGAAGGATCGGGATTCTAATACAAGTTTCTCAAGAACTAAATAAGGTGGCCCCAATTGATCAGCTCCTTGATCTCTCTCTGTAGAGTCTGGTAGTTTTCTATGTTATAACTTAGAGATTGATGTAAATCGCAGTACTTCATCAGATCTCCACCCTTTGAGTTCTTCATTGGCTTAGGCCATTGCATGAAATTTTCCTTTCGGATCTTCATGAGAACGTTTGCCTAGGAGTCATTTAGTGGAGTCAGGTTTATATGCCTGAACTCCCTATGTACAGGTGGCTTAATTCTAGGCTACTTGCTTCGGGGATTGTCATAGCCCCCATTCTTTTTCCATCCGCCGGCAAGGAGTAAGGATGTTCACCTCGTTCCGAGTGCTTCGCCTTGTTGGCTTCCTCTACTATTATGCAGGCTCACGTGATGGACTCAACCTCCCGAAAAGTCTGCAGGTCTTTATGGGCTAGATGTTTGAAAATGTTACTCAGTCCAAGAGCAAAAATGAAACTATTGAGCTTCACCTCGTCGGTGAGCCTCGGTATCTTTCAAGCTTCGACGGTAAATCTCCCGAAGAACTTCCTCAGGTTCTCGCCAAGCCTCTACTTAACGTGGGCGAGATGCCTTGACTGTTTCTTCTCACGAAGGCTAGAGGCATACTGAGCCAAAAAGCTGTTGGCAAGGTCCCAAAAACTACAGATGAAATTTGTTGGGATCCGATAGAACCAGATCTAAGAATCCCCCTTCATAGTAAGGGGGAAGTACTGGCACATAGAAGCCTCCTCTAGGCCCTGAAAGTTGAGCAAGGTGCAGAAGTAATCAAGATGATCCACAGGATCCGTGCTTCCGTTGTGGGGTTCCAGGGCCAGCATTTTGAACTTTTGTGAAAGTGGTTGCGTCTAGATTTTGCTGTGGTCAAATTTCCTGACTGGAACATGGCCAACAAAATCGGAGTGACCAAAATTTTTAGAGTGGCTGAAATTTCTAGAGCGGCCAAATGTCAAGAGTGGCCAAAACTTCAGGAGTGGCCAAATGTTAGGAGGGGCAAAAGCTTCATGAGGGGATAAAATGGATGTTGAACTGGATTTCAATCTGGATACTGGTTCAAATTAGAGCCAAACAGACTGATTCTGGGGGTCAAACTGGGTTAACGCCAAAATGTCCAATTCTGGCACTAAACGAGGTTATAGTCAGATTGATAATTCCGTACTAACAAATCTGGAAGCCTGACAGATTGAAGAACTAGGCTGGCCTGCGGTTCTATTGCCGGATTGGAAGATTTTGGGCACTTGATTCTGGACTGGATGCCGGATTATCCAAACTGGAAAAATGGATGCTTGATGCCTGACTGAGGTACTTCTGGCCCCAGAATGCTATTCGGCTAAAGTGGTTTGGGCGCTAGAGTGGTTGCCATATTAACCAAACCAGCAAAATGGATGTTAGTTGCCAAAGTGATCTGCTTCTGGTGCCGGAATAATATTCGGCCGGAGAGGTTTGGGTGCCAGAGTGGTCACCATATTAACCAAACCAGCAAAACGGATGCTGGATGCTGAAGTGAGCTGCTTTTGGTGCCATAATGCTCATCGACTGGAGTTGTTTGGGCACCGGAGTAGTTGCCATATTAACCAAACCGACGAAATGGACCCCAGATGCTAGAGTGAGCTGCTTCTGGTGTCAGAATGCTATTCGGCCAAATGGGGTTCATCTGGCCTAAGTGGAATGCGATTCTCATGCCGAACCAGTTCTACAAGATGATGGTGATGAGCACCGACAGAAGGCGGTCCCAACGTGGACGATGACACTGACTACGGCGACAGCCACCATGTGACAGTAATGTAGCTACAGCAACCCAAGTAAGCGCCGTCCTTGGCCCTTTCTCTCTTCATCGCGCCTCATTGCACAATCTTCCAAAATTCCGGCCAATTGCTTCAAAATTGCTACATGCAGACACAAAATCGGCATCCAAAGGGAGAAAAGAATTATTTACTTGCCTTGATTTGTTTATTCTCATTTGGCGATAGTAGCGATAGCGGTGGTAGCTCCTCACGGCTCATGATTTCTTTCCTTCCTTCACGATGTGACACAAATCAGAGGAAAAAAATATGGAGAGAGCTTCGTCGGCATCCGATCTAGGTGGTATCTCATCTGTCGAGAGCAGTTTTTGCCGCTACTCACCACACCCACCATCTCTCTCTCTTTCCCCTTCTTCCCTTTTCTTTTTCCTTCTTTCTTTTTCCACCTCCTCCTTTCTTTCTCTGCTACACCCGACATCCTTTTTTGGTTTTTCTTTTTTTTAAACTATGGGCTAGTTTGCTGGTCAAACAGGCCCATGCCTAGTTTACACCTACCAACTTGACTCATTCAAATTGATTTTTGAAAGTTTTTGATTCATGGCGGTCCGTTTTGGGCAATGGGTTGGATGGCTACTTGCCGGATTAATGTTACAGAAGGCTTTCTCTTGTTCTACAAATCAGGGATTTTGTTGTCTCGGGGTTTCATCCTCCAATTTGGGATTTAGTCGGCTTTCTAACCATGACAGAACCCAATTGCTAGAGCCAACATGGGCCTGGATGTTGATATGTTTTCTTGGCTGGGAGCTTTCTTTTATCATTTATCTTTTTTGAAGCCAGGGTGAGGGTATTTGAAGAAAGAGCCTCCAATCCATAATAACCACGTTATGCACAAAGGGCCTGGAGCTTTTCAAACATATTGTCCATTCAAGCATTGATCTCTTGCACGGAGAGAGCCTGCCGGTCTCTTTCATGGCTATTTGCGAGATGGTTAGGAGTGGTGGTCTCCTTGGCAGGAGCGCTCGCATGAGTCCTGTTGTTAACCATTTTTATGGTGTAAGCAATAATTTAATAATTAAGATAGCTTTTTGTCAAATTTTCATAGATGGCGCCAATATTACATCCCTGGATTTGAATTGTTGTATGGGTTAGGGAGCCACTCGATCCTCCAAGTTGAGTTGAATTGGAGCCGATCCAATCATTGTCTCTTCAAACTTGGCCGCTGTGCAACACAATTAAAAATGAGAGGTCAGAGAACATAAAGAATTACTCCTACCGTATATTATCCAACACTCAAGTCAGAAATCTTTCATAGAGAATAAAAAGCTGCGGGGGTGTAAGATATGTGAATGCATATAATAAGGGATTGAGCGTTCAGGTACCCCCGACAAAGGGATGACTTAGAGGTATGCCCAACCGAGAGATCGTTTGGAGAAGCACCCGGCTAAAAGGTTGACTTAGAGGTATGATAGGCAGGCTTCTTGGACAGAGGGACAGACCCCTAAAAAGAGGATAAGTCTCCTAGATGACCGCGTAGAATGGAAGGCTGGACTCGTCAAATAATACTTTCTTAACAGAGGACAAGGTTGGCCTCCTGGAAGGAGGGATAACCTCCTAGAAGAAGGGCTTGCTCTTCTATGTTTTAGGCCTCCTTTCTTTTTCTGGATTTCAGTCCTTTCCCTTCTGCTAGGATCAAGGGGTATTTTATAGAGTAGGTGGGTGGTTTAACTTACTGGTTAATGACAACCGCTTGTTCAACTGCATCCATGGATAAGGACTTACGGTTGGTTATTCTGACCTATTGGTCATGATAGATTGCTCTAGTGTGCTAGAAGTGAATCATGGACCGTCCTGATTGGACAGACGAGCTTACTCATTTGTCAACTGGGCCGACGGAGACATTGCTTGGATCCTGAGCTTTTTGTTGGTAGGCCTTCTCCCTGGGCTAGATATACTGAACCCATCGCTAGCTCCCATACTGGGTAGTTCAAAATTTTAAACCCTAGGTATGCTTCTGATGGGACGTTACCTATAGGTCTGAATTTATCGACTTGTCATCCTTGAGAAATAATGTGCAAGGGCATCGTTGATTTCTAGTGGGCTATTATGGAACTGTAATATCTGCGATCTCACTCTTCTTGTTCAACCCGTTTTAGGGAGCTGAGGTCCCTTAGAGTCAAGAATGAGATGTCAACTTTGATCATAAGCCATCCAAATCCTAGGTCAAGTCCAAGATCCCACGGAGAAAAGGTCTTGAGTTCTAGATCGGGTCGCCTCGCTGCAAGGTTGAGCTTCGAGAGCGTGCGGTGAGATAAATGGGGAGCTGAGTGAACGTTGCTGCTATTGTGGCTCCAAAGCCATGAGCGGGCACTGTTGGCGTCGACCATGGGCGTCCGAATTTCAGGCAAGATCCAAAAACTCACAGAGGAAGATCCTAGCCTTAGGATCAAATCACCTCACTGCGATGATGTGCTTCAGGAGGCCAAGCGGTGACTTGTGCTAGGACAATTGATTTTTTGAGTCGTAACAGTAGACTGCACTTTATATTCCTTGAAAGGATTCTTCTTGTTGTGCATTGTTGTTGGTGAGTCAACCGACAGGATTAGGGGCAGGGAGCCCCCATCGAACTCTAATGTTTAAGTAGGGGACCCTCTGGTTCTGACGCCACGATCATGACTAAGGATGCCTTTCATCTGTCTGGCAGAGTGTCAGGGCTGCTAGAAATGACTTGGGCGTGCACGCTGAATTTCACTGGTTCTCGTGAGGGGAATTTGCGGCCTTGTGGAGACGTAGTTACCGTCTAAACCAGGCTGCTACCATTGTCGAGTTTTTGTGCGTTTGTTCCGATCGTAGTCGCTTGCCCTTGCCAAGAGGAGGTCATAGCACTGAGAAAGGGTGGTTGTCGACTAAGCCATGAGGTTATCGTCACCGGGCTTTTGCTAGCCTGGGCCATCGTACGCATGTACCCACTGGCGCTCAGCCCTATCAAAGGACGTTATAGCTTTCATGCATCTGGTTTAGTTCGTTGACCATTGTAAACTGATAGTGCACATCCCTTTAGGAGGGAGATGTCACATACATACTAAAAAAGCCCCATAAGGTTTTGAGTCTAAGTGCGCATGGGCCGCTGAGTGACGGGACTGAGGTTCAAATCCGACCTCATATGGGCCACTCGGTATGGAATTAAGGTTTAAATTCGACCGTCTTCGAGCTGCACGATTTGGGACCAAGGTTTGGTAACAAGTAAATGAAAATTCACCCGACTTAGGACAGTTTAGGTCATTTATAGTTATGAGATGGTATGCAGACACTCATATGAGCAGGTAAAATGACTATATTATTAATTAAAGTAGGGTTCAGGTAAGCAATATTATACATGCAAGACTTACCTAGATTTGACGTGGAATCATCGTCGGCATTTGTGGTGTCCTTAAGACCAGTTGACCGCCCCTGGTGCACGATTGGCATGCATCGCTTTGGAGGATTGTTGAGCTCTTTGGTTGGCTCCTCGGCCTATGACCTCTATTCTTTATGGGACTTGGTACTTTACCATAGACTAGTTAGGCAGCACCATGCTACCTCGCTGAGTGGCCTACAAGCTAGTGATTCAGGCCCACTGTCGGCTGATACAACCTTAGGCAAACCAGATTGATATGGGGCTTGGTCGGATGATATCCACTGGGTAGCAAGCCGAGCATATTAGGCCCTCATTGTGAGGATCGTGACAACTTCTGTGAAGGTTCACAGCTTATGGAATGAGCCCATGAGAGGTGTTGTAGTGAGACTAGTCTTCTACCTTGGAGTCATAACTGGTATATCTTGCTTTGGAGGATCACCAAAACCAAGAATGGTCCCATCAGCAGGGGAGACCGATTTCTTACACCGACAATCTTGAGTCTATAGCCCCTATTCTTCATGATATTGCGTGAAGTTCCCTCTGGAGAAGGGGGCCTTGGAGCAGCATGGACCCTCTCACTCACTCACTCTCTGCATCCAAAAATAATAATTTTAAAATTCTCCTCTATAATCTCTAACAACTTTGCATTGATAGAACTCTAATTTTTTTCGGTCTATGCAAAGAAAATAAATAACTCCATCAGATTTCAGGATATTGGAGAAGTAACATACATCGCAGCTACTACTATTTTCATCCATACCAAATTTATAGGATGCTCCTAATTGCTTTTTTTTCTCTTTTTTCAGAATTCTATTTGTAAAATAAAAAGGCGAGTTTGTAAATGATACGCGACACAAGTCTATATTTTCAAATTATGAAATCAGCTAACCTGTTTTAAACAGCCAATTCATTCACCAATTAGCTTAATCACTTTCACTAATGTAAATGTTTCCTACAAAATAGTATTTCATTTGATTGAATAGGAAATAATCTATAGGTCTGTAATTATCTTGTCATCTTTTATCATGTAAAAAATTTATTTATTAATTCATTTTACAAAAAATTTATTTATTAATACATCTTACACATAAATAATAAAAATAAAAATAATAGTGACAATATTATTATTATTATTATTATTATTATTATTATTATTATTATTATTATTATTATTATTATTATTTACGTCTTTATATGATTTCTTCACTCAAAATTCCCGAATCCATCCATCACTGCCCATAGCCAAAATTATTGGCAGAGCACGAAGCCCTATTTTCCCTATTCCACCATTATAACGATTTCCATAGAAATCTTCGTATGTATCACATAATGAACGGCATCGGCGAAATTTGAGAGAGAGGAGCAGGTTTATCAAAATAAAGGAAGATTTAGTTGGAGTGAAGAGGGATTTGCCTATGATTAGAGGAGAAAAGTGGAAGTTACTTGCAAACAGAGTAATTAGAAGAGTCACTTGCCTGTTGAAAGCCTTGGTACAAAGAAGGTGGTGAACGTCCGCAGCTACAAAAAGGCCATGGAGGCACTTCCTAGAGACACGACCGAAAACATACAGAAAAAGCATAATCAAAACTCTTACGCTCTCACAAGCTCTCGAAGCTCTGGACCTAGCCAAATCGCTCTAGCTCTCAGCTTCCGACTCCATCTCTGGTTACTAGTTCCCCACGAACTGAATAAACAATGAGGCCACTTAGCACGAGTGTTCCTCCGTCAAAGCCACTCATCATGAGTGTACCTCAAATCCACATCCTCCAAATTCCTCATTCAGCACTCATCTCTGCATTTTTCATTTGCCTTCTCAAATTTTGGAAAGAATATTACTGACTTGAGTATTAGAAAATAAACCGCGGAGTAAATCCCTCCGTTTTCCTCTCATTCCTCATCTTTGTTGTAGTGTGTAGGATCTAAAACCAGGGAAGACGGTGACCGAATTCGAAGAACTTCTCGACACGAATCCGTTCAAAGTTTGGATCTAAGACGCATTATTGGCACTGTCTGTGGGAACCGCTAACAAAAAGCCCCTTTGATCACCCCCCAAAATTCAACACCATCTATAAAAATGGTGAACACAAAAGCACAAGTTAACATTCCTACCAAGGAGGTTATCTCCTCCGACCGCGACCACTCCACTAGTAGTTGGGCAGAAGAGCAACTTCCGTCGATCTTCTTGGCTATGGCAGAACAGATGACTAAGATGTTACAAATGCTCAAGACGCTTTGCACAAGCCAGGTTAAACAAAAGCAAGGGACTCAGTCCTCATCGGCCCACACGCCTGCCTCCAAGCGATGATGCCAAAGGAAGAAGAAACTAGCTAAAAGGGACCCTAGGCCAGGTAACTCACACAATATTGTGGCCTCTCGTGCCCGGAGCCATTCAGGGCTTTGGGGGAGGCTTAGGGGGAGACTGGGCCATGGGACTCCGAAGGAAAGTCCCAAAAGAAGAAACCCCAGCTACTCCCGGGATGAACAGAGGCCTCCTGTGTAGGAGGGAGCCTCTCGCATTACCTGTCCGACCAGTGACAGCAGCTACCAGCACAGCGTCACACTGCTGAACGAACGGAGTTGAGAACTTACATCAACTCCAAGAGATCCGCAACCTCCTCGTGAGTGGAGGAGAAGGTTCAAAAAATCTAGGATCGCGTGTTCAAGGATGAAGACGACAAACATGCAACCGACTTGAAGAGATCTCCACTCACCATGGAGATAAGGACACAACAGCAGCCCGAGCCACAAGGTTGACAGTCCAGTGTATCTTCTGCAAATGTTAGACCGCTTTGATTACTTGGAAGTTGTAGGGCGGAGCCCCTGTGTAACATCTTGAGACAGACACATATGGTCTGGAAAAGGGTGGTGATCTGTACTCCGAGTATTTGCATGCACTGGGGGCCAGTTGTCAATTGGGTTATGGGCTACTCCCGTATCGGCCCATAACCGAATGATTGGTCATTCAGAGGTACAATTGAGCGCATTCAATTCTGATATAGAGTATTGTGGTTTCTGCGTGAAGCACGCGCGGTGAGCGACCGGGGTAGAATACTCTGGATATGAAGAAGCAAATCTGAGCTAGATAGTTGAAAGTGGAATTAGACTGTGGTCAAATTTCCTAAATAGAACGTGGCCAACCAATCTGAAGTGACCAAAATTTCTGGAGTGGCCAAAACTCCAGAGTGATCGAAATTTCAGGAGTGGTCAAATGTCAGGAGTGTCAAAAACTTCAAGAGTGGCTAAAATGAATGTTAAACTAGATTCTGGTCTGGACGCTGGTTTGGATTAATGCTAGACAGACTGATTCTGGGGACCAGACTAGGCTGCAACCAAATTGGTCAATTCTAGCACTGGACAGGGTTGCAGCCGGACTGACACTTCTGGACTGATAAATTTGGGAGCCAGACTGGTTGTAGAACCAGGTTGGCCTGTGGTTGTAGCACCAGAATTGGAAGATTTTGGGGACCAAATTTCAGACTGGATGCCAGATTGTCCAAACAGGAAAAATGGATGCTTGATGCCGGACTGAGTTGGTTCTGATGCCAGAATGCTATTTGGCCGAAGTGGTTTGGGTGCTGGAGTGGTTGCCATATTAACCAAACCGGCAAAATGGATACTGGATGCCGAACGGAGCTGCTTTTGGTGCCAGAATTCTATTTGGAGGGAGTGGTTTGGACACCAGAGTGGTTGCTGTATTAACCAAACTGGCAAAATGGATATCAGAGTGAGCTGCTTCTGGTGTCAGAATGCTATTTGGCCGGAGTGGTTTGGGCGCCAGAGTGGTTGCCGTATTAAGAAAACCGGCAAAATGGATGCTAGATGCCAGAGTGAGCTGCTTTTGGTGCCAAATTGCTATTTGTCCGAAGTGGTTTTGTGCCGAATGGGGTTCATCTAGCCGGAGTGGATGTGATTCTCGTGCCAAACTAGTTCTAGAAGGCGATGGTTATAAGCATCAGCAGAAGGTGGTCCCAGCGTGGATGACGACGCCAGCTATGGCAACATCCACCCTGCAACAGCAACTATAGCTATGGCAACCCAAGTAAGCGTCATCGTTGGCTGTTTCTCTCTTTATTGCGCTTCATGACACAATCTTCCAAAATTTTGGCCAATCGCCTCAAGATTGCTACATGCAAGCACAAAATCGACATACAGAGGGAGAAAAGAAGCATTTGCTTGCCTTGATTTGTTGATTCTCCTTTGACGATGGCAATGATAGTGACGGTGGATCCTTGCGGCTCATGATCTCTTTCATTCCTTCACAATGTGGCACAAATTAGAGGGGAAAACATGGAGAGGGCTTTGTCGGCGTTCGATAGGGTGGTGTCTTCATCCGTCGACGACAGTTGCTGCCGCTACTCGCAGCGCTCACCCTCTCTCTCTCTCTCTCTTTCCCCTTCTTCCCTTTTCTTTTTCCTTCTTTCTTTTTCCACCTCCTCCTTTCTTTCTCTACTACCACCCCCGACATCCTTTCCTAATTTTTCTTTTTTTAAACTGTGGGCCGATTTGACTGGTCAAACCGGCCTGTGCCTAGTTTGCGCCTACCAACTTGACTCATTCAAATTGATTTGTGGGAGTTTTTGATTCATGGTGGTCCGTTTTGGGCATCGGGTTGGATGGCTACTTGCCGGCTTAATGTTACAAGAGGCTTTCTCTTGTTCTGCAAGTCAAGGATTTTGTTGTCCTATGCTTTCATCCTCTAATATGGGATTTAGTCGGCCTTCTTACCAGGATAGAACCCAATTACTAGATCCGACTTGGGCCTAGATATCTAGTAGGTATGTTTTCTTGGCTAGGCACTTTCTTTCATCATTTCTCCTTCTTAAAGTCAGAGTGTAGGTGTTTGAAGAAAGAGCCCCCAATCTCTGATGACCACGTTATGCACAAAGGACCTAGTGCTTTTTAGACATATTGTCCATTAGATCATTAATCTCTTGCATGGAGAGTGCCTACCGGTCTCTTTCATGGCTATTTACAGGATGGTTAAGAGTGGTGTTTTCCTTCGCAGGAGCGCTCACCTGAGTCCTGTTGTTAACCTTTTTTATGGTGTAAGCAGTAATTTAATAATTAAGATGGCTTTTTATCGAATTCCCATAAACGGTGCCAATATTGTGTCTCTGAATTCGAGTTATTGTACGGGTTAGGGAGCCACTTTATCTTTCAAGTCGAGTTAAATTGGAGCCAAACCAGTATCCGTCTCTTCGAACATGGACCCTGTGCAACAGAACTAATAACGAGAGGTCAGAGGCAGTGGGAATTGCTCACATCGTATACCCTTTGACGCTCAAATTAGAAATCTTTCCTAATGAATAAAAAGATGCGAAGATGCAAGATACGTGAATGTATATAATAAGGGATTGAGCATTCAAGTGTGCCCGGCAAAGAAATAACTTAAAAAGGTACTCCTAACAAAGATGCTGTTTGGAGAAGCGCCTGGCTGAAAGGGTGACTTAGAGGTATGATAGGCTGGCTTTCTAGACAGAGTGAGAGACCCCTTGAAAGAGGATAAGTCACTTGGATGACCTCCTGGGATGGAGAGCTAAACTCTTCAAATGATACTGTCTGGATAGAGGACAAGGTTGGCTTCCTTGAAGGAGGGATGGCCTCCTAGAAGGAGGGCTTGCTCTTCTTTGTTTTATGCCTCCTTTCTTTTTCTAGATTCCGATCCTTTTTTCCCTTCTGCTGAGATCAAAGAGTATT
Source organism: Nepenthes gracilis (assembly GCA_033239525.1). Classification (NCBI taxonomy): domain Eukaryota; kingdom Viridiplantae; phylum Streptophyta; class Magnoliopsida; order Caryophyllales; family Nepenthaceae; genus Nepenthes; species Nepenthes gracilis. Next base: position 8,652,799 of record BSYO01000007.1, on the reverse strand, counting down.
TTATAGAGTAAGCGGGCGGTTTAACTTCCTGGTTGGTGACAATCACCTATTCAACTGCCACCATGGATAAGAAGGTACGGTTGGTTATTCTGACATGTTGGTTATGGTAGTTGCTCCAATGTGACAAAAGTGGATCATAGGCCGTACTGATTGGGCTGACGTGCTTACCCATCTATCATTTGGGCCGGCTGAAATGTTATTCGGATCCTGAGCTTTTTGTTGGTAGGCCTTCTCCCTAGATCAGATATACCAAACCCATCAATCCTTCAATACTAAAATCGGTAAACATTTCAAAACATCGAAATATCGAAGAGATTGAAGCGATGACAAAGAATAGGTGGGAAATTTGGCTTCGTATGATTATGGAAGAATGACTAAGTTGGAAGGCCATGTTTTGTTCCTCATTTTTTATATTGTCTCCTTTTTCAAGAAAAATGGTACATATTTATAATCATGATATCGATTATTGATGGTTTATTGAAAAGTAATAATAAGTCATGATTTAAGTGGCAATGCCAGTTTAAAATGAATTAGTTCAATCACCATTGTACACATTTTGATCATGGGGCTAATTGAAGACGATTGACACATAAAAGTTAAACTAATAGTCGGCTATTGATGTATGCCGATTTAGAGAGCCTTACTCGAGCTAATCACAAATCCAACAAACTGCTCAATTGAATACACAGATATGCAACCATTTGAATTTATAACCTAGTTTGCATTATATTATAATTAATAATTGTTCGATTGCAAGTTAGATTTTGAGTTATCTTGACTACATCTTGATCAAGACCGGCCACTATATTCTCTGGGCTTATACTAATAGTTGGACAATTCTTTGTCATTTTTGGCTATCCAGACCTCTGAGCCATTAGCTCAATGGGCTAATAAATTGGATCAACTTGATTGATACTATACCCAATACTAGTCTTCATGTTCAGAGGTTAAATTCTAGCTCAGAAAATGCCTGAAAGAAAGAAAGATCAAATCAACCCAACCTTTGAATTATTCAAACATTCCTTCTAAAGAGTCTTGATGTCAGTGAGTAGTTATTGCTGTCATGTCCCATAACTTGATTCCGATATTAATACTTGATCAATATTAATTAACAAAATAATCATTAAATGACCTTCAAATGTGAATTTTATGTCGATACCATGATCGATCACAAATAGAATAACACACTATTATACACAGGATCCAAATAGATACCACATCATAATGTGACTCAAACACCAGCCCAAACAATACGAAGTCAAACCTTACATAAGGATTGATACATGTACAATATAATAATCAATATGTAATCATCTCTGGAAGTAATTAAATATCTATAAACTTGATCGAGTAAAACTAAAATCATCAACAATATCAAACCGATAACAAATCATGGACATACGATACTCTAATTATAACATAAGATCACAGCGGATCTCAAACCGATACAACCTACTATTCAAACTTAAATATCACCTAAAATGTATCAAGTTACATCATTCAACATGTTCTAAAGCTGCTTGAATAACTAAAATATAAGCTAATATTATTCGAAACTGTCTAATCAAATAAAATAAAGTATTAGACCCATTACCCATCATCCAAATGCTATCCAACCATGACACAATACAATCTAAATTTATTTGGAATTATTAAATGGTAATAATCATTATCAATTCATTACTCTAAACTCATCTTATCAGCTCAATCCTTCAATCTTGAATTCCTGATAAAGACCTGTACATCTCATCTAAGGGAGTAAATAAAAATAAGAGTGAGTTAAACACTCAATAAGACACAATATATATCAAAGAATATGCATATTTTATACTTAAAGACATATCAGAAGGAATATGGATCATAATAAAATGCAATGGCATAAATCATGAGTAGGAAAACTTACATGATACATTTTTAGATTTCTTGTCTTCTTTTTTCTTAATATTAGCCATCAAAATATAAATATATATAATTTATTTTTTTAGAGATCAGAATTAATAGACCTTACAAATTAAATGAGCAGTCTATCAAACCATAGATCGTGTATATTTTTATAAAATTAAAGGTCATATACTCCTATTTAAGATCCAAAAGTTGGCCATCTGTATATAATCCCATATGCGGGGCCAGACATCACTTCTTAACCCACAAATCTATAGGTTCAGATATTGATTTTTCACTATAATATATTGAAACATGTAAAAATATGCTATCTACTAAAAATCCTTAGTTTAATTTCTTTACTTAGAAAAACGCTATATTTTACTTCATAATTCTCAATTCTCAACTTTCCAAAGAACGGTTCATCTTATTTTAACATGATTATAGAGTTTTCTTTCTTTTTCATAATATCTTATACTTTCCATCATGATGATCTTTAAAGTATGAAATTTAGCACAATTCATGTAGTAGGAAATTTAGAAATTTTAACACAAATTTAGCAAAAATGCAATATGTAACTAAAATGCAATAACTTAAAATCAACAATTTCAAAATCCAGACTTTCCAAGGAAAAATATCATGTTTTTAAGACATGAAAAAGAGTTTAGATTCTAAAGTATAATACATATTATATAATACAGATATTTTAACATGAATTCTTGAGAAGTTTCTTCATAAAATCATATAAGGCATGCATGATTTACATATCTTAACTTTAAAATCTTAATTTGAACGAGTATTAGAATAAAAATACTCATGAGAAATGACAATCAATTAATAACAAATGAAAAAAGTTTAGGATGCACTCGCCTCGACCTAATTTATCCAAATCCTTACTCTAATCATCCTAATTTGAGCTATCAAAATCATTTTCTCTCTCTTCTCCTCTCTCTTCTCCCTAATTTCCTCTCTCTTCTCTCTCTCCACCACTTAAAAAATGTCAAAACTTATCCTCGGGTGTTATTTATACTCGTTGAGTGCTTGAGTGCCATTCGAGTGCCGATTGGGCATGACTTTTGTAAATCACGCTCAAGCATGCCTTGAGCTCCGCTCGGGCAAAACCTTTCTAAAAATTGAGCTCGAATACCATTCGACTGTGCTTCAGGCGCATAACTTCTATTTTTGGCGCCTCAAGCATGCATAGGCCTACATTCGGTGCACGAGCTATACAGGTTCAAAATAACTCTTTGATATAATTTTTTTATATCTTTTGACCTCGATTTCGATTATATTAACTTAATTAATCATAATTAATATAATTTAGAAACTCAATCCTTACAATTGCTATTTGCTTGTGTCAGTCATATCCTGCTACCCTATGGCTTCGGCGGAGATTATTTGACAATTGGTCACATGCTACTATTTTAAAACTCTTCGTTCTTTGGTTCATTTTTTTGCTATAAAAGGGACTAATATTCTTCATACAATTTCTAAGCCTTATCCATTAATGGGATTGTCTAGAACTTTCAAGCATATCCTTACTCATTAGATGTTTATATTCCAACAAAAGAGAGTTGATCCTAGTATCATGGTGTCCTACCAGATGTTGATGACGAAGTTCGTCTTGGTTTCCTTTGTAAAAGAGGTAGCCATCTTGGTTTCCCTCTTTTACACAATAGCACCAACTAGATTAATTTTTCACATAAATAATCACCAAGGGAACCTTATACTTTCGGGTGCATCCTGACACATACATCTCGCTTTAATGGGACTAGCACATAGACCAAGATTCATCCACAATAAGCATTTGGTTGACTATCATCATTTAGTGGGAATAATAACTCTTTTTTGCTCTCCATTTGGATGAGTTATCATTGGAGTGAGACATGATGATTCTTATGCTGCTAATAATGATCATCAGTCTATTATCTTTCCTTTTTTTTACAAACTAATTGGCACAGTGCTTTCAACTTGAAATATAACTTGTACATATTTACCACCAAGAATAAAAAAAAAAAAAAGATAAAGCCTTTTATTTTTCATGTTTGGATTGTAATCTTCAATTTGTTTATTTCATATTTGGACTTGTGTACATCATCGTGGGAATGTAAAGTCAGAAAAACTTTAGATTAATTAACAAATATGGATAGAACTTTCCCGATTCTTGATCCTTAGGGTTGAGAATATGTCAATTTATTACTTAACAACTAATTTTTGGCCATGGTAAAACCTGACAATTCGACTTTCTAATAAATCAGGTCTCTCAAGGTAAACCAAATTGGAAATTTAAGAACTTAACCTACACGTATTTGGGACTAGTTGGATTTCCATTTTATTTTATTCAATTAGCTAGTTGAATAATAATTAGGATGATGTCATCATCATCATGCCTCTTGTGAATGAGATGGCATGCTAATGGCACATTTAATACTATATTAGATGACATTTTTCTCATTGAAACATGTGTCATGACTTCTTAGTATTCCGTTTTGTTGGTTATCAATGTACAATGTTTTAATTATTTTAAATGAAGCGAGAAATGTTACTTAAATGTAAAAGGTTTTAGAAAAAGAAGCACCTTTTAAATCAATATTTCTCTTTAAATGAGTCATTTCCAAACGTTAACCATTTTCTCATATTCTTCTATAACATTTCCTTTACTTTCATTTGAATTCCAGTAGAACATCATTTTTTAACTCTACACTTTTTTGAAATGAAATTTCTAAAATCCTAAATTTTAAGAGTTTTATAATCTTAATCCTTGCTACTATTAATGGATTCATGTAGAATTCAACGTTCTTTCCTTTGCAGCATTGCCGATATTGCTTCTTCGGTGCACTGCTAGACATAGTAGAAATCTATGAAGAGAATGACTTTCTAATTGTCATTTCTTATGTTGTTCATTTGCTAGAAGATGGGGCATCGTCTCATCATGATGGTTTCATTTCCATCTATGATAACCATTTGGAAAAATGGTCTTTGCATCCCAATCGTCAGGGAATTTGCAGAGATTATAGAGGCCTTGTAGATTCCTATTGCACGACTCTATCAATTGTCACCCAGTATCCCGTGGCTTTGTCTGTCTTCATTCGACATTGTGAGCTCAAGATGAATGTTAAGATGGTAAAAATTATTTTTTGATTTAATTAGAAAATGATTGAATTTCATTAATTCCTTAAAAAGAGTTTAAAATAAACAGAGGAAACTCTAATTCTGTGAAGAACTAGTAAAAATGAGCTTTTTTGCATCAAGTCTTGTACAGACCTCATGAAACAACATGCCAATGAGCTTCAAGACTAACAGCTGCCTCGCCGTCTTTTGTTGACTACGAACATTCATGCCTTGAAAGGAGGAGAATCATGTTATGCCTTGAAACCAAATTGTCGACTTCAAACATTCGTGCCTTTTACCTTTTGATTGTAATATTGAGGTTTATTTTGTTGGAAAAGTGCTGCACAAATTTGTGCCGCCTCTCATATGTCCTCCAAGAAATCCAAATTCTATCTTAAGTATTGAAAATTTTAATCTATAGTAAACTTTTTTACCAGATAGCTAGGCAAACCTGTTTCCACTAGGATAACCGTCTATATTTCATAGCATAAGCTAAAAGGTGTTTTTGAGTGGACTCTCTTAGAGTTGTTCGGTATGCCCATAGTACAGAGAAAAGTTCGTCTATCCAAGTACTCCTAGCCTTGTCTTGCTTTGCCCTCAAACCATTGACCATCGTCCGATTGGACACCATAGTCTACCCATTTATCTATGAGTATGATATCGATGTATGAACCAATTGGATACCTAAGCCTTTATAATATTTTGTGAATTATTTACCTAAGAATTAAGTATGATTATCAGTTAATATAATTTCTAATATCTCAAATCTACAAATAATGTTTTGACATACGAATTTTATTGCATTTTGTGCCATAATCTTGGTAAGTGGAGAGGTTTCTATCCATTTTATAAAATAATCAACTGCGATGATAATACATTTTGTTTGGCCTATCAACAAGAGAAAGGAACCTAATATATCTAGTCCCCATTACACAAATGGTAATGAGGCCAACAAGGCTTGGAGCTTCGTATGTAGCTGCTTTGGGATGGTACTATTAATCTAATAGCTGTTACATTTCTAAACAAAATTTATCACTTCTCTCTTAATGGTTGGCCAATAATTACCTTATCTCACAACTTTAAATGTCAAATTATTGCCCCCATATGTGTTCTACATATGCAGAGGCACACTTCTTTGAAAGTGTAGTTGACTTTCATCGAGGTCAAGAAGCGTATAGGGTATGGAGTAACTTTTTTAGTACAACGATCCATCTATCATTGTACACCACCATGTAAATTTTACAACCTGTTTAGCATCCATCGAATTGCTCAATAGCATTCCATCTTAATGATATTTCACATAGGGTTCAATCAAATCGTCTCATCTAACATATAGTGAATTTCATCTTATTCCTCTATACTAGGTCTTTAAAGATTTTTTTGCATATTATGTGCATATTATTTTGGGATACCTGATATCACAATCTTGGAGAGGAAGTTGATTTTTCAGTTATTTTATTAAGGATATGCATGATCTCAAATTTGTTGAGAAAAGCTAAGAGAGCCAATGCCTTACGAAGACAAAATGGATAGTTTTGGCTTGATAGTTTCAAAATTAGTCAATACTTAATTGACTACCAGCACAGAATCACCATAAATGGTTAGATTTTTTATAAAATATTTCTTCACTAACTTTAGATAGGTTATCAAAATTTCATACTTAGCCACATTATTGTTTGTTGGGAGCCCAATGTAACTGAGTATTTGATCATGGTCCTCTCAAGGGATTTTAGGATTATTCTGGTTCTGCTACCGAACTTAGAAGTGGCCCTATCTACATGGGGGGTCTACCTACGTAATGATGTATTAAGTGTAGCCCCAAAGGATTATTCTATAGAATCATCCAAATTAGGGTCATTTCAATAATAAAGTCCACTGCGATTTGACCCTTTAACTCTTTTAACTTGATTGATTATTTAATCAGATGTTTGGATATCTCTCACTTACGTAGAGCCATTTTAAGGAATTAATTGGTTAAGACTACGATCTTGTAGGCCTAAAAATATGGCCAGAGCTTCCTTACAACTAAGACTAATGCTAAAACAACCTTTTTTGTATGGCTACATCGAGTCCCAGCATGAACTAAAATTTTGCCAATATAGTACAATCGTCACTATATTTCCTATTCTTCTTTTATCAAGACAGCGCTCAATGTTGTGTATGAAATGGCTAGGTAAAGATACATGTTCTCAACCTTCTTAGGGTGAATCTATAGAAAAGGATGCACTAAATACTTCCTTGATAAAGCCAACATTGATCAATTTTTTGACTTATTCTTGAATTGCCATGAGTTTTTTTTTTTTTTTTTACGTAGTAGTTTTACTTTTTCTGCCTGGCAAGCTTGCTCCTAAGGATGAGACTCAATTTTTGAACTATAATCTCTATTGGAATCTCTAGTATGTCCATCAATGTTTAAGCAAAGAGGTTAGCATTGCTCCGCAAAAAGTCTATCAATTTTTTTATTTGAGATCTTCATTTAAAGATGATCCGATTTGAAAATAATTAACCGAGTTTGTCAAATTTAAATGGATTCGAAATGGTGACCCTCCTGATTGAGCCTATCAAAGAAAGGCCTCCTCCCAAAGGTCAAATTCTTCTACTGATTGTGGAGGAGACTGGCCATTAACCTGTGTTAAGTAATAGCTTCATCTGGTGACTTAATCTCCATTAACTTCTCTAACTGTATATTTAGTTAAAAACTTTATTTCAAATATAGGATGGAGATGACGCTCCGAATGCCATCAGGCACAATAGGCCTAGTATTACATTATAAACCGAGAGAAGGTTTACTATCAAAAAAGTTATTTGATTAGAGACCATCTTAAAATGCATCGCATGTTAACTTCTAGGAGTACGATCTTATTCCACTTGGAATGGATCATTATCAAACTATATAGCAATCCATCTAATGGATCCATTTAATTACATTTTACTCCTAATTTAATAAATCTATCAAAATAGCAAATATTTTTCAAACTTTTATTACCAAAGAAAACTTATTTCAATTGGTAATTCTTGATTTTATTCAAAATAAGTGTAAATATAACAAAAAAATCAGAGTGTGATTACATATCATCACTAAAACTTTGACTTCTTTCACTACCGTTATGTTCTACCTCTTGGTGAAGGAAAATTCTTCGAACACTCCTATATTGTTGCATTGGGGGTATTCTAGATATTATATTGTTGATTTCTACCATTACTCAATTATGTGGCTACTTGGGCAACTCTTCATTATCCTTGTCTTTATCTAAGGCGGCTCCAAGATTCTTTAGAAATTTTTTGAGATACCATTTTTGGATAAAAGTCACAATCTCTTTCTGAAGTATCCAATAATCCTTAGTGTTATAACCTAGAGATCAATGGTGAAAATAATACTTTGACTAGCTTTCTCCCTCAAAGTTTTTGATCGGCTTAGGCCACTTTAAAATTTTTCACTTTGAATCTACATCAGGATGTAAGTCTTAGTGTCGATGAGGGATGTGGGATGTAGCGGCCTGAACTCTCAGTGAACACCTAGCTTTGTTTTCTATTATTTTTATAATCTCAAGCGGGCTGGTTGTTGTTTCTCCTTTTGTCGTCCCTAGCGTGTCTCAGATGTTGTTTGTAGCTTGGGCATTCTAGTCTTTTGGCATTATTTTCCTCTTCTACCATGATGTAGGTCATAATGATCACTTTTTCTTCCTAAAACGTCATAGGATTTCGCTCAACCAATGACTTAAAAATATTACTAGGTTAAGTTGTCACCATATATGCATTAAACTTCACCTTATTTGTGAGTTTTGAAATGCCTCTAGCTTTGTCATTAAATTGGGTCAGAAAATACTTCAAGCATTCACTAGGAACCTGCCTAATCCAAACCAAATGTAAGGGTTATTTTTCTTTCCTTCAATTAAAAGTAAAATGAGATAAAAATTAGTCAGTCAATTCTTGAAAGGTCCTAATAGAATTTAATCCTAACCTGTATAATCAAATACTTGCATCTTACTTTAAAGTTAAGGAAAAATAAAGGCACGGCGCAGCATCTTTTAGATTCTAAAAGTCAAGCAATGTACGGAAGTGATTCTTGAATCAACACTTTTGTCATATGGTTCTTATAACATCCCATATTTCTAATTGGATTTATTAGATAGTCAATGATTATTTTCAGTCCCTTAAAATAATAATTAGCATTTATTGTATTAATAATATATATTTAATTAATAATATAAAATTTAATTAATTAGTTTAATTCATATCAATAATTACAAAAATTCACCAAATAGCCCTCTTTTCCACCTTCTATTATGTGATGACTTGTACCCTAATCAATCGACTTAGTGCGAACGATTTATGCAAAAAAAATCAAACCATAAATGCTAAAAAAATTTTATCATAAATAAAATATCTATAATGAATAATAAGCTTATTGAAATTAAAAATGATATATATGTTTACGATAATATAAGCTTCTAAGAACAAATCCCGATAAAGTTTTTTAAAAAAATAATAATAAAGTTTTGTAATATCTCATCATGAAATTTCTAGACTCTAGAATCATTTTTGCCTAAAATCTCCACTAGTAAATGTACAATATCTTCTAACTCGCTATCGACCTTCTCTACTTTAAGGATAAGAAAATAAAAGTGAGCTAAATACCAATAGGTAAACATAATCAACAGTGTTGGAATACAATAAAGTATCTCAAATAATAATATGAAATGTATATACAAAATTAATAACAAATACAATAAACTAATAACTATTTGAGATTGAATGCCTTATCATAACAATGATTTAAAAGTTATAGGACAGCTGAATATCGGGATTATAACAAAAATTTTACCAAATTTGAATATTAATAAAGATATAGGTTCTATCGAATTTATCTCAATAAATGTTTTAATTATATCAAATATTTTTATAATTTCATTGGATCTTATATGTTACTGTAAAACAACAATTACAACTTAGCTACCAATTATTGAGTAAAATCTACGAGGTACCAATACTCACAAATTTGACAAGGACCAATTCTCTGATCTAATAATATTTCGCTACCCGTAATATATGAGTATCAAACTTAATTCCAATGATCAATATTTTTGTTACTCGCTCGGGGTAAGCACAGAATATATCATGCTTATATTCATGTGGATCAACAGAGATCCACGCCCAAATAGAGTATAAAATATTCAATCTCAACTACATATCAAATCCAACATACATCGTTAAGATATCTATCAATATCTCGGTGCATATTATTCACATGACTATAATTATCTATTTAAATGACTTTAATTCTCCGTGATATAAAAATTAGTATCGGACAATTATAAATTATATTATTGTACTATAAATTTTATTTTCCTTAACACCGTAATACTTTTATATAATTTTTCCTATTTTAACCATAGATAATAAAAAAAATCATACACGTAAACAAAATTAAAGACAATAAAGATTCACCGAGAATATTAGAAAAATTCAAAAATAAACTAAGCATCTAACCAAATTATAAAATTTTACCTGATCTTTAACGAATTTACTGATATACAAATCTTGTTCTTAAAGTCATAAAAATATATTCTATTTTATCACTATCAAATAAAGCTCATGGAATTTCAATTAGTCAAATACAGCACTAATCAAATGCTACCATAACACATTTACACTTGCCTTAATTTAATAAATTACCCCAAATTTTACATTTTACATCTACTTAATTTCTTGGAACAGAGAAACAGTTCATCATGCCAGCACATGGGCATTATGTATAAAGGCTAGATTTAGGTTTTCATCTGTCGCTTATTTATCAATCGATTCCTATATTTTTAGGTAGCTAAAATTTGATTTCATTGATACAATATTAAATTTCATATGTCAAAGTGCAATAATGAGAATATTTTAATCATAAATATATTTATTTATTATATAAATGATTGATTTGTGTATAATTCATCACATCAATCTATTGAAATTTGAAAACCATGGATATTTTAAACTTATAGGGAGCTTATATTTCTCTATCTCAAAAATAATAAGGTACAACCCAATTAGGTCATTTTACTAATAGAGCTTTCTCGAAAGACCTATAACTTTTTCTTTTGATGCACTCCTCCACCTCAGTTGTGGAGACAATTTGCTTTATAAAAGCTCTTAACTCTAAATGATTGGCATATATCCCTAGTTTCTATCTGGTCAGGAGGGTTCAGGTATATTGTTATTTGACTCTTCCTCTCGATTGGAATATCACCAAAATTTTGAGTACATTAGAGATTTCGTTGCCCTAGACCCTCCTTCTTGACCTCAATGTTCAGCGTGACTTCAAGTCAGGAGGAAATAAATCAAGCTTGTGTCTCGTGAGCCACGGTTACCTTTGGCAAAGTGGTTCTCATTGAAGCAACTTTCTCACCTTTCAACCTTATCTTTGAGGTCAAAACTCACTGGTGAAGGATTCCAACTCGATGGATTTAGTCCTCAAATATGTTATAGAGAGACTTCAACATTTTTAACATTTCTTGATATTGAGCAGCCATGGCTCCAATGTCCGATGCAGCTGGCAAGTGAGTTTCTTTGGCTGCCTTCTACAAGGAGAACACTGTAAGAGGGGATATCTTTCGACAATTGACTCAACTATCTATGCGCCCTTATATTTACCATGTTGACTGGTTTGTTAAAGATTATCAATTCGTGAATCTTTGTGAGTGTAATTTTATTGAAGTAAGAAGGTATTGTTTGGTCGTGCTCTCACAAACGGCGCCAATGATACACACCTAAAATCTAAATTATGATTCAAAAATATTCAAATTTGATTAGTAAACATTTTATCCAAATTTTGTGTACTATAATAGTAAACAAGAACTCCAAAAGAATTACGATTTACTCCTCAATATATATTTCAATATTCAAGATATCATTCACTCCCTAAGATATCTTTCAAAAAATGGGAACATGGAAGAGATTGAGACGGTCAGAGAAAATAAGTGAAAGATTTGGCTTCATATGATTATAGAAGAACGACTTAATTAGAAAGCTACATTCTATTTCAACAAATAAGTTAGAGGGTTGCTGTGTTCCTTATTTTGCAGATTCCATCCTATTTTTCAAATAAAAAGGTATATATTTATAGTTACAACGCTAATTGTTGGTACTTTCTTAAAGAGTAACAATCGACTATGATTTAACAGGCTAGGCCAATTGAAAACTGATTAATTTAATCATTATTATATACGTTCTGATCCTGGAATTGATCGAATGTAGCTGACACCTGAAGAATGAACTAACAGTGGTCTATTGATATTTATCAAGTTGAAGACTTTTACCTAAGCTAACCGTTGAGTTGACTAACCACTCGATCATATAAATAGTTCGATTGAACTAATCGCTTGACTAATCACTTGGATATATAGCCATTCAGGCTTATAACTGAATCCGAGTTATATTACATTTAATAACCACATAATTACTTGTTGGATTTTAAGTTAACCTAACTAGAGTTGGAACAAGACCAGTTGCAGTATTATTTGGACTTGGGCCAAATTATTGGGCAGCACTTTCTCATTTACGATTGTTCTAAGCCTATCAACTACTAACACTCTAGGCTGATAAATTAGGTCAACCTGATTAATTCTGTATAAATGCTATCCATCTACCCATTTTTACTACCAGCATTTGTAACTCAAATTTCTCCTCCCATTGTTATGAATTTAAAAATTATTTTTGTAAATTGAGTCAAATCATAAATAAAAATAAGTGAATTTCAGAATGCTCTTGTAAGTTAGAAGCTCTTTTTTTCAAATGTGCATTTGAATTAATTAATCATTGTAGAATTAAAAAAAAAAAAGGTCAAAAAGTAGATTAAACAGTCGACTAATTTATATTACTATATTAGATTTGCTTCAAAACTTTAATTTTCCATTAAACTCTGATGGGTATACCAATAATGGTGGCGCAAGAAAGGTCAACAAAAGCCCGAAATGCAGTCAGCGTTTTAACGGCGGTAGGAAGATGGGCCGAGGCGAAAGCCCGAGAGGCGGTCGGCGTTTGCGTTGGCCGTCTGACAACCTATTTCACAAACGGTCAACCCAGCGTTGACGGTGGTTGGGCCTTTAGAGGCTTTATAAGCGGTGATGGGCCTATTCCATCCTCGCCCACCCATTATCGATTGATGGCCGTCGCTCTCCCTTCGTTCTCCACGAAGGCGGCCAACAAGCTGACGGTCAACTCAGACGTTGACCGTCTGCTCCCTATATATGGGGCCTAAACAAGGCCCTTCTACAATAATGGGCCTGGCTCACTCAGGCCCATAGCCCGTATGGAGGCCAACGACGGACGCCTTTCAGAAAGGTGGTCAACACGCACGCAGACGGTCAACCCAGGCGTTGACCGTCCGTGCTTTGCACATTGGGCCCCAAGAAGCTTTCCAACAGTAACGGGCCTAACCCGTTTAGGCCCATCAGTCATAAAAAGACCAGCCACCGATCCTCAAGGATATTCCACGATCTCAAAAGGAATATCAGCAAGATTGGCGCCCTTCAAATAATGAAGGCGCCAGATCCTCCCAACTCCTTGCCAGCCAAGGAACCTCAACGGTAACATGTTGGGAAGGAAAGAAGCTAACTTGGAAAGTGGTCGACCGCCTCAAATGGAAACAATCCTCCACAGTTGGGCAACGAGGCATCGGCTTTCCAAAAGGAAAGCCTACAGCAGATCATAGGGACGATCACTCCTTCCAAAGAAGGGGGATCGCCATCTTTGCCATAAAAGAGGCCCTGGATCCACCATCCAGGGTACGCTTTCTTGGATACTTTCAATTACGCTCTCAGACATTGAAACTCCCAAAATTGCACAAGCTCTCGGCTACTCAAAATACGTTCATCTTCAACCCTAAGTGTTCTGAGAAACGAGCTCACGGTTCTCAAAGCTGACCAAACTCTCAAACACGATCGAACTCCCAAGGCAACGAAGCGGGTCTTTACACACGTTCTACGCCTTCCGCCATCAGATACGAGAAAGGACTGCGCCTTTCTGACATCTAGAACAAGACACTCCTTTTCCCTCTCCCATTGCTTTCACTCTCTTTCAGTTCCTTCCATTGAAGGCTAGTTTCCTGACTTGAGCGTCGGAGTGTTTTCGGTGGTGTGCAGGATTCGTACTCGGTGAACGGGCCGGTTCAAACCATCCGGAAGAATCCGAATCTGGTGAAGTCGGATCAGTGCACGCATCATTGGCGCCGTGCAGAAAACGCTTACAAAAAGCCTACACAAAGAATCAGAAACTCTCTGTCACCTGCAGCAACAATGGTGAACACGAGAGCACAGGCTAGCGACCCCGCTAGAGATGCTGCTAACCCCGACCAGGGCCGTGCTGCTGATGTCCTGGTCAACGGGGCCACAGGCGAAGTCCCACCGCCTTACATTCAACAACTGGTGGAGCAGATGCAGGCTAACAATCGCCTGCTCCAACTGCTTTGTGAGCAGAAAGAACAGCAACAACAAGCGGCTCCACCAGCAGTTATTCCCGCTCCTGCCACCAAGAAAGGTGGCCAGAGGAAGAAGAAGCCGGCCAAGAGGCCCGAAAAAACTGGGAACAATCTGGCTCCAGCGTCCTCCCGCGTCCCTGGCCAGAACAGGCCAATGGAACGCTCCGGGAGTACGTCTCCGACAGAGAGCCCGGAAAGGAGGAATCCTCGATATTCTCGGCGAGGAAGACCGCCACCTGAGTCTGGAGCGAGTCCCGGATCGCCAATTCCCACGAGGAGGCGTAGGCCAGGCTGCTGAACGAACCGCGGAAGCAAGACGGAGTTGAGAATTTCCTCGGCTCAAGAGATCGACAAACGCCACTCGTGCCGATCCACGAGTGGACCAAATCTGGAACCACGTGTTCCCGGAATGGCCAGCGCGCCATCGACTTGGGACAGTCACCTTTCATCATGAAATCTGAGCCGTCCCTTTGCCGTCTAAGTTCAAAATGCCGTCCCTTGACTTATACGATGGGGGGCGGTGATCCGGTTGATCACTGGATCACTTCCGCACCCATCTAAGTCTCTGAGGGCTAGAAGACTCGGCGATGTCTTCTTCCCGCTTACGCTGAGGGAGACGCCCGAATGGTTTCACCATCTCCCTTCAAGCTCTGTCGGCAGTTTAGTGAACTCACAGACCTCTTCCTAGCTCGGTATGCATCGAGCCGGCGGGAAGAGAAAGCAGTAGTGGCACCTCTCCCACATAAAGCGAAAACAGGGAGAGAACCCACGGCGCTTTTTGATCGCCGTGTTTGAGGCCGAAGGATTCCTAAGATTGCGAGGAGATGAAGTTGGCGGCTTCATCTCTCAAGATCGACTTATGGAGATTTTTTCAAGCACTTGGCCCACAAAAATCCCCCAGACATTCCGCGAGGCGGAATCCATTACTGGGAGCCCTACAGCTGAGAAGAGGCCAACGAGGCAAAACGTCCAGCAGGCGGATCGGCCTCGGCCGATCCACGGAGAAGGAAAAAAGAAAGTTTCTTTGCGGAGAACACCCCCTTGAAGCTTATTGCCAGGCCCAGGCTCCCGAGCGCGAGATTACGGGCCCACCACTTTTACATCCTTGACAGACACGCGCTCCAATGTTCTAATGCAGATCCGTGAGAAAAGTTTCTGAATTGGCCAAAGACATCGAAAAGGACTCGAAAATCGGTCTAAGTGCGTGACTTCCACCGCTCTGCTGGCCACTCAATCAAGACTACAAGACGCTGCGAGAGGGAAATCGAAGACCTGGTCGCGCAGAGGACATCTCACTCGATTTGTCGATGGACCAGACGAGAACTTCGGGAGCGGCCCAGAGATGAAGAGGGGCGGGAGCGAGACGCCTCCCGAAACCGGATTGCGGCGAGTAGTTAACATAATCACCACCCGACTGCCCAGAGCCCGAGAGAACAGCGGAAGCGAGGCCCAGGAGGAAGAAGCGTGGATGAGTAGACAACATCATTAGCTTTAGTGATTGTGACTCGAACCATGTAATCTCCCCATGTCGACCCCCCTTGTAATTTCGGCACTCGTTTGAGATGGTACTTCGGACTACCAAGTGAGGCGAGTCTTTATTGATAATGATAGCTCTAAAGACTTGCTTTATTTGGGACGCGTTCTTTAGATTAGGCCTAAAAAGAATCAACTAAAACCTCTTTTGAAGGACCTTTATACGGCCTTGACAATGAACCCGGTGCCCGTTCAAGGGACAATCCAAGCCCGGAAGTCACCACAGGCACCTACCCAAAAATGAAGTCGTATGCTAACCTTTCTAGTGGTTGATCGCCCTCTGTGTACAACGCGATACTAGGCGGTCCGTGCCTAACAGCGTTTGGGCGATCACGTCGATTCCACATCGAAAATAAAATTCCCAACGCCCTACGGCGTCGGAGAAGTTCTCGGGAGATCGGAGTCACAGGCGGACTGTTACATGCCCAGTTGCTCCCTAGTGGCGAAGCGGCACGGTGGGTGAACTCGATCACCGAGGCGAACCACCTTGCGGCCCGGCGCGAACTGGTGAAGCCACGGATCCGATTCCTTTGGACCGGGAGAACCAGGATAAGTGTGTCAGTTGGCGGCTCACTCACTCAAGGCCCACTACGATGAATTAATCGCGTTCCCTACGAAGGAACGCGGACCTTTTTGCCTGGACTCCTGCAGACATGCCCGGGATTTCAGCTGAGGTGATGGTCCACAAGCTGGGCCTTGATCCAGACCGAAAGCCGGTAAGACAGAAGCGGAGGAATCACTCCGTCAAAAAACTGATCGCCATCCGAGAGGAGGTGAAGAAGGCATTCGGGCGACGCAGCTTCATTAGGAAAGTCCGATGATCGGATTGGCTCTCAAACGTCGTCTGGTTAAGAAGAGCAACGGGAAATGGCAGATGTACGTCGATTTTACCGGCGTCAATAAGGCTCCGCCCGAAGGACGGCTTTCCCTTGTCCGGATTGACTTCTTTGGTTGACTCACGGCTGGCGAGGGCATGAGTGCTAAGCTTCATGGACGCTTATTCGGGCTCTGACCGGATCGGCAATGAGTCCAAGACGAGGAGCATACCTCGTTCGCGACGGACAAGGCACCTATTGCTATAGGGTCATGCCCTTCGGGTTAAAGAACGATGGAGCCACATACTGATTAGTGAACAGGATGTTCGAAAAAGAAAAATTGGTCGCAACATGGAGGTCTACGTCGGCGACATGCTGGCCAAGAGCGAGTCACGGGCGACCACATACGTGACTGGAAGAGTCATTTTGGGGTGCTCGCCACCACCAAATGAAACTAAATCTGAGCCAAGTGTGTCTTCGGGGTAGCCTCGGGGAAGTTCTTGGGTTTCATCGTCTCCCGGCGAGGATTGAGGCAAACCCGGAAAAGATTAAGGCCACTGGGCCGACATGGCTCCCGAGAAACGTAAAAGGCGTTCGGCGATTGGTTGGTAGGCGGTGGGCCTTCTCTGTCCCGCTTCCTCGAAGTCCGGAGACAAGTACCAACCCTTCTTTAAAGCCTTAAGAGGACAAAGTCTAACAGTTCAGGTGGACGGTGATTTGCCAGACCGCCTTCGATGAGTTCAAGCAAGATGCTCGCGCCCACCGTTGTTAGCATCTCCCAAAGACGGAGAGGAGTTGTACCTTTACTTGGCAGTATCGGAAGCATCCCTCAGCTCCGTCCTTGTGCGCCAGGAGTCCGATATTCAACAACCGGTCTATTATGTGAGCAAAACATTGACCGGCCCAAAAACTCGCTACCCGCGTGCTGAAAAAATGGCACTGGCCCTTATCTTCGCAGCGCGAAAATTGAGGCCATACTTTCAGGCGCATCGCGTAGTGGTCCTTACGGACCAGCCACTGAAAGGCATACTCCAAAAGCCCGACATTTCGGGGCGATTGGTAAAGTGGGCCATTGAATTGGGTGAGTTCGACATCGAATTCAGGCCCAGACCTGCCATAAAGGCGCAGGCTCTGGCAGACTTCATTGTTGAGACCACAACACCAATTCAAGATGAACAGCCCACAGAAAACGAAGAGCAGCCTGATGGGGCCCCAGAATGGACACTCCACGTGGGCCGGATCGTCCCACTTGACGGTGGCGTAGGCGGGGTGATCTTAACAACCCCCGACGGATTCGAGATCAAGTATTCCCTGAAACTTGATTTCCCGTGACCAACAACATCGCAAGTACGAAGCCTACCGGGCCGGCTTGCGATTGGCAAAGGAGTGCTCTGCAAGAAGTTGGCAATCCACGGCTGACTCGAACTAATCGTCAACCAGGGTCAAGCGGGGATTCGAGGCAAACAACCCCTTCCTTGGCAGTGCACAGCAAAGGCAAAGGAGACCATCCGGGGCTTGACAAGCTGACCACAGTTCACATTCCTCGAGCGAGAAAATTGGAAGGCGGACCGGTTGGCTAGGCATTTCCGCCGAGAACCCAGAGCAATATTCGAGGGACATGCGGGAGACCCTGAACGCTCCGAGTATAGAAAGCGAGGGAGGCCATGCGATTTCCGAGACGAAAAAGCGTATGACTCCTTACCTTAGATACTTGGCCGACGGATCACTCCCGGAAGACACTGAAAAGGCCAAGCAGATTAAAAAGACAGCTGGCTGGTACACAGTAGTTGACGGACGACTGTATCGCCGCGGATACTCAACTCCTATCTTCGCTGTCTATCCCCCGAGGAGGCAGACTACGCGCTGGGCGAAGTTCACCTCGGGATCTGTGGATCACACGTAGGCGGGAAGAACCTAGCTTTTAAAATTATGCGGCAGGGCTACTACTGGCCCTCAATGAAAAAGGAAGCGCTTGAGTTTGTTAAGAAATGTGAGAGCTGCCAGCTTCATGGCAACCTTCACCACCGGTGATCCCACCGACTCGAAGTCCCTTCAGCTCCGTGGCCCTTCGCACAATGGGGCTCGACATTCTCGGCCCATTTCCCATTGCCACAGGCAGAGAAAATTCATCATAGCGTGCATCGACTACTTCACTAAGTGGGTCGAGGCCGCCCCGCTTGCAAAGATCCGCGAACACAATGCTCTAGAGTTCCTTCGCGAGGAGCATTGTCTGCCAGTAGCGTCCCTGAGGTCGTGGTAACCGATAACGGGACTCAATTTTCAGGGAAACGCTTCACAAGTATTGCACCAGCCTTGGAATCAAGCTGGTCCACACTTCGGTAGCATACCCCCAGGCCAACGGACAGGTGGAGGTCACAAACCGTAGCTACTCCACGGGTTAAAGACTAAGTTGGAGGACGCTGGGGGCTCCTGGGCAGACGAGCTCCCATCCGTCCTCTGGTCTTATCGTACAACCCCAAAGGAACCAACGCGCGAGACGCCCTTTAGCCTATGTTACGGGACCGAAGCGGTAATTCCGGTTGAAATCTAGCTCCCAAGTCTCAGGGTGGAGTCCTTTGACCCACAGACTAACTCCCAGAAAATCAGGGAGCATTTGGACTTGCTAGAGGAAGCCCGCGACGCCGCCAGAATACAGACAGCAGTGTACCAACACCGAGTTGCCCGATACTACAATAAAAAGGTAAAAGCCCGGCAATTCGACGTTGGGGATTTAGTCCTACGAGGCATTAAGGCCACAGGCAAGCTGGCCGGCCGAAACAAGCTCTCTCCCAACTGGGAGGGACCTTTCCTAGTCTCCGCCATCCTGCGCAACGGAGCGTACAAGCTCCAGAACTATGAAGGAAAGTTGGTCCCACGAACATGGAACGCAACCCACCTGAAGCGCTACTTCCAATAGGGAACTCAGGTACGCACTTACTCACTCCTGTGCATTCATTCGTGTGCTTGTTTTCACTTTGAAAAAATGGGAGTTTACTTAGCATATAGAATCCTAGGCCATATGAACTGCGTTTGCCTTGCAGGTATCCACCCGACCTAGACTGCCCCTAAGTCGGGAGGGTCTTCACCCTCTCGTTAAACCCTAGTCATCTAGGTGGCCCAAAAAGTGGTCTGAAACCCTGGTCATCCAGGTGGCCCATAAGCGGTCTTAAACCCTAGTCATCCAGGTGGCCCATAAGCGGTCTTAAACCCTAGTCATCTAGGTGGCCCATGAGCGGTCTGAAACCCTGGTCATCCAGGTGGCCCATGAGCGGTCTTAAACCTTGGTCATCCAAGTGGCCCATAAGCGGTCTTAAACCCTAGTCATCTAGGTGGCCCATGAGCGGTCTGAAACCTCGGTCATCCGAGCGGCCCAATAGCGGTCGTACTAAACCTTGGTCATCCAAGTGGCCCATAGCGGTCTAAAAACCTTAGGGCAAGAATGGCACTTGACGACCTCTTTTCGGGGAGCGCAAAGAACATCATCAACGGCGGTCGAAGGAGAAGCATTTCTTCTCAACATTGGACAGCCCAGTCTTCACTTGAACAAGCGCCACAAGGTGGTTCTTACAAACCGCTGCCCGACTTAAGGATCTCACTCCTTAGGCGGCCGGCCAACCAAGTTGGCTACTCCACGCGCCAACCTCCTTTTTGAAGTGATGGCGTGATTAAACAATAAACGAGAAGCGTTCCTTCTCTAACACTGACTGTCCAAGTTTTCGCTTGGACAGCACCGTAAGGTTGGTTAATGCAACCACCTGCCAAGCCTGGGGGCTCAGTTCCTTAGGCAACTGAGTAACGGTCGCCGGCCAACCAAGTTGGCCGCCCCATACAACGACTCATGCAAACAACAAACACAAAGCAATAAAAGGCAATGGACACTGGACTGAAAAAGAGTTTCCATTTCATTAAGTATGTTACAATTTACATGCTATCCGAAAAAAAAAAATACAGAAGGCTACAGGGCTGGCGGACCACCCTGGCTGTCTCGGGGCTCACCCACCAGATCTTTGCATTGCGCTACGCGGTTTCTTTGGTTGATAAACTCCATTGGGAAGTCCGGAGCGATCAACCGCGCAACACGGCGTCCAATGTTGAGCCCCTCCAACAGCTGGGCGTGTAGTGCGCCCCCAACCTCATGAGGGTCATCCGAGATGCCAACTCGTTCTGCGGCCGGCTCGTCTGCGAGGAGTTTGTTGCTCGCTTTGATCGATCATCCTCTTCCTTTATGCGAGCAACCTCTCGCCTTGACTCCTGACCTCCGCCTTGACTCGGCGCTCTCTGCCTCCACGCTGCCATAACGGCCTCAGCGGTATCTGCTCACGGAGCTCCCCTCCAGAGGCGGCCAGCTTGGCATCTAGCCAGGCTATTTCTGCCTCCTTCTCAGCTAGTGCCTCGTCACGCTGCACCATTGCCTTAAAAAGTGCAGAGGCAACCTTCAACGGCTGCACAAACAACGAACAGAAGACAGGTTAGAAACCTTGAAGGGACAAGGAATGGGGAATCAACCGTCAAGAATCATACCTCCATAAATTTCCTCGTGGGTCCCTTAGGCCTGGCCTCTAGACCAGGCTCAGGTGGTGGAGGGCCAGGAGCATCCTCTCGCGCCGAGCACACCGCTGCCTCCTCCAGAATTCTCTCCAAGAGCTCATCATCCCAATAGCGGTGGCGGGCTCCTCTCTGGCGGCCTGCGGAGCAGGCTTGGCAGCTCTCTCTTGCGGCCTCTGGAGGCAGTGCGCGACAGTTCCTTCCTCTGGCGGCCTTTGGAGCAGCGGTGGTAAATCGGCTCGTGACGAAGGCTCCACAATATAAACGCGTGAACCCTCGAGCACATCGCGAGGCGGCTCCTCTGCGGATCCCATCCGGGCGCGCTGGAATCGGGCTCGCCGCGAGGCTTGGCGAATAACTCCTCGGGCATCCGCCGGCTGTCTCAACGGACCTCTCCGCTTCGAAGTGCTGCCGGGACCACCGCATCCCCGCTGACCACGAGATCGATCACAGTGAAGAGGATGATGAGGGTGTGGTTGTTGCCCTCTCGGCTTCTTCCTCAGAAGACATTGGGCGGATGAGTAACTTCTTTGAGTCATCAGGCCTCAACATTTTAATTGGAGGATGCGGCTTCTGAACCGGGGACGGCGGTCCCCATTTAACCTTTTTGGTTTCCTCAGGGGAAACCAAAAAATCCCTCCTAAACTCGTCGGGATTTTGCCGTATCGCCTTGGTTAGCCAGGCGTAGGCAGAGCTCTCCGCCGCAGACGGCGTACCTAGATGTATGTCCGGGATCTTACCCCAGTCCCGCGCGATAGGCCACTTGTCTCCCACCTTTACAAAGAAGAACCGGTTTTTTCAGTTCTTCAGGAAGTCGTGGATGGCCTTATTTATTTTTATCCCCGTACGAGGGCTAAGTGAGATCAACTCCGCCCCCTGGGTCACCTTAAAAATGACCTTAAGGCCGAACATCCGAACTTTTGGTCAATCTTAGGGAAAAATGCATAGGGTGCGGATATACCTCATTGCATTGGCATGAAGGTGGGCAATGGGTACTTGCGAGGCCGCAAGATCGACTCAAGCTCCTCCCGTGACAGCGGCGGCGAAGGCCGCTCCTCATGTGAGCCTCGCGCGGTAAAATAGCCCTTCGGTGGGAAAGAGGCTTTATCGTCCACGCACAGGACCTTCCGGGCCATCTCTTCGGGATGTTAAATTCGACGCACAAGGCCTTAATATCATTTTCCCTCAAATCGGATGAGAAATCCGCCACGGAAGCCATGATCGGAAAAGGCTTTAGGGTTTCTTGAAGGACTCAGCTGGGAAATGAGAATGAGGAAGACGAAAGGTTTGGAGGCGTAAGCGATTTCAAACAAAGCGGAAGGAAAACTTAAGTGCCAAGCATGCAAAAGGACGCCCGTTAGTCCCGCCACGCGTCACCTCCTCATTTGACCGGCAAAGAAAAGGACGGGACTCGCACGAAACCCCTCATTAATGGCACCGTCGGGATTGCCACGTGTCGCCACTCCACTCGACCCGCCAAAGGCGGATCTCTCGGCGTATTAATGACCGGATCTCCTCCCAACCAAAGGAGGACGCGTGTCGCTTTACGCCTTGCGGCCAAACTGGCGGCCAGTCATTCTCGGGTGGCGAGGCGGTCGACAATTACGGAACTCCGGAATTGACCGGAGACGATCAACAGTGCGGAATAGGAATTGACCGGGGGCGATCAACAATTGAAACTCCGAAATTGACCAATGGCGGTCAACACGGAACAACCGATTGACCGGACGATCAACAATGCAAGTACTCGGAATTGGCCAAAGCGATCAACAATTTGGTCAAGCCCTCCTTCACGCTTTTATAAGTTCTCACGGGAATCTCAAGGCAAGGAAAACGTCCCATTATGAACATCGAGGCCGAATCGCCACCGGATGGGGAAGCTAGTGATGGAGTACACCGATAATGGTGGCGTCAAAAAAGGTCAACAAAAGCCCGGAAAGGCCAGTCAGCGTTTTAACGGCCCGGTAGGAAGATGGGCGAGAGGCAGAAAAGCCAAAAGGCGGTCGGCGTTTGCGTTGGCCGTATCTGGCTAACCTACTTCACAAGCAGTCAACCAGCGTTGACCAGGTTGTTGGGCCTTTAGAGGCTTTGCGGTGATGATCCTATTCCATCACGG
Source organism: Nepenthes gracilis (assembly GCA_033239525.1). Taxonomy (NCBI): domain Eukaryota; kingdom Viridiplantae; phylum Streptophyta; class Magnoliopsida; order Caryophyllales; family Nepenthaceae; genus Nepenthes; species Nepenthes gracilis. The sequence goes on along the minus strand of BSYO01000007.1, from coordinate 8,629,335 downwards.
CCCACGGCCCATCGGTTGATCGTCCGCCACTCTCCCCCCGTTCTCCACGGCGCGCTAACAAGGCGGACGGTCAACTCAGACGTTGACCATCTGCTCCCTATATGAGGGCCCAAACAAGGCCCTTCTATAGTAATGGGCACGGCTCACTCGGGCCCATGCCGTATGGAGGCCAACGACGGACGCCTTTCATAAGGACGGGCAACACGCCCTAGGCAGTCGACCCAGGCGTTGGCCGTCGCGCTTTGCACATTGGGCCCCAAAAGCCTTCAACGATGACTTGGGCGACCCGTTTAGGCTCATCGGTCATAAAAGGCCACCCACGATCCTCGAGGATATTCCACGATTTCAAAAGGAATATCAACAAGATTAGCGCCCTTGAATAAGGAAGGCGCGCGAGATCCTCCCAACTCCTTACCCGGCCCAAGGAACCTCAACGATAACATCTTTGGGAAGGAAAGAAGCTAACTTGAAAAGTGGTCGGCCGCCTCGAGAAAGAAACAATCCTCCACACGGTTGGAGCAAGTATGACTTCCAAAGAAAGGCCAAGCGGTAGATCATAGGGACGATCACTCCTTCCAAAGAAGGGGATCGCCATCTTTGCCATAAAAGGCCCCTGGATCCACCATCCGGGCACGCTTTCTTGGATACTTTCAATTACGCTCTCGGACATTGAAACTCTCGAAGTGACCGCACAAGCTCCGGGGCTACTCAAAACACGTTCATCTTCAACCCTAAGTGCGAGAAACGAGCTCAGTTCCCAGCTGACCAAACTCTCAAACACGATCAAACTCCAAGGCAACGAGCGGGTCTTTACACACGTTCTGCGCCTTCCGCCATCTAGATACGAAAGGACTGCGCCTTTTCGACATCCGAACAAGACACTCCTTTCCCCTCTCCCATTGCTTTCACTCTCTTTCAGTTCCTTCCATTGAAGGCTAGTTTACTGACTTGAGCGTCGGAGTATTTTCGGTAAGATTACATCCCGCCGTTAACGCTGACCTCTTGTTCGTTTTAGTGGTGTGCAGATTCGTACTCGGTGAACGGAGCCGGTTCAAACCATCCAGAAAAATCCGAATCTGTTCGAAGTCGGATCCAAGTACACATCAAACTCATTTAATTAACAATATTCCATAACGAATTTTCTAATAGCTGCACTCAAATAGCCATATATACAATAGCAAATCTCAAAACTTAATAAAACCAGTGACTCTTAGTATAAATTGTCATCTTAGGACTTAAAAAAGTTACATGTACACAACCTAAAATAATTGGCTCACAAAGCAAATACAAAGCGATGTGAAGCCTTCTTACAAAGGAAGGGACATGGTATAATTCTCCTACATCAAACTTTTAATTTCAACAGCTGAGATAATGTAGTATAAGATAAATGACAGATATTAAAATACTTCATTCAAGCAAAAATCATCTACAAATACAGCAGAAGGAGAAGGTTAAAAGGGTGACCATTTGGATTGGAATTCAACTGAAGTACTTCTTTGGTTGAGAGATTCCATGTTATGCCAATCCCCATGAAAGATCAAATTTCTGAACACGCCTAGAACTATGGCATTGGTGTCGTGAGCGCCGTGACAATGTTAAGTCAGATTTTGCTCATCAGTTTGCTGAATAAAGTGTGTCGACCTTCAGCAACGATCTCACCCGTTCCTTTATTTTTGAGGACAACAGCAGCAGTAAAGATGTTACCCTTTTGTCCCAGAAGCCTCGCCGTTATCTCAACCTCATCCTATCAGATATGTAATTCAGAGATTCAGGCCAACATACAAAAAACTAAGTTATGATTGTCAAGAAGACTTGTTTCATGAGTTGCAACTACGACGTCAGTTATTAAGTCCTTGGGATTGGTGTTAGCAATGCTCTATGCTATTTGAGATTCTTACGATGACAATAAATTCATTTTACATTTCAACGAAACAATAAAAATAAAATATTAAATCCAACTAAATAGGATCGGTTATTTAAATCTGTTTTCCCCATTTCACTTGATTCAGTGCAATATGTATAAATAATAAAATTAATTTCCAATCATTTAACCTATAAGTTGTTTGAGCTTCTTATAATTGACAATTCATTCTACATTTCGATGATACAACAATAATAAAATTTTAACTCCCACAAATTTCGGTCAGCTATGTAAATCTGCTTTCTTTATTCCACTTGATTTGATGTAATACCCTTTCATAATAAAATCAGTTTTTAACTCATTTGAACTATATGCTATTTGAGCTTTTTACAACCGACAATATATTCATTTCACATTTTGAGGGTATAACAATAATAAAGCCTTGAGACCATTCAATGAGGTCAAAAATGTAAATCTATTTTCTTCATTTCACTTAATTTCGCACAATATTGTTTGAGAATAAAATCAATTTTAAATCATTTGAGATTATTGCACTTGATAGTCCATTCAGTTTACATTTCGATTATACAATAAAAACAGAGCCTTGAGTCTTACCAAGTAGGGTTGATTAAGTAAATCTATTTTCTCTATTCCATTTGATATAGGGTAACATCTTGTGAAAGTAAAATCAATTTTGAATTATTTTTTTCTACCACACTCCAAATTCTCCTAAGCCTACATATTTCTTTTTTTCTTATCACCACAATTAACTCACTTTTTCCTACATGTGCATTATTTAACCTACATTTTAAGTGCCTGAATCACCTAATTCATCCTTCCCTCATCATATACCTCATGAGTGAACTCGTTTATGCTTCTCCGGTAAAAAACTAATCAAGAGATAATGGCAACAGTCAAGAGTTGCAGTTATAATTATTTAACCACAAAAAGAAAACCAATATGACATCAAGCATAGTGTTGGGTACAAACAAAGAAGCATATGATGCCATTTGTCACACTGTTGAAAAAAATCTATCAACAATAACATTACTGACATTGACAATAGCACAAGTTTGCATATCTATGGTTGTCCATTCAAATTCTTTTTCCCCCATACTACTTGATCAAGGCAATACATCCTCTAGATATTGAAGAGCAATCAATTTTATACTACGTTTTTTATGCCATTAACTGCCCACAAATTATTATCCCACTACTACTGTATTGCTCTTCCAACTGCCTCTAGCATAATCAAATCACCAATGCTGCAAAAGCATTAACCATCTCAAATCAATTTCTCTCAAATTATGGTTTTTATGGGCCAACAATTTCATCGATCTTCATAATCACCGGATGTCATCATACTACATAAATGACTTAAAAGTGGTAGGGCAGACATCACAATGAACAAAATGGTACTAGATTGCAGAATCACCCAAAAACAATCAGGGAAAGAAGTCTCTTGCAATTTGACATCAATAATTCTGGATCTCCATAACTAGACCCTTTTGGACAGATTATAAATGGAAAAACAGCCTAATATGGTAATCAAGAATTCAAAGAAAAAGAACAATTGTGCAATGCAAAGCATCAACTTGAAAGGGCAGCCATGGAAAGCCTCCTCAACCAATTCTAAATCGATCAAGTCATCAGGTATATCGAGGCCGAAAAGGAAGGGTCACAGAATCACTTACATATACTTTTGCATTTGAGGCATAAGAGATGGACATGTTCACAGATACAGCATTGGTAAAGCCCTCTTTGAAAATCACAGAACAACCAACTTCATCAACTAGGTTTGCGATTGCACCAGAAGATAAATAGCCAGTCCTGTCCTGCAGGAAAGAAATAAAAGGATGAAGCTCATCAGTTCATATTTCAAGAACATATAAACCACTCAAACATAGATTTGACAAAAACTTTGTTTACTATCAAAATATGTAAAATGATTCATTCAGAAATCAGAAACTTACTATGCTCAGAAGTCAACCCATGACAAAGGTTTGTGGATGAAGAAAGGCCCAATAAAATTCAGCCCAAATAAGGCCCGGCGGCTCAATGATTCCGACCCAAAAAGCAAGCCCATATGCCATGCGCAACTTACCCATTCGTCCTTATCCACAGCAGCGGTTCAACAGGTGGTTATACAACACTCCACGTCTCTATAAAAACCTCTTTTATTCTCGCGGAAAAAGGGAAGAGGCGCAAAAAAAGGACCAGAATGAGGAAAACAGCCAAATTAACCAGAGAAAAAATCCAAAAAAAAGGGGGAACGGCCGAAACAGCCAAGGAGGCAGAGAAAAAAGGAGAAAAGGAACCACCCACTCCGGCCATAAGAGGTGACCTGAAGATGTTAGTCATCCATCTCAAAAGGATTATCCTCTTTCAAGAGGACTCTCTCTCTTCCAGGAAGCCTATCTTCCATATTTCTAAGAAACCCCCCAATATGGATCAGATTTAAGACACTTTCAGTGGGTACACCTCTAAGCCGTTTATCAATAGGGCGTATCCACGCTTTATCCACTGCATATACATCTTCCATGTATCTTTTGATACTCTTGGAAAAACATCTGACTTGAGCGTCGGAGGATTTACAGTGAGAGCAATTTTCACTGTCCTCTGACCTCTCGTTTTCAGTTGTGTTGTGCAGGGTTCAGGTTCAAGGTTATAGAAACCGGATCCGCATTAAATCGACCAACATGAAGATCAGATTCACGGCTCCTAATCCGTAGGATAACCTGAATTCCTGATTTGCAAGAGTTGCTTACCTCCATTTTTGCTATTCCCATATTCTGATTTTAGACAGGACAGCAAAAGGCTTCTATCAACATATTTTGTGCAGCTCTCAATAAGCGAAGAGAAAGAAGGAAGAAAGACCGACCTCTTATTCTTCGAGAAAAAAATGTTAACAGGGATTCACATAGGCCGTTTATAATCATTTCTACATTGTTATTTATAAAGTAACAGGATAATAAAATGATTTGTATAATATTTTTAATCTCATAAAGTTTTACGGCCACATTCCTCCCTTAGATGGAAAAGGCGAGTTCAAGCCATCTGGGCATAACAGTTGGCAGTTTTTCCCCACCCCTCATTGCTTGTAATAAAATTATAAAATAAAATAAACAGAAGCCGCAGCTTGATTATAACCCAGAGAGAGATCATTTATAACCCCCTGCATAATAGTAACTTAAGGACACTCGTTTTTTAAAATATGAATAAGAAAATTGAATGAATTTCCATTTTTTCGCTTCCCGAAGTTATTGTCAGGAATAAGTTCAATTTAGCTTCTTCAGAAGATAACATACTATTCTGTGAGTCTCACTTGATCATTTTGAGCATTCTTCTCCCTTTTCTCTTTTCAGATTTCAATTCATCAACATAATTTTCGTGGACAACTGTTAAGACAGTAAATTATTGGGCAAAAATAACTGTTCAAAAGCACCTATAATGCATAATTTTCTCTTTTCGATAGAAGTACATAATAAAATAGATTTTTTTAAAATCTCAATGAGATTTAATGTACGCAAATGCGATAATCATTAAAAGAACAACATGAAAGTTTACCTTTTTTCCATAAACCTGGTTCATGATTCACATATTCGGCGAAATTGGAGAACATTTCGTATATGTACAAACTGAGAAATTATTCAATTGCACTGCGCATTGTTTATTATGCAGTAAATGAAAGGGATCGAGATATCACTCACGGCGAGGCGCGGGGGAACCATGTAAGTACAAACGACGAGCCCTGGTTCGACTCGGTCGACACGGATGCCTCGAAGGGAAAAGTCTTCGTAGAAACTCTGTTCGACGTTAGCTCGGTGAGGATTAACGATCAGTCGCGACACGCTCTCGGATTCCTCGTTAGTCAACTCGAGCATACGTTTCGCTCTCTCCATCAAAGACCCTTCTTCCCAGTTTTCGCCAGTGGCTAATGAAATGCAAGTCATTTTATATTATTGGCAAGTGCAGCGACGCTGCCCTGGCCCACCCGCGTAGAGGGCTGCCGTCATATAAATAGATTTAAAATAATTATTTCTTTCAATATAAAATTTACATATTAAAAAGGTTAATTTGAACAATTATTTTTAATATTCAAACATTAAGAGTTCAATTTTCCCCTCTCCACCCATTGATTTTATTTTATTTTATTGGATTCAATATAAAAAAAATTAACTTAACTAGATAAAATACGGTCCCTAGGATTGTAAGCTCGTGAAGAAATACAAAACAATTAAATTTTTAGATTTGGAATAGACACTTGACCCGTCAAATGCCCAAATAACTGAATTATGGATAATATTAAAAATCAAGATATCTAATAATTTGACAGAAGATTAAATCAAATATTGAATCTTGACGAACAGTTATAAAAACTAATAGATAAATATCCATATAAAATAAACAGTTATAACCACTAAACTATAAATATTAAATTATGGACAATTACAAACTTATGTAATGGTTGGGTCTCCAACCAACGTAACACCTCAATTATAGTCATATCAATTTTAAAAATATAACACACAAATTGATAGTAAAATTATGTATTATTCACACAGTCAAGAAGATCTCGAATCAAAAGGAGAAATGCAAATATAGAACATGAACCTTAATATACTCACGTCTTTTAATATTCACAGAGCTAAGCCATCTAATCCTCATATTCTTTCATCCACAATTTCTTATTATCTTTTATTTTCATGAAAAGATTTCTAATATGAGTATTAAAAGATATTATGGGAAATGAATTCCGTAGTTTTAAACCTTTTGTTAATTGTGGTTGTGTGCAGGATTTGGATAAAAAAAATTCAAAGTTTCAACTCGACTTTACTCGAACGAGTAGCCAAATCTCAAATACATCATTAGCATTGTCTACGGAAATGTGGTTAAGCCACTCGTTCCTACTTGGTCGAAGTTCCACCCATCCAAAAGCGATTCACATTTTCAATAAAAAGGGTGAATACACGGATACAAGGTCAAGTAAGCTTACCACCAAAAGACGTCACATCTTGTGGCTTTAGCAAGGAAGAGGGTAGCCACAAAAACGCTCGCCTACCAACAAATCCGAATGCCGAAGCCTTAGCAGCTCATATTGACATGTCAAAGGTATTGAGTTTATTGTGGGATAAAGTTGAGGGCTAAACAAATAAAGCAGTGGGCCTCTACTAGTAAGCATCAACCTCAAGAAGAAGATAAGAGGAAAGAAAATTGCTTCAAAGGGTGCATGTTACGCTCCTTCGTACTAATCATTCTCCATGAAAGGATATCAAGAAGAAGTCAAGAATTCCATAAGCTCCCGATACGCTCCTTCGTACTAATCATTCTCCACTTGAAGGATGCTTAAACTTCAAGGCCATAGAAGAAATTTCAAAGTAACGAAATCCACAGTATAACTAGCGTTCCGTATTGGGAGGAAAGGTCATGTAATAGCATGCTTAAAACCCTGTTAGACTAACAAATGTTACATGTGTCTACTAATAGGTACGGACTGCATTCTCATTTTCGTGATTAACTATTTATTATATATATCCATAATTATATATAGGATTCATATACCTTACTACATCCTTAATGGCGCCAACATCGTATTTTAAGAATATTGCGTCAGATCCTATTAAAGAAAAATGTTATCTAAAAACCAAATTCGATCCATAAAATCCTACGGTAGCATACATAATATCCATAACAATAAGTAGAAGCATACTAACCAATAGCTCCAAAAATAAGACAGATTATGTCATACCTTTGGAATTTCTACAGTGTTACATATATATTTCAACTTAAGCTACATTAAGTCCTAAACTTGATGTAGTTCTCTCACTACATCCCCTAAATATAAAGCATAATTTAAATCTTCTATCTTCACTCCTATCATAATACATCAAACCTATAAGTCTAAATCTCTCTTGTCTTTTCTCCTACTCATCCAGTACTAACTCAGGCCTTTTATCTGAGCAGTTAGAAAAATAACAAGTGAGTGAGCCAACTATTCAATAAGGTACAAATAAACAAAGATATGTAAATTTATACTTAAAATAGATATGTACAGATATTAGAGGAATATGATTTATATAAATATGCATGCCCTTTTAATCTTTATCTTCTAAGTTCGTACTTATCATCTATCTTGAGGGATTAGAGTTAGTAGGCCTTACCAACTAACGAAACGGTTAATCGAGAAAAAGATCATGTTATTCCACACGATGTAAGGCTAATTTCCAATGTGTAGTATATTTCTAGCCAAGTATATGAGGCCAATTGTCAATATGCCACCAGAAGTTCCCCTATGGCTCATGAGTAGTTCTCAAGTTTTCACTGTAATATCCTAAGGAGTGCTAAGGATATTACCCGTGCCAATACGCTGCCAAGATACACGGTTAGGATAATTATTGAGTTTTTACAGTAATATCAATGGTATGTCAGGGAATATTACCCAAAATAAATCCATAATCCAATTTCTTAATTTATACTTAACACTTGATATGGAAGCTTTTACGTTATTCATAATTTTTGTTCATTTATTTTCTCCATTCTGAAAGAAAATGCTTATTCGAATCAAAAATCAAATTTACAAAACTTCCATACTGAAAAAGCACTTTTTGTGCTAACATGAACAATCAAGTTTTGACCCCGAAAAATATAGCGGAAGTAAAAACAAATAAATATCCAATACACGTAAAGGATATTTAATTCTAGATGCTAACGAGATAACAAACATGCACGATACAAATAATTATAAGCAATAAAGATAAATACGCAATTTTTGGTGACGAAGTGAAAACTCGATACCCACGGTATCGAGAAAAATACTCCGGGCTTCAACGGCCAGGGAAGCAATGCACTATGAAAATCAACTTACAGACCGGGTGGTAACGACGCGCTAACCTAGCCGACTTACTCCCGTCACGTGATCCCTACCAAGGAACTCCTTGGATTTGCCCGCGGCAACGGAACCAGACACCTTCCGGTCTTCACGTCAATCTTCCATCTCGTGCCACTTTAAGTGCCAACCACAATCGGATTTCCTTCTTCATGAACCAACGTCTCCCACGAAGGTAGAAGAATGTAAGAGTTTAAATAGAAAAGAGAAACGAAGAGAAAAATCGTTAGAACATGAGGCACAACGTTGTAGAGCGTAGTAGGTTCGGTTTTCTCAAATGGAGCAAGATGAAAAAGAAGAAGAATGCTCTTCTCTCAAGTAGAATGGCTCCAATACTTTCAAAAGATGCTTTAGCGTGCTTAGGGTTTCAAAAAACATAAGGCATATATTTATAGTGGGTGCAAAAAACGCGTTCAAAATTTTTGCCATCGCTCATCGGGCGCAGCTCGGCGGGCGGCGGAGGTTTCGTGAGAAACCCTGCGGGAGCTCGAGCGACCAGAAGGCTCGCAGCGAGCGGACACCCTACTGGATTTTCGGCTCGAGTGGATCTCGAGCACCTGGCGAGCCGGGGACCTTCTGGATTTTAGGCTCGAGCGGAATCGAGTGAGTGGCGAGCGGGAAGGGTTTGGACGGGCTCGAGCGACTGGAGGGCGGACAGAACGGACTTTAAACCGACAACCCACAACCCGACAATGATACAATAATATATGTGGTCACGAAATATGCCAATTAGACAAATGTCTCTAACACATACAAATTTTCATAGTATCAAACATAAGATGCAATAATATAAACAAACTGTAACTTATAACAAAAATTAATATATTGTCCGTTTTAATAGCTTTATCACTAACTTTTTCATATGAAAAAATTTAAATTTATCATGATATATTTGGCTAGTTCAAATACAGGTTTGATATTCGGTTTCGGGTCAATTTCCTTAATTAATTTTAGAATAATTACTTACGAACTCGATTATTGGGTCATAACCGATTTAATGGTCAGGTCAAGGGTTAGTCAATTCATTAATTTTCATCATTTATGAACTGGTTTCGGGTTCAAAGTACACCCATAAACTGAAATTCAGCATGTGTTGGCTGCTCCGTCTTGGCTGATTTAACGCCCGGTTCGAGTTAATATTTTACCCGGTTCAAGGGGCCGATATGGGATTATTTTTGAAGGTTGGAAACTTACATTAATAAGGATAATTTATCTATTTTGGTGGTCAATTTAGGGCTTGTTTAATGGCTGGTTCAATTTACCTAAATTTCATCAACCAAGAAAGGTTCCGGCTTGGTTAGGTGGCCAATTCATGGTCGGTTCAATGTCCAATTTGGGTCAAATTTACATGGTAATACTTTAACATTATCTTAATATTCTTAAGTTAAATTAGGTGCCGGTTGGGCCTGTTTAACTTGGTTTTATAAGCTGCAATGTACAGCATCAGCAAGGTCACTTGGCAGATTTTGGTGCTGATTCAAGGGTCTGGTTCAGGGGTTTTTTCAAGCCTAATTTTGTAGCTTGATACTTTGATATTTTCTTAACATTATTGGGCAAATTTTGGCTGCCGTTTTAATCGAATTGGGTCCAGTTTGGTTTACTTTTCCCAAGCTACAAATTCATCATCAACAGAATACTTCAGGGACCAATTTGGCTATTCCAACTTTTATGGCTTGTAATATTCTAAATATTTTTATTCAATTTAATTGGCTGTATTTATTTGTTTTTGGATAATTTAATGTAATAAAAAAAATAATTAAATATTATAAAATTTTAGAGAATATTTAGAATTGTTAGGTCGGCGCCCGGGGTGCGCCCATTTGATCACGTGAGTATTAATTTAAATTTTAGAATTAAAAAAATAATTATTATATATATAATAATAATAATAATAATAATAATAATAATAATAATAATAACAACGACGATAACACTGAACCACAAAGAAAAGAACGAGAAATGGGGGCTCAGGGGAGTCAAGAGTTTCGCAAGGAAGAGAGAGGAGGGGTCACCGGGGAAGAAGGTGGCGCGCTGGTGGTTTGCGATGGCCACACACGGTAGTGGCTGGCTAGCACAGCGAGGTTGAGCAGTGATCGTAGCGTGAGGCTGACGATGCGGAGAGAGACAGCGCGAAGGAGAAGAGGAGAAAATGGAAGCTTTCGAGTTTGATTTTGAGCTCGAGCTAATTGGAGAAATGGTAAATCGGGTCGAGACAAATGTATCCATATCATTCTCTTCCGTTTTTGTTAATTTTCATTCAATTCTCCTCAGGTATTATTATCCCAATACCCGACCCATACATGTATATGTGATACCCATAGCTTAATTTTATATATATATGAATTTCATGTCAAATTGCTTAGTTTTTGTCTGATTCCCGCAACCCAAAAACCGTAACCACATACGGTACTGTTCACCAGTGCCCGATCCCTGTTTGCCTACAAAAATTTGGGACTTTTGCATAAATTAATATTAGAATATCATTACCTATATCCTAGATAAGTTAATTTATCGATTGAGTACCCAATTTGGTAGATTTATGTGGATTTCTGTTCGCAAAACCCTAGAGCCGCCCTCAGACCCCGTTTAAACTTTTATTTTGAGTTTGATGCATAAATTGACTTAGGGTTATAATTACTCATGCCTTGAATTTCATAATTTACCGATTAGATGTCCAAAATTTTGTGAATTATCTAATATGCGTAACCTGGTACTGTTAATGCCCACTGTTCACACACGGCACTGTTCACACACGGCACTGTTCACCCGAGGATAATTGGAAATTTTGCATGCTTCTATTGTAATTAGTTATTATGTAAGCTATATTTAATCGTATATATTCAATTGTAAGCCCCAGAGAAATGTGTGTGTTCCGTTATGAAGAAAATGTGTTCCAAAGGCCCCCAAAGTGATAATTAACTAATAATAGTAAGAAATCCTAATCTTTCCTATGAATTATGATGACCATGCATCCAATTAACTTATGAAAAGGTTTAAATCTGAAGGAAAGATAATTATCGTATATAAATTCGAAGAGAAGTTTACAATGTGTTATGTGATCAAACTCGCAAATGGAGATATTGTGAATTGAATTGTGGTGAACCTTTCCGCAAATGAATAAGGAATAATAAAATTAGGACAATGGATTATATTACAATGGGTAATATCCCTTAACATGACATGGGTATCATAGTAGAAACTCAAGGGTTATACTGACCGCATATCCTGACCACTTATTGAAGCGAATGATACTCTTGGCAAGTCTTAAGATATTACTATAGAAGGACGATGACTACTTCTGTACTGCAGGAGGTTAGGGTAGCGTTTTATCAGCCCTGTATAATCGAGTGATAGGCATGTCACTATACCACGTGGTGTTCGGCCATTTCTAGGCAAAAGTTTATTATTGGACGTTGAGTATATCATTCAGCCTCATAATCCTTCATAATTCTCCCGTGCCTTTAGCTAGTAAGGTTTATTGACTATGATCCATAAATATAAATAATTACGCATAATTTATATCCCAAAAAAAGAAAAAATAATACATGAAAAGTTAATTGTATCCCAAAAACATAATCTATCATGTCTTATGTTAAAGCATCCCATTATGCTCATATATTTCTCCTTCCAACTTTATTTTGCTTACATTATTTATCGTCTTGATTATATTGCACTTGTTGGGTTTTTAGTTCACAATTACTTCTCCTTACCTTCAAATTAGCACAAGCCAGCTATACCCGACGGAATAGCATAGAGATTAAAAATGGATTAGGTTCTGGATGTGGAAGATCATATCGAAGACTTATATTTTATAGTTCACAAGTATTATAGATAATTGTATTTATGTATATTTCTATTGGGATTATTTATCTATATTGTACAAATGGCTGATAAGCAGATGGAATAGCTTCCGCTTTATTTAAATTTATTTATACTTTCGTAAATTATTGTGGTTTGTAACGGGTACCTAGTGACATCTCTTTTGGGCTGATGTGTTTAGATATACTGCGTTGGAGTCACAAATTGCATATAGCATTTGGATCCTGTGTAGTGTTATGTCCTGATTGTTGTATGTTGATGGGACTTGGAGTTGTTGGGATGTGTATGTGTAAGTTGTGAGATGTTGTGGTATTTATGGAGGATTTCTATATGTTATATAGAATGTTTCACAGGTTTTGGTATAGTTTGACGGCCGTCACATGGCCAATTTAAGACCGATTCTTGACAAGTTTAAAAAGTCAAACTACACCTAAGAGACTCTTATTTAATAATATGTTTGGTTTCTGGTCGGTTCAAGTTGATTTTACAGCTGGTTCGGGTCATAATCCATGAACCAGAATCTGCTTTAGCAATTTCTACTGTTGCAGATTTCGGTTTGCTATTTTGGTGACCATTTCGTGACCAATTTGGGGTCAAATTTTTCATGGTGACTCTTGAATATCATTCTAAAGTACTTAAGTTTGTATAATAGCCAACTTGGCTAATTTGGAGCCCGGTTCCTAGGTTACAAATTCGGATGTTATCAAATTGTCAAAATTTGGTCTACTACTGATGCAAGGGCCTTTTCAGGGAACTTTTCAATTCATTTCCAGGAGCCATTTGGTCACGACTTAGGTAAGATATTAAACTTATTGCTTACCAAATTTGAGATTATTTGGAGACCATTTGGTTACCGAATAAGTCAAATTATAGAGGCTATTCTACCTCTGAGCACTACTTTTAATTTTCAGCCGAATACAACCTATACTAAAATGATGATACCAGCACGAAATTAACGCAAGGCAAGTATTAGATCAATCATACTTAGAAAAGTGATCAATAATTAGCACCAAAGGAAAAAGAAAATCGAGTACACTTGCCAAACATTCAGTCAAAAACTCTTACTGTCTTCGGTTCCTCCTCAACTCTCTTTCTTGGTTTCTTATTTTCCTTTTGTTTCTTCCTTCTTTTCCTTCTGCTTTTCTCTTGGTCTCTCTCTATTTTCTTCCTCACGTTCCTTCTTATTTCCTTCTTCCTATTCTAATCATGCTTTAAATAGGGTTAAATTGAGATGCTTACTCATCTCTTGCCGGATGAAGCTGCTGCCACCTACTTCAGCAGCTTGCGGCTGCTGTTGCCGTGGGAGGTGGCTGCTTCAGCAGCTGTAAAGAGCTGCTGCAGTGGCTTTTCCTCCTTGCTGAATTATCAGCAGTTATATTTAGCTGCTCTGTCGTGTGGTGCTGGTGTTTTGCTGCCCGGTTTCTGAATCATCAATTTAATATAATGCTGCCCCTGCTGAAATATATACATATATATATATATATACTGCTGCCGAGCTGCTGATGCAGCTGCTAGCCGGTGGCTCATTCTCCCACAAGATTGACTAGATTTTCTTAGTGTTGCTGCCCAGATTCCCCTGTTGAATTCTGAATTATCAGCACATAAATATATATTACAGCTGCCCGTGCCCCTAAAATCATCTCAGTTATTAATAAATTCCAACCCCTTTGCTGAATTATACATATATAAATATATATATCTGCTGGCGCCTGGTGCGGTTTTGTCGACCGAATTCAATTTAGTTGCTATTTGGTTGAAAATTGGGCAACCAAATTAGCCTCTTTTTATCTAAAAATTAATTCGGTTATTATTCTAATCAAATTTCAATGGCCAAATTATCATTTTATTAACCGTAATCAAATCAGTTATTATCCGGGTCTATCAGATAATTTTTTGAATTACCGTTATGTCCCGTGGTGAATTTTGTTGGGGTTAGTCACTCCCTTGTGGGTGACTTAATAAACAAGTCTTGTCATCGAGGTTTTGTGGAGAGCAAATGACGGAATTCATTTGGCAGAGAGCAAAATCAGAAAGCAGTTTTCGGTCAACGGGAGGTTGACCGGCAGAGAACTAAAGACGGTCAATGCAGAGGTTAACTGGCGGAGACCATTTTCGGAGTGAAAAATACTAGAGCATCTTTTCGGAGAGCAGAAGCCGATCAACGGCGTTGACCGGCTGATGGAGGCCAGCGGCCAAGGAGCGAGACAGCCAATGATGCCCATTGGCAGGCACAGATTTGCCTTGAGGCAAAATGGCCGGTCAACTTGTTGACCGGCTAAGAAGGCAAATGGCAAGTGCAGCTTTTGCCCAGTTGAAATTTCAGTCAAAGGGTTGACCGGCTGTCAAGGCAAAGTGATTGGTATGCGCAAGATCTACTGGTTGGCCAAAATTGAAGATTTAACCATTTTGGAAGAAAGCAAAATGCTAGGATTTGGCAGGAATACCGGTTTGGCATGAATGGATTTCCTGTTTGAAATCCAATTGGATCCATGGGTGCCAGCTCAGAAGATTTTCTGAGTATGCGCGATCTCAGGGTACTGTTTATACAGAGTATCTTTATATTGTTGACAGGAACAGATTTTGTTTGGAATAAAATATTCGATGGATCAACAATATATATGCATACTGTAAACGGTGAAAAAAGGGTATGAGAGATTCAATGGTGAAAAAAGAGAGGAGTGCACCACCGGTGAGAAATAAGATAGAAAAATATAGAGTATAAATGGAGAAGTGTTTTCTTATTTACCTTGGAGATGTTTTTTCTTGTTATTCTTAGGCGTGTGACGGATACTCCATGTCGGGGCTTTGTAACCAATCTTTCACATAGTGGACTTGTAGTGAACTTTATGTCTCGTGGTTTTTTCTATTTAGTAGAGAAGGGGTTTCCACGTAAAATTTGCATGTGCTTCTTCTTCCTCTTTTCCTTCACTGTGTGTAACGTGGTGTCGTTCTGTCCGACCGGTCATTTGCCCCAACAAGTGGTATCAGAGTGAGGTTTGTGAACTGTCGGTTGAATGACGTCGTCGGCGAAGAATGTGCCATTCAGTATGGAGCAATTCAATGGGCAAAATAATTTCATTCTTTGGCAAGAAAGGGTAAAGAATATTTTGACCTGGGAAAGAACGGTAAAAGCTCTTGCTAACTGCACTATTAAGTTATGTTTGGTGGACAACACACTTCAGGAGGTCCTTGGTCTGTCAGACCCGGTGGAGGTCTGGGAGAAACTTGAGAATCGGTATAAGTCTAAATCCTTGATGACCAGATTGCATGTGAAGAAGCAGTTTTATAGCCTGCGGTTATTTGAAGGTGAGTGCTTCGAAAAGCACTTGGACGAGTTTAACCGGCTGGTGACGCAAATGTCGGCCCTTGATGAGGAGATCAAGGAGGAAGACAAAGCGTTAGTGTTGCTGGCGTCTTTGTCGGCCTCATACGATCATATTGTCATGACGTTACTGTTCGGAAAGGACAAGCTGAAAGTGGACGATGTCATAACTTCTCTACTTATAAACGAATCAAAGCGGAGGAAAAGCGGTGAGGCCTTAAACTCTCGGCAAAATCTGCTTGTGGCGACAACAGTTAGGGACGAGGAAAATCGAGGGAACCAGGTGGAGGCGGCAAAATGGTGAGGAGCAATAGCCAGAGCAAGTTTGAGGAAAGAAGTTGCTTCCTTTGTGACAAAAAAGGTCACATAAAGAATGATTGCCCGCAAAGAAAGTAGGATAAGGAGGGCAGAAGCAATTGTTAGGAGAAAAGGGATCATGCTGATGATCAAGAGACTTTTGCTTTCTATGGAGATCTCCTGGTCGTCCATGCAGGGGAAGCACAGAGTTAGCCATGCCAGGAAACGAGTTGGGTGATAGACAGTGGAGCCTCACACCATACGACACCGAGGAAATCCCACTTCATGAGTTATACACCCGTTGGCCATGGAGAGTTGAAGATGGATAACGGTGGCTCGACTAGGGTTGTTGACATCGAGGATGTTTGCTTGAGGACAAGCAACAGGAACAAGCTCGTGCTGGAAGGCGTGCAGCATGCCCCAAATCTGATGTTGAATGTGATTTTAATCGAGAAGCTTGATGAGAAAAGCTTCAGGACGACGTTTGGCGACGGCCAGTGGAAGCTCACCAAAGGCGCCGCAATGATGGCAAGGGGAAGTAGGACATCAGGGCGGAATCTGATGAAGGCCTGCGTTGCCAAAGAAAATACCAAGGTGACCAAAAGGGGCATTGGTCAAAGTGGCATGATGGGACGACCAATGTGGAGTGCAAGGGAGAATGATAAGTCTACGGTAAAGGAGTTAAAGGGGAGTGAGATTATTCCTAACTCAGTGGTGTGGAGGAAGGTGTCATTCAGGTTTGCGGAGGTTAACGCCGAAGTTTCAATTGAGGGGAAGCTGCCAAAAGGTAGGAGATGACGGTCGTCGGGCAACGGCGAGGTTCCCCATAAGGTTGTGAGAGGAAATTTGTTGGGATTAGTCACTCCCTTGTGGGTGACTGAACAAGTCTTGTTATCGGAGGTTTTGTAAAGAGTAAATGACGGAGTTCATTTGGCAGAGAGTAAAACCAGAAAGTAGTTTCTGGTCAACAGAAGGTTGACCGACGGAGAACTAAAGACGGTCAATGCAAAGGTTGACTGACGGAAAGCATTTTCAGAGTGAAAAATACTGGAGCACCTTTTCGAAGAGTAGAAGCTGGTCAACTTCGTTGACCGGCTGATAGAGGCTAGCGGCTAAGGAGCGGGACGGCCAATGATGCCCATTAGCAGGCACAGATTTGCCTTGAGGCAAAATGGCTGGTCAAGAAGGCAAATGGCAAGCGCAGATTTTGTCCAGTTGGAATTCCGGTCAAAGGGTTGACCGGCTGTGAAGACAAAATGACTGGTATGCGTAGGAATTACCAGTTAGCCAAAATGAAAGATTTAACCATTTTGAAAGAAAATAAAATACCCAGTTTGCTAGGTTGGTAGGATTTGGCAGGAATACCGGTTTGGCATGAATGGATTTCCTATTTGAAATCCAGTTTGGTCCATGGTGCCAGCTCATAAGATTTTCTGAGCGTGCGTGATCTCAGGGTACCATTTATGCAGAATATCTTCATATTGTTGGAAGGAACAAATTTTGCCCGGAATAGAATATTCGACGGATCAACAATATATATGGATATTATAAATGATGAAAAAAAGGTTGTGAGAGATTCAATGGTGAAAAAAGAGAGGAGTGCACCACCAGTGAGAAAGAAGAGAAAAAAAAAAGAGTGTAAACGGAGAAGTGTTTTCTTGTTTACCCTGGGGAGGTTTTTCCTTGTTATTCTCGGATGTGTGGCGGATACTCCATCTCGGGGTTTCTAACCAATCTTTCACATAGTGGACTTGTAGTAAACTTTGTGTCCCGTAGTTTTTTTCCCTAGTAAAGAAGGGGTTTCCACATAAAATTTGTATGTGCTTCTTCTTCCTCTTTCCCTTCACTGTGTGTAACGTGGTGTCATTCTGTCCGACCGCCCTTTTGCCCCAACAAATTTTTTTGGCTTCTGAATTTATGAGGTAGTCGGCATAATAAATATCGATACGAAATCTTTAGACCAGTGAAAATCTTTAAATTTACATATTTTAATTTTTTATAATTTTCTGGATGTCGATTTCTTTGTATCCTTTAACCTCGATTAATTATGATGTGCT
The DNA here is from genome assembly GCA_033239525.1 of Nepenthes gracilis. Classification (NCBI taxonomy): domain Eukaryota; kingdom Viridiplantae; phylum Streptophyta; class Magnoliopsida; order Caryophyllales; family Nepenthaceae; genus Nepenthes; species Nepenthes gracilis. The sequence goes on along the minus strand of BSYO01000007.1, from coordinate 8,611,093 downwards.
TGATCGGGAGATCTTAGGCCTTACACTAATCACTCGAAATTGTAGACATTCTTCAACATGAAAAAAATCAACTCTACAACTGAATTAGGGGAGAAAATAAACTAAAAAGAATAGCAGGTTTTCTAAGGAAACATTTCCGGACAAATGATAGAATTGAGTTGTACAACTTTCACCTTGAAAATCATGAGGCATTTGGTCCCTCATAAATTTAAAATACCAATACTAGAGCCCTTCGATAGAAGCACTGATCCAATAAATCATTTAGATTACTTATGAACGTTCTTGACTTTTGAAACATTGAGAATGCCGTATTGTGTCTCTATTTCTCTTTAATTTTAAAGGAAGGCGTGAAAATTTGGTTTTACAAGTTATGACCAAATTTCATTCAATCCTTTTAGAAATTGGCAAACCAATTCCTATTACAATTCATATTCAATCGAAAGAAAGAAAAGCAACCCTACTAACTTATCAAGATTAGACAGACTTCAAATGAGGGCCAAAAGCATTCTAGGTAGGTTTAATGTCAAGTTAGAGGCATCTCAAAATTCATCGACAATGTGGCATTGAATGCCTTTATGACCGCAATTTAATTGGATGACTTTTTTAAATATTAATTCCAACAGGAGCTCAAAACTTTTTTAGAAGTGAAACCTATCATCTGCATATACATTGTGGCCAATGAGGCCAACAAAGATAAACAGCCAGAGCATTCGGATTATGGGCTCCAACTGGTGTCAAATGGTGGAAAGAAGAGAAACAACAACTCTTTTATCCGAGATCACATAAAGCCAAAAATAACCAATTTAAGCATCCACAAATAATATAATCCGTTGAACCTCAAATCACTGAATGACACCAGGACAAATATTTTGATACAAATATAGAACAAAATTCCTAAGGTGGCCCAAAGTTAAAAACCCAAAATTATGTGATCAATCTAAATATTATTTTTACCATTAATCATTGGAGTATAATATTGAAAATCACTAAATATTGTAGAAGTAGGTTGAGATCCTAATAAAAGTGATACTTTAATAAATATTTGACAAACCCTGGATCAAACTAAAGCAATAATAAAAATGATGAGAAGAAGTCAAAGCAACCATGGAATTTTAGTAGCAATCGGGGTTAAAAATATGGTATCAACATGGCCGGCTAGTAACAAGGCTCTAGATCATCCTGAAAATACTTCTTCCAAAGAGAAGCAAAAACTAATAGAAAATAATGGTCGGACAACCCCATTAAAGCGGTCACAAAAACCTCAGGAGGCTTTACCAACATGTGTGCGACGACATCCACCCAAAGGAGAGAGAACCATCAGTCAACGACGATCAGTTGATTAGGATCAGATGTACAAAAACAACGACGTCCATTAACAAGACCGAGCACTGATATTATGTGCGACCGATGACCTAGGATAATCTAGAGCCTAGCGACTACAATAACTAAACCCAGTTGGCCCCAATAAGGCTCACCAACAAACGTGCTACGATGTCCTCCCACAAGAAAGAGAACCCCCTAAGAAAGTCAGCACACCATGACTTCCTTCCACAGTAAATAGCGCAATCGAATAAATTTATCCTGTCAAGCTCAGCGACGATAGAGATAACGCTTGCTCGGCAAAATGACTTTCCCAGTGCTACGACTTCCTTTGATGGGAGCGAGCGTAACCAGACCTATATATCCAAGCTAAACCTAACGACAATAGCAATAATGCTTAACTAGCAAACAAAGAAATATTAAATAAAGACATGCACAAAAACATCGGCAACGATGATGAAAATGATCTGATTGGTTTATTAATGAGTCAAAATATATATCAAGGAGCATCCATCTGCCTCAAAGATATAAAATACTGCCTATACCTACAACTCGAATAGGCGACTATCCTAAGGTTGGGAGCCCCCCGATGAGCATGGCAAAGGCTCCCCTTCCCTCTCCAAAAAGTCAACCCATTTAGATCAACATCGAGCACTGGTATTCCTCAAATCAAAGAAACCAATAGGAAAATCTTGAGCTACCAAGGATGTGATCTACCTATAAAGGCGAATGCCATCCCAAAATCTGTCATTTAAAATGTGCCTAACTTCCTCCGAACTGAATTGGATCCTCAGCTCTCCCTCAAGTCGGGCACACTTGCTCCGGAGATCAGCAAGCTGCTACTCAGTCCCCCGAAGCGCACCCTTGAATGAGGCGATCTGATCCAGAGCCCAAGATTTATCCTCTGTGAGCTCTTGGGATCTCACCATGGACTTGGATAGCTCATGGTCGAGGCTGGCAGCCTAGTCTTGACTCTGTAGAGCCTCGACAGTGGCAGTGTTCACCTAGCCCTCCATCTCTTTGGGCACAGCCAGATCGGCACAGGTTTGGGACAGGCAGGAGATCGCCACGTCCCGTTGGCGCATCATGACATTCCACTAGCATAAACAAGCCTCCACCAGATGCAGCATCTCCTATGAATGCAAGAAAAAAGCAAGTGGTCAAGCAAGGATGACGATATATACGAAAATGAGAAGTTACGCAGTTTATACCTCGATGTAAGGCAACTCCTCTGAGGATGAAGGGCCTGTGGGAGCCCCAGGAGAAGAAGTAGATGGAGTCCTCCAACCCAATAGAGGCACTTCTTGATGGCAGAGGGGCACCTCAAAACTTGGAAGTGAAGGGCAAGCAATTGAAACCTCCAAGACTTTCGACATCAGGGCCTTCAGGTGAGGCACCTCATCGGCCACCACCGCCTCCACATTATTCTCTACAAGAACTTTGGCCACTCGATCACTGCTAGGACCCTTCTCAACAAAAATAGCAAGAGGGTTGGGTGTTGGCTCTTCAGGTGATGAAACAATAACAACAAGGACCCCATACTGGGTTAAGGTTGGAGCGCTTATCGGTTCACCTGACGCGTCAATCCCAGGGTCACTCATTCTCAGAGAAAAATGAATAGAGGGCTCACCACCCTGAACAAACCTGGCCGCCTCCTTGAAAACTTGGTGAAGCGAAGAAGAAGGGATAGAGCCCGGCCTCCTAGACAACTCACCAGCATTCCGTACCACCTCCATCATGGTTTGGCTAGAGTCAAAGAAGAAGGAATGAGATGGAGCTACCCGGCTAGCCCTCCTCTCAGGAGAGTCTCGAATGAACAACGCCCCCAGTTTCCTCTTAGGCTTGTGAAGCGGTAGGTTTGTGATGTCAGGCCATTCCATCCAGAACTCCTACTCAAGTAGTACTAGCACCTTTGCAACCAGCCAATAGTCCTTTCAGAGGAAGGAGTCCAAATGCTTCTCTACAAGCTCCATTAGTGTCCTCATCACGGATTCCTCCCAATTCAATATATCTACAACATAGGTGGTCCCCACTTTGCCCATTTGTTAGAAAGGACCCAGTTGGAAGGGACTGACAAATAAAAGAGCCAATCCTTCCAATCATTTACCGAATCTGGATTCCCCCTACTTATTCTATATTGACTGCGGGGGTGAATGAAATCCAGTCTACCCCTTAGTTGAACCGAAAGATTGTCTTCACGATCAATATGTCAAGGGAATGCTCATGGTGGCAAAAGAAGACACACAAGAAAACTAGGTATCGGATGGCTCTAGGGTGGAAGAGAAATACATGAATGTCTAAAGACACTAAGATCTTGTACAGCTCCTGCGCAAAGGGGATTTGAAGGCCTCCCTTTAGATGGCCTCGTAAATGGTGATGAATTCCTCTTGTGGGAAACAAGCCCTGTCGTCATCGACAGGAAACACATACGAGATCATAGTACAAATATTATATCATGCATACAAAAACTTGACATCATGGGAAGTAAAAACAAATGTAATCGTGTCAATGTCCGGGGAAGCCAAGAAAAGAAAGAGAAGCAAACTAGGGTAGAGCTATTCGAATGAAGAAGAGAAGTGCGAGAAGTGAAGAAGGCTCAGAGTTTAAATAGCCAACACCCTGACCCAAAAATAGCGTTGTTTGAGGATATCGAAAATGCACGACTCCATAATGACCATGACATGTGCCCACACCGTAGAGTTCCATGGCACGTCAGTTCGTTGGGCCAGTTATAATGACTGATGTGACACCACCCTGTGCAGCTTGCTGCCAGCTGACACCCTAGACGCTCAACAAGCTGGCAACATGGCACAGGTAACGATGCCCTAACACGCCATTTACCAAGATAGCAAATTGGCAACAAGCAACCCTAACGAGCTCAAGACAAACTCGGCTAATTTACTTCCTAGCCGTGCGTACAGGGCATACTATTGCCAATTGGATTGCTAAAAGATTGAGTTGTCAATGATCTAGGTTATCAGATTGTCAAAAATCATGCAATAGAAAGTAACATTCAAGCACTTTAACTATTCACATCATACAGGAATATTGGAGCCATATAATATATAGAAAAATAATGCTTGGGGAGTTTCATTCGTCAATTCCTTTTACAAAGTACAACATGCTTACAACGGCAGACATACGATACAAAAGGAAACAAAAATATATGGAGCAGTGACCCAACTACAATTAACTTAGGGACAAGCACCTAAAGAAGGGAGGCACTCCCTTGAAGGAAGCCTACCACCAGAGGGCGGGCACTGGAAGAAAACTCTCACCCACTAAGAAAAGTTCTAACACTTAGCACATCCCACTTTGAGCGTCCAAGAGCAAAAAAGAATAAAAACAAAAAAGAAACCATATGTCTTTCTAAAGCTAGAAGCAGTACCCCAGAGAGAACCGCCCAAGTCTGAAGAGTGGAGCAGAGAGCCGCCGCCCAAAACCCAGGATTTTGCTACAAAATAGTGGATCGATTTTAGGACAGGCGTAAAAGGGGGAAACCAAGGCAACTTACCAAATAAAAGAGGGTAACCAAGTTAGACTCTGGGTGAATCTTGGGATCTCGCCTTCAAACATTGGAGAAGAGCTTCCTCCGATCCTGGCTCATAGTAGTGTAGGCTCCATGCCAACTCCAAACTCTCAAGCTATTTGGTTAGCGAAGACAATTCGTGAAGCAAGGCATAGACAACCCCTCCATTTGTAACCGAGAGGAGGATCAGCAAGCCATCAATGCTAGGGGGTTATCCACGTCACCATAATCTGTAGAATATCGAATCTAATCCTAACCAACTAAGCAGCGAATCAGCATATCACTTGGGGAAAGAACGAGTGTGTAAGCCTACAGCCAGCGTCCCATCATTGAACATACTAGGAGTTAAAATTTCAAACTTCTGGCATGGATGGCTAGTGATGGATATGGTGACTCATGAGCCGGCACAGAAACTCAACCCACAAAAAAAAAAAAAAGCCCAAAAGATAGAGGTTTAACAGGACACCTCCTCAGCCCGAAGATCTAGAAGACAACATGGTTGGTTCATGTGAGTCAACTCGGAGCCGCCCAGCAGGTAACGGGCAATTAGGACTACGTGATATGTTGTCCCAATGGTCATCCCTCAAGCTCAACAACCGACAGCCTTCACAACTTAGCACATACAAGCTAGCAGCATTACCATAAGCAACCTGATGATTATGCCTCCATGATTGCGCATCACCCCTAGTATGGCAGTTATGGATCAATAAATCCTCTCAGGAGACAATCACAACATAACACCCCCCATGATCACTTTAACAATGAAGCGAATATTCTAAGACATCAACTATTACCATAATCAGCCCTTGTAATAGCCGAAACAGGTCAGAGGATCTACGCAGGCAGCTATCACCAGTCGTAAGGCCCAAGGAAAGTTAAATCAATGCTCGCTCTATAAATACCCCTTTTTTCCCACAGGGAAGAGGATCTCGAGTCGACCAATCAATCAATCAAACAATCCTTGCATTCAGAGCATTCTCTTCACACTTAGTTGTTCATACACACTCAGGTCTTGAAAAGCCACTTCGTCGACAAGTGTAACCATCCCAAAGCTGCCTTTCCCAAAGAGCACACCCTTCAAAAGTCGCTTCTAGTCAAACACATCCTCCAGAGCCAAGTCTTCCATAACACTTTCAATCCCCCTATCTCATGCTTGTGTCAATGCATTCTACATATCTTTGTCTTTCTTTTCGTCAAAGAAAAATTTCTAATTTGAGTTTTGAAAAATATTCTTGGGTGTAAATCTCACTATCTTCTGACCTCTAATTTGTTCATTGTATTATGTAAGATCCAGATTTCTAAGTATGAAAATCAGACACACTTCAATTTAACCTACTAGGCAAGACCAAGTGGCTCACTAATTCATACGACAACTAAGATCCGGAGATGCATCAAAATTAAATGTCAATATGTCAAATATCCAACTTATCAAATGTCCAATTATTCAATATCTAAATATGATTTCGTATGAAAAATTCACAAGTTATATACGAATACCATATAGTCCAAATGTGTGAAATCATCCAAATTCTCAAAACACTAACTTCAAATACCAAAATCGAATAGATCTAGCTGCTGATCAAATTATGCAAATCTCAAAGGTTAAATATCTCAAATGTCAAATTAGATGCAGAAAAAATATTAAAAATCTGAAACATGCCAAATTTGAAAATTAAGGATCAAAAGTCTAATTTTGAGAAAGTATTTCACGTACTCCCAGTAAGATTAAATCAAATCACTACCATTTAGACTTACAAGCAGACCGTCTGCATGTTGCTTCCTATAAATGGGATCAAAAGCTATTTTATTTTACCACTCGTGGATAATAGGTGTGATCCTTAACTTTATTTGAATATAAAAAGACTTTTAAATATATTGGTTCTATTCAATTTCTTATAATAGTTATCAATAAAATATCAAATTAGAAAATTTTATAACAAATGTTCAAAGCTTTTCTTCTCTATTACAAAAGAACAAAATTTTTACAATAAAAAAGTACAAATATAAAATTTTTCATACTATGAGTAAGTACAAATATCAAATCAAATCATAAAATAGAATTTGACTCAAATACATGTATGGAATATTACATGCAATGCCCAAATTCAAGTGTTCATGATTTTTTGTTCACAAGATTTTCAAATATAAGCATAATATTCCATAATATTTGCTCATTTTATATGAAACAAATAACCTCTTCAAATATTAGGCGAAACAAAAATGAAAACTCAAAACAAAACATAAAACTACATGCACGCACAAGTATTCAAAGTGAGAAAAGTAAAAGATGCTATGCATCTATAGTAGGTCACCAAACATAAACAAAATTAAAAGAAAACTAAAATATACCAAAGATTAGGTTTAAGGATGGTAAACCTTTCAATATGAGGGATCCGACAAAATAATACTTCAAATCATATCTCTTTTATTCATCTCTCTTCTTTTTCTTCTCTTTCCCATGAAAAATACCCAAAAATAGTATCAACACAGCTTATATAAAAGAACTAGCAAGCAAGTGCCATTTGAGTGTGCATCAAGCATCGCCTAAACCCTCAGGCACACTTGAGTACCATGTTAGGCGCGGCTTAGGTGTAAGCATTCTATAAAAATTGTGCGTGAGTGCTGCAGAGGTGTGTTTCAGATGCCACACAAATTGGTCAAAACATGTATGAATGCCTCAGAGGTGCTCCTCGGACACGTATAATGTGCCAAAAATGAGTATCAGCACATATCAGGTCTGCATTAGGTGCACCCTTAATCAATTTTTAACTAAATTTTTATTATACAATTATTTTTTTAATTAATCCATAATAAATTGATAATATCAAAATCAATTAATTAGAAATCAAGTGTTATAACTTTCCCTTCATAAAAATTTCATTCTCAGAATTTATGTACCTTAAGACTCAAATAGATAGGGATATTTCTCCCAAATTTCATCCTCACACTCCCAAGTTGCTTTCTTGAATGAATGATTTTTCTAAAGTACTTTACTAAAGGGATCACCTTGACACATAACATTTTATCTCTTCTTTTCAATATTTGAATTAAAACCTTAGTCTACCTAAAAGTCTCATCAATTTACAATTATTCATATTCAATAATGTACGAATGGTCAAATATATATTTTCTCAATATAAAAATATGAAAAACGTCATGGCGATATGCTAAACTAGAATGTATGACTAATCTGTAAGTCACCTCTTAAAGAAGATCATCCTTGAACCTTGGGAGATGTCAAAATTGTATATATCAAGCATAATTAAGTCCAGCAATAGCTCGAACATATTGGCCCAAACCAAACATTAGAAATACATAATCATGGCCAACAAAGATTTACTCATTGGGGTAGATACCAGTAACACAAAATCCAAAATTTAAGGTGGTATATGCAATGTTCAAATAAACTTAGAGGTCATAAAAAAGTGCGTAGAGCCAAGATCAACCAACACATGAGTCATAGAATCAAAGATTTGCATATTACATTTGAATAACTGATGGGTTCACTCTTGCTTCCGTTGCTATTGTCGCAAAAGTCCTTCCAAGAATAGAGAACTTCTTCTCTAGGTGCTAGGAGGAAATTAGCAATCCTTTACCACATGGCCAATTTGGCCACAATTAAAGCAAGTTTCATTTTGTCAATAATACTATCTTCTTGCATGATACTTTCGACAATGCCAGTACACTATTTTTGACTATTGGGTCTTTGTAGGCAAAAACTTAACCCCAATTGCCTTTCTTTTCTTGTAAGCCTTGGATTAAGAGCCTTCAGTATTTAAGCTTTTACCTTTATTTGTCGATCACTTCTCAAAAAATTTCTCCCTCTCCTACTATTACTCTAAGGGTAAGGTCGGATCAAGCACTTTAATATAAGTTCATAATCAGAGGGGCTCCAACTACGTTCCAATTAAGTCTTACAACCCTTGTGAAAATCTCAAGGCTCTTTGAACCTCATCTGCCACCACATGTGGAGCAAAACAATACAATTTAATAAACTTAATATTATATTCTGCCATCATCTGACTTCTTTACCTCAAACAGTTGGACTCATCTTCCTTTATCTACTGAATACTTGAAGGGAAAAACTTTTCCATGATAACATCAAAAAACATGTCCACTAAAATTTCTTCATTATCCATTCCTAAAACTCTCCCCTAAGTCACCCACTATCTATCTGCTTCCTTTTCAAGCTTATAAGTCGCAAACTTTACTTTGTCCTTCTCAGAGTAATTGATCACTTCAATCACTTTCTCCACGTGGTACATCAATTTTTTTGCCTCAGTGGATACCAATTCCATCAAAAATTCTAAGACACATTCATTTATAAAGTGATAAAAGGGCGTCATGCTATACCCTTGGTCCTCGGCTCTTCTTCTGGTGGCTAACTCCTCATCTTATCACTAGATCATCTCATTGATAATGTCACTCATTCTACCCATCATGGCTAAGTAATCATTTTCTCAACTAGAACGTGATCCTCTACTACCGGACATTATGACACCTATTATACAAAAATATACAAATGTTTAGTTCCATGAAATAATACAAAATGCTTTCCTTACAACTCTCTCTAATACCATACCTATCATGACACCCTAGCAGGTTATAATTCAAAACCTTTAGTTAAATGCCCTACCAAAAAGGAATACACCTAAAAATAATTTCTAATATCGAGTCAAACCTAATAAAAATTAAAATATCATCAATAATCATGACAATAATCATGGGATCACTCCAAACTATCTGTCCGAACTGTAAAATATTGGCCACAACATGCCACCTCAAAACGTAAAGAAAATGATAAGCAAATATCACAAAAATCCTGACATCGATCTAGCAAGAATCATAAAATGCGACAATCCTAATACCCAAAAGATCCAAAATATGTCTCCATTAGATATACGACATACTAGCATCATCCTATGTATAATCTCCTTCATAAAATCAAAATACAAATATAGACTCAATTACTGACCTAAGAAACTTAAATCATAAATGTGATCTCTCCGAATGTCCTCATTCAAACTCCCTATAAATAATTTATATCTCTCTAATCTGAAATAGTTAAATTATAAGCTAAATACTCAATAATTATCAATATATGTATATATATAACGAAACAAATATATACATAAATCAGAATAAATAAGTAAATATAGTAAAATATATATCGAAATCTGATACAAATGAAAGGTCCAACAAGTTAAATATCCAATTGTATTAAATGTCTAACTATTTAATATTCAAATATAATTTCATATGTAAAATTTATAAGCTGTATACAAATGTTATATAGTCAAAATATATGAAATTATCTAAAGTTTCTAAATCCAAACTTTAAATACATAAATCATATAGATCCGAGTATTGAGCAAATCCTACAAATTTCAAATATCAAATGTCTCAAATATCAAATTAGATCTAAAAAGATATTAAAAATTCAAAACAAGTCAAATCTAAGAATCAAGGATCAAAAAATTAAATTTGAGAAATGTTATACATACTCTCGAAACGTTAAACTAAATTACTACTATTTAAACTCATAGGTGGACTATCTATATATTATCCCCTATAAATGAAGTCAAATGTTATTTTTTATCACTTATGGATGATGGGTGTAATCATTAAGTTTTTATAAATATAATAAGATATCTAAATATATTAGTTCTATTTAATTTTTTAATAATTAATAATAAAATACCAAATCAATGGACTCTATAATAAATATCTATAACTTTTTCCCTCTAGGAAAAAGGTTAAAAACTTTCCCTCTAGGTAAATACAAGCATAAAACTTTTAACCAAATGAAAAAATATAAATATCAAAATAAATTATAAAATAGAGTCTGACTAGAAGTACGTCCATGAATAGTACATGTAAGGCCCAAATACAAGTTTTTAGAAATTTTTATTTATAAATTTTTAAATGTAAACAAAATAGTCCAAAATATTTACTCATTTTATACTAAATAAATAAACTCTTCAAATATTAAGTGAAACCAAAATAAAACCTCAAAAAAAACCAGTAAAACTATATGCATACATAAACATTCAAAGTATAAAAAATAAAAAATATTATGTATGTACAGGAAATCATCAAATGTAAACAAAACTACCAATATTGAATAGATCTAGGTATCAATCAAAGCCTATAAATCTCAATTTTTTGGATATCTCAAATATCAAATCAAATGTAAGAAAAATATTAAAATTTTGAAACATGTTTAATATGAAAATAAAGGATCTAATGACTTACTTTGAGGAATGATGACACGTACTCCCAATAATCTTAAATCAAGTTACTATTATTTAAAGTCATAAATGAACCATCTACATATTACTCCCTACAAATGGGATCAAATATCACTTTCTTTACAACTCAGGAATGATATGTGCAATCCTTAAATTTATCTGAATATAATATGATGGATAAATATAGTAGTTCTATATAATTTTTGATAATAGTTATCAATAAAATATCAAATTAGATGACTCTATAATAAATATTTAAAATTTTTTTCTCTCTATTAAAAAAGTACAAAACTTACACATGTAAGAAAAATTTTCAAATGCAAGGTCAAAATGCAAGTTTTCATCACTTTTTATTTATCAAATTATCAAATGTAAACTTAATATTTTAAAATATTTACTCATTTTATACTAAACAAACAAACTCTTTAAATATTAGGCGAAACCAAAATAAAATCTCAAAACAACCAATAAAACTATAGACGTGCACACATATTCAAAGTGGGGGAGGTAAAAATGGTATGCATGTACGATAAACCACCAAGTATAAATAAAACTAGAAGAAAACTAAAATAGATCAAAGATTGGGTTTAGTAATACTTACATTAACATTTAAATCTAACGGATATGATAAAATAATGTTTACAATCACCCGTTTTCTTCCTCTTTCTTCTTCCCCTTTTCTTTCTAATGAAAAATGCTCAAAAATAGTGTCAAATAACACATGTGTATCAATCAAGTGCTCATCAGGCGTAACCCAAACCCTCAATTATGCACAAGTGTTGTATCTTGTGTGGCTTAAACAAGAGTGATCTATCAAAATTCTGCACAAGAACTATAGAAGTGCATTTCAGACGCCGCACAATCCACTTGAAACATGCATGAGTGACCTAGAAGTGTTTTTTAGGCCCACACAATCTGCCTAAAATGCATATGAGTGTGCATTACGCACACATTGGGCGCCTACCTTATTCCTTTATGCGATTTCAAACCAAATGTTTATTATATAATTATTTTTAAAATTAATTCAAAACAAATTACTAATATCAAAATCAATTAATTAGAAATCGGCTATTACAAATATTTTATCTTACTACTAATAAACTTATAGTTGCCCATTACACTATTTAGAATATACTATTAAATCAATTGTTATCATTTGCTAACATTATTACACTTTTCAGGATAATTATAATTTTTATCAAATAATATAATTGATAAAGGTAAATATCTTATATAAATTTCATATTGATAGTTTTAAGTAAATATTAGAATTATTAAAAATAAAATTTTCACTAATATTTTATTTAACTATATTTTTAAAAAATATTTTAAAATATTGGAGAAATCTTCCAATGATAATCTTCCTTGTCATAATTATAGACCCTCATGTGAATTTATATAAGGTGCATATTTGTTTTAAAAAATCTACACCAACATGAGGATGGCTGATAGCACAAAAGAAATAAAGATTCATATCTATTACAATTTGCATACAATATACATTTTATACGCACTACAATCAATGCCAAATTATTCATTCTATTAGAAAAAGCAAGCAACAGTAGTTGTGAAACCCAGTGAGATCCCCTTTCTTTGCTGTGCGCTCAACATAAAAAAGTCGAATCAGTAAAGATATAATACCAGTTAAACTTCTTTACTACTTACAATCGGATCATATTTCCAATATCATAAGTATCATATCAAAGTTTCAGATTTTTGATCAGTGGAAGGTTTATGAGTTTATATTTATTGTACTCACATAAATAACACGGACCTCTTAACCATATTAGGAAGTATGGTACTATTAGAGCGAGTTTTTATCATCAAGGATTGTGTAGTTAATGAAAAAATAATCAGCATGACCCGTAAACTCTAAAAATGTGCATCCTTTTTTAAAAATTAGGTAAATATAAAATATGTTGTCAAAAATATAATCATTTTATATTTTAATAAGGAGGATGATTCTAAAAGTGATATCAGTCAAAATATAAGTGGACCTTAAAAATAAATGAGTTATATTAGATATATTTTGTTATTTTTTATATAAATTTAAATATTAAAAATATTTAATAAAATAAATAAAATATGATATATTTTTAATAATATTTTGTATACTTTTATTTCTATATATATTTTTATTTTTTATATCAAGTTTGAGCCTAACACAGCTTGGCCCGGAGGAATGCCTAGGCAAGCACAAACGAGCTATGTGCTACGCTATGTCAAGACATGTTTGACCCATGTCATGTTGGCACAACATGTTTAAATGTGAGTGGTCCAAATGGCACAATTGAGTCATGGGCCAGCTAACCATAGCCTGTCACTGTTTAAAGTGTTGAGCCATACCATATGTAGCCCAATATTATTCACCACGGGTCATGCTAGACACAGTTTAGTTAGTATGTCTAGATAGCATTGCCTGGGAATGCAATCAATAATGAAACTAAAACCCTTTCTTTATGTACTTAGAAGGAATTGGATGTGTATAACGGGATAGTAAGGATTTATATGTTAGTTTCATAGTTATTTCCTAAAGGAGTTTAAACGTATCTCTATATGTAAAATTTTAATGAAAAAAATCAAAGTGGTTAAGAATTCTAAGTTACAAATGGTCACTACTAAATTTGAAATATATATATATATATATATAATAAGAGAAGATGAGATTTTTAATGAGTTCTACACCAAGTTAAATAATATTGTTAATTCCATGTTTAATATTAGTGAACAATTTCCAAAAAGCCTTATTATTTGTATGGCCTTGAGATTTCTTCCCAAACGATTTAGACCTAAAGTGACAGCCATAGAAAACAAAACTCTTAAACAAGTAAAATTTGGAGAAATTGTTACCTCTTTACAAACTTATGAATATGCATTGTCTTATTCTAAGGGGAGTAAATAAATCACCCTAATGTCGGTTAAAGAAGAAAAAGAGGATAAATCTGATGAATCACCACAGGATGAATTCTTTGTCCTATTTAATAAAAATTTCAAATTGTTTTTGAAGAAGAAGAATAAAACTTCCGATAAACAACATCATAAGTTTTGAATTTGATTTCTTATTAACAAACATTTATAGAAGTTTCTCCTATGAAACCCTACCTTGGTAGGTTTGGACTTTGATTTCTATTTTTCTTATGTAGTGTATCAGACTTGTAGTTCATATGAACAAATCTTCATATTTTGTTTTTAGATGGCAACTTTAAAGAAATCCTTCAAAAACAATCCTTGTAGTGATGCCTCTTTTATGTTCAACCAATTTAGCATTGCTGCTATGGAGGTCTCTTTCAAAATTGGTGGATAATTGACAGTTCATCTTGGAACGTGAGGTTGAGCTCATTTTATTATATTGCTAAATCTCCTTTGTATTTATTGACTTACATTGGAAACTGGTTATCACTAACTTGATTTCTCCTGCTGTCCTCCATGTCCAAAAATTTTATATAAATATTTATAATATTGATAAGAAGTATAACTATTTTTCTACCTTTTTAGGGGGAAGCATCCTTCCAATCACTTCAAAGATGATAACAAGCACTCTTCATTTTCCTTCAGTGCCCTATCCCAACTACTCTTACTCATTTCATGATATGCCTCTTTATGATGAGATCTCCTCTAGCTTATATGGCACTCCCATGATTTGGTATGGCAGATCTTTTTAGACAAAGCATCTCACTACCTGCCAGCTTGTAGTGCATCGGATAATATTCACACATATTTTTCTTGTAGCACACTATACTTTCTTTCCTCTTGACAAACCTTATTCATCTATGCACTCTTTTTTAGAAGATTGATCGATCTCCCATCACGACTCTGCTTACACATGATTTTCATTTTGTGACCGAGAAGAGCAATAACATTCCTCATAATTGTATAATTCAGCGTTTGATCATAGATCTCGGGCTGTCATTTCTCAGCCTTTCTCGCCTTCCCTTAAGGAGTCCATTGACTACACAACTTATGAGCAGAGCCAAACTTATACCCACCATCACTCCCATGATTGCCATGGTCATGTGGATGAGTTATATTGGAGTGTCGAACCATCTCAGTCTATCATTGGTCCCTCTAAACCAACCTTGTCATTCTCATCCTTATTCTGTTATTATGGGTTATCACATTAAGATGTCCGATTGTAACGGACCACAACCTAAATCTTGTCATTAATTATAATCATAATTAATTATCTTTAAATTATTATTTCGACTGTTTATATATTTAATTGACCATCTAGACATGAATTTTCACGTTGATACTATGACCAATCATAAATAAATAAAGTATTATTATACGCAGGATCCAAATCAAATGCCACATCATTGATGGATCCGACACAGATCCAAACAACACAATGTTAGACTTTAATAAGGAAATATGTCTTTTAATACCGAAATCAACATATATAAATCTACGAAAGTAATAAATATCCATAAGTTTAATCGAACAAAACTAAAATCGTCGATGACACCAAACCATGGATATACAATACTCAAATTATAACATAAAATCACAAGGAATCTTAAACTGATACAACCTGCTATCCAAACTTAAAATATCAACTAATGCTAAATATTATAAAATATCATTCTAGGTATCTAAATGTCATCCAATAACTACATACATCATAATTTATCATCCAGATCTGAAAATTAAATTGAGATACAAGCATTAAGTACATTAAACATCGTCTGAAAGTATAAACTAACAGAAATCATTCATAGGAGTATAAACTAGAGGTTTCGGGGCTTCACTCCTATTCATTCGATAGTTATTCATATATCACATCTGAAGGGGTTAATAAAATAATAAGAGAATGAATCAAATATTTAACATGGTACATAATATCAATGAACATGCATACTTTGTATTTTAAACATATCAGAAAGAATAAAGATCATGATCGAATGTAATAATATGAATTTGTGCAGGAAAAACTTATATAATACATTTTCAGAGTTATTATCTTATTCTTTCTTAATTTTAACTATCAAAATATACTTAAATCTCATTTTACTTCAGAGACCAGGGCCAATTGGCCTTACAAGTTAAAGAAGCAGACAATCAAAGATCGAATTGTGCATACTTTAATACAATCAAATGCCATACGCTCCTATTCAAGATTCGAAAGTGGACAATCTACATATAACCCTATAGATAGGGTCGAACGCCGCTCTTAACCCTACGATTATATAGGATCGGATATTAATATACCACTATAATATACAAAGACATACCATAATGTACTACCCATTAAATCATAACTCTTATCCAATTCTTATACTTATGAAAACTTTATATTTTTTCTTAGCTCTTAATTTTTTCACTTCTGAAGAAATTATTCATAATTTATAACATATTGTAGAGTTTTTTTTATCACGAATTTGGACAAAACATGTCAAATAAATAATTAATTAAATTCTAAATATTAATTAAATAAATTTTAAATATGGTACAACAAACCAAATATATATGATACCCAAATACAATCTGCACAAGTCCTTATTAGACAACTATTCGGATAATAAAATTTAGACCTACTCGAAACAGTCGTAAAGAAAAATAGCCAAATAATAATGATAACTTATCATAAAAAAATAAATCTACTGTACAATCCAAAAACTTGCATTCGATCAAATCCAAACTCCCAATACAACAAAACCATTCAAATCTAAATAAACATAATACTCAACAAAAATGCGAAGCTACACCAAAACTCGATCTACTCATGTAATATAGGCCAAGCTTGCTACTCTGAAGAGACAAAGTAGAAAATGTATGTTGAATGCTCTGCAAATATCATATGAAAATAAAATGAGTCCAATAAATTATAAAAATAATCAATGATAAATATTAAAATAGAAACTAGATATAAATTCAACTAGCCGAGATAAAAATCTAATCATCAAATTGAAAAAAAAAACATTCAATATCCAAATCCAACAAAATCTTATATATACATCTAATGGTAATCTCGTACACATTAAATATCAAATTCAAACAAATTTTTAATGCAAAAATAGTTCCATTGGGACATATATAAACATATATATATATAACAAAAATAATCCGCATCGATTCTAATAAATAGATGTTCAACCTAAAGTCCAATCCAAGTCTAATTCCAAGCCCGATCAGCACGTGATTTGGGGTAGAAATTAATAATCAGATGATCCAACTATGTACACGAAGTTGAAATAATATCGTAACAAATAGTCCAAAAATTTAAATCAAAATATATATTTAAAATCAACATACGAGACATATTAAAACTCATCTCTGGGTAACATTGATAAATCTCAAATCTAAGTCCAAAAATCTAAGTCCAAATATCCATATCTATATAGAAATACAAAATATACACCAAATTTGAGTTCCGATTATTTAAAAACTAACTTGAGAAAATAATTACCCCTGATCCGATAACCTTAGGCCAAATCAAATGTTGGTAAAGCTAACATACTAGGCTACCTATGTACTATATCTTCCATAGGTAAAGTTACCAACTATATTTTGTCACTCGCAATTTTAGATGTAATTTTTCAAGTTATCATTATATTAGAACGTTCAAATATATTATAAAGTCTAACAAATCTTCAAATGGAAAAGGTCACTACGTCCAAACCATTTCTGTCGATAGAAATGAATTTTGAATAACAAATATCTCTATATTGAAAATTAGGCAGAATATTCAATATCCAAATTCAAATGTAGTGATTACAACCCGTCACATACATATGAAAGTGTACAGCCTATACAAATTTTATGCATATTTTCATGTACACATACTAATATATATATATATATATATACAATATCCAAAAATTATTTATTTTTTAAAAAATAATGAAATCCACAAATATCAATAAAAATAGAACAAAACCCTCAAACAATAGGTAAAATTGTTATGCATGCACAAGAAAACGAACAGCCTAATTAAAAGTGTACACACATAGTTAATACTTTCAAATCAAATCAAAACATTATTAGATACGAAATTAGACAAAAGATAGAGTTAGATGATATTTATCTCGACTTTATACCAAACAGATCAGAAGAAAGAATATTTTAAGGTACTTGAATGGAGCTTTTTCTCCTACCAGCATGTCCATTCTCTCTCTACCCTTGCGGCTGCCTACTCTCTCTCCTGTGCAAACTCCCTGTAGCATGCCACCATCGCCACTTCTCCTATGGCCATTGCCAGCCATCAGCATACGGTCTCCTCGGTGGGGTGCCGTCGCCGCCAGCATCCTCGATGATCTCTCTTCATCGAGCACCGCCACCGATCTACCCTTCTACAGCCACCACCTAGCAGTTGAGTGCCACCTCCTCACCACATACCTCCACTGACCCATCTCATATTCTCTCCTCCTCCTTCCACCACACAGCTCCCACGGGCACAAACCCTCCTCCCTCTCTTCTCTCCCTCCCTCTCTTTCTTTTCCTTCTACCTCTCTTGTTGTCGATCGGCTTTCCCCTCTTTTAACTTTCGTTTTCTTTATTTTTTATTATTATTATTATTATTATTATTATTATTATTATTATTATTATTATTATTATTATTATTATTCTTTTTTCTTTTTCCTTTCTTTGATTTTAACAATCCAATGATACTCGGGCGCCAATACAGGCTTGCCTCAAGTGCCAATCCAATTAATCCAACTATCCTCTAAAATTTTATAATATTTAATTAATTTTTATCACATTTAAATTACCCAAAATCATAACTAATATTTAAATAATACAAACGGGAATCCAAGATGTTATATTTCTACCATAATTTTATGTCTTTTTATTTATACTTTTGTAAAAATTTAGTCATATTAAAATTGAAAGTATGGGATGCTAAATTTTGAATTAAATGAATGAAATTCAGCATACTCCATAATTCAACCCATGCAGGACAATTTACTTATATTTTCCAGTTTATACAAGGTATCTACATAATAGTTTAAAACATGTGTGAGCTGTTGTACAAATTTGAGGTATGAATGATTCAAAATTCAGCAAAATGACCGCAAAATAGTGGCTAAGTCAAATTCTACAATTCAAATTTTATTTTATGCATGTAAGGCTATCTTTTGCTGAAAATTCTAGACATGCAAGTTATAATTACGAGTTTGGATCATACAATAGCAACATATATACAAAATATGCTACATGCACAGCCATTAAATCAAAAATTTAGAAGAAAGTGCAGAAAATCAACTGATGGTGTAGAAATCAGCAGCTCACATTTTCTTAGCAAATTTTAAACTTGATTAACTAACATGCAGTGCTGAGTTCATCAAATTTCCTAACACACATGATGGCATTTCACTAAATTTATACATGTATAATCTTTAAACTAGTATTCCAATACATGCATGAAGAGAGAACACCAGAGTTCAGCTCATAATACACTATACCTAACTTTAACATGAGTTCTCAAAAAATTTCTTTATAAAGCTATGAAAAATTGATGTGCATAATTTACACATATTAGCTTTGAAATTATAACTTGGATGAATATTATAACGTAAATACTTCAAAGAATTAGCAAGAAATCAATAAGAAGTAAAATAGGAGCTTAGAGTGCACTTGTCTTAATTTTGATTTAGTCAGATCATCACTTTGATTACCTTGATTTAAATTGTTGGAGCCTTCTCCCTCTTCTTCTCTCCTCTCCTTGGCTCTCTCTCTTCTCTGAAATTTCTCTGTAAAAAGACTAAATTCTAAAAAATGATTGAATTCTGAGCTGGGGGTCCTTTTTATAAAGCTTTGTGCCCGAGTTTCGCTCAAGCGTACATCGGGTGCTAGGCCTCAGGTTTATTGAGCTCAACCGCTAATTGGGCATGCATCGAACACATAGCTATTGCCAACGGTCGCTCTAATGGCTCTCAAATGAGTCTCAAGTGCTGAGCCATTACTTTTGAGGCTCAAGCGTGGGTTAAACCTACTCCAAGTAATGAATCAATTGATCTAATTTTTTACTCTTAACCTAAGTCTTTACATCCTTTAACCTTATTTTTTATTATATTAGTTTAATTAATTATGATTATCATAATTTAAAAACTTGTACCTTACACCGATCAACTCATCACCAGGGATACAAATATATCTAGGTTTGCTACAAATCAAGGTAGCCTAATGTCCCACATCCCATGGGGGTTTTAGCATATCGACGCCAGGCTTAACACCTAGGATGCCTATGTGAGGGGGAGCATGGATGGAATTTTTTATGAACCACGCTTCATGAGGGACAACGATAATTTTAGTGCTGATTGATGTATTTATTTTAAAAATTTATGACAAAAAAAGAGAGTAGAGAAAAAGGGGAGTAGAATAAAAGATGAGAGGAATAGAACATTTGTTTACAAAGCATCGATCTTATGCTCATTTTTGTACTTAAACTTATTGTTATTTCTATTGCTATATAATAATGTATCTTGATAATATGTAATATTTTTGTTGTTTATTTCTATATATTTTTTTTTATATTACACTAACCGTATTTGATCAAGATGTTGGGGTCACTCCCTATGTGGTATGTGTCCGCGGACCTGTCTGAAAAAATGGATGCGGATACTTTGGTCATGTCTGAGAACCTGCTGTGGAGTCCGAGAACCTGCTGTGGAGTCCGAGATGCCTGGAGGCGAGGACTTGAAGTATGGACGAGGACCCTGAGATGCAGACGTGGACCGTCTATAAAAGGTCTGCCACATAGCAGTCTGCAACTACAGTTTAGCAGTTGACCTACTCTGTTAGGAAATTGAGAAGACGTCATAGGATGGTTGGTAGGTCTGTCACTGTGCACACCGAGCCTGCGCCTGTTGTTGTAGGCCTAGGAGTCGTGTACCAACCACCCTACCGGTAGGGTGGTTGGTGCCTCCATAGATCTTCTCATTATATATATGTATATTTCTGCATATTGTTCGATAGTAGAGGCAGTAGAGAGTGATAGAGAGACACATAGAGAGATCGAGAGAGAAAGAAAGAGAGGACAAAGTGTGTCCTTGTACTCTGCTTTTTTTTTCATTCTTCTTCTTCTTATTTTTGATACTGTTTGGCCTTGTATAGCCAACAACTCTTTATAACGGGCCATCATACTTACTGAACTCTTTGGTGGACAGAAGTCCCATGAATTTTTCCTTAGTTAGAAGGGTTTTTCACGTAAAAATCTTGTTGTGTTCTTTCACTTTGTTTTATCTCTCCTTTCCTGCCTCTCCGTCCGAGTTCCTGTGTCCGTTTGTGTCCGAGCAGTTTGCGTCCGACCAATCATCGCCTCTTCCTTTTTTTTGCGCCTACAAGTAGTATTAGAGACTTGGTTCTCTGTACATTGACTTCGTTGAACGCTAATATGGACATTGGGAGTAAAATGATTTGTTTGAACAGCACCAACTTTGATACCTGGCAAAGAAAGATGTCTGACTTGCTATTTGTTAAATCCATGCATAATCTGGTGTTTGCCACTCAAAAGTCGGCAGTGAAATCGAACGAGGGATGGGTGTTGGAGCACAAGCAGGTATGTGGCTACATACGGCAGTTCAGTAGACAATAACGTACATAACCACGTTAGAAGCAAAACGAATGCCGAGATGCTATGGAAAAAGTTGGAGAAGCTATACGCCTCCAACACTAGCAACAATAAAATATACCACCTGATGATGTTGATGTAGATTCGGTACATGGATAACTCATCTGTTACTGATCACTTGAACGAGTTCCAGGGCTGTGTAGACCGTTTGGGCTGCATGGGGGTTAAGTTGAAAGATGAAGTGTTGGGACTATGACTTCTCACAACCCTCCGGACTCATGGGAAGTGATGAGAATCACCATTGTAAACACAACTCCTGATGGCGCTGTGACGCTAGAGATGGCCAAAGGAGCCGTGCTAAACGAGAAAAAGAGACGACGATCTCAGGGAACGTTCACCTCTCAGTACTCCGAGATCCTTGTGACCGAGTCCAGGGGAAGGAGCCGAGGACGTGGATCAAAGTCCGAAGAAAAAGGCGAAGTAAGTCACGTTCTTGGTACCAGAATATGGAATGTCATTATTATAGTAAGAAAGGCCACATTAAAAGATTTTGTTATAAATAGAAGTGTAAAAACGATGAAAAAGGGAAAGGTGAAAAGGGACATGGCGAGGAAGAGTCCTCGGTCTCCGTTGTCACAGGAGCTGGTCTTCTTTTAGTCTATGAAACTGATGATTTCGTTAACATGGTTGAGTAGGAGACTGACTGGGTGGTGGATTCTGGAGCATCCATCCACGTCACCTCCAGGAGGGAGCTCTTTACAACTTACACTCTAGGTGATTCCGGAGCATTAAAAATGGGTAACATGAAGACGTCCAAGATTGTTGGCCGTAGTGATGTCTCCATTGTTACAAACAGTGGTGCCTGACTAATCCTAAAGGACGTCTGACATGTCCCAGATATTCGGATGAATATTATTTCAGCGGGAAGGCTTGATGATGCAGGCTTCTACAGTGTCTTTTGTGACGGCAGATACAAGTTGACGAAAGGGTCTATGGTGGTTGCCCGAGGAAGGAAGACCTTTGGCCTTTATGTACTACAGGCCACTGCCGAGATCGAAGAGGTAAACGCCACAAGCAGTTTGGAGTCCTCAAACTTATGTCCCCGAAAACTCAAACACATGAGTGACAGAGGAATGAGTCACTTGGCAAATAAGGGTTTCATTCCAGAAATGGATAAGGATGGGTTAAAAATTTGCTCTCACTGCATGGCGGGGAAGTAGAGAAGAGTCTCATTTCAAGGAGACATATCTTCTAAGAGGTCTGGAGTACTTGAGCTTGTTCACACTGATGTGTGTGGACCCTTTAACGAAAAATCTTTTGGAGGATTACAGTATTTTGTCTCCTATATTGATGACTGCTTCAAGAAACTGGGGGTATTCCCACTTAAGACCAAGGACCAGGTCTCGGGAGTCTTTGAACATTTCTACGCTCTTGTTGAGTGTGAGACGGGGAAGAAGTTAAAGGCAGTCCGAAGTGATAATGGCGGAGAATACCTCGGGGCCTTCGATACCTATTGCAGATCACACAATATTAGACATCAGAGGACATCACCAAAGATGCCGCGATTAAATGGTGTGGCTGAGCGGATGAACCGTACTTTGATGGAAAGGGTTAGGTGCTTGCTGTCAGAAGCAAAGCTTCTGGGATCCTTCTGGGCTAAGGCCTTGAAAACGGTGACCCATGTGATCAATAGGTCACCCAGTAAGCCTTTGAATGGTGAGGTCCCAGAGAAGATATGGACTGGAAGGGAGTCAGTCTACAATCATCTTCGAACATTTGACTGTAATGTCTTTGTTCATGTCCTAAGAGATGAGAGGAGTAAGCTTGAGCCAAAGACAAAGCAATGCGTCTTCTTCGGCTATGGTGAAGATGAACTTGGGTACAGACCTTATGACCCAATAGAAAAGAAGCTCGTCCGATCACGTGATGTGGTCTTTGTTGAAGAGGAGACCATAGAAGATATTAGGAAAAAGATGAAGGCTCTATCGAATACTGGTCGAACGAACAAATTGAATATTAAAACTATCCATCCATTGCCTCTTGTGTCAGAGGTCTATGGCCTAAGGATGACTGGCAACACTGATGAGGCAGTCACAGTCCGTCATGAGGATCAGGTCGAAGACATGGCCCTTCAACTAGTCAAGGAGGTTCCTGTACGACGATCGTCAAGGGAAAGACGTCCATCTGCCTGCCATCAAGTGAGTACGTCCTACTCACTGATGCAAGTGAGCCTAAAGATTTTAATGAGGCCATGAATGGCGCTCAGAAGGAGAAATGGCTTGAGGTGATGAAGGAAGAAATAGTCTCCTTGCATGAGAACCATACCTTCGAGTTGGCTAAACTGCCAAAGGAGAAGAGAGCCCTGAAGAACAAATGGGTCTTCCGGCTGACGGCGTCTAAGAATACTATGCAGCCAAGATACAATGCGCGACTTGTAGTGAAGGGCTTTAGTCAACATAAAGGCATAGACTTTGATGAAATCTTTACGCCCGTGTTGAAGATGTCCTTGGTCCGTGTTGTGCTCGGACTGGCAGCTGTTTTGGACTTAGAGATAAAGCAACTGAATGTTCAGATAGTATTCCTCCATGGTGATCTTCAAGAAGAAATTTACATGGAACAACCAAAAGGGTCCAAGGTCAAAGGGAATGAAGGATTGGTCTGTCGTCTAATGAAGAGCTTGTACGGATTAAAACAAGCTCCAAGATAGTGGTACAAGAAATTTGAGTTTATCATGGTTGGACGAGGATGCCAAAAGACTACTTCTGACCACTGCGTTTTTATCTAGAGATTTTTCAATGACGATTTTATTGTCCTTCTCCTTTATGTGGATGACATGTTGATTGTCGGACAAAATAGTGCTCAAATCAAGGAGCTGAAAGAGCAACTGGGGCAATCATTTGCCATGAAAGACCTCAGACCGGCGAAGCGGATTCTGGAGATCAGAATATTTCGTGACCGGAGGAACAAAAAGCTCTGGTTGTCCCAAGAAAATTATGTTGAAAAGGTGTTGCAACAATTCAATATGGAAAGCTTCAAACCAGTGAGTACCCCACTGGCCAACCACTTTAGGTTGAGTAAGAATAGTGTCCGTCCTCGGACATAGAGAAAGCCCACATGAGTAGAATTCCTTACTCTTCGGCCGTTGGTAGCCTGATGTACACGGCCGTATGTACAATGTCGAATATTGCTCATGCGGTTGGTCTTGTCAGCCAATTTTTCTCAAACCCCAGGATGGAGTATTAGTTTCTGTAAAGTGGATCTTTAGATATCTCCGTAGGACTTAAAAAATGAGTCTACATTTTGAAGAAGAGAAGCTCTGGTTGATCAGCAACCCTGACACGGACATGGCCGGGAACATTCATTCTCAAAAATCAACATCCGGGTACCTAGTAAAGTTTACCCGAGGAGCAGTCTCCTGACATTCCAAATTACAAAAAGTGTGTTACCCTCTCCACTACTAAAGCCAAGTTCATTGCCATAACTGAGACCTATAAGGAGATGTTATGGATGAAGAGGTTCATCCAAGAGTTGGGCTTAAGGTAAGAACAGTAAGTGGTACTCTGTGATAGCTAAAGTGTCATACACTTATGTAAAAACTCCTCATTCCATTCAAGATCGAAGCACATTGACGTTCGATATTATTGGGTTAGAGATGTTATTGATGAAGGGCAGCTATCAATTAAAAAGGTCCGATCGAATAAAAATGGGTCAGACATGATGACTAAAGTATTACCAAAAGGAAAGCTGGAAGCTTGTTGTGACATTGCTGGTCTAACCGATTTTATTCCCATTCGGTCATGAGGGGAAGTTATTGTTAGGGTCACTCCCTATATGGTATGTGTCCGCAGACCTGTTTGAGGAAATAAATGCGGATACTTTAGTCATGTCCGAGAACCTTCTGTGAAGTCCGAGATGCCTGGAGGCGAGGACTTGAAGCATGGACGATGACCCTAAGATGCAGACATTGACCATCTATAAAAGGTCTGCCACATAACAGTCTGCAACTGCAATTTAGAAGTTGGCCTACTCTGTTAGGAAATTGAGAAGACGTCATAGAGTGGCTGGCAGGTCTGTCACTATGCATGTTGGGCGTGCGCCTGCTATTATAGGTCTAGGAGACGTGTACCAACCACCCTACTGGTAGGATGTTTGGCGCCTCCATAGATCTCCTCACTATATATTTGAATATTTGTGCATATTGTTAGATAGTAGAGGCATTAGAGAGTGATAGAGAGGCACACAGAGATCGAGAGAGAGAAAGAGAGGAAGTTTACTCTGTTTTTTTTTTCGTTCTTCTTCTTTTTATTTTTGATACTGTTTGGGCTTGTGTAGCCAACAGTTCTTTGTAATCGGCCATCATACTCAATGAACTCTTTGGTGGACAGAAATTCTGTAATTTTTTTCTTAATTAGAAGGGTTTTCCACGTAAAAATCTTGTTATGTTCTTTTACTTTGTTTTATCTCTCCTTTCCAGCCTCTCTGTCCCAGTGCCTGTGCCCGTTAGTGTCCGTGTCCGTTAGTGTCCAAGCGGTCTGTGTTCGGCCAGTCACTACCCCTTCCTTCTTATTTTTTTTTTTGCGCCAGCATAAGAACAATAAATGCTCTTATCTTTAAATGTTAAATATTTTAAGTGTCATCATTTATCATTTATTTAGAAGTAGATTTTTATATATATGGGTTATTTCAAAGGAACCTAACTCATGGTTCATGTATTTATACTTTTTTATATAAAGAGTTTTGTCTCGAAATTGCCAAAAGAAAAAAATATTTAAAATATTTTATATTTTCATATTTCCTAAATTGGTAAACAAATATGTTGAAAGATTGTCAAGCGTCAATGAAAATGACTGTGGATACACTCCTATTCTTCGTAAATGCACATTCTTCCAATTTTCATGTTTGATTTGTGCCTAAGCTACCCATAAATATATTTTATTTAGAATATCCGCATCTAATNCGTGTGTCTGAACTGTGTATAGACTCTTTTTACAGAATATTCATACCTAATGTATACCTGAGAGAGTCCGCTTTGAAATCGTCAGACCTGCACCCACCCCCCAACTCGGCATTTGGCTTTTAATATTAATAAAATTATGAAATATTCATCTTGATAAAAAATTATCTACATGTCAAATTAGGCAGCACAAATACACGCACTATGACACAGCCCTCCTACTAACGTCTTCATTCCTAGTGTGTGTCCTTCCAACGCTTGTACATTAAGGCACTATTTTCTAAGTGGCCACATGGTTTTGATGTAATTGTTAAGCGTCACTCTCATTCATTAATAGGAGATATAAAAAAAAAAGTGAGAATAATAGTTGCAGTCCAAAAATCTCACCATTCAACTTAAGAAGTTATCATTTGTTTGAAAAATCCAAAACTTTATTCATGGGATAAATTGTCAAAGTTTTTCCACCATACTATTTTCTCAATAGTTTACACAGTTACTCCAACCTATAAACCTTATTTGATACGTTGGTGGCACATATATTTGGATCTAATATTATGTGAAGATTCAATAGAAAATAATACAAATTTGATAAAAATGTTGCAAGGTATACGATTCCACTGTGACAAGCAAATCAATAGGTTTATTGATAGAGTCATAGATCAAGAATAAATCAAAAATTAAAGTTAAATAAATCAAAATTAAAGTTAAATATATATTTTGCTTCCACATGTTTACGGAATCTAAATAAATCAAAATTAAAGTTCCCTTAACCCTCTCATACAAGTAGCACCCAATTGTGAAAAGCATCCTCCAGCATTTTTCTAGATCAAGAGCTTCTACATGTTTTTAAAACACAAAAATATTTTTAGTTTTTTATTTATTATTATACAAAAATGTTAATATATACTTGGGAATCTTATTTTTCTTAGTGAAAAATAAGACCCAACTCAAATAGAAGCCAATTTGAGACATTGGATTAGAAAATTTTAACAGTTAAATTTTAAATATTAAATAATATCATCTAAATAGTTATTTTTATTATTTTTTAAATATTATATTTAATGTTAAATAGATGTCAATATTATAAATCGTTAAAAATATAACTATTTTTAATATTTTTTAAATTTTAAAGATTAACCATTAAATTTTAATTTAATAATTTCCTTGAAAGATATAAGATCCTAATTTTCCATCAATATATATGGATGAAAAAAAGGTGTTCCATCAACTGTGACTAAATAATATTTCGTGACACTATTGCCAAAGATCACTTAGAATTACTATAGGAAGTTTATATATGTAACAATAAAAGTTAAACTTATGAAAAATAAATTAAGCACAGCGTCTCAAATTTCTTTTACCGATTATACTTATTTATACGGATAAGTTTATATTTCATAACTTTTTAAAACTGATTTTTTTTAAAAAAAAAAAAATTAGATCTCATAAGACATTTTTAAATAGGTAGCTTCGATTAATTTATATTTGATGTGAATTTGAGTATTATTTTTTTATTTATGGGTTATTATCCCTATAAACTAAAAAAAAAAATTAAATATAAATAGATAATTTAATAATAATTAATTTTAGCTTTAAAAATTCAAAATATT
This sequence comes from Nepenthes gracilis, assembly GCA_033239525.1. Classification (NCBI taxonomy): domain Eukaryota; kingdom Viridiplantae; phylum Streptophyta; class Magnoliopsida; order Caryophyllales; family Nepenthaceae; genus Nepenthes; species Nepenthes gracilis. Next base: position 8,582,919 of record BSYO01000007.1, on the reverse strand, counting down.
AGATCAATATTGACTAATTCTAACTTCCCATTGTTGTGGTCGTCATGCATCATCACATGGGCCTCCTCCAGCCCAAATAGGCCCAATCATATAATGTTAGCATTTTTAAGGATTGAATTTTATTATGAATATTATTTTTTCAATTTCATGTAAAATAATTATATTTTTAGAAATCTAAAGTTAACATTTATCCTGGACTATTAATGTCTAATATTTTTTTAACATTATATAAGTATTATCAAAAGACTTGAAATATGGCAAACTTTATACAAATTAATTTTATAAAATTAATATTAAAATAAAAAATTATTAAGGTAACAATTAACAATAAATTTTTACATTTTTTAAATAAAAATATTTTTACTTTTACCAAAAAAAAAAAAAAAAAAAGAATGCATGTCCAAAGTTGCACGCGCCCACTGGATTTGATAAACGCGCTCGTTGATTGGACCACCGCTAGAGCAGTTGACGTTAGGGCCTGTTTTTTTTTTTTTTTTTGGTAAATATAAGTTGGAAAGAGGGGCCCTGCACCGCAGCTCTGCGGCGCAAGGCCAATGCCGCAGGGAGGGGGCCGTTGGATTTTTATCCGACGGTCCCCGAATTAATATAAATTTTTTTTAAATATGTATTAAAATAAAAAAAAAAGCATATTATGATGGGCGCCGTCGGATAAAAATCCAACGGCCCCCATCACGCGGCATAGGCCTTGTGTCACATCTCTGCGGTGCAAGGCCCCTGCTTGGGTTTATAGGTGGACCAATCAAAACTTTGTAAAGGAATATTTCCATTAATGGAAAGACAAAATTTCATTATGATAAATTTTAAGATAATGATAGAAGTGTTTTTTTTTAATTTAATATTTATGTGTGTGAAAATTTTAAATTTTATAATACAAAAGTGTACATTAAAATGTACTAATATTTAATGATAAAGTGGTGATAAAAATTTATGAACCGATTAATATAAAATAAAATAATAATAATAAGCTTAAATAATTTATCTAATGAAAAAATGGTAAAGCGTGGGGCATGACCGATTAATTAATTTTTTGAAAAATTATAATAGTCACACGATTGTCTAATACTGAAACAACAGTTTGAACCAACCCATTCGGCAAATCAAGAGGTATCTTTTGTCCCCGCATACTAATCTCAAGGTCTAATTTCATTGACTTATGGTGTGTTGTCATTTTTTATAAAATTTAATTATTACAATAAATATTTATTTTGGTAAGCAATATCATACAAACTATTATTATTAAATATTTTAGTGTCAGCCAATCTAGGGACACTTTAGATATAATTGGGATATTATTTGCTGACTTAATGTTATGTGTTTTGGATCAATTTTGGGCTGATTTGAGCTCAACTGCTCTTTGGGTCTTATTAACATCCTGTACGCTTGGATCCTACATACTACAACAAACGAAGAGAAGTCAGAAAAAAACGGTGAGACTCGCTCTCAAATTTATCTTCCAATAATCAAAATTTGTAAATTGACTTATAAGAGAAAGAAGGTAAAAAATATAGCATGCTGGAATAAATGTAATGAGAGAAATTTAAGAGTAAAAATCAGAGATGCATTCATTGAGAGTGGCTTTAGTCGTTGAGAGCGGCTTTAGTCGTTAAGAGCGGCCTCTCTATTTACTAAATTTATTGGGAACTAGTAGTAGAAAAAAGGGTAGAGTGATTGGACAGATTAGAGTTAAAAAGTTTATGCAGATTTAAGTATGCTAGAGAGCGTGTCTATGGAGTGAATCTTCTAGGTTTTTTTTAGCCGTTGGCCTTTGCTACCTTCCTTTTGTAGCGAGACGAGATGCCCGCCTTCTCAGGGGATCTTTTCCTTTTCTCATGTGGATGCTAGCATCATTCTGAATTGTAACAGTTTGGAAGGAGGATTTTCTTTTTCTGTGGAGATGTCGCGCATAGTATATGTAGAGGTTACCGCTACGAGTTGTGCGCTAATTTGAGAGTTTTTCTTCCAATATGTAGTTTGATTTTAGGAGATTTCTATTACAAATGAGATTATCATCCTTAGAGTTGTAGAAAATTATGGTAGACGACCGTTGCGCATGAGAAAGGGCACGTAGGTCGAATTTAGTTTGAGCTGTGCTAGTTTTGAGCTACATCTGGTCTGCTTTGAAGTTTTTTCTGGTCAATTGAAACGTTGATCATCCTATAAGCAGATAGACTGTTATACATTTTAAGCCACTTATCCTTTTAGATCGACTCGCTACAATTGTCCTCATCATAATATATCATTCATCTATACTGACATATTAATATAAGAATATATTAATAAGTCATGTCATGTCTAAAGGGGTATCGAGATGATGACCTTGCTACTTTTTAATAATGATTTGTTTGATTAAATTGAAAAAATTATAGTAAAATAAAATAAGTAATACATAAAAATATAAACTTGTATTTTGTTCCATTTTTGAGCTATAGCGTTGCCACGGATTCATTGACAAATGTAGACTTGATACTTTAAAAAGGAGACAGATATAAAATTCGTCTAAATCGGCTTCACTATGATTAAGATCATCACTTTTTATACTATTATAGCAATGTTATAATTGTTATTAACTCTCCACTTTAAAAATTCAAACCTTTATATCAATAAGATTGACATTATTGTTATAAAAAAATTAAATACGATAAAAAAATTTTAAATATTTTTTTACAGAAAAATCCACCGCATCAGTAACGATTCATGCGGCGTAGTAGCATTTGAAGAGGAACGGTGATTGGTCACACGTTTCATAGGAGTGCACAGCTACGGACGCACGTTCCGGCTGGCTTCAATTTGGGAGCAGCAGAAAATGCCGCGTCCAATAAATAATAACTTGCTGCATGTGACGGCCCAGAATCTTTGCTCCTTAATCGGACTCCTCAGGGACCCGACCCGGTCCAACAGAACTGACCCGGCCCAGTGATCGTCACTTTTAAATTCTCAACTACCTGTTTGAGTTTTTTTTTTTAAGTAATCAGTCAATTCCTTGGCAATTAATCGAGAGTATTCCACTTTTCTACTTTTTATTTTCCAATTTCTTATTTTTATTTTAAAATATAATTTATTTTATATAAATTATTCGGTTAAATCATGCTGTAAAACTACAAAATTAGCATTTAATTTAAAAAAATTCAGTTGTAAAATAAAAAAACAATTACGTATATAACTCAAAAAATAAAAAAAAAATGAGAATAGCTATAGTATTTTTTTCAAAATTCAATTAGAATAATAAGTTTATCCATTTAAAATTTGTTCTCTTATTATTTTATTTATTCTTTCAAATGAAAATCAATCTACCATGTAAAATACTAGTTAAGTAATGACAGAATACAAACATAAATCAAATATCAAAATACTAGTCTTTTATCATTAACATTAATACTTGTTGCTTGAACTATTGCAAATTCATCACTTATTCATATTGTTTGAAATATAATCAGAATATTTGACTTATGAACCAAAAAATCAAAATTATATTTATAAATATAAATATAATTGAAATATCTAAGATATGTGATGGTCCAGTAGCTCATGGGCAGGCTAAGAATCCGACCTGCCAAAAGAAGTGCCCGAGAAATAGCCATCCAACAAAGTTTTACGAAACCCAAAGCCTTGAGTTCGTAGTAGTACGCCCAAATCGGCACAGCCCATGACCACCCAGTGATATATGGGCCACTAAAGACAACCAATGGATAAGCCCATAGATACAGCATAGTCAACTCCAACTCAACAGGCAAATTCCAATGGCTACTGCCATCGGGTAATCCCTCACACTTGCAGGGTCCGATTTGTGGGCTTCAACGGCCAGTCTGTCACCATGAGAATCTAGATTGTTCATAGCACTGATGGCAGACACATGATGTCAGCCACTCACAATTATAGAGTAGTGGAGTCCAAGGCCGGTAGACCCATGCCCTTACTCTATATATGTATCCTCCCCACCACAAAAAAAAAAAAAAGAGAAAGCTGGATTTAAAGACGTATCATTAGCGTCATCTGTAAAAAATAACTAAAAAATCTAACCATAGTAGTACACATGGTCAATACTAAAGCACAAGCAAGTACATTGGCCAAAGATGTCAGCTCCCATAACGATAACCCCTCCACGGGTAGTCATGGGATGAACGACCAGCTCCTAACATGCTAACGCTCATTGACGGGATGAGTACCATGTCTAGGCTTCTCTAGACCTTTTGTACCCCATGGGAGTATCACAAGTAACAGGACCCAGATACGGCCGAAAAGTCGGCCAAGTTACGATGTGTGGGATGAAAACCTTGAACGACAAAATTCACACTATTTTTGTAAATGACCAAAGGCCCCTAGCCCAAAAAAAAAGCCTCACGCAGTGCCAACAGAAACCCTGTCGGCCCGAGAAGGTTACCGTTCACGAGGAAGATCTAAATGAAGCCATTGCCTCATAATTTTAAAATACCGACCCTGGAGACTTATGACAAAAGTTCCAATCTAACGGGCCATCTAGATCACTTCTGCACTATAGTGGGCTCCCCGGAGCCTTCACAATGATAACCAGATAAAAAAGACAGCAAACTGATACATCATAATGGACGGTAGACTATATCAACGAGGTTATTCAATCCCTTTTGTACAGTATCTCACACTAGAAGAAACTGACTACGTGCTAAGCGAGGTACATTTCAGTATCAATGGGTCATATGTTGGTTACAATAACCAGACATTCAAAATCATGTGGCAAAGCCACTGCTAGCCAATAGTGAAGAAGGATGTTGTGTAATTCATAAAGAAATGCAAGAGCTACTAAGTTCATGACAACACTCCACCCCAACCACACACAGAGTTGTGAACATTACTGTAATGTCCCCGGCGCATCCGCATGAGGATATTGTCCGCTTTGGGTTGGGAAAACCTCACGGCGTCCCAGGCCATCACGCAGCCCACACGGTTTTGTTCCTGGCAGACGGAATCCACCGCCCCCAAAACGCGTCCACAAGGGAGAGGTATCCACGCCCTTATAAAGGCACGCTTCGTTCCCTCTCCATCCAATGTGGGACTCTACAATTACAATCGTCATAGCCGTTCGCGCAATGGGAACTCAACATCATAGGCTCATTGCCTATCGCTTCCAAGCAGGAGAAGTTCATCATCATCGATTTTGACAACTTCACAAATGGGTAGGGACCATATCACTGGCACGAATTACTAAGCAGAATGTCACCAAATTCGCTCATCAAAGCATCAAGTCCAATCTTGGAATTCTCGAGGTCATAGTCACCAGCAACGGGACATAATTCTCCGACAAGCGCTTTACCGAGTACTGCAATGAGGAGGTGAAAGCACTCCAATTCAATGTGGGAGACTTAATTCATCGGAGCGTAGAGGCCAGGGCAAAGTCGTTGATATGAACAAACAATATCCCAGCCAAAAAAACCGTTCTTGGCCTCGACGACCCTCCAAAATGGGGCGTATATGCCATGCACCCAAAATAAAAAATCAGCCCCAAAGGCATGAAATGCCACCCACCTCCGGAAGCACTATTGACAGAGTGCCACTGAGCACAAGTATGCTCTGCACATATCAAACGAATTGCTTGTGTGATACCACCACGTTTCAAATGGCACAAAAGTCATTTATTTTATCTTGTCTCTCATGTCCATCTAAATGCTTGAGTACTAGTATAAATTCTATGACTTATATTGCTCCTAAGTCGGGTGAAATCTTTCACCTACAACACGATTGGCTTTGACCAAATCTAAAACCTCAATATAGCTAACCAACCGGCCCAAACAAGGTCAAACTCTAAACCTTGATACAAACGACCGAATGGTCTAAACAAGGTCAAAATTTACAGGTCTGGGAGCTTGCAAATAAAAGTTGGACCTCCCCATGAAAGTGACCACAAAAACCTTAGGGGGATATTTATCATGCGTGTCACAACTTTCTTCAATAGAAATAAGTACCATCAGTCGACAATAGTCGGGTATAATGGCCCAAGGAGCTTGCAGACTAAAGTCAAACCTTCCTAAATGAGTGGCTAGTACCAAACAAGACCTTCGGTAGACTACGACCCAATACACAAGTATGAAACTCCCTCTTATTGGGAAGAGCACCATCAATCAAATGCAGGCTATGGTCTAGACTTCGCCAAAACCCGATGATGATTGCAAGGATGTTTAACAAGCCATCAACCTTTCTCAGTGCCACAACCTCCCACGGGAGTGAGCACAATAGAACAAAGACGTCCAACTAAGCCCAACAACAATAGCAATAACATTTAGCCAACAAATAGTCTCCCCCAGTGCTATGACATCCTTTTGCGGGAAAGAGCACATGCATAGAAAGATAATCAATCCCGGTGATGATAGTAACTACGCTTAGCCAACAAACAGAACCAGTTTTTGACTAAGACAAGCCATCACAAACCCAAAGATATTAGTGACAATGATTGAAATGTTTAAACTGATTTATTGAATAATTTGCATGTACATCAAGGATAGTCCGTCCAAAAAAATGTAAAAACGCTGCCTATGACTATGACGCAAGCGGGCAATGATCCTTAGGTCAAGGGCCCTCCAGTGAGTGTGACACGGGCCCCCTCCTAACTTTAGGAAGTCCACCAAATCAACTCAGCATTGAACTCCAATGTTTCTCATATCAAGGAAATCGATAAGAAAGTCCGAAAATCACCAAGGCCACAATCCATCTACTGAAGCAAATGCTATCTCGAAACACCTCGTCCATCGCATGGCTGACTTCATTGGGGCAGAATCGAGACCTCAGCTCTCCTTCAAACCAGACATACTTGCTCCGGAGATCAGTGAGTTATTGCTTGGTCTCCTGAAACTCATCCTTGAACAAGGTGATCCAATCTATTGCTCGATAATTTTTCCCCTTGAGCTCTCGGGATTTTGATTCTGACTCAAATAGTATTTGATCGAGATAGGTGGATTGCTCTTCACTTCGTAGAGCCTTGACAAATGCATCATTTATTCGACACTCCATGTCCTCAAGCACGGCATGATCAACATGTGATTAGGACAGACGAGTGATCTTAATTTTTTGACAATGCAATGCTTCCTCCACTATGCGGAGTGCTTTCTGAATCTCTCAAGTAAAATGTGATGATTAGTTGGGAACAACATAGAAAAGCTTGATCAGAAGGAATCAGTGAAGCAACACCTCCTGGTATGATGGACTCTCCGAATAAGATGGACCTCCTTGATATGACAAGCTAAGAGGGCCCCCGACACTAGCCCCATCCAAAAGTAGCAAGCAACATAGAGGCTACTCATGACGAGTGAGGGACACCTTGTAGCCTGGAGGAGAGGTAGGCACACCGGAAGCAACCAGAGGCTCAGGTGTTAGTGCTTCCAGGCGAGGCACTTCCTCAGATGTAGCTACGATATCTAGATTGAACCCAACCACATCTTCCACCATCTGATCATCACCAGCAATCCCCTCAACAAAAACAGCAAAATGGGCGGCCACAAATGCTTCAGGAGAAGAAGCCACCAAAATCAGGATCCCTTGCTTGACTGTGGCCATCACATCGGTCACCACACCCGACCCACAGGCTGATGGATCCCCGGTTCCAACAATAAATCTGCTGGGGGCTCCCACCTTTAGTTCCTTCAAGAAACTCACTAAAGTCCAAGTCATTTGATGAAGATTGATAAAAGCCAGGTCTCCTCAATGACTTGCCAACAACCGAAGTAGGACCTTTACACAGGCCTTGTCGATCCTCTTGCATTCCTCAGAAAGAGTGGGTAATAGAGGGATAGTTTCACCAGGCACCATCTTGAGAGAGTCCTAGGAAAGCACATTCCCCTATTTTCTCTTGGGGCGACAACATAGTGCAGTGGAGGTGTTGTCCCCCTTGTCCAAACCTCCCACTGCACTTCGTCGAGTACACTTTGGAAGACCCAATAATCGGTATGACATAAGATGTCAGTGTACTCCTTGACGAGCCTCATCAATGGCCACGCCATTTGTTCCTCACTCTTTAGGACATCACCAACGTAAGCACCATTAACCTTGCCCTACTTATTCGAGAAGTTCTACTTGAGAGCAACTATCAAATAAAAGAAACAGTCCTTTCAATCCTTTATTGAGTTTGGATTCCCCCTTCTTACTTAAACTTCGTGCAGAGAATGAAGAAGATCTTGTCGGCATCTTGGTTGAATTGAAAGACCACCTTTAAAGCCGGACATTCAGAGAAAACCCCTTGGTACAAAGGAAGGCGCATAGGGTCATCAAATATCGAAGAGCGTTCGAATGGAGGCAAGCCATAGGGATTTCCAATGCCCTCAAGATCTCACATAACTCCTTCATGAACGGGATGTAAAGATCAACTTTCAGATGTTCCTCATAGATAGTAATGAATCCCGGATGAGAAGAGCTAGCCACATCATCAACACCAGGCACAGCGTACTCAAAGATGCTCGAAATATGGTACTTGTTGTATAAAGACTCAATCACTCCTCCAATAATGATGGACGAAATATCAACAATGCCCCGAAGAGACATTCAAAAAGCAGCCCAAGTCAGAGACATTGGAAACCAGGGTAGAGATATTCCAAGCATGAAAAGACGCAAAAACGATTGAGGGCCAATACTTAAATAGCCAACGCCTTAACCAGAAGTGACGTCGTTTGAGGATATCGAAGAGGCACGCCTCCATGGTGACCGTGACATATGCCTACGTCATAGAATGGCATGGCATGTCAGCTCACTAGGTTAGTCATGTTAATTAATGCTTTGCCTTCCCGTGCTGCGTTCTAATAGCCTGACGGCCCAAAGGCTTAGATTGGTGAGTCAGTAAAATAGTATGGGTAATGATACCCTAGTACACCCCTTTTCTAAAGGGATGACAGACTGACAACATACAACCTTGACAAGCTTGAAACAAGTTTACATCCCAGCCATTCTTTCAGGACTCATTATTGATAGTCGGATTATAGGAAGACCAAGTTATCAGTGATTAGCGTTATCAGAATGTCAGAAATTGCATGATAGAAATTGACATTTAAGCATTTTAACTATTCATATCAAACAAGAATGTTGGAGTCATGCAATATCAAAGCAAATAATATTTTGTAGTATTCATTAATTCTTTTTATAAAATATTAGCTTGCAACAGTGGATGTACGATTGAAAAGGAAATAAAAATACGTGGAGTAGTAGCGCGACTATAGTCATCCAATCAACCTTCAAGATTGATAATTGCAAGAGTAAATATCTCCTGCTGACCACCGCAGCATCCATCCCAAGCTTTTGGTATAGTAGGAAGAGTGAAAAAGTCCCCCCTACAAGTGTAAGGTGCAGTGCACCTATTCTCACCAATGTGGTAACCACCAAAAACTATCCACTGAAATCGACCAAAGCCGCATAATACGTGAGTCTCTGCAACACTTGTAGAGATAACGACAGTCTAGGTTCGACGCGAACATAGGTAAGTTCTCCCCTGGCAAACTCTAGAACAATCTTCCCATAGGCAGTAGAAGGATAGAGGCACTCAAATGGACGGAAAGAAGTACAACCATCTCCTATTAGAGAACTAAGACGCCACTCCTTCAAAATTGCATGGGAAAGGATTGCCTGACACCAATCGGGGGAAGAGAAAATTGGCCCCCAAAATCCAAACCTCACTCCATATGATACGATACTAGTTCGAGCTAAGCCCAAAAGAAGATAAGCAAGATAGATTTTTGATGTGCCCTCAGTCCTTAGCTTCAAACGTAAAAAAAAAAAAGTCTCCCTCAATCTCGGTTTGTGGCTGTGTAGGCTCTATGCCAGCTCTAAGCAGACCCATTCCTTGGTGGATGGGCTACACTTTGTGATGTGAGGTATAGAAAGCCATTCTATTTATAGTCGGGAAAGGAGATCAACCGGTATTAATCCGAGGAGATTATACTGACGGTAAAAGATTACTCACAACAAAGAATCTCCAGCAGTAGGGGATCAAATTAGAACCAAATCTCATCAAATAGAGTAAAAACAATAGAACGGATGGGAAAGGAACAAGGGCGCAAGCCTTCAGGCAACAACCCATCATGAACATGTCGGTGGTTAAAAAATTCAAACCTTCCGGTATGGGTCAAATGATAAGTCTAGTATATAACATCTTGAATATTTCTGATTTTATTATTTTATGAAAATAAATTATATAATTAGTTGTGATAATTATTCATCTATTTTAATAACTATTTTGCTATAAAATTTTATAATTGGGTTTAGAATTTGGGTTAAATTACTTAGTGGACCATACACGAGAAATTTTAATTGTGAGACTTATTTTTGAAATTGAAATGAAAAATCTAGTTGGAGATAATTTTTTGATAATTGATAAAATTAATTGGCATATTACTGTTTAAAAAATAAGTAAATATTTAATTTTTGAGCCTAATAAGTTTAGAGTATTTAGATCGATAGATTGGATTTAAATGTTTAGGTTATTAATTTAAGTTTAGATTAATTAATAAGTAAGATTAAATTAATTTAATATTAAACCATGCTAATTTAATAATATTTATCATGTAGGTCTTAGCATATTAGGATTTATTAACTAAAAATATAATTAAATTTTAAAGAGGTTAAAATATTAGAAAGTGATATCAAAATTTTAAATATTATTATAAGGATAATTAGATAATTAATTAATATTTTTAATTTTAGATATATAAATATATATGATAATAACTATATGTAATAATATATATAATATAGTAAAATGACTAAATATAATAATAATAATAATATTATTATTATTATTATTATTATTATTATTATTGGTGAAAGAAAAGGAAGAAAAGGGAGAAAAATGGAGAAAGAAAAGAAGAAGAATGAAAGGGGAAGAGGGAGAGAGGAGCGGCGCAATTCAATAGGACAATGAAGGAAGATATTGATGCCGAATATGGAAAGTCAGCAACCCTAATACAATTTATCCTCCATTATTTTAGTGTTACAATGTCATGAGTTGGGAGAGGGAGAACAGGAGCCGAAGAGGAAAGCCGCGCATGAGTCGAAGAGAGAAGTCGCCATTATCAAAAAAATGTAAAAAATTAATGTAAGTAAATTCTTCACTTCTCATTTTTATGTTAATTTTCTTGCTACATGTCTTGATTTTTTAAAAAATTGGCACTTGTTTATGTGAATCAAAATATTGAGAAAAAATAGAAGCAATGAGGAATGACGGAAGATTCGAGGGTTAATGATAATTTGAGGCACGATAATTAACGAGTTATACTACAACCAATCCTTGTGTTACAAATTGATATTTTAAATGTTTAAATTTTATGCTTTCAGTGCAAAAATAATAGAGGAAAGAAGCAGAGTATAACACTGTATTTGGGGCTTTTGAGTTGAACAGTAAGCAATGGCTATCAAAACCAGACGAATTGAGGGCTAATGGTTAAAATTTATACTCAATTTTTTATAAATTCCAACTTGTTCGAGACCAATATGAAAATCTTAAGGTTATTGTCCGCCGTCATCAATTGACGAAGATAGTGGCTGGTTGGATCTATTCAAAATTGCCTGATCCCAGACAACGCTCCAGATTTGTGTATTATAGGCAGAAGTTGAAAGATGTTGTTGATTTGCTGCAATATGTGTATGCATATAGATATATAGTATATACATATACATATGTGTAAAGGATGCATGCGTGTGTGCTACTGGGTATGTGGGTGTTGCCACGCGCGTGTGTTTGTGCGCGCGATTAATGTGTGTGTAACAAAAATAACGTGTCTTGCTATCCGTGCGTGCTTGGGTGTGTATATATAAGTGTGTGCAGTGGGTGTGCTGCTATGTGGTGTGTGTACTGGCAGTGGGTGTGCTGCTATGTGGTGTGTATATTGGGAGTAAGTGTGGTTGTATATGTTTATATATTAAAATTATAAGTTGAAAGAAATTGATGTCTATTATTATTTTGATTGGATATTTGCGGAATTAGTCAAATAGTTAAATAATATAAGAACTTGTGACCTTGTTTGATGGCATCAAAATTGTAAGTATTTTTGGTAGCTTTAGTAATAAATCTAGGATACCAAGTGAGTTAGAAAGGACTTAATAAAATATTATGACATTTGATCAAATATTAAGACTTTCCTTAGACTTTCTCTTGCTCCTATGATGAATGATTCTTTGTATTGGTTTTGATAGTGTGCGTATATTTTATTGATACTTTATAATAAAGGAAAGTATATGAAAATTCTACGGTATCCGGACGAATGAAAGTTCGTGAGACCTTAGAGTAGTATATATTTTTTCAATATCTATTCCATTTTTGAGGTGGAAGCCATTGATATTCAGGAGGGATGCTTATAACCTAGTGACTATCGTAGATGATGATATCAGAGGTACGATTGGTAAGAGGTATCAGAGATGATATGAGCATGTTATTGGTACAGACTTCCAAAGGACTGTAGGGATAGTGGGGATACTATAAATATAGGATAACCTTGTGGTATTTATCCAACCATTAAGGGTATAAATACGCAGTATTTGATTCACTATGATAGAATAGGGTCTATGGAGATTATTATTATCTCACACAATGAAGATTATTATTATATCATACAGTTGTGACCTTATATTGAGTCGATGATCGAATTCGGTAGAATCCATATTATATTCTTGATATTCGCTTGTTTATATGGCTTTTTGATCGTAGACATGACATGTTATTAAATCTCAGATAGTAAATTATATATCGCATATTGTTATTAATTTTATGCATTTAATATTATTATATGAGATAATTATTTGTCTTCATATATTGTTGATTGTATTTACTTATTAGGTATTCTACTCACTCTTATATTTTCTTAACTCCAAATTAAAGAGGTATCGTAGGTGCTAGTTGAAATTTATGGGATTATTATCGAGCGCCAAATAGAAAAGATTCTGGAGTTAGCGGCACATAAGCGATAGTAGAAAATATTTCTTTCATTTTGAGTAAATTGTGATTATGAATGTTATATTAATTGATGTCTTTATGAGAATTATTTATTGTATGATAATTTTATTAACTTGATGATTTTGAGTTTTTCTATATTGATAGGTTTTAGAATTTATGTTGGATAATTGATGAATTCAAATGATTTGAGATGTTTCCATAGGGACGGTTCGAGCCGGGTTCACGGACTTCAGTTCAGGTTGTCACACAGTAACTCATGCGATTGCCCAAAATTCGAATTGCTAGGAGAAGTGCCCGAGAAACAATCACCTAGCAAAGCTCCATGAAGCCCAAGGCCCTGAGTCCACAGTAGTAAGCCCGAACTGACAAGGTCCACGACCGCCCAGCAGTATATGGGCTGCTAATGATGATCATAGGACAAGCTCACAGATGCAGCACGGTTAGCTTCAATTCAATAAATAAATTTCAACAACCACTGCTATCAGATGGTCCCTTATGCCTGTAGGGACATAATTTGCAAGTGATAACAGCCAGCATGTCACCATGAGAATCTCAATGGCTCAGAGCACTGACGATAGGCACACAACGTCGGCCACTCATGATTGTAGAGCCGTGAAGTTCAGATAGCAGACAGACCAATGCCCTTACTCTATAAATGCACCCTCTCCACCACCGGGAGGGAAAAGTGGGACCCAAACGTATCATGATGATTATCATTCATAATGAAAAGTAAATGGTTATATGGATACCCTAAAATTATGAAATATGAACCAATCAAGTAATTGATTTTTTAATACATAAAGATCAACATATTCAGCCCTCAAAATTGCAATCAATTTATAAGGATTAATGCAGTTAACAAAAATATTTCAAAATATTGTGATTGGATCTATGATTACAAATTCGATTCTTAATGTTATATTCTTTAACTTACATGGTATATGATTTTTATGTTAACCGTTTAGTTATGAAGTTGAACGATCGATGACCCATGATTAAAGGCTGTTAATTGCTGATAACGCTCCATAATTGTTCCCCATTATTCTCCATTAATTCTAATTGGTAATGTCTCAATGAAATAGTTGATGGAACAATCTTTAAATAAATGAGTTGATTTTGTCCCTAGGTATCTTCTTTGCATTACACCATCAACTTAGAGAAGTCATGCTTGGAAATGCAGGACCGTGAAAATCAGAGGTGCAGAAAACAGAGTCGGAAATCAATTGCGGGAGGTCGGTGATCCTTAATTCCGCATTTCGGTCTTTTGTGGTTATTTAGGTAATTTAAATGACTAACATTTCATATCAGAAACAATATATGCCTTTGCCTTAAACTGTTCTGCGTTTTCTTCAATTTTTTCGATTTTAAAAATTTTTAAAATTTTCATTTTTGTGCCGATTTGATGAAAACAAATGTCAAAAAATATTAAAAAAATTAATTCCTAACATTTTCATATATTTTACATTAATTTTGGTGTAAAGATAGTGAAATTTTTATTGGGTCAAAAATTATAATTCGGGCAATTATGAAGGTTAAGACGATAAAAGCGTCGTTTTGCATTGTTACAGTGCTTCAATAATTTAATATATATATATATATATATATATTCCTTTGGGCCTCTTCTTGCGGAAGCCCACTCTTCGCACGTTCGCTTCTGTGCGCATACCCTCCAACATTTCCATATATTTAAATCAATTTTGGTATAAAAATGGTGGATCTTTTATTGGGTCAAAAATTGAGTGTAATCGGGTTGGGGCAGCCCGGCTGAAGGTTGAAGACGACCCAAAATGGCGTCGTTTTACATTGCTACAGTGCTCTAGTAATTAAATATATATATATATATATTCCTTTCGGCCTCTTCATGCGGAAGCCCACTCTTCGCACGTTCGCTTCTATGCGCATTACCCTCCAACATTTTCATATATTTAAATCAATTTTGATCTAAAAATAGTGGATTTTTTATTGGGTCAAAAATCGGGTGTAATGGGGTCGAGGCAGCCCAGTTGAAGGTTGAAGACGATCTAAAACGGCGTCGTTTTCAACTCTTTCTGATGCTTGATTATTTTATATATATTTATATTCCTTTGGGCCTCTTCGTGCGAAAGCCCACTCTTCGCACGTTCGCTTTTATGCGCATTACCCTCCAACATTTTCATATATTTAAATCAATTTTGGTGTAAAAATGGTAGATTTTTTATTGGGTCAAAAATCGAGTGTAATCGGGTCGGGGCAGCCCAGTTGGAGGTTGAAACGCGATGTGCGTCGTTTTTTTCTACTGCTACATGCTTGATATAATTTATATATATATATTTATATTCCTTTGGGCCTCTTCGTGCGGAAGCCCACTCTTCGCGCGTTCGCTTCTGTGTGCGTTACCCTCCTACCCTGGCCCATCTCTCGTAGTAGCCCAGTGCACATGCGTGGCCCGCATCGTCTGCGTCCCAAAGCAGAAAATCGGCCTCTGTGCGATGCATGATCTCATGGGAAGAAGCAACTTCACCACTGCACTGGGCGCGTTTTTGTTGATATTAAGGGGTTTTAATTCCTATTATATAAATATTATGCATATTATTATTCTTAATATTATTCGTATATATATATATATATATTTATTTATTTATATGTATACGTATACGTATATATATATATTTGTATAATATCTAGTAGTTAATATAATTTAATTAATTAGAGATTGACCACAGCATCCTTAATTAATAAAATTATATTTAATTATTATATATGATATAAGGATGTTCGTTGTGACTAATTATTTTAAATATAATAAAATTAACCCACAAAAAATTTTATTATATTGAATTGATTAATTATGATAAAATTTTAAATTATTTTTCTTAATTTGCCCATAGAGATTAAGAATTAAAATATAATTTGATAGTTTTATTATAAAATAGATATGAATCTACTTGAATTAAAAATTTACCCCACAAGTAATTTTTATATCAATTGATTCATAATATATGCTTTACATTGGTAAAATATAATTCTGTATTTTTTTGTTAGTTTTATTTATTATTTGTTAAGTATGTATTTTTATTTTTATACTGTTATATAATTTATTAATCTTTTCGATATTAGATGTGAAAATTTTAAACTAAAATGTAATAACTATAAAATATAGAATGAGAGAATTCTTCTTCATTTAGGGTGGATGGATATAGATTATGATATAAAAAAAGATGAACCACCTGCTCTTCAACCAGCACTCCGGTTGATGTAACCCTTTATGAACGATGGGAGCGATCTAATCGCTTTAATTGAATATTCATAAAGACTAAAATTTCTATTGGTATTCGTGGTTCCGTCGATCAGCCTAATAAAGTATAGAATTTACTGAAAACTATAGATGAACAATTTAAAATTTTAGATAAAGTACTTGCTAGTACCCTAATTATAAAATTTTTATTTTTAAAGCTCACCAGTGTTAACGGTATACGTGAACACATTATGTAAATGAGGGATATAGCAGCTCAATCTAAAAATCTTGAGGTGGATATGTATGAATCTTTTCTTATATACTATATTTTAAATATACTTTTACTATAATATGGACCCTTCAAAATCTCTTACAATTCACATAAGGTTAAATAGTCAATCAATGAACTTATGACCATGTGCATTCAAGAGGAAGGAATGCTTATGATGGAACAAAATGAAAGTATAATTATAGTTAAAGAAAAAAATATTAAGACTTAAGCCAAAAAAAGGGAAAAAGAAAAATACCTCCTCAATTTGACATCAAGAAAAAATTCAAGTACTTCTTCTGTAAAAAAAATGGACACATTAAGAAGGATTGTGTCAAATTTTAAAATTGGCTTGAGAAAAAAGATAATTCATCCTCTTTTGTATGTTATGAATCTAATATGGCTAATATTACTCATGACACATGGTGAATTGACTTTGGTTTAATAATTCATATTTTAAATTTCTTACAGGGCTTGTAAAACCTAAGAAAGCCAGTGGGTAGTAAATAAAGCATCTTCTCCGAAAATAAGATACGTTCACATGTGGAAGCCATTAGAACATACAATTTAATTTTGAGTAGTGATTTTATTTTAAATTTGAAACAGACCTTTTATATTTCAAATTTCTTCAGAAATTTGATACAGTTTCTAAACTTGTACCTTTCAAATATTTTATTATATTTTCAGATCCATCTTTCAGTTTAAATTATAAGTCTGATATTGTTAAAAATTATATATTACTTGATGGTCTTTATTACTTGAATTTATAAAATAATACTTCTTACAATACTATACATGTTGATACTAGTATTAAGCGATGTATTGTGAATAAATATTTTTCTATATTATGGTATAGGAGATTAGGTCATATCTCCATTGAAAGAATTAAAAGATTAGTAAATAATTGAGTACTTAATATTCTAAATTTTACTAATTTTGAGACTTATATGGATTGTATAAAAGGAAAGCAGATCAATAAGAATAAGAAAAGTGTCAAAAGGAGTTCCGGTATATTAGAAATCATATACACGGATATTTATAATCCTAATATTGACACATATTGTCCAAAATATTTCATTACCTTTATTGACGATTTTTTACAATACATGTATTTTTACTTGCTTCATAATAAGAATAAAATTTTAGATATTTTTAAATTATTTAAAATAGAAGTAGAAAAATAATATAAAAAATAAATTAAAATTATGAGATCAGATAGAAGTGAATAATATTATGAAAGATATATTGAAGATGGATAAATGTCTGGTCTATTTGTAAAGTTTCTTTAAGAACATGGGATTATTACTCAATATACTATACCTGATTCTCCGAACCAAAATGATGTAATAGAAAAAAGAAATCGAATATTATTGGATATGGTGAGGAGTATACTTAGCAACTCTAATCTTTTAAAATTCTGTGGACTGGAGCTCTTAAAACGACAATGTATATATTAAATCAGATTTCAACAAAAACTGTTCTACAAACTCCTTTTGAGTTATGAAAAGGTTGAAAACTAAATTTGTAACATATACGCATATGGGAATGCCCATTTGAAGTAAGAGTTTATAATCCACGTGAGAAAAAGTTAGATCTAAGGACCATCGGTGAATATTTTGTTAGATATATTAAACGGTCCAAATGATACAAATTTTACTATCTATCTCACAACACTAAGGTTATGAAATCAAGAAATGTAAAATTTCTTAAAAATGACTTAATGAGTGGGAGCAAGTGATCCAAAAATATAATATCTGATAATGATCATTTAGTTTCTCAACCTTTTACTTTATATGATAGGTTGATTATTATACATAACACCCTTCAAGATCAATTAATATTGAACAATCAATTAATATCATTCCGTAAAATGCTGATAATATTCCAGTTGATCATGATATTTAAGATTTATCTAAAATAATTATACAATATACTCCTATTGAGAATAATGATACAATATTAAGAAGATCTTCTAGAATGAAAAAGTCAACAATTCTAGTGATTTTATTATATATTTACAGGATTTTAACTACAATATTTGAGTCAAAAATAATCTCAAAATATTTATACAAGTTATGAGTTGTAATAAATTCAAATTATGGTTTAATGTCATGAGAAAAGAGATGAATTCTATGAGTTGTAATGGAGTTTGGGATCTTATTGAGTTGTCTAAATGGGTAAAAATCATAGAGTATAAATGGTTCTTTAAGACAAAGAAAAACTTATTAGGTAATATAAAAAGATATAAAGTAAGACTCGTTATTAAAAGATATACTCAAAAAGAAGAAATTGATTTCACTGAGATTTTTCTCCTGTATTTAAGAAAGATTTCCTTTGTATTATTTTGGCATTTGTTATTCATTTTGATATAAAATTATAACAAATGAATGTAAAAATAGCATTTTTAGATGGTGATTTAGAGGAAGTGGTTTATATGAAACAACTAGAAGAATTCTCCTCTAGTGATGGTAAACAATTGGTATGCAAATTTAAAAAATTTATATATGGATTGAAACAAGCCTCCTGCTAATGGTATTTAAATTTTGACGATGTTATCTCTTCATTTGATTTTAAAGAGAATATTTTAAATTAATGTATATACCAAAAGGTCAGTGGAAGTAATATTTATTTTCTTATTTTATATATGAATGATATTTTACTGACATCCAATGTTAAATGTTTATTATATGATATGAAATAATTTCTCTCTGAAAAATTTAAAATGAAAGTTATGGGCGATGTATCTTATATCATTGGTATTAAGATACATCGAGACAGATTTTGAGGTATTTTAGATTTGTCTCAAGAGATCTATATCAATAAAGTTTTATAATGATTTTGGATGAAAGATTATTCACCAAGTGTGGCACCTATTATGAAGGGTGATAGGTTAAATTTGAACCAATATTCAAAAAATAATTTTGAATGGGAACAAATAAAAAACATTCCATATGCTTCTATTGTTAAAAGTTTGATGTATACTCAAGTATATACAAGATCTGACATCGCCTTTACAGTTAAAATATTGGGAAGATTTCAAAGTAATCCAGATATAAATCACTAGAAAACTACTAAGAAAGCGATGAGGTATCTCTAAGGTACTAAATACTATACACTTACATATAAACTGACCGACAATTTGAAGGTATTGGGTTACTCCGATTTAGATTTCGTTAGATGTGTTGATTCACGTAAATCAACATCTGGTTATATATTTCTATTTGCCGGTGGAATTGTATCCTGACGGAATATAAAGGAAACCTTGATTGCTACTTCCACTAAGGAAGTCGAGTTCGTTAATTGTTTTGAGATTATAAAATATGGTGTATAGATGAGAAATTTTATATTTAGGCTTAGAGTTGTGGATTCAATCTCAATGACATTGAAGATATATTACGACAATTCAGCTGCTATTTTTTTGGCTAAAAATAATAAAAGTAGTAGTCAAAATAAATATATCGACAGTCAGGTTTTAGTCATAAATGAGCGCATTAAAGGAAAAAAATTACTATTAAACATATTAGTACTAAATTGATGATCGTTGATCTTTTGATAAAAGACATGCCACCATTGAGGTTCAGGGATCTTGTAACAGAAATGGGATTAAGTTTTATTTTGTGATTTTCATTATTTGGATAATAATATTTAATAAAATTCATATTTGTTTGTGATGTTTCTTAAAATTTTTTTTGTACACATTAGCTAATTTTTTAGAATCTCATTAATTGTTGGATAAAGAATAAACATAATATTTATTCATAAAATAGCGTTACCATATTCGGATATATTTTGAGAAATATAATATATTGTAATACATTGATAATATTACACATTAATAGAAGACTTATTTGCATGATTCATATATTTATTTTTTAAATTTGAGAGTTGATGGGTTTGGTTATCATATCAAATAAAATATGGATCAAGTGGGAGAATATTATTAAAGACTGTTAATTGTTGATAACGCTCCATAATTGTTCTCCATTATTCTCTATTAATTCTCGTTGGTAACGTCTCAATGAGATAGTTGATGGAACTATCTTTAAATAAGTGAGTTGATTTTATCTCTGAGTATCTTCTCTGCATTACACCATCAACGGAGAGAAGCTATGCTTGAAAGTGCAGAACCGTGAAAATCAGAGGAGCAGAAAATAAAGCTAAAAATCAATGGCGAAAGATTAATGATCCTTAATGCCACATTTTGGTCTTTTGTAGTTATTTAGGCAATTTAAATGACTAACATTTTATACATAAACTCATATTCTTGCATCATGTAGAATTTAAAGAAAAGCATTTCAATCCAATGAAAGTTGCATTGTGCTTTTCCTATTTATTTTCTGAGGTCTATATATTTAAATACTGCATAAATTTAAAGTTCTTTTATTATCATCGGAGTGTGTGTATTACATAATCCACATAACGAATAGTCTGGCAAATTATGTAATACACGTGTGAATGCATCATTGGATCCCTCCCTCCTAAGAAAAGCACGTAAATAAACAAATAATAAGAATTTATTAATGGGAATACGTATATATAATTAGAAGTTGACATTTTGTACGCTGTCGTTTTGTTCCATATTGCATGTACCCAGGAGCAGTTACAACTACCTTGGCTAACAAATACGCAATTAATTAATCTGAAACTTTTCTCATAAGTTTAATTCTTATTTTCGTAATATTTGATTTATCTAACAATAAATTTTAGGGGATAATATTACATGTTGGGGGTTAAATCCAAACATATAAACGAAGGAAGCGAAATCTTCCATTAAAAAAAATATCCAATTAAGAAAAATAAAATCATAAAACTCATTGGGTTGGCTCATATACAAGTTATTTAAATAAATCATAATATTTGAAAAAAATTAATTAAAAATATTTATTTAATGGAATATATATTTATTTATACTCACAAAGTATTAAAAAAAATAAGTAATGTCTGCTTTTATATATTTATGTGGTGTAACGTGATGTTAAAGAATATATTTATTTTTATTTAGGTATTAAAAATAAAAATTATCATAAATTATAAAATAATAAAAAGTTGAAAGTATTTAAATAAATAAATATATATATAGTTTCAAACACTTAATAATTCATTAATGGTATGATTACGCGCTATGTAGAAGAAAAGGACGCAGTGATGTGGACTACTCGCACTTGTCACTTGATTAAAGTTACCTTCATAATTGCCTTCCATTAATTAACAATGAGCAACCAATTTAATAGAGTGATTGCCTCTTCCGTACCTTCTTAATCAAATATAATTTTTTTTTCCCAAAAAAATTAAATAAAAGTTGTACTTTTCCATTAATGGAAACGGGCTTAAATGCTCAGGCCCACACATAAAGTTATTCAATTTATAATAATTTTTTTCACTAAAATTTAAAAATAACTTTAAAAAATAGGAAATTAAATATTAAATAAATATAAAATCTATTTTATATTTTATATTTATATCTTATTATCTTATGTAATGATTTAATCATTATATTATATTATATTATTAAGTATAGTTTAAATTCGACCGATCAACTTATCCTTATAACGGGATCTAAATATCAAAAATTTGAATATGAGTGTCGAGAATTATGCCAATCTTTCAAGCAATCGGATAGTGAAAAAACATGTAAGATCGAGATAAATGGCGGCTCGTTAAGATAACAAATGAAGTGTCAAATCCAAACCAACAATTTTAGTCAATCAAATGATGATAATCTACGCATGGATAATCCGAATCTATAAAGGCCAAATGAAGATCAATTATTAATGATTGAACGGTTGTTAAATTAATTTAAATAATGATTACACATCAAATGAGTAACGGTTGACATATAATATAATATAATATCATTTATAGTATGCGATAATTTCAAATTGACCAATCAAATAGACCCCCACGATAAATATATATCTTCAACCAATAATGAGATAATATATAATGTAGCATATAAGCACCCTCAGAGAGTATATTCAAAACAAAGCCCAATCTTCTACATTTACAAAAGACTCAACACTTGTTTTTTTTTTTTCTTTTGTATCTTTTTTTTTAATAAAATATTACTAATTTAAATATTAAAAAATATTAAAAAATAAATTTTATATATCTCTAACTGTTTATTAAATTATTATAATATATATAATCAGAATTTTTAGCTACAAAAATTAGATTTATAATCACTTAAATCGGTTAAAAAATTTACTTAATTTTATAATTTATATAATAATTTAGATTAAAAAATATATCATATTAATATAATATAATATTATATTATATTAATTTAGTTTGGTTAAGACAATATTATAGTTTTTATATTATAATAGCAAGAGGCTTCGATGGAACAGCTCTGCCGCGCAGAGTTGCAAATGTCATTAGTCAACTTCATTAATCAATCTTCACCTCAAAACGGACAGGCCTTATCCATTAGCCCCTGCGTTTTTCATGCATTTTCGTACAAGCGGTGTCTACAGGGCAGTTTGCCGTCTCTACATTTTTACTAAATTTTCTTAGCTACAGTTTTATTAAAAAAAAATATTTTAAATATATTAAGTTTTCAAATATTTTTAATTATTATTTATTTTATTGATTATTAATTTACGTAAAATAAATCATTCATATTTTTATGAATTAGTATTATCCATTCATATTAACTGATAATTCGGGGGTTCTCTTTGTAATTCTTTAAGTTGCAACGGTTTATTCCTCACCAAATAATTGGAATTAAATTTATTTTAGCATTTTTGTATTCACATGATTTTGACTTGAAATAATAATTGTTAAATAAGGTTTATTTTTAAAATAAAAGTCATAATTTTTTTAAAAAAATATTTATTATAATATAACTATATATTTTTAGAAAATAATGGTGATTATATTTATTTTTAAATAATTTTCAACTATCTTAAATTTTCTTTTAAAACATAATCATAAAATATTATTAAATTTTTAATAGACATCCATTGTTTTTTTTTAATAAAAGGACATCTATTATTAATAAACTAGTATAAAAATAAATAAATCAATATGTGACTTATAAAGATATCTCCAGAGCAACCAAATGATTTTTCATAAATATTTAGGAATATAACAAAATTAGAAAATTTGTCTAAAAATTTTTATTTTACATACTTATTAATATTGTTTAAGTAAGTAGGAGAAATTTTATGAAATTATTTTTGTAAAGTTTACTCTAATAATAAAAAAATGTTCAAAAATAATATATATAAATATATTGAATAAAAGTTACACAGTAAAGCAGTAAACTTTTTCATAAGTTGTGCAGGCGTCAACAAATACGCCCGCGCACTGCCCAATCGCAACCCACCACCTTCAATCTTCACCTTCCTCTGCCTATCTCTTAACGCTTTGTATTGAAATTATAGAATTTACATTAAAAGGTTTTTCAATTAGAGAAAAAAAAAATTACGGAGTCAAAGTTTACTCAAAAAATTATTATAAAATTCTCGTAATTTTTCAATTTTTAGAAAAGAAAAGGTATTAAAAATTCTATTATTTTTATCCAAAATGTCAAAAAATCTTGCAATATTTTTCTTTTAATAACACAATACTTAGCTATAATTTAATATTTATAAGCTTTTAGGATAAATATAAATTGAACGTAATATATTCTATTTATGAGGGTTTAATCTTTTAGATTTATATTTTCTCAACCAATATGACTTTTTTTTTTTTATATAATAAGAATATCTCTCATTATATTCATTTTTATAAAGATATATAGGTATTAAATAAGTCGTGTTAGGCACGCCTGATATGATACGAAATCAATATGTCCCAATTTAACATGGCATGTGCTTGTCTATGTTAGGCCAAACATGCCTTTGAACTATCCGTTTCTAGACACAATACTAATATATATATATAATATTATTAAAAATATATATATTATTTATTTTATTAAATATTTTTAATATTAAAATCTAATAAAATAAAAAATATATATAATATTAATTTACTTATTTTTTTTAATTTTACTTATCTTTTGATTACCACCGCTTCTGAAATCGTCTACTTTATTAGAGTTCAAAATTATCAAATTTTTTACATGACCTTTTACATCTAAATGATCATTTAAAAATATATGCATTTGTAATCTTCAGTATCATCCTATATTTTTTTATCAACCATTAAAATTTTTAATACCGATGACTAATTTTGATAGCACTATATTTGTTGATAGGACTAAGAAATTTTATTCCAATGATGTGACTATGAAAAATAAAAAATTTATCAATATTATTATATTTTAAAATATGTAATGGATGCCTATAAATTTATTAATAATAAAATAAAATATATTTTTTAAAAATTATTTTAATAATCTTTTAGTTGTATCAATAAATTGCTTTGGCCATTGTGATATTTTCATTGCAAAAAATGGTAAAAAGGAACATAAATGATACTATCTTCAACATTTGATAAATCAAATTTCATTATATTAGAGGGTTGATATTTACTTTTTTATAATTTAATTTATTATGTTGATATAATATCTTGAACTATTACTTTCTAATAGAAAATATTTTAGTCATTAGAATAAAACTGTAAAGTATTCTTAACATAAAATTGATAATATAATATACACATTTTGTATAAAATATTTTACCGTTCAATATTAAAAAATTATGATTAACCGTTTAATATACACATTATCAAAAATAATAAAAAAATTTTATTAAATATTTAAATTTTATCTATAATAATATTAATTACTTTAAAAATTATAAAAATACTTGTGGATGCTCAAGAATTTATAATAAATAATTTTTTTTATAATTCCTAATTTTTAGAAATAGAATGTGCTATAACATAAATATAAAGTAATTTATTATATAATGATCATATATTATTAGTTAAAAAAATATTAAATTTTATGTGTATTAACTTCAAAATCTTATAAGAAAAAAAAATCTCGTATTTAATAATATGCCTGGATATTTTTATATACCTGTGTTGTGAGATTTTTGCACCCATTTTTTAAAATTATAGTATTTCTTCATAAAAAATATTTTTTAAGTAAATTATATATTCTATCAGTCCATCCTGATTTTATTTTTGATCGTATTTAAAAATTTTTAACCACATATCTTAAAAATATTAGTTTAGTTAAAGTTAAAATTAATTATGCTTATTATAGTTTTTTCACGCATTGTTTTAAATGTTTCATACCTTTAAGATTTTTATAAGTATATTATTGTTTATTTTTTTATAAACAGTTCATTCTTGATAATTAACCTATTTAAAATTAAAAAATTATCGTATATTATTAGAATATTTTTTATATGATAATTAGAACTAGAAATAATAATAGTATTTAGAATATGCTGTGATTTTAATATTTTAAAATTACAATCACTATATTTATATAGTGTATTTAGTACGAAAGTATCAAAATAATTTTTATATTTTTTTACTATTAAAATTATAAAATTTATATATTATAATTAATAATATAGTTATAAAATAATAATAATATATAAATTACTAATTAAAATTAATAAAAATCTCTCTCTCTCTCTCTCTCTCTCTCTCACATATACACATATATATATATATATATATATATATATATATATATATTAACAAGCATCAAATCGTTATATTATAAAAAAAATAAAGTACAGAGACAGACCAGAGAGATGTAAGTGTGGTGTGGTAAGAGTGGAGGAAATATTTATATTTTTTAAGTTAATTTTTTCTGATAAAAAGGGGGCAACCTGCCCTGCTCCACTCTCTCGTTTTATTCTCTCACTCTAAATGTTATAATGTGTAAACAAATAATTAAAATAAAATATTAGACGATATTATATACAATTAAATATTATTAATCATGGATATTATTATACCACAAACTATGCATTCTAATTAACTATTCCACAGATATGTGCCGAAGTCTAGATTCATTCCTTGAAGAAGACTGCTTGCTTTAAAAAATATATATATATTAAAAGATTTTTCGGCTTTTCGCGTCCTTTACTTTCTGCTGCTTTCTTTGTTGCTCAGACCTCAAGGAAAAGGGCAGGAAGAACAGATCTTTACCTTACTCTCTCACTGCCCAAGGAAACTCCAGAATCTATCACTTGGGTATTTCTATTTTCAGCCTTTTCAAGCAGTGCTTCGCTCTCTTCAGCTGCTCCATCGATCTAAATTTCTCACCTCCTCTTCAACTTTCCTGTGCTGGTGATAAGAGACTGAAAGCTTGAGTATTTCAGCCATTGGGATTCAACTCGCAAGCTTTTGCTGCTGACATTCAACTAAGTCTTTTGCAGCTTTTGCATTTTCTGGAATTGCTTCTGGGGCTCTGCTTTTAGTTTTCTGCTTATTCCTCAGGATAGTTCGCAGCTGCGAGATCTCAGCAGTCGCGGTTGTGGCCCTAGGGTTTTGGCCATCGTACGGCGGATTTATTACCTTTTTTTTTTTTTCAGTGATTTTGATAGATTTTCATTAATTCCCACTAGGTGGGTCTTTTCTGCTTATTCTGATTCCTCTCAAATGCACCTTCACTCAATGCTGATTTTGGCTTTGTTAGAACCTCTTGCTCTGCATTTCTTTTCCCTTTCTCTCACCCTGCACCCCCCCTGTTTCATGAAATCCAAATACACCGAAAATTTTCAGTTAGTTAACTGAAAGTCAGCATATGATAATAAGAAACCCAGACGTTTTTGATAAAATCCGTCAATTTTGAACCTCAAAATTTTGTGGGGTTAGCCTTTTTAAAAAAAATGAACAGGGGGGTAGAAGTATTATCGCCATCATCATACATGGCAAAAGCAAGCTGGTTAGTTGATGGAAGCAAGTGTACAACAAAATGGACTCATGCTGAGAACAAGATGTTTGAGGATGCCCTTGCCGTCTACGACAAGGACTCGCCAGACCGGTGGCACAAAGTGGCGGCGATGATACCGGGGAAGACGGTGGGGGATGTGATCATGCAGTATAAGGTGTTGGAAAATGATGTTAGCAACATAGAAGCAGGGCTTGTGCCGATTCCCGGCTACAGTAGCACCACCTCCCCTTTCAGATTGGATTGCGTTGTTAACCATGGCAGTTATGGTTGGTATAAGCAGCCTTACAGCCCGGGAGGAAAGAGAGGGCCCGCGCGGCCTCCGGAACAGGAGAGGAAGAAAGGAGTTCCATGGACAGAAGAAGAGCACAAGTAAGTTTCCCCCTCTTCTCCAGTAAATTTCCTCCATAGATAGGAATTTGATGCAGAATGTATTATTCTGCTTATACGGCAAGAAAGTTGAGCTTACATGGCAAATTGTACCTGCAACAAGGTCATGAAGCCACATTTTTTGGTTAATATACCAAATTTGGGGTGAGCTGGAGCTACTGATCATCAAACTGTTTTGAGTGATGGGATTCTAGCTCAAGGTAAATCGTTCCCTCAGCAGGAACATGAGAGATTGCCTTTTGTGTAGTATTTAAATGTTACTTCTCATGAAAAATGGCCGCCCCTTCAATTTACTATGTACCCATGCCACTTCTTTACGCGGCTAATTTCAATTGAGCCCAGTTTTGGCTCTGGAAAAATAAAGAGGAAAGGAACATTTGAAGCAAAATGGGGTCAAAATTCAACTAACTCTGTGACGAGATTTCCATGATTTATTCTTTTTGTCGAAAACCCAGATCCAGAGAGATCCTTAAAATTCAAATGATGAAATGCAGGTTGTTCTTGATGGGTTTGAAGAAATATGGAAAAGGAGATTGGAGGAACATATCGCGCAACTTCGTGGTGACAAGAACACCAACTCAAGTAGCCAGCCATGCCCAGAAGTACTTCATCAGGCAGCTTTCCGGCGGGAAAGATAAAAGAAGAGCTAGCATCCATGACATAACAACTGTCACTCTAGACGCTCAAATTCCTTCCCCCGATAACAAGAGGCTCGATTCGCCGGAGCGGTCGGCCAGTCAGCCTCCTCACCACCACCCCTGTTCTGCTGCCTTGACAAGAACCTCCACCTCTTCTTCCCAACGTAATCAGCCGTACGGTGGAGCAACCGCCACAGCGACCACCGCCATTGCTTTCAACTCAACGCCGCAAGGAAATCTGCTCTTGTCTCCTTATGGGGTTGGCTCGTACGCATTTAAAATGCTGGGGCAGAATATTGAAAGAGGTGGTGTCGGTGTTCATGAACACTATCCTGGTTCTCAGAACAACATGGCTTTTCATTCCACCACCCTAACGGGTTATTTCTAGGTTCTTCGGCGATATTTAGTGGCTTCTTATTAATTGGTTCTATCATTTTCTCTTTTTTTGATTTGCATTATGTCTGTGAATATGTTTAAATTAATCCATGTTATTAGAATCAAATGGTGGGAGAAGGTTGATGGATTGGTTTTCCTTTCATTTTCTCTATGGAAGATTCAAGGGAAATGGAAATTGAACTCCTGAAGGATCCTTAAAAGGATTCTTGCTCATGAAATTTGCGCTTTCATAAATTAAATTGCAGTTTTCTTATAATTTTTTCTGCATGGAATAAAATAAGCATTCAAATAACAAGTAAGAATAAAATTAAAAAAAAAAACGAATGAAAAATTTAGTTAGTGTTTATACTATTTTTTTAATTGTTTGTGTGACTGTTGGAATATGTTTCCGGTCTTAAAGCTTGTCGGTGTAGTGCTCATGGGGACCCCAAAAAGCCATCGATGGAAGAACAGAGCTTCTCACTATGAAGAATCTGCAATTCATTTCACTCCAAAATGACCACATTCCTCTCTCATCTTTTCTTCAAACGCATCAAATCACATTTTTCATTTGCTTTACGATGTTTTGTTCAAATTTGTGATCAGACATTGAAATCTGAGGCTGAGAAGAAGACCGGAAAAGAAGCTCTGATCTGTGAAAGAACGTGACGTTAGAAAGTCACAGGATGATATTTGGAATTTGGGGTCACACAGCACTCATATTCCTCAGCTCCTTCTCATGCCCTTCTTTCCCTTTCGATTAAGTTCTGCTTTTTAACAATTTATTTATGAAAAATATCAGGGGTATTTTTCAATGATTTTTGGGATATTTTAAAGACATGTAATTTTCAGCTATTTGTTTATTTCGAGCAAAGATCGATCACACAAATAAATATATAATATACTATATTATCAATAATACCTATCGAAAGTGTCGGTACTAATTAAATTTTAATATTAAGATTAATCCTCAATTATAAAAAATAACACTAACCCTAACGAAAATTATATAATTTACATAAAAAAATAATTTATTATGTTTATCTTAATGGGACCCAAAAAAAAATATTACTGTTTATTTTCTCTTGTACTCTTTCTCCTGCACAGTGTCGCCACTTCATTAGCAAAGAGCACCCTATCGGTCTCATATTAACTATTATATTTGACCTTTCCGAGTCAATCACGGCTAAATTTAACCATTTATATTTTTAAATTTCTATAAACTTAGATTTTAATTTTTTTTGAAAAATATACTCTTTGAAAATTTGAAATATTTTTTATTTACTATCAAAATGATTTTATTTGATCAATACAAGTCAAAAGGAAGCTCAATATGAAAATAGAATGTATATGTTTTCCTTTTATTTTTTAAAAATATTCATAAATAATATTGCTATTAATTTTTCTTTGTACGAAGCCTCATAATTCCTTTTATAAGAGGCCAATTAAAAAAACACAGCTGTTTATTTCAAAACGCAACCTAATTCTTTGTTGATTTATATAACTCTTTTGCTGATTTTAAGGTACTCTAAGCCGTTCTTGAATTATATAAAATTTTTCTGTATCTTTTAAAATTGCAGAGGCTTTTTAAACCTTTAGACCCAATGCATACCATTGTTTGTAATTATTTTAATATTTGAGTAATTGTTTGGCTTTTATATTATCTTATTGGTAATTCTTGACTTTGCCTTGATTTTGTGATCTAGATTTGTATTATAAAGTATGAAATCTCTCATATGTTAAATCACTATTTTCTTTTTTATATTTTGTGGGATTTTCATGATTTTTTTAAATTTAAAATAACATTAAAAAAAAATAGAAGAGATATATTTGAAAATATGTCACTGAATTAGTCATCAAATCTAGCGGGGTTCCAAGTCTGAACTTATCGAAGGATTAAAGCCATGGAGCATTTTCATTACGTGGAAAGCGCATTTTCACCCTCCCTCCCGTCCCCACTTTTGTTTTTTAATAATAAGACTGATCATTATTTTTTAGAGCTTAAAATAATATTTAAAATTATTTAAATATTTAGAGCATAAATTTTTTAAAAAATTATTTATAAATTAATGAAGATTAAAAAAAAATAATAGATAGACTTTAAAAATATAAAATAATGTAATAAAAGATGACTCAACATATTTAAACTATTTAAAAAATTACAATAAGTTGATTATATTAATAAAAATAAATTTATATAATCAATCCTAATTAGTAGGATGTAAAATTTTCTTGCTAATAAAATTCATCAGGAAGATACCTATTTTATTTGCTAAATATTTTGAAATACTTTTTGATTATTTTTAAAATATTTTTAAATAATTTGATATGTTTTGATATATTTGTGTGATTATTTTACTATTAGTAGAAAGATAAAATATTAAATCATTAAGAGTAACTAAAGGATATCCTCTTATACCATTCTTAGGATTAATATGAAAACTATAAGCGTCTACAAATATAAACATACCCAATAGATCAAAATTGCCCATTATTAGATAAGAAAAACCTTTATCATGACAAATAACAAAATCTAGAAAAAATACAGCATGATAAATTCACAATTGTAATTAAGTATTACCTAAGTAATGTGTTTCGATGATTTGAATTAATGTATGATACGTCCCTGGATCCAAATTTCGAATAAATTCGGGTCAACTTTATTGTTTGAATCCGACATTATTCACCGAGTTTGGATCCTTTACACCGTTACAACAAATAAGAGGTCAGGTGTCGATGGGGGTTATCTCATCGAAAATATTTCGACGCTCAAGTCAGTAATTGGCCTTTGAACTTTAAGAAGGTAAAAGGGATAAGAGCAATGAGAAGGTAGAGAGTGTTTGTGATGGGGGTTTGGTTCTCGACATGAAAGACTTTCTACGACTTGTGAGGAGCACTATCTCTCAATACTGTGTTCGCAAGGAACGTAGTGTGAGAGGGAGAGTTAGAGTTATGTAAGCGTGGGGGCTTTTAGAACTGCCAGAGTACTATGTGATCTTAAAAGAGCTTTCTCTTTAGCAGAGAAGTGAGCCTCTATAGTTTGTGAAGTGAACGTGTCTTGGAGAGAAAATTCTATGGACTTTAATAGATGAAATGTTAGGCGGCCTTCATTGGGTAGGAAGGCTTGATTCTTGTATTATGTTGGGAATGCTTTCTTTCCTGGTATGAAACTTTAATGGCGGTAATGACTCCAGGGATTAATCGCTTTCCTGCTACGCTTTGTTACCATTTGGTTTGTTGTAGATAGAAAGAGAGAATCTGACGCTTTTCTCATGAGATGTGCGCTGAATCGGCTGGTGGCAAGAACAATAAAGATTGCCTTCTAGGAAGGCGCAAAATTAGTAAAAGAGAACCGTTACTAATCGTGTACGGAGGTGTGGGTCCAATTGGACCTGGCCCATGTGAGGCTTGCTGTTGAGCCTGCCCACCGTGGCACTTCCTTTTAACAGGAATATTGACCGTCTTTGGGAGCATGTTGTCCACTCACCTTGACCTTCCGTCCAGTCAACGGCCGACATTGACCTTTCCAGAGCGCATATGCGCTCTTATGGATTTGAGCCGTTGCTCTATCTTGGGCCAGCCCACAATGAGCGTACCAATCACCAAGCTCCCATATTGGTGGTCTGAATTTTGACCTCTAACGTGTTCATAATGGGACGTCTCTAGTTGGCATTTGTCAAGTTCTATTAGTGGTGGAAGCGTTGACCGGAGTTGTTGACCACCTAGGGCAGAGCTTGGAGAACTTCTGGACAAAGTGTTGACCGGACTTGTTGACCATCCAGGCGAAAGTCCGGAGATCCGCTGAAGGAAATGTTGATCAGATTCATTGATCGTTTAGGCCAAAATTCGGAGAACTGATGAAGGAAATATTAACCCGATTCGCTGACCATCTAGGCCAAAATTCAGAGAACTGACGAAGGGAATGTTAACCGGATTCATTAACTTTCCATGCCAAAATCTAGAGAACCTGCGGGAGTTAAAACGACGCGCCATCATCAGCCAACTGTCAGTTGAAAAGGTGGCCACGTGTCTGTACATGGTGAATTCAAGATCCCGATAATTTATGTACTAGAGGATCTGATTCAACCGCACTCATTCAGGAAACAACACATGGCAGCAATGATGGCGCATGTTTACAAGATGGTTAGTGTGCTCGGTGTTCACACCGTCCCTTTATGTTATCCGTCCATTTTATTTTTGAATTTCCCACGCTTTCCTTCATCTTCCCTTGAAAAAACCCTAAGTGTTGTGCTAAGTTCGTGCTTCCACATCCATGGCTTCTTTTGTTACAGAAATTATTCTGATCCTCAGAGAAACTAATGTGAAGAAATTGTATGTAGAGTATAACATCCCTAAGAAGATCGTTTTCAGAGTTCCTAGTAAGGAGGACAGGGTGTTCTTGCAGCCTAAAGGCTATGTAACCATTTATGAGGCCCACTTGAGGAGTGGGCTACACCTTCTCATCCCCGATGAGTTGCTGGAGATTTTCATGGCTCTCTAAATTTCTATCGCACAGTTTTATGCCAATGCCATGCGGTACTTATACGCCTTCTATATATTCCTTTGTCAGCATTCGAGATGGTTAACGGTGGCAATGGTTAGAGGGCTCTTCAAGTTTAACTAAGGAGTGGAGTGGATCTCCTTGGCCCCACGTGGTGGTTTCCAGGTCAATACCATTATATACGATTCCTTGAAGAATTGGAAGAATCGATTTTTTTTTATTCGTGTAGGGGAGTCTTGGTCGTTGGCTAGGGAGTGGGGCAAGGTGCCCGAGGTTTATAATGGGACTTATTCTGATGAGGAGACGGGGTCCCTAGAGTGGCTGTTCAAACTCGTGGAGGACCATCTTGTGAAGTTCCGAAGAGACCACCTGATTTCTCGTATTAAGGTTAAGAAGGCCAAATGGGGGCCTTCTTCACCTGAGCAGAAAATGAGGGAGCCTCTCAGGAAGAGGAAGATTGGGGCCCTCGTGATCAGAATGCCACCCAGTGGGGGGTCTCCTGAAAGTCCAACGGTGAAGAGAACGGCAACAGTAGCAGTGGTGATGCCTTCTTCATCCTCCTCCCTCGAGCCAGGAAGTGTACTAATTGACCAGCTTTCAAGAGTTGGGGATAGTTCTAGCCTGGGCACCGTTGAGTATGCCGTTGAGGCCTATAGGGCCAGACTGCGCTCCTCCACTAGTTGCGTTGTTCTGGCCCTGTCGCAGCTGGGGCGCCTGACGCCATTGGAGCATCTTACGGAGCCTACAGTGGAGTGGGCTATTGATCCGCTGGAGGAGACACCATCTAGAGAACCCAAGGAGGTGCCCGCTGTTCCTCCTAGTGCACCAATCGCTACGTTACCAGAGGATCCTACTGTTGGGGAGCTTCAGGAGGCACAAGGAGTACCAACCGATAGAGAGTATCAATCTGCGGTTGGTGTTAGTGTTGAGTTTACGGAGGAGACTGCCGCCAAAGGGCTTGCACAGGCTATTGGCTTGCTTGTAGAAAGGTAGAAGTCCTCTTCTACGGAGTCGGCGAGGATGGAGGACCTTTGGTGGAGCTACTGGAGGAGCTTGTGGCGGAGGCTACTGCTAGGCCTACCAGGAAGGTTCCATTTCTAGCCCTCCGCCGCCGGAGCCAAGGTGTCACGTCAGGCCAGAAAGGCTGGCACGCAGGATTTGACAGGTAAACTCTTACAACTTGTTTTTTTCCTTTAACCCCGTTGTTGCTGACACTTATTGTTTTTGCCGGCGGATAAAATTTTAGGCGCAGTTGCTAAGGCGCTTGGCTAGCGAGACATGATGATCTCCGACAGGGATAGGGAGATCACCATGCTTGTTGCGGAGTCAGAGGCGCTAAAAGCGAAGCATCGGGAGGACACGGTTGCCTTAGAGTCTGTACTGGGAGGCTTGGAGGAGGAGAATGCCAAGCTGAAAGAGGAGAATGCCAGCCTAAGAGAAGCAGTAGTGGCAGGCCTTGTGGAGGAGACCAATCTTGAACTTCCTCTTTCCCTCTCCTGGGAATGAGTGAGGCTATTTGGCTTTCTCGGGATGCTTAGCCTCGTTGGCTTCCTCTACTGCTGCGTAGGCCCGGGTGATAAATTCTGTCTCTCGAAAGGTTTGCGAATTTTTGTGCATCAGGTGTCTGAAGAAATCCTCGTATGTCAGTGTAGAGATGAAACCGCCCAACTTCATCTCCTCCATAAGCTTGGGGATCCATCTGGCCTCCACTACAAAGCGATCTAGAAACTTTCGTGGATTCTCCCCCTGCTTCTACTTGATGTGGGGGAGGTTCCAAGGCTGTTTCTCTTCTCGTCGACTGGTGGTGTATTGCACCAAGAAGTGGTTAGTCAGCTCCCTAAAGCTCCTGATCGAGTTTGAGGGGAGGTGATTGAACCATATACGAGCATTCCCTTTCAAGGAAAGCGGGAAGTAGCGGCATATTGCTGCGTCCTCTAGTTCTTAAAGACTCAGATGGGTGCAAAAATGATCGAGGTGATCCACCAGATCTGGCGCTCCCATCATATGAATCAATGGGTGGCATCTTGAACTTTGCCGGCATCGGGGTGTTCAAGATTTCGGCGGTGAAAGGAGATCTATCCAAATCGATGGCATGCTTGTCATCTTTGATCACGCAGTTCCAGATCTTCTCCAATCTCGGATCATCCCAAGCAGCATTGGATGATCTTTTGGGGTTAAGATAAGTCATCAATTTTGTTCTTTCTCTGGTGTAACCAATAGCAGGCCGGCTACTACCACCAGTAGGTTTGATGACCCGAGAGGCTTCCTCCTGAGCTTGGGTCCGGTCACCACACGAGAGTATCGGGAGTTCCTTCGCTTTGAACTTTTCTCCGGAGTCATACTGTCTAATCGCTATTTAAACCTTGGCCGGCTTTGGGCGCGTGAGGAGTCTGGCGTCTAAATGTTGGTCGACCTTCTGGATTTCTTGGCTAGTTTCTTCTTTCTCTAGCCTTCTCTCCTGGAGGCCGGTGTAGGGACTGCCATCGGCTGAGCCCCATGCTGTGAGTGCTCCTGGCAAGAGCAGAGCATCCGGAGCATTTTGTTTGTATTCTGCATATGCTCCACCAAATTTTAAAAGAAGGGTGCTGACACCTTGTTGACCGTCCAGTTGACTATGACATCAGCAGTGTGATCCTGGTCGGGAGAGGTCACATCTCTAGCGGGCTCCCTAACTTGTGCTATTGTGTTCACCATTCTGGTTGGCTTAGAAGGTGAAATGGAGAAGGGTATCTAGGAAAAGTGGTTGGATTTTTGTAAGCGTTTCCCACAGATGGCGCCAATGATACGTCACTGGATCGAAGTTTCGAATAGATTTAGGTCAATTTAGTTGTCTAAATCCGACTCCATTCATCAAGTTTGGATCCTTCACACTACTACAACAAATAAGTAGTCAGGTGTCTACGGGAGGTTATTCCACCAAAAATACTCCGATACTCAAGTCAATAATCGGCTTTTGAACTTTAAGAAGGTAGAAGGTATGAGAGCAATGAGAAGGTAAAGAGTGTTTGTGATAGGGGTTTGGTTCTCGATGTGAGAGGTTTTCTGCGGCTCGTAAGGAGTGCTATCTCTCAACACTTTGTTCACAAGAAATGTAGTGTGAGAGGGAGAGTCTGGGTTCTATAAGCGTGGGGGCTTTTAAATTGTCAAAGCGCTACGTGATCTTAAGAGAGCTTTCTCTTTAGCAGAGAAGTGAGCCTCTGTAGTCTGCGAAGTGAACGTGTCCTGGAGAGAAGACTCCATGGGCTTTTATTGATGAAATGCTGGGCTGCTTTTCTTGGGTAGAAATGTTTGATTCCTGCATTCTATTCGGATTGCTTCCTTTCCTGGCATGGAGCTTTAATGGCATAACGGCTCTAGGGATTAATCGCTTTCTTTCTGTGCTGTGTTACTGTTTGGGTTTGCTGCAGATAGGAAGAGAGAATCTGGCGCTTTCCTTATCGGATGTGTGTTGAATCTGCTTGAGGCCAAAACAGTGGAGATTGCCTTTTGGGAAAGCGCAAAATCAAGGAAGAGAGTCGTTGTCGGTTGTGTATGGAGGTGTGGGTCTAACTGGGTCTAGCCCACGTGGGGCTTACCTCTTGGGCCGGCTCATTGTGGTGCTTTTAGTCAACAGGAATGTTGATCGTCTTTGGGAGCCTATTGTCCACCTACCTTGTCCTTCCGTTTAGTCAACGGTTGGCATTTCCGTCCAGGCGGGCAAATAGCCCTTGTGGATCTGGGCCGTTACTTTATCTTCGGCCAGCTCACTATGGGCATATCCATCAATGTACGAGTTAGGGAGCCACATTGTCGTGCTTGAAGGTTCATATAAAAATGGGTCTGGTCTTCGTAATTTTAAATTTAAATTCTATACACAATAACAAATAAATTAAAGGTAAGAGATATACAGAATTTATTTTCCAATATATCCTCCAACGTTTAAATTAGAAATCTTTTTATTCGCATCATAAAGATGTTAAGAAATGAGTATGAGAATGTAGAGTGGATGGGGATGAGTGTAGGTATGGACGACAATACTCATTTATGTGCACTCGTCAGCATGAGTGGTTTGCGTATATGAGCACTTATTTGAATGGGCTTTTTTGTCTTTTGTATCTTTTTCCTCTCGTTGTCATTGTTTAGACCTTATCTTCATACACTTTTTCTTTGGGGAAGAGATTGTATTTATAGTGAAAGGTACTGTTTGGTTGGAAAGCGCCTGAATCAATGTATGGACATGTGCCACTTCGTTTCAATGGCGAGGAGCATTACTTGTATGTGTAACAATTGCCTCAATTCAATAACATGGTCACTTGACTACCAAATATTGGATGGACATAGTTGCGATCTGTATTTGGCTATTAAGTGGCTCATTATGATCCTATAATGTCTTACTATTTAGGTCACACCACTTGATTCATGCATTGGTGCACCATTTGTCTGATATACTCTGAGACATTTTCTATTAGATCATTGAAATTTGGGTTTCTTATCCAATTTTGCATTGGGTAGGTTCATATCTGGTTGTACCCATCACTGATTCCAGTGTTGGGAGTTTTGAATTTCAACTCCCAACATGTCATCAATGGGACGCCAGTAGCTGCTCCATTAATGCATGTTTTTTCCCTAAATATTTTGCTAATTTGGGGTCTTATTTGGCAGAATTTAATTCTCTGCCATCAATATTATGATTAAATATCTTTCCGAACTAAATGCTTGTTGAGCACTCATTTCGACTATAAATTGCGGAGTTGCCTTTAGTTTGCATAATGAAGCATCATTGATCTTGCTCGGTGGTATGACTATTTTGAGACAAATGGAGCCTTATCTACTGGAGTTGGAGTTTGTGGGAGCTCTCCTCTAGCCTTTGAAGTCAAGATCCGAGGTTATACTTGAAGACAGTTTTGGTTACCCTTTTTGACCTGAAAAACCGCATTAATTTTTCTCTTTTTTGTCTTTGCCAAAACCAAGCCTCTATCACTATGGCAAGGTTGAGCCATGGCAAGGCCTCCATTGCCGTGACTGTATGACTACAGTAGGTTTTGGTGGAGGATTTTTAGAGTTGCCTCACCCTATGGAAATTTAAGATCTAAGATTTTCCGATTGAGTAAATCACAAGTAATTAAATGAAAGAGAAATCAAAGTCAAAGGATATAGAGAAATTTAGATTGAAGGATCTAACATTCGAAAACTACTAAACCATTGAAAATAAAATATGTAGATTTGGAGACTTCCATTGGTCTACGGATTTCGGGTAGAATTAAGATTTATTATATTAATTATATTATAAATTTAAAAACCAGAGGTTCACCCTGGACACAATGGTAATATGAAAAATTATCTAATGAACTCGATTATGAGCCGATTCAATTATGGTTAATAAATGGACAACTCGGCTATCGAAATTTCAATTGGTTATCAACCAAATTGATTTTGGGATAACAAAAAGATAGATTAGATGTAAATTTTCAATCAATATCAACCAAATTAATTTCGGTTGACAAAATAGATAGCCCGGTCACTAAATTTTCACCCGATTAATAATCGAATCTAACTCAACTGATTAAATATAGCACAAATCAAATTAATTAAATAAAATTTAATATATTTAAACACACACACACTTAGCTAAATTTTCAAAAATTTAGCAAAAGGAGGTAGTAGCTCACGGACAGCAGTAGAACAACCTCTATATTCATCCAAATTTCTAATAATTCAATCAGGGATTCAACACACACATGGCATAAGAGTCCCCTACACACATGACAGCATCATATTCAATCAAAAATTCAAAAGAAATTAGTGAAGGAAAACACACACACAGCTGCAACAGAAAAATCAGTAAGGTGCTAATTTCAACACACCTCATTCAAAGGATAAGGAAAGTTGAATAAATTTAACCCAATTTAATAGCCACTTGGCAGCTTCCAAGGCCACCAAATAGCATAGTGATTCAAAAAAATTAGGGGGATGAATTAGCACATTTAGGAGGCCAACGAAGCTAGAATTTGGAAGGCTAACCAGGTGTGCTGGCAGCACCACAATTTTTAGGAAATAATTTAATTAATTGCCTTCCTAATTATATAAGAAATACGTGAGTGAAAGAAGGAAGAAGAGAAGAGAAGAAATCGAGAAAGAAAGAGAAAAAAACAAAAAGAAAATAAAGAAAAACCAAGAGGAAGGAGAGAGGTAGAACCGGAAGGAAAAGTGGCTAAACCAAAGCAAGAGAAGTGAAACTTAATTTTTGGCAAGTGTACTCAAATTTCTTTTTTCAAAGTACTGTTATTTATTATTAAATCCCTAAGTATTATTATTTTAATACTTAAATTACCTAATATTTTTGGTCATATCATCATTTTAGCATGTAATATACCCGACTGAAATTCTAAAGTCAAAGTTACTAGTTGAATCAGTTACCATTATTAGGTTTAACAGGTGACCTAATGATCTCCAAACTGACTCAACTGTGATGACCAACTAGCTAAGCCTCATATTAATACTATGACAAATTGGCTCATGAAATTGGGCTTAACAAGTCACTGAATCGGACCTCACATCAGCAACTGAACTAATTTCAGCAATCATGCTAATATTTAAAATTGTAGCCTTTGAATCGGGCCGTAAATTGGCTGAACTGGCAGTCATATTGATTTAAATACCTTGTGATGATGTTCAAGTGTCATCTTATAAAACTTAGCCCCAAATCGGTTATCAAAACAGAGGTAGAATCTGATTGCAGTAGAAAATATTGATGCAGAATTTTTAGTTATAATTTTGACCAAAATGGCTGAAATATTAGCTTGAACGAGACATAAACTGAAAAAAATTAAAATTGAGTCTCTTAGCTACAAGAAGACTCCTTGAACTAGTTAAGAATCGACCTCAAATTAACCATAAAATAGAATCGGCCCATGCTGATGCTGAAATTAGCAGTCGAGAAAAATGTTACCAAATTGGACTTTAAATCGGCTCAACTGGCAACTGGCCCAACCAAAGTATAATACAATAAGGCTAATATATCCACTAATGAATCGGCCACCCAAAACCATTTAAATTGGTTACTGAACCAGGCTCGTAAATAGTACCAAACCAGCCCTAGCATCCTTACTGCTGTTGAATCTGGCAACCTAGGAAAATGGACTAAATCGGCCCTGAACTGATTAAACCAGTAGCCAAACCGACCAATTCATTAGGTACTGAGATTGAGCTGTCAACCTATGAACCGGCTACTAAAAATACATTAAATTGTGTATTAAATTAGGCCCCAAAATAGTGCTAGAATCTGCTGATAGCGTCCATGTTGATACTGGAATTATGGCTATTGAAATAGCACAATTTTGGTTCCCAAACCTGTTGAATTAGCACCCAAATTAACCAAGATATTAAGGATAATATTAAAGTATCAACCGGCAAAAACATGCCTCGAACCGACTAATGAACTGAGCTTTAAACCAGCAAGATGAACTGGCTAATATATGATGAAATTAACCATTGAACCGGTTCATCAAACTGGGTTTATACAAATGATGAAAACTAATAATAAAAATTTTTATAGACCAACCTTTGAATCGGCCTTTAAAATTGGCCATGAACCAATAGCCAAGTCTGTAAGTATTTGTACTAAAATTGGATTGAAGGAATCAACCCGAACGAGCCCATTATCAATTACTGAACCAGTAACCGAATTAGCTGAATATATTATATGTTAAATATAAATTTTAACACATGTAAAAGTTTAAGATTGAAAATAGTAAATTAGTCAATGCATTAATTTCTATTACAATTTATAGTTTAATACTAATTATTATATTTTATGGCTCGTATGTATCAATATTATGAAAAGTTAACGTGGAAGCTTTACAAGTTTCAAGAAATATAATTATTTTCTTTCAGAGTGAAGAAAATTTAGAAAAAGTATCAAGAATAAGTGTAAAAGTTTTCAACAGAGGTTTTAAAAAAGAAGAATTAAGAAATTGGAATAAAAAATTATTTTAGTGGGTAATATTTCCTAACATGTTATAAATATTGTAGTGGAAACTCAGGATTGTCTTTGTTGTGAATTTCAGCGTGTGACATTCCTTGGCACGCCTTAGAATATTATAATAAAAAAACAAAAAATTGCCCCTAGTATTGCCAGGGAATAAAGGCAGCTGTTAGGTCCCGTCTATTGGGATATAATATGTATGTATCACCCACCTCGGGATATAATAAGAAGTTACGGCTTTAAATTGTGTGGATTGAATATAATTTTTTTCTTGATTGATCGCTCTATTAGTTGGTAATACCTACTAACTTTAGTTCTTAAAGATAAATAAAATAGAGTCAAATGACAATTAAGGTTAAGAAAAGAAAAGTTAAAAAAGATAAAAGTTTATACATAGTTTTAAATAATTCATATTCCTCTAATTTATATATTTATTTTAAGTATAAATATGCATATCTTTACTTATATATAT
Source organism: Nepenthes gracilis (assembly GCA_033239525.1). Taxonomy (NCBI): domain Eukaryota; kingdom Viridiplantae; phylum Streptophyta; class Magnoliopsida; order Caryophyllales; family Nepenthaceae; genus Nepenthes; species Nepenthes gracilis. Next base: position 8,541,378 of record BSYO01000007.1, on the reverse strand, counting down.
ATTATTGAGTATTTGGTTTACTCTCTTACTGTTTTTCTTAACCCTTCGGATGGAAAGCATGAGTTGGTATTTGGTGAGTAGAATTGAAACCAGAAGTTGATTTGGTTTGAGAGGTGATAAATTGTAATGTAGTGTAGTGGATAATGTGATATTTAAAAATTATGTACTTTATCTTGAGATGAAATAAATACAATATTGATATTATTTATTTAGTTATACATTTGTAAATTTTTACGGTGATTATTTATGCTTCCTTAATTTTTGTATGGCAAAAATTTTGGTACCTAGTAACATCTTTGAAGAATCCAATGCCGTATTCTATTCGTACGAGGTTGGAGCCACTTGATATGGTAATCTTATAGGTCATGTGTATAATGATTATATAATTAATAGACTTATATATAATATGATGTATCATTAAGTATAAATGAGAACGTGGAACATCATAGGAAATGTTATAGTTCCTAGAGAAAATTGTTACAATTCCTGGAGAGAGGGCTTTTCTTTCTCTCATCAAGTAATCATTCTACGTTTTTCTTCCTTTTCTCCTAAGTTATACTTTTGTTATTGTAAACTTATACATTATGAAAGGATATTATGAAATGAATCAATAAATAGAACTATCCAAATATTATTCTTTTTATTTATATGACTCCAATATTCTTGTGTTTGCTGAATAGTTGAAGCCCTTGAATAATATTTTTTCTACTTATCTTCTGATAACTTGATCTTATGATAATTTGATGTGTAATAATTTACTTTGAACGCTCTGTTTGCACATCCGTAAATCAACCGAATCGACTTTGACTTGAGTAGTGTCATGGTTGCCTATCATTAGTCTGTTGCTTTGAGAAATGATGTGTTAGGGTATTATAAATTCCACAGTGCTACATACGTGTTGATCTAAGCATCAAAGCTACAAGCTATCTGCTTGCTACGTTGGAAAGCGTTGCATCAGGCTATCATTTCTAGCATAGTGAAATAGGTGTGTCGCAATACACTCCAACACGGGCATGTGTCTCAACCATTATGAAAATGTGCCTTTTCGGTACCCTTAGGTAATGTTAGGGTCATTTTTATGGTCGGCATATTTCGTATTCATAATTAGTCATTTGTCGATGATGGATTGTGTTTAATAAAAGTGCTGCATCAATATATTTATGTAACTGTCCGGTCCCGGATTCCAGGAGCATTGCGCGAGCCAAGAGCACGCCACCGCGCTCGAACCGTGATTCCAGTACTCCTGCACTCGCTGCTCGCCCCCTCCTCGCTTGAGCGCCATTTCCCAAACCTCTCCACTCGCTGCTCGCCTCCTTCTCGTTCAAGCGTACATAGGGTTTCTCATGAAACCCTTGGTGCACACACCGCGCCCTCGAGTATCGTGGCAACGGGCAGAATTTTAAACATGTTTTTTGAGCCATCTATGGATATGCACCTTATTGCTTTTGTCCTAACTTTTGATTGAGCATTTGGAATGCCTCTTCTTGAGAAATATTCATCTCTTACTTCTCCAATCTCACTCCAATTGAGAAAACCGATCCTTCATCATTGTGCTTCATGTACTAATACGTTTTCTCAACATCCTCTTTTTACCGATTCATCATTTCTATCATTCTACCTTCGTTGGTGATGTTGGTACGTTGAAGAAGGGGATCCGATCGTGGTCACCACTTCAAACGGTCCGAGAGAGAAGATTGATGTGAAGACCGGAAGGCGTCTGGTTCAATTGTTATGGGAAAATCTAAAGAGTTCCTTGATAGGGATTACAAGATGAGAGTAAGTTAACTAGATTAGCACGTCTGTACTACCTGATTTGTAAGTTGATTTTCATAGTGCATATCTTCTCTCGCCGTTGAAACCCAGAGGATTTTTCTCGATTACCATGGGTATCGAGTTTTCCATTTGTCATTAAAATTGTGTCTTTTTATTATTATTTATTATCGTATATTTTTATACTTATTATTATTATTGGCATCTAGAAATAAATATTTATTACTTGTATTGATTATTTAAATTTTTACTACTTTCGCTATTATTGCACGGGGTCGAAATATTATTGTAAAATTTAGAACAAAGCATCCATTTTTAATTGATATTAGAGACTTACCTCGATCCGCGATCCCCGATCTAGATATATATGAGCAGATCTCTATCCGTGTCTCCTTTCTTTGACCGGAGTAATTATGCGTATTGGAAGGTCCGTATGAGAGCTTTCCTGAAATCGATGGATGAGCGAGTGTGGGCTAGCATTCAAACGGGGGTGGACACCACCCAGAAGTACCATCGGTGATGAACGAAAAGTATTATCTTTGTGGACTAAAGAGGAACTTGATGCGTGTAATTGGAATAGTAAGGGGTTACACGCTATCTTTATGGTCATTTTTTCCAAAAAATTTAAATAAATTTTCATGTGAGAGATATTGAAAGAAACTTGGAACATTCTTGAGATTACCTAAGAAGGCACTAAATTGGTTAAAAATTCAAAATTATAAATGCTAACTACTAAATTTGAAGAAATCCATATGAAAGATGATGAAATATTCGATGAATTATATGCTCAATTAAACGATATTGTGAACTTCACATTTAATTTAGGAGAATAAATTTCTAAAAATAGAATTGTTAGAAAAGTTCTTAGATCACTCCCTGAATGATTTAGACCCAAAGTCACCGCAATCGAAGAAAGTAAAGATCTTAATAAAATGAAGATTGAAGAACTTATAGGATATCTCCAAACTTACGGACACACACTTCCACAATCAAGGAAGCAAAAATCAATTGCTCTAAAATTAAGTAGGGAAGAGAGAAATGGGACTCCGATGAAAAATCATGTAGCGATGACGATTTTTTCTTATTTGTTAAGAATTTTAAAAAATTCTTGAAGAAAAATAAAATTTTATCAGACAAACCAAATGTAAATTTAAAAAGACCACTTAAATCTACGAAGAAAGATCGTCGCGAAATTGAGGACTCCAAATCTAAAAATACCCAAGGAGTTTAATGCCACGAGTGTAAAGATTTTATCCATTATTGTGTTGAATGTTTAAATTTTAAACGCCAACAAGGTCAAGCCTTGAAAGTTAGTACAACATTAAGTGATAAAGAAGACACAAATAATGAAAGATGCACTGAAGATGGCCATGTTAAGAATGTGGCTTTTATGACCTTAATGTGTGAAAATGATGAATATTTAGAAGAAAGTCTTGCGCTGTCCGATGACTCTGAGAATGAGTCAGAAGTTGAATTTTTGATCTTCAGGATGGTTATGACATATTGTTTAAGAAATGCTTACAAATCAAGAAAACTAATGTGTCGTTAAAATATAAACCTGACAAAACTTGAAAAGATAAATTAGCTCTAAAATTTGAGCTAGACACAAAAAATCAAGAAGTTAAAAAGTTAACTAACCCATTTACGAAAAGATCAAGGCACTTGAATCTGATCTCGAAGTTGCTTGCAATGATTTGAAATAATTTTCACATGGGTCCAAAAAATTGGACCATATGCTTAGGTTAGGAAAAAATAGAGGAAATAAAATCAGGTTGAGTTACTCAAAAAATTTCTTAAATGCCAATGTTAAATCTAGAACTGTATTTGTCCGACCCATATCCATTCCAAAACAAAGCAGCATATCATCTGTCCATATTGATCAACCATCAAGAGTTTTTCCATATCATTGGGACAAGTCACAAACCATTGGCAAACAAAAGTATGATTTTGACATCAATACTTCGTTCGTCCTAACTTGTCATGGGTGCTGCATCATTGGTCATATTCGCCCCTATTGCCCTATAACACATTTTCGAAATAATTTTCGACAAAAATCAAAGATAGAAAATTTCGTCAATCATATTAATCTTCTCAAAGATCAAATAACATATTTAACAAAAATTATAAAACATGGTAAGAAAATATGAATTAAGAAGAGTGAGCTCCATTACTCTTTGGTCATTTGTGACAAAAAGGGGGAGTAGATTTCTTTTTTTTTTTTGGGGAGATTGCACCTGTTAAGGGGAGTTAGGAAAAATATTTTGTCTTAGGGGGAAACCATATGTATTTCGGGGGGAGACGTTATTATTTATGTTAGGGTGAGATCTTATATTAGGGGGAGATATTATTATTTATTGTTATTTTTGTGAGGGGGAGTTCTTCTTGGATTTTTGTGATACTTGTATTTCTTTTGCTGACTTCATATCTTCTACTGCCTTATTTTCATCCATTTTATTGCTACATGTTATCTTCTTTGTCTATTGCTACCATCCTATTATATCACCTTGTATTAGCCTATTTGTACTAACCATATTTGACCAGGCGATACAGTTATAGAATCAACGCGTCAGTTACAGTATTGACACAGCAGTGCTAGTGTAGACTTTTATATTTACTTATTGTATTATTTTTATTTCTCATTAAGTGTAGATTTTTATATACACGGGTTTTATCTAAGTGGTGTCTGAACTCATGCTTTACTTATATTTTTTTATTTTATATGTTTTGTCATGGAATTGCCAAAAAAAGAGATTGTTAGGTTCATTTTTATGGTTGGCATATTCCATGTCCATAATTAGTCATGTGTCAATGACGGATTGTGTTTCATAAAAGTGCTGCATCAATATATTTATGTAGCTGTCCATTCCAAGATTCCAAGAGCACTGCACTAGTCGTGCGCACGCCACCGCGCTCGACCCGCGATTCTAGTAGCCCTGTGCTCGCTGCTTGCCTCCCCTCGCTTGAGTGCCATTTCTTGAACCTCCCCACTCGCTGCTTGCATCCTTCTCGTTCGAGTGCACATAAGGTTTCTCATGAAACACTCGGTGCGCTCGAGCAGCACTTGAGCACCGTAGCAACGGGTAGAATTTTAAACATGTTTTTCGAGCCCTCTATAAATATGCACATTATTTCTTTTGCCATAACTTTTGATTGAGCATTTGGAGCACCTCTTCTTGAGAAATATTCATCTCTTACTTCTCAAATCTCGATCTAATTGAGAAAATCGATCCTTCATCATTGTGCTTTATGTACTAATAAGTTTTCTCAACACCCTCTTTTTACTGATCCATTATTTCTACCCTTCTACCTTCGTTGGGGACATTGGTACGTTGAAGAAGGGGATCCGGTCGTGGTCGCCACTTCAAGCGGTTCGAGAGAGAAGATTGATGTGAAGACCAAAAAGCATCTGGTTCTGTTGTCGCGGGCAAACTAAGGAGTTCATTGGTAGGGATCACAAGACGGGAATAAGTCGGCTAGGTTAGTGTGAGGTTTTGGGTCTAAAAATATAATAAATATGGGAAAATCAATATGATAATAATAAATAGTAGACCTATTGAATGAATGAGTATGCGTATCGGAAGGAAAATCGAGTTGTGGATACTGGAGTGCTGCCGGCAGATCGCGCCTGCTGTTCGCTCGAGCGCAAAAAGCAGTGGCTCAAGCAACAGGCCGCGCCTACTGTGCACTCTAGCTGATCTCGAGTGCCAAATACCAGTAGCCGGCCTTAGAATGTGTGGCAGATACATTCTTTTTCTCGTCCTCTCACATCTTTAGTTAGTATGACCTACTAGCTCGGGCCCACAAAGATTAATGAAAGTAATAAAAATGAATAAACGTAACCAAAACAAACATGCGAACCAAGTGATCCCGGATGTTCTCTCTCCTCGCATGCTTCCTTTTGTTCAAGTTATATGTTTCCCCTGCCCCATCCCCTGTCTTTCTTGTAAATTATTGTAGTTAGTGATGTATGATTTTCTTTGCTGGGTTGTATGCTCACTCTTACTATATATCTTTCAGATGAGAACACATTGATGCCCGACGAGACCGAGTAGGCCATAGAGTGCGTTTGGTAGCTGATTTTGCATGTAGGGTTAGGGACTAGGACTTAGCTGATTTTGTGTATGAAACAGAAATTTTGGTCCTACTTTTGTAAATTGTATAAAACATGTATGGTGATGGTTAATGATGTTTAGCATGAATGAATGATGGATCAGTTCCCGCTGTATATTGCGATTTTTATTCTTCCGCAGGTCTTTCTCATTGTGGTCAATGTCGAGGTTCCTAGTTGACATCCTTCCCCACTGGTATTGTACTGGAGTTATAATGTCGGTGCCACCTCGGTGGAGGTGGCGATTAGATCCTGTGTAGTTTGTTGAGTTTTGAGACTTGTAGTTCTGTTGTAGATTGTTGTAGATTATTGTGCAAGGTTAATTTATAGGTGTTTGTATTTTGGTAAATGCTCGATTTACAAATGAAACTCTATCCAATTTTTTACAGAAATTAATAATTTTAATTAGGAATACTAGTTTATTATTATGCTTGACGAAAGTTATTTGAGAAAAATAATCTGATCCGTCACAGTTGGTATCAGAGAAGAGATGCCTTAGGATGGATCTAAATTTATGCTGAAGCCTAGGATAGTATGGGCTTAAGCCGAATGAGTAAATGTGAAAAAGTTAGGATAATTAAGTACCCTCATTTTGAATGTTCTCTTTAATTGCATAAGTGTTATCATATCTAGTAATGTCGTTGAGGACGGTTAAACTTTTGCCTCAACCTTTGTTGTTTCTTTTTCAGTGGTGACTTCTAAAGTTGGCGATGCCGCCTAGACGTCGAGGTTTGCAAAGGGATGAGTTGCCCCGAGAGGCCCGAGATCGAGAGGCAGAATATCTGAATTTGTTGGGGCATCTTACAAACATCATTGAGAATATGGAGCAGCGACATCTGGACCCTGTTCTTGCTCCGGCTCCCATTCAGGCTTCTATTAATCCGGAGCCATCTGCTTATGATCGCTTCGTTTAAGAGCGAGTGTTGGCGTTTTCGAGAGAGCCAGACCCGCTTAAGGCGGATTCGTGGTTAGAGAGTCTAAAGAGGGTATTTGCCATGATCAGATGCCCAGCGGAGGATCGGGCGCTATTTACATCTTACCGGCTTGAAGGTGAGGCACACCATTGGTGGCAAATGAGAAAAAGAGCATTGGGTGTACCCAATGGCTGAGATTACCTGAAAGATATTTGAGGATACGTTTTTAGAGAAGCATTTTCCATCTAGCCTCCGTGTTCAGAAAGAGGAGGAATTTCTCAAGCTAAGGCAAGGGAACCGGACGATAGCGGAGTACGATGCCAAGTTTTCGGAGTTGTCATGATTCGATCCCTACATGGTCGAAGATGAAGAAAGGAGGACTAGGAAGTTCATAATGGGCTTGCAGGATGACATCCTCAAGTAGCCGGCGACCCTTAAATTGCCCACCTATGCTGATGTACTAGATTGAGCCTTAATTTATGAGCAAGAGTATGCAAAGGAAGAATTTTTCAAAAAGAGGTCGGCTAGTAAGAGCGAGACAAGTGCCAACACCGGGGCTAGTTTGGGGTGACCATACAAGAAACCGAGATAGTCGATTTCTTGACAGAGGAGTGGCCAGATTTCATTGTCTTCTCAAGCTTCGGTGGGTTCGTGTCAGCACTGTGGAAGAATGCATGAGGGTAGACCGTGTCCCAGGTTGACGGGTGCTTGCTTCACTTGTGGCCATGTGGGGCATAGAGCCAGAGAGTGCCCTTAGGCATCGAGGATTCGGGCTCTGAAGCCAATAGTGCAGGGTAAAGCTTTTGTAGTGTCTACTAGCATGGCTAGAGTATCAGATGAGGTGGTGGAAGGTATACTTTCAATTTGTGGTATTTCTTGCTCAGTACTTTTTGACTTTGGGTCTATACACTCCTTTATTTTTCTTCGGCTGGCTGTTGTATTACATCCTCCCTCGTGACCCTTGATTTTTCTTTGGTTGTATCCACACCCACGGGATCCTCTATTATGACCGATGTGTCTTATTCAGGGTGTATTGTGGAGTTAAAGGGACTTCTTTTAACAGTTAATTTGATTCTTTTAGATATGCGTGATTTTGATGTTATCTTGGGTATGAATTGGCTGTCCAAGTATCACGCCACTATTGATTGCTTCCACAAAATGGTAGACTTTGCTATTCCAGAATGCGAACCTTTTTATATTCAGGAAGTTCGGAGAGTGGAGCCGTTTACTTTAATTTCTGCTCTACAGTTTCGCTATTTGTTAAATAGTGGGTGCGAAGTCTTTTTGGCTTATGTCAGTGTGGTGGAAAGTCGAAAATTTTTCGTAAAGGACATTCTGGTGGTGTGTGAATTCAAGGACGTATTTTCTGACAAGTTGTCTGCCTTGCCTCCACATCGTGAGATTGAATTTGGGATCGATCTTGTGTCGGGATCGACACCCATATCGAAGGCCCCCTACCGCATGGCTCCTGTCGAGTTAAAGGAGTTGAAACAACAACTGCAGGACTTGCTTGATATAGGTTTTATTAGACCCAGTGTGTCGCCGTGGGGTGCTTCGGTCCTATTCGTCAAGAAGAAGGATGGGCCATTGAAGTTATATATAGATAACTGTAAGTTGAATACAATTACAATCAAGAACAAGTATCCTCTATCGTAGATCGATGACCTCTTTGACCAATTATAGGGATCCTTAGTGTATTCCAAGATTGACCTTCAGTTGGGATATCATCAGCTTCGCATTAAGCAGGAGGATATTGCAAAGATTGCTTTCCGAACGAGGTATGGTCACTATGAATTTTTGGTAATGCCGTTCGAGTTGACTAATGCTCCAGTCGTGTTTATGAACCTGATGAACCAGGTCTTCTAGCCATTTTTGGATAAGTTTGTTGCGGTTTTTATTGATGACATTCTGATTTACTCCAAGGATTGCACTGAGCATGAGGGGCACCCGAGAATTGTGCTGTAGACTCTTCGAGAACATCAGTTGTTCGCGAAGTTGAAGAAGTGTGAGTTTTGGCTTGACAGGGTGGTGTTCTTAGGCCATGTAGTTTCTTATGGAGGCATCTCAGTGGACCCGCAGAAAATTGAATCGATGATCAATTGGAGTCGGCCGACGACTGTGTTTGAAGTTCAAAACATTTTGGGGATGGCCAGTTATTATGTTGTTTTGTGGAGAATTTTTCTTGGGTAGCCTTATCCTTTACCCGTCTGACAAAGAAGGAAGTTAGCTTCGCCTGGCCCGAGGAGTGTGACAAAAGCTTCCAAGAGCTGAAGGATCGGCTGACAATTGTCTCGATTCTGACTCTTCCTATTAATTCTGGTGGGTTCAAAGTATACTACGATGCGTTTAAAGTCGGACTCGGGTGTGTTCTTATGCAAGGGGGAAGAATAGTTGCTTATGGGTCTCGACAGTTAAAGACCCATGAGAAAAACTATCCGACTAATGACTTAGAGTTGGCTGCGGTGGTTTTTACCTTGAATATCTGGAGACACTATCTATATGGTGAGAGATTCTTGGTATACTTTGACCTCAAGAGCCTCAAGTATTTGTTCTCGCAGAAGGAGCTAAATATGAGGTAGCGGTGATGGATTGAGTTTCTCAAGGACAACGATTGTGAGATCCAGTAATCGACCAGGGAAAAAAATGTGGTCACGGATGCCATGAGTCGCCGAACTTGTTGGGTGGCGACCATGCAGATTAATCAGATAGAGTTGCTATACTGCTTGAAGTCTTGCCATATCCAGTGCTATGCTAATGGTAACCGGATGATGTTATCCTTTCTGCCGGTACAGCCCGAGATCCTTCAAAGGATCAAGGAAGGGCAGGTAAGTGACCCATTTCAAATGGATATTGTGGGAGACCTTAGCAGAGACTCTCGAGTTGATTTTAGTGTGCGTGCAGATAGAGTTTTGAGATTTCAAGAGTGGCTATGTCTACCAGATGTTAAGGAACTGAAGAAAGAAATAATGAAGGAGGCACACAGGACTCAGTACAGGATTCATCCCGATATAAACAAGATGTATCAGGATTTGAGGAAGATGTTCTGGTGAAAAAACATGCGGAGAGAGATCATGACTTTCGTTAATCGATGTCTCGTCTGTCAGCAGCTTAAGGCTGACAGGAGAAAGCCTTCTGGATTATTGCAACCCCTACCCATTCCCAGCTGGAAGTGTGAGGACATCTCGATGGACTTTGTGTCAGGATTGCCTAGAACTCCAAAGAATCATGATGCGATTTGGATCATTATTGACCGGTTGACAAAATCTGCTCATTTTATAGCCATTCGGACTACGTACTCCTGTGATCGTTTGGCACAGTTGTACATCAACGAGATCTTGAGGTTGCATGGCGTGCCATCATCGATTATGTCCGATCGCGACCCACGGTTCATCTCTAAATTTTGGGAGAGCTTGCATTGGGAGTTAGGGACAAACCTAAAGTTTAGTATGACGTATCATTCTCAGACGGATAGCCAGTCTGAGCGGACGATCCAAATACTAGAAGATATGCTTCGACCTTTGGTATTGGAGTTCTATGGGAATTGGGATGATTTTCTAGCACTGGTCGAGTTCGCTTATAACAACAGTTTCCAAGCGAGTATCGGAATGGCTCCCTTTGAGACACTTTATGGCAGGAAATGTCAATCTCCCTCCATTGGGAGGAGACCGGGGATAGGCGGTTGTTGTGCCCGGATGTTATTCGGGAGACGTTGGAAAAGATTGCGGTGGTTGTGGAAAAATTGAAAGTCGCCCAGAGCCAACAGAAAAGTTATGTTGATCAAAGGAGATCCGAGCTTAGATTTGAGGTTGGAGATTTTGTCTTCCTTAAGGTCTCGTCGTGTAAAGGGATTTCCAGATTTAGCGTTAAAGGGAAGCTGAAGGCGCGTTTCATTGGGCCGTTTGAGATTCTTGAGCGAGTTGGTGAGGTGGCTTACCACCTAGCCTTGCCATCGAGTTTGTCCGAGGTGCACAACGTCTTCCATGTTTCCATATTAAGGAAGTACATATATGATCCATCTCATGTGATTGATTATGGTTCTTTGACTATCAATGAGGATTTAGCTTATGTAGAGAAAATGGTGAAAATCTTAGACCGCAAGGACCAAATCTTGCGCTCCAAGATGATTCCTCTCGTGAAAGTTTTATAAAGGAATCACTCCCGTGAGGAGGCGACATGAGAAAGAGAGGATCTGTTTCGAGGTATGTAACTTATTCAAGTTTTAAGATTCATTAAATTTCGGGACGAAATTTTTATAAGTGGGGGAGTTGTGAGGTTCCGAATCTAAAAATATAACAAATACGAGGAAATTAATGTGATAATAATAAATATTAGACCTATTGAATGAATGAGTATACGTATCGGAAAGAAAATCAGGTTGTGGACTGTTGGAGCGCTACCAGCAGATCACGCTTGCTGTGTGCTCGAGCGCAGGCTCGAGCGCAAAAAGTAGTGGCGCAAGCAGTAGGCTGCGCCTGCTGTGCGCTTGAGCGAGCTCAAGTGCCAAAAACTAGTAGCTCCCCCGCCTGCTGAGTGCCTGTGTGTGCTCAAGCGCAGGCTGGCAGCGAGGCTGTGCTTGCCGCTCACTCGCCCGGCGCTCGAGCGCCCCGACGACTATGAAAACGCGATCTACTTCACGTTTCTTCGTTTCCCCTCATTTCCAGAAGGTTTTGGAGAAGAAGAGAGAGAGAGGGCGCGGTTTTAGAGAGAGAAAGGAGGAGATCGAGGCGTAGAGTCCGAATCAGTCCGGGTGCCAGTTATAAAAGTGATAGCACGCGTCGAGGCAAGTGCTTTCATACTCACTAACTTTCCTTTTTCGATATTTTTCTGTTATCATATGGTATTTTTGTCTCGATACTTGCCCAAACCATGGAAAATGCAATATCCGTGACTTGAGGCCAATGATTGTATAATTTATTCTTCGATTTACTCACCAATCCGGTCGGTGGAGTACCCCCAAACTCTAACCTATGGGAATTGGGGGTTTTCCATTTCTACACCTTATTTCGTTAAATTGACTCCCAAATGTGAATCCCCACGTCCCAAATGTGTATATATGTCGGCCGCGTAATCAATCTCGCACGTTTCGACCCATTCGCTGTTCCGGACCTCTAAAAGTGCGCTGTTACTGTTCACCCGAGACAAAAAGGGAAAATTGCGTGTTTCTACCTTCAGAATATGTGGTAATGACTTCAAAATATGAATCCCCGCATCCCAAGGGTAAGTATATGTTGACCAGACGTCTGATTCCGCATGATTTGACCCGTTCGTAGCGTCAGGGCTCTCTAAAAGTGGCCAGACACTGTTCACCCGAAATTGGAAGGTAAATGTGCATGCTTTAGCTCTCTTCAATTGTGATGGAACTTATGACTAAATGTTTGTGGCGAATTGTAAGCTCTAAAAATGTGTAATTGTGCACCAAGAGCGAGGGAATGCGTTCGAAGGCTTCTAATGTGGTGTTTGACCAACGGAGGTAAATAAAACCAAACTCTCTTGCGAGTTAAATTTAATGGCTGAAAGATTTAAGTTCCAAAGGAAAGAAAGGAACTGAACAAGTAAAAGAGAAGGGAATCCACACGGTGTAATATGATGGATTTGGTCTCTCGGATGGAGACATGTGATGGGAATGTGATTTTCCAGTTGTAGAACGTATATGGCAAATGGTGGATTCCCCTTCAAAGGATTAAGACTATCTTGAAATTAGGACCATTGTTCATAGGGATTGTACCCTCCAACTTACCATGTACATCACGGGGGGAACCCAAGGAATACTCCGGCCGCTCCTGGGGGTGGGTGATGTTCAGGGTACGCTTTAGGATGCTACTATGAAAGAACGAGGATTGCCCTAGTCTCCGGGGGATATGAGGCCACTGAGATGGCCGAGTGCTGCAGGCCTAAAATGTAACCGATGGTCGAGTGCTGTAGACCTAAAATGTTGCCAACCTTAGAATGTGTGGCTGACACATTCCTTTCCTCATCCTCTCATATCGTTGGTTAGTACGACCTACTAGCTCGGGTCCACAAAGATTAATGAAAGTAATAAAAATGAATGAACATAACCAGAACAAACATACGAACCAAGTGATCCCGGATGTTCCCTCTCCTCGCATGCTTTCTTTTGTTCGAGTTATATGTTTTCCCTACTCCGTTACTGTCTTTTCTGTAAACTGCTGTAGTTAGTGATGTATGATTTTATTTGTTAGACTGTACGCTCACTTTTACTGTATGTCTTTCAGATGAGACCACATTGATGCCCGATGAGACTGAGTAGGCCATAGAAGTGCGTTTGGCAGCTGATTTTGCATGCAGGGCTCGGGACTGGGATATAGCTGATTTTGTGTATGAAATAGAAATTTTGGTCCTACTTTTATAAATTATATAAAAATGTATGTAATGGTTAATGATGTTTAGCATGAATGAATAATGGATAAGTTCCCGATGTATATTGTGGTTTTTATACTTCCACAGGTCTTTCTCATTGTGGTCATGGTCGAGGTGGCGATTAGATCCTGTGTAGTGCGTTGAGTTTTGAGACTTGTAGTTCTATTGTGGATTGTTGTGCAGAGTTGATTTATAGATATTTATATTTTGGCAAACGCTCGATTTACAAACGGAACTCTACCTAATTTTCTACAAAAATTAATAATTTTAATTAGGAATACTAGTTTGTTATTACACTTGACGAAGGTTATTTGAGAAAAATAATCCAGTCCGTCACAATTAGCGCGTTTGTACCACCCGATTTGTAAGGTGATTTTCATAGTACACATCTTCTTTGACCGTTGAAACCTGGTAGGGTTTTCTCGATTACCATGGGTATCGAGTTTTTCCTTTGTCATCAAAATTGTGTCTTTTAATTATTACTTATTATCGTATACTTTTATACTTATTATTATTGCTAGAATCTAGAAATAAATATTTATTAAGTGTATTGAATATTTAAATTTTTACTACTTCCGCTATCATTGAACGAGGTCGAAACATTATTGTAAAATTTAGGAAGAAACATCCCTTTTCAGATAACATCATTTCTAGGCCAAGTCGTTGGCTATTTAAACTCTGGTGCTTTTTTATTTCTACACTTCTTCACACTTATGGCTCTCAACCTTAAGTTTCTCTTTTCTTGGCTCATGGCTCATTGAGCAACCTTGAAAGTTGTCATTGAGATCCATCCGTCCTCACCTGTGATGATGTGGATGACATTTATGACAGGTTCAATATCCCTATCAGTATTTCATACCATGCACCTCTGTCTAATGATAGAGCTTGCGCTCCTCGACTTGACTTCACCATCTACGAGGCCAATCTAAAGAAAGGTCTTTGCATTCCCTTTGCGAAGAAGCTATATGAGATTTTGGAGACTTTTCAAATTCTTGTTGCGCCCCTCCATCCCAATGGTATAAGATATTTGATTTGTTTGCGTGTCTTCCTTTGCAATTGGAAGCGTATTCTCAATACTGAACCGTCAAAATGGTCTTCTAATTCAATTAGGAGGGCGATTGGATTTCGTTTATCTCCTGTAAAAAGTATAAAATAAGAAGAAGTAATCCAAATTCAATAAAGGGTGGGAGGACTAATATTTTTATGTTGTGATTCCTTCTAGCTGAACCTTTTCCAACGAATGGGTTAGGGTGAATCTCGCTTACTCTGGTGATGTCATAGTGAGTGAGTCTCACATGGCTCAACCCTTGACAAAGCTGATCGAGGAGAATATCGTGTTGCACCGAAGAATAAATAGTTTTTTGATCCAGCACATGCTCGATGACGTCAGTTGAAAAGTGAGAACAAAAGGGGAGGTTGTTACCGTTATGCCATTTTATTTCGACCATTTAGACTTTTATCTGTAAGATTCGCGGGTGATTATAAGATAGTTTACATTTGACCTCATTTGGGCTGCTTAATTGTCTTAACCAAGGTTTTGACCTTGTTTTTAGCATGTCGATTCAACAGGTGAGGATTTCACTCTACTTAAGGCCAGTTTGGATCGTTTGTATTTATGTAAAGATATGCAAGCACACAAATGGGCAATTAATGTGATAAATATGTAACAATTTTATTGTTATTGAAATGAGTACATCATACAAACATTTCATATGCCATATATGGAACTTACCTTCATTCAGTAGTTATTTTTTGATAGTATTTTTTATGATGTATGGTGTTCCATGTTCTCAGGACCAATTTTCGATTATGAGTGCATAGTTTATATATACCATTTTGAAGAATTGTTGAAACTCAAAATGGTCCATCCCAATTACGGGACAATTTATTTCTATCAGCGATCTTATCTATAACTTTTATACTTCACAGAATTAGGTCTCCCATCTCGAATTAGTGATTTTTCACCTTATTGTTATAGTACCAAGTAACTTGTTGCTGGTAAGTTGTCGTCTGTAGTCTTGTTGCATCTCGAGTTTCTTGAGCAGGTTGGGATGCTCTTTGAATTATTCAAAATTATTATGTGGGTTTCAGTTTTCAACTCGGAGAGTAGGTAGCCTGATCTCTATAGGAATGACCACCTCTGTCCCCAAACACAAACTAAACGACATTTCTCATATTGGTTTCCTAGGGGTCGTACGGTAGGACCATAATATGGAGGGCAGCTCGTCTGCCTAGGAGCTCTTGCATCTTCTAGCTTTATTCCAACCCAGTAACAATGTTTGATTCGGCACTTCCACTTTCCCGTTCACTTGTGGATAGGTGACAGAAGTATGAAGTAACATCATTCCCAAATTTGTGTAGTATTTGGTAAATCTCTTACTAGTGAATTGGGTTCTTTTATCGGTCACTATGACCTTGAGAATTCCAAACCTACAAATGATACTCTACCGAACAAACTTGGTCACATTTTTCTCGGTTGTCCTCACTAGAGGGGAGGCCTCCACCCATTTTGTGAATTAGTTTATGGTGACTATGATAAACTTTCTTTGTCCTGATATAATGGCAATGGGCCTAATTTGTTAAATCCCCACTGGGCAAACAGTCAGGGCGACTATAGGGTTTGAAATTCTGTGTGTGGTCGATGAAGGATGTTGTCATGGATCTGACAATTTTTATATTTCTTTACGAATTTCATAGCATCTCTCTTAATTTTGGTCAATAGTAGCCCTGTCGAATGACTTTGAACACTAGGTTTTTACACCTGCACGTGACCGCAAATTCCAAGATGCACTTCTCTTAGTACGTAGTCAGTTTCGGATAGTGTCAAACACCAAATGTAAGGAATGGAATACCTTCTACGGTACTACTTTTCATCCATGAGGGTATACCAGCCTATTGTCGTTTATATACGCTGAGTTTCTTCTAGATTTTTCAGTAGAAGGCCTTCTTTGAGATACTTTATGTACAGAGTCATTTAGGTGTTACTGTCTAAGACCTGATGTATCCTTTATTCTGGGACTTTTATGCTCGGGATCGTGAGGATTTTCTTCATTTCTATGGCGTATTACTCAAGATTTTCAACCGTTGCTGCTTTTGCCAACTAATCAGCTGTTTAGTTGTCTTCCCTTAGGATGTGGTGTATTTTTACCTTGTCGAATGACTCAGTCAGGTCCTTTACTCTATCAAGGTGTTTTACGAATAATTGACTTGACGCTTCAAAATTTTCAATGATTTAGTTGATGATCGGCTCTAAATTGTTGTAGATGATCAAGCTCTTGGCCAAGCATTTCTTCACTAGTTTGAGCCTGACTAATAAGGTTTCATACTAAGTGACATTATTAGTAGTCAAAAATCTGAGTTTCATCGAGTATTTCATCTCTCACCAGTCCGGAGTTATTAGGACCACGCCAACTCCATTTCCTAACTGAAATGATGACTTGTCCAAGTGTAAAAGCTAGGCCAAAACCTCTTCTTGTTGACAAGAATCTTCATACTTCTCAAGATAACTTGGAATTAGGGTCATCATTTTGACTATAAAATCAGCATGGGTTTGACCTTTTATGATTGGCTATACTCAAAATTCTATGTCAAATTTGCCCAATTCAATTGTCCATTTAATTAGTTGCCCGGACACTTTGGAATTTTGGTGGATCCCTTTTAGTGGCTGATCAATTAGGATGTTGATCTTATGATTTAGAAAGTATGGCCGTAGCTTTCTGGTGGAATGGGCCAATGCTAAAGGGATCCTTTTGGCCTGTGAGTTACGAGTCTCAGTGTCTATCAAAATTTTATTGACATAGTAGACTGATCATTGCACCTCGGACTCTTACCTGACCAGGATTGAGCTTAGCACCATGTTGGATATAGCCAAATAGAGAAGTAGTTCTAGTCACTTTCCAAATTTCGATCCCGTTTTTAACAATTATTGATAAAATAGTTATCCAATTAACATCCTAATTAATCGTGGATGGGAACCTTATGTCAATATAACGATCGACTAAAATAAAATAATATGAGCTGAACATGGAACCAGATTTGCCATATCATTATATGACTCCGACACAGATTAAACCACAATATCGAACCTTACGTAAAGAGTCATATCTAGCCCAATATATAATTAGAGCAAACTACATCTATATGATATTGAATAAATCGACATCCATCTTATTCTTTACAAACCATTGTTTGATTAACATGAACTTTATTTAAACTACTATTCTAAATCTAAATACAATATCAAGCATTTCATTACTCTAATCCTAATATCTTTGAACGGTTTCTTCTTCAATATTCATCATCCTACAAGTGTCCGAATCTCTTATCAAAAGGGGCAGTGAAAAATAGAAAATAAGAGTGAGTTGAAGACTCAGTAATGTATATAATTTTATATTTAAATATATAATCTTCGTTAAAACAGATCGGAAAGGCTGTAGATTAAATTCAAATGTAATGAGCTGGATTTTGTGATAATTATATACAGCTTTTCGAATTCATCTTCTCAGTGCATAGCGAAAATGTGTCATATAAATTCATAATCAATTATGTAATTGTTTAGGGACAAAGAGCCAGTAGGGTTGCATCGACAAAAGGAGTAGATAATCGAAACCTGGGTTATATTTATTTCTATAGAACCAAAGTCCGTACGTTATTATTCATGTTTTGTAAGTTGACCGTCAAACATATAACCATATAGATCGACCCGAATGCCATTTTTACCCACGAATGATAGGTTCAAACCTCGATTATTACTATAATATATTAAGACATACTGTAATATATCATTTGCTTAATTTATTACATCTGTTCGATACTTATACTTATGAAAACTCTGTACAATACTTCATAATTCTTGTGTTATCTCAATACGGAGAAAGCCTTTTTAATTCTTAACCAATTGTAGAGTTTTTTTTTTTTAAAATTCTGTTAATTCATAACACAGATTTTTAAAACATATAAAAGCTACTTTTTGAAATTTAAAATAGATTATACAATTTATTGTGGAAAAATCAGTAACCTTAAAATATTTCAGTAGTTTCATCTCTTAAGCAAACATACAGTGCAATTTAATAAATTTTCAGAATATGTAGAGTGTTTTTTCAACAAATTTGGCATGTAGGAACTTTTATACATGAAATTCAACATGAAAGAACATTATATCGTAAGTTTAGGTCATGCATGAAAGATAATTATAGAAATCGGCTAAGAACTTTGATATACTAGAATTTAGATATAAATTTCATGGATTTTTGCAAAACAATGAGAAAATTTCACAATTATGTTAAATATAGACATCATAACTATGAAATCACGTCATGTATGAGAATTTGAGTCACAAAATACTTAGAGAAGTAGGAAAAATTATAACAAAAGAAGGAAGGCTCAAAATGTACTTGTTATAGTTTGATTCTCACCAAAACTTTCCTTAAAATCTCTTAAATTGAGATTCTCTAACTTTTTCTCTTTCTTTCCTCTCATCTTCTCATTTTCTCTTCTCTCTTAAAACTATGTAGAAAATGATTGAATTTTAGCCAGACTCTCTATTTATAATGAAATGACACTCGACCGTGCTTTAGGCGCACGTCAGGTGTCATAGCCAAACTAAATAGTATACGAGTACCGCCCGAACGCGCATCGAGCGCTGATCCCATTGGAAAGCGCACTTGATCATTCACTCGAGCATGTATTAAGTATGAGCACACTAGAAAGTGCACTCGAGCTTCAATTAGGTGTGCAACAGGCATGACCTCTCTACTCATCCTACACATAGACATGTTCGGGTGTCGGTCAGGTATCCATCAACTCAATATGACCCGATCCAATTTTAATTTTTAACCAAAATTTTTCCTTCTTTGACATTAATTTTAATTATTTTAATTTAATTTATGATAATATTTGAACTCAAACATTATAGTTCCTCACCTTCTTTCGGGAAAGACAAGCGAGGAGGGTTTCGAGGTATTCCTTTAACTTTTGGAAGGTTGATTAGTAGTCTTCCGTCTACTGAAAACCGTTTGTCTTAGTTCCTCTCAATTCCTTGAAAAAGGGAAGATACTTCTCTACAGATTTTGTCAAGAATCGAGCGAGTGTTGCAAATTTCTTGGTTATCTTTTGGACTTCATTCATGGTTTGTGGTGGATTCATGTCCATGATTGCCTTTATTTTCTTGAGGTTTGTTTTGATTCTTCGATGAGACACAATAAACCCAAAAAACTTTTTAGAAATTACTTCAAATACATACTTTGTTGGATTTAACTTCACTTGGTGTGTTCAGAGCACTCCAAATGTTTTACCTAGGTCGCAAATATGGTCGTTGGCTATTATGCTTTTGAGGAGTATGTCGTCTACATATACCTCCATATTTCTTTCGATTTGTACCTCAAATATTTTGTTCATCAATCTCTAGTATGTTGCTTTTTCATTTTTCAGACTAAATGGCATGACTTTGTAGCTATACTTCCCCTAATCGGTCATGAAAAAGGTGAGATCTCCATCTTTGGGATTCATCTGAACCTAGTTATATCTTGAATTAGCATCCATGAAGCTTAACATCTTATACCCAAATATCGAGTCCACCGGCAAACCGATTCTCAATAATTAAAAACTATCTTTTGGACATACTT
The DNA here is from genome assembly GCA_033239525.1 of Nepenthes gracilis. NCBI lineage: Eukaryota > Viridiplantae > Streptophyta > Magnoliopsida > Caryophyllales > Nepenthaceae > Nepenthes > Nepenthes gracilis. Next base: position 8,521,585 of record BSYO01000007.1, on the reverse strand, counting down.
TATCTAGGTTGATGAAGTTGGCATTCACCATTGTTGCTTTTCTTGATGAGTACTATATTCGATAGTCAGTTCAAGTAGTAAACTTTCCTTTTAAAACTTGCATTGAGAACCTTTCTGACTTCCACTCTCATGGCAATTTTTTTCTCGATGGAGTAGTTTCTTTGTTTCTACCTTAATGGTCCATGGTCAAGATCAATGCCCAACCTATGGACCATCACTTCGGTTAAAATTCCCGACATGTCTGCAAGTATCTATGCAAACACATCTGGGTTTTGTCGAAAAAAGCCATCAATTGTTCACGTAGTTGGCCTAGTAACAAGCCTCTGATATGTACGTATTTCACAGGTTCCTTTGGATTTAACAAGATTTGGTCGGTTGACTCATCGGACTGACCTTACTGTAGAGTTGTTTTTTCATGGAGGTCGAACTCTTCAATCATTTGATTTAGAACCACCTGATTAACTTGAGATAAATAGTATGTTCGGTTTGTGACTTGGTCACCTAGGACTTATCTAACTCCACATGCTTTCATGAATTTCATCTTCAAATATAGGATCGGCTAGCCTCATTTAGTCTTTTTTTAATTTGAGCTTAAAATGGGCACCACGAAATAGCAAAATTTTCAAATTTAAATTAGCAACAAAGACTCATTTCGGATGGTATGTAATCAAGGATACCATCTGAAATGAGTACGGATAGAATAGGAGTGTCGAAATGGGGAGATATTATATGAGTTATATCGTCATTACTAAAATTAATGACCTCATCCCTTACTCCTATCCTCTGATTCTTACTGCTAAAAGTCTTCTTAGGGTGGTCCAAAATTTTATTTTTGTATGGTCTTATTGATACCATATTCACCACTCCGGTCATAACCCAATTGTGCGGTTGCTCCTGCTGCCCTAGTTTATCGTCATTGGTACTCCCAGAGGCTTACCCCGAGTCTTTCAAGAACTTGTTGAGATACCTTTTCTAGATGAGGGTCTTAATCTCTTTTTGTAAAGTAAGGTAATTATCAGTGTTGTGACCCGGAGATCAGTGGTAGAAAAAAAGATTTGGACTGATCCCCTACTTTTGAGTTCTTCCGCGGTTTCACCACTTTAGGAACTTTTCATTCTAAATTTGTATCAGAACGTTCGTCTGAGTGTCATTCAAAGGAGTTAGGTTCAAAAGTCTATATTCCCTTCTGATGTTCAGTTCTGTCCTCGATTACTTCTTGGAATCTCATGCGATGGAATTGTCTCCGTTCCTCTTCTTTCTGTTAGTCGATCCTGGGTGATAGTCTACATACTCTGGCCTATTTGGAGGCAATGTAAGCTCGGGAAGTGGTCTCTGCTTTAATAAAAGTCTTGGGTTTCTATTGGATCAAGTATTTGAACAATTCACCAAATTGCACCGTTGCCAAGAAAGAATTCAATTTCACATTGTCGGTTAGTTTTGATATTCTTCGGGACTCAACGTTGAACCGGGGTAAGAAACACTTCAGACTTTTATTTTGGTCTTGTCAGATGTAGACACAGTGCCAAGACTACTTTTCTTCCCTTCGGTTGGATGCAAATTATGATAAAAAGTTATTAGCCAACTCCTAGAAAGTTTAGATTGAATTTGATTACAGTCCGTAAAATCAAATTTGGGAATCTCTCTTGAGGGTCAACGGAAAGTAGAGACATAAGGCCGAATAATTTAGACCTTGGAATCCCAACAAAGTATGAAAATGATTCATTGAATCAAAACTTCTGTCGTAAGGATCTAGGGTCGGCATTTTATTCTTGCAAGGGAGTTGATACATCCTAATCTCTCTCGTAAATGGTGATCTGCCTAGATTGGCCGAATTTATATCCATGCTTCCTTGGAATAGTTGCTACTTGATCTCTCTAATCCTTTCCTCCACTTGGGAGGCAGAGGCAACCCTCTTCACATTGAAGAAAGTCCTCAACTTTGAATGGTTTGACGAGATGTGTTAGACTTGTCAGATTTGGGCTTTCCTTGGATGAATGCTGCATGAAGTCTTGTCATGAGCGGAAGGTTTTTTGTCATCTCAAAAACAGCGCAGGTGTGACTGCTTTGGACTTTTATCCCATGCTCTAAAACATAATTGACCTTTTAGCTGAGTCTGGGCTCTATTGCTTGAGGCTTCACAAGCCTTGAGGTTGTCAAGCCATGAAATCACCTCCTTAGTAGGTTGTTTTTTCTTATGATTCCTCCTTGATGTAGAAGCTTGGGAGTTGGAGGATGGAGCCCCCAGTGGGTTCCCTCTAATCTATAACAAATGGTTTAGAGGATCTTAAATATTGTGTCCACTGGGCCACCAGCGTCACTATATTTACATTCGTGGTTGGATGAGCACTTTCATGGCTACACTCTATCAGGTTGTTGCCATGAGAAATGTTGCCCTTAGGTGGCACGCTTGTCTTGGTCTGGGTTAGCCTTGTTTTCTCTTATGGATTGGGTGGCTTGATTATTTATTTTTTATAGATGGTATCAATGAAACGTCTTAAGGACTCAAATTAATGTACGAATTATGAAGTCACCTTATCGTGCTTGAGGATTTGAAGAAAAATGCGTCTGATCTTCCTAACTCTAAATTAAAATCCTACACACTATAACTAATAATAAATAATAGGTATTTGAAATTTACTCTTCAATATATCATTTGATAGTCAAATTAACAATCTTTCTATTCGAATCATAAAAATGTTAAGAAATAAGTGCGAAAATATAAATTGAATGGGGAAAAGTGTATGTATGGAGGGCGACACTCCTTTATGTGTACTCGACAGGTGGAGTGGATTTAGTATTTATGCACTAGCTCGGATGATTGGCTTGTGTATATGGGCACTCGCCTAAATGAGTGTCTTTTGTATCTTTTTTCTCTTGTTGTCGTTATTTAGACTTTATCTTCATCTCTTTTTTCTTTAGAGAGCGGTTGTATTTATAGTGAGAGGTGCCATTTAGTTGGAAGATGCCTAAAATTAATATGTGGCATGTGTCACTTTATTTCTAGTGGTGAGAGGCGTTATCTACATGTATGACGGTCGTCTCAATTCAGTGACATGATTGTTTGACTACTAGCAATTGGATCGACACAACTGTCTGTATTTGGCTATTAAGCGACTTATTATGTTTTTTTAATATATGATTGTTTATGTCGTATTCCTTAATTTATGCATTGGTGCACCGTTTGCTTGATGGATTTTGAAGTATCTTCTATTGGGTTGTCGGTGTTTGCGTCTCTTATCTACTTGTGTATTGAGCTAGTACATGCCTAGCTATACCCATCAATTAGTATTGTACCTGCTTCATCTATTAATAATTTGAGTTAAAATTAATAATAATAATAATATCAAATTAGAAAAAAGAACTTTGATATTAGCAAAGCACTTTATAAAAATGCCACATTTATAATGTACAAAATTAATCTATGCTCTTGCTCATGTCATTATATTTGCCTTTCATGGTGTTAGTTCTATACACTGAGGGGCTCTTAAGCAAATGAGTCGATTACCTCAAAGGTGATCTAATAACCTTTATTTTAAATTTTTTAAAAGAATATAAAACTATATACATATATTTTTAATTTTTTTAATATTAAAATACTAATATATTAAAAAATTCAATAATAAAACTATTATGACAAGTTGATTGCCTGCTCTTTGCATGCTGCATATTCAGTCCCATCCCACTGAAAAAGCATTGAAAAGGCAAAGCAAATGAGAAAGAACCATTCCACTTTAAAGTAAGCATTATTTTCTTCAGCTTTAAGGCTACTTTATTATTTTACACCTTTTTAAAAAACATTATTAAAAAATGTCTTAATTATTTTTAATAACATAATATTTTATTAATTTAAAAATATTAACGGGCCATGCAAAAAACACTGGCAACATCCAAAAATTTATAATTATTATGGGACATGCTTTACTCAATTTTGATAATGTAATATTTTGGAATAAAATTCCTTTTTTTTTTTATAATTGTTTTTTTCCTTTTTTCCCCAGGGATTGATGTGGGGTCAGATTTATGAGGTTTTAATCTAATTTATTATTTTCAAAAATATACAAAATTAAGTATTTTTAAAATAATTAAATTATAATTATTTATCTTGAAACAGATTATACAGAGCAGCCTTGGTACTAAAAGGGAAAAATACACTATCTCAAAGAATATAAGGTAAAAAGAGGGCATCGAAAACTGATTCAGAACATGAGTATATACAACAAAAACAAATAGAAAGAGAACTTCCAAGCCACGCTTGTCTCCTGCAAGAAGAAAGCAAAGGCGGCATTGGTGAGGACCCAAGCTCCGACGAGGAAGAAGGCGGCGGTGCAAATTTCTGAGTGGCAGAGCATGGTGAGGAATGAAGGGGCAATCTCGAAGGAAAAAAGCCATGTTCGTGCTACCAGCAAAGAAATAGCCGGCAGCCCGAGTCTCCATTGCATAAATCTCGCCCGGGATTAGCCAGCCCGTGGGCCCCCATGACCACATATACCCACCCACAAATTCACATGCCAACCCCACTACTATCCACCCGGTATTTGGCGTTGGTCGGTTGATGGCGTTGGTTGGTTGGATGCAATTTCACCAGCAGCACCACCCTCTCAAAACCTTCAAGAAACGCTGGCACGGGTCAGCATTACAGTTTGGAGCAGCAAATTGACACCAAAATTTTGATAATTTCGGATAACTGATTTCCTTTCCTGGCAAATGATCATCTGAACGGCAGGTTTGAAAGGCACATGAAATTTCTCCCAATATAATCAGCACCAAAAACAGTGACCCAAGTAGCCACCACATAGCAGAGCCCGAAACCAGAGATGACAAAAAGGAGGCATTGCTTCCCGACCCAATTGTCTGCGATAAAACTGGAGCATAAACGATGATCACGTTAATGGTGGTGAACTTCCGGAATATCTAAGAGATCGGGCTGCATACAAGCTGGGGTCTCCTGCACCGCTTCATTAAGTTCATGAACCGATGCTTGACCTGTTTGGCCTTGTCAGCTGCATGCACAATTGAGCTGTAATCTTTCTCAATGTCTCTTCCGCCCCTTATTTTTCTCAAGTTAGTTTTTGCCTAGTCATTTTAGCCACGCTCGATCAGGCTAGTGGGCGTCTGTGATCACTAGGGAGCCCGCGGTGACGGCGATGGCAGGGACTGCCAACCCTTTTAAGGTGATCTGCCACTCCCATTTTTTCATGTTCGAGATCAATGTGCCCATTGTGATTAGGAATTGGAAGTACATGTTGATGCCTCCTCTATATTTTGGTGGGGCAATTTCTGAAATGAGTTAGGCATAATATTGTTACAGAAGCAAATTAAAGTAGGAAAGAATATAATGCTTCTAAAATTTAGATCAACTGGTCCCAAGAGGCCAACAGTGGCCTACCTTATGAAACTTAACATACAGTTCAACAGTCACGACATTACTAATTCTGACCAATTTCCATGGAAGAAACAAATATATCTACATATGAAACATTTCTTTTAAGCAAGCAGCTAGAAAGGAAAAACATAATCTGAGCCTCATTAAGCAGCACTCATAGCCTACTCTATATCAAATCAAGCCATCAGTAAAACAAATGACCAATCTCACCATGGAAGCAAGTATGCAAACAAAATTGGCAATTAGTGATCAGATCTACTTGGAATTAAGTAATCGTGACAGACCGAAGAAAAAGGTTTTCTTTAGCCTGACCACCATTCACTAATTTATCCCCTCAATCATGGGGGGTATCACCAGAAGTATTTGCCCCATCAATAACAAAAATCCCCCTTCTGTGCTGTATTTAATCCCTGCCCATAAATTTTGTTAAGTTAGGCAAGGACCTCCTGAGTCCACTAAGGTCCTCCCACATTTTAGGATTGTAGGTAAACCTAATGGTTAGGATGAGAAATTGAGTGGCTGAATTGTGAAAATTGCATTACATGTTTTAAATGCCTTTTTAATCTCTACCATTCTTCTATTTAATTTCTAATCCTAACTTGAGTTTGCGAGGAGCATACAATGTGGGAGGACCTTAACAACTCCCAGATCTCCATGCCCATAGCGTGTCCAAGCTTCTAGCCAAATCATCTGTGGCCATTAGCTAAGAGCCACCAGATGAATTGTCATCACTGGTGAGAGTCCTTCGATCTAGGGAAAATTTCTGTAACATCTCTCCTGCATGATCAGAGGCCCTACCAGTATCAAACCCCGGGATCAAGGTTAATTGAATTTGCCTGATGCTATCGTCACCCTCAAGATAAGGACAAAAATGTGACTTTACAAAAAGTCCTATAGTAAAATTAGTTATGTTGGGAAAGGGTATCGGTCGATTAGTGAAATCGAGAGGATAAACATGGTAAACACACAAGTACACAACTGAGAGATAAGAGAAAATTGGAAACATAAAGTTTTACGTAAAAACTCTCTTCTGAAAAAGAGGAAAAACCATAAGATATATAGTCCACAAAAATCACGCTTTGAAATTTTGGTTACAAAAACCCTAGTTACACAAACCCTTGGAAAGTAGAGAATAGAGCACAAGAGCAAAATGACGACTTCTTATTTTTCTCTTTAACGCTCACTCTTCTCGCTCTTCACGCCTCTCCATCACTCAGCATACATTATATAGGCATTGAGCGACCACCTACTTCTGCAAGGTAGTTGCGTGCACAACAAAACCTGCCACAAACTCTACAAGATGCCTTCTTATCGAGAGTAGTTGGCTTATTTTATAAATCGGCTACCAATTCTAAAAGTCAGCTTCCTTATCTGCAAAGTCTGCGCAAACGCAGACTTTGCAGGTCAGCTTTTCCAGACGAGCTGTTTTCGGCTGTTGACCGAAGCCTTTGGTCTTCAAGCAATGTCCTCGGCCAATGGTCAAAGTACTCAGCCATCAGCTCATGTTTTTGGGCATCAGTCAGAGTCATCATCCTTCAATTAGAGTTTTCGGCCTTGAGAAAGAAGACCTACTCCGAAAATTTTCACTCTGGCTAAGTGTAACTATTCCGACCTTTATTCCACTTCTACCAAGTGTAACCACTCCAGTCTTTATTTCAATTCGACCAAGTGTAACCACATGCCTCCCACACAGGAGTGATCCAAAAATCCTAACAAGTCAATAGTTAACAGATACTAGAGATGAAATGTTGGTTGCAATAATGCACCATATCAGAACTTGCCTGGTAAGCTTATCATGAAAATCTGCTTCCATGTGGTACTGGACAGACACTACACCAGCAGGCATGGTCGTTCAATGTGGCTACTTAGTTAAACCAAGGTTTTAGTTTTCCAAAAATCCTCTCAACAACAAGAAGATCAATGAAATAGCAGTGTCTTTGAGACTTTATTTATATGTTTGATTTATTATTAAGTACCAACAATTTTTTTTACGATTGATATAGCCATCTGATTCAAAGTTTCACAAAAATAGATAAAGTTGTTGCTAGGATCTGAACTGATTTAATTGCTGGTCAAAAAAATACAGAATTCGATTTCGGTAACCTAAAAAGCGCATCTTGACTGAAATATTTGAAGTGATTATCTCCTCTATTTTTATGATAAACAATTTATCTTATCCTCTCTGCATAGAAAAAATCATCAGGACTTCTTTCTGCTAAAAAAATTGTCTTCTTAATAACATGCCATGTCCATTTTACGAGCCAATTACTCCTCCAGACAGTGTTCCAGTTTCACTTTTCATGTTAAACCGGGCGAGATTTGACTGTTTGTTTCTCAAAAAGTTCATTGACTTAAAATTCTTTCAAAATTATGTTTGGTAATTTCTGAAATAATATTTCCACCAAAATTTTACAGAAAATCAGATCAATGGTTTTTGAAAAATAAAATGGTCAAAGAATAGAGACGGTTATAATACAATGATCGACAGTGAATAACACCACTATATTGACAAGTTATACAACTTACATTCTTGGCACGGCTAAGAATATCTGAACCCGAGTCGAAATAATACACCCTCTAGAAGAGGAGTCTAGTAGACGGGCATGTTTAAGTTGACTACCATTTTCAATAATAAACATATTTCTCCAATAAAAACCAGGACTTAATAAAAGAACTTGTATCACTGGCCAATACGAAACACGTCCAAGGCAATGATGCCCTAACTGAATTGAAATCGACAAATTGCGTTTTGCCATAAATGTTTCTTTTGTCAGCAAAATGTCTGTCTTTCAAAACACTGAGTACAGTTTGGAATATATAACTACATGCTCCTTAGCCCGAGGCATGGCCTTCTTGTATGTGTTGGGCTAGAGTTGCCGATCGGTCAGTGAAATCGAGTGGACATAGATGACAGACACATAAACACGTGACAAAGAAATAGGACAGATTAGGAACGCCCACAATTTTACATGGAAAATCTTTTTCTAAATAAGAGGAAAAATCACGGGGCATTTAGACTACAAACAATTTCACTATGTAAGTTTGGTTACAAAAACTCTGGGCTACACAAGCCCTTGGAAAGTTGAGAATAGAACAAGAGCAAAATATAAGAGTAAAAATGGCTACTCATTGTGTTTTGTCTTTGTTTTTCTTTTTCTCACTTCACTGCTCGCACTTTCTCAATGTTTACATACACATATATATAAGCACCAGGCGACCACCTACTCTATAGGTTGGCCGCGTGCACAACAAAACCTGCCACCAACTCTATAAAATAGATTCCTACTGAGAGTAGTTGAACCGCTTTGCAAATCGGGTACTAATTCTGAAAGTCAATTTTATTTTCTGAAAAACTGTTTGCACAGATTTTGCAGGTGACCGATTTTTTCAATTAGTGTCCCCAGGCATTGACCAAAGTTCTCGATCTTTGGCCAATGCCCTTGGCCATTAACTCATGTCCTTAGCCGTTAGCTCATGTCCTTGGCCGTTATCTCATGTCTTCGGCCGTCACTCAATGTCTTCGACCTTCAAGCAAAGTTCTCGGCCCTTAATCAGAGATTTCGGCCGTTAATCAATGTCCTCGACCTCAAGTCAGTGTCCTCGGTCACTTAGAGTCCTCGACCTTTAGATAATGTCCTCGGTCATAAACCGGTGTCCTCGGCCTTATGAACTTCTCTGAAATTCCTTCCATTTTGGCCAAGTGAAACCACTCTGGCCTCTGTTCCACTTCAGCCACATCGTCACGTGCGCTTGTGCTTCCCACATAGGAGTGACCTAAAGTCCCAACAAATTTCCCCTCACGATCATGAGGAAACTAAATCTGTCAGTCCAGTCGTACTACAACAAGTTTTAAGCTTCTCCTTTGGGAGTACCTTAGTTATCATGTCTCACCCATTCTCCTCGGTTCAAATTTTTTCTAATGATTGTAATCCTGTGTCAATGATATTTCTCACACAATGATATTGAATATCAATATATTTCGATCTTGAATGAAATGAGGAGTTCCTGCAGAGGTGTATAGTATTTTGGCTATCACAAAGTACCATGTACTTCTCATGTTCAAACCCAAGTTTTTTGACGAATTTCTTCATCCACAGCATCTCCTTGCTAGCCTTAGTTACAACAATGAATTCTGACTTAGTTGTTAAAAGAGTAACACATTTCTACAGCTTCGATTGTTAAAAAATAGCTCCTCCAATGAACTTGACGAAATATTCCAAAGTAGATTTTTGGAAGTCAACATCGCCGGCCATATCAGTATAGTGTATCTTACCAATAGAGGCTAGTCACTTTTTAAGTACATGCACATCTTGGAAGTTTTCCGAAGATATCTTAATATCCACTTTACTACTGACCAATGCTACTTGCCGGATTTTATAGTCAGCTAATTGTACCGATAGTATATGTAATGTCTAGCCTCATACACATCATAGCATATACTAGGCTTCCTACGGCCGACGAGTAGGGTACGCCTCTCATGGCAGCTTTCTTATCATCCGAAGTCAGATACTGCCGACTGCTCAATCTTAAATGACTTGCCAGCGGAGTGATCACTGATTTGGACTTATCTATATTGAAGCGTTGGTGCACATTCTTTACATAGTTTTCTTGGGACATCTACAATCTCTTTGCCTTACGATCGTAAAATATTCTGATACCTAGAATATGTTTCGCTGGCCCCAAATCCGTCATGGCAAAAGATTTCCCAAGTTGTTGCTTCAATTTGGTGATCCAAGCGATATTTTATCTAATTATTAACATATCATCCATATAGAGTAAGAGGATGATAAAATTATCTTCAGAAAATCTCTGAATAAAGATACAGTGGTTTGAAGTAGTCTTCCGGTAGCCTTGACTTACCATTATAGACTCGAATTTCTTATACCATTGTCTTGGTTCTTACTTTAACCCATACTGGCTTTTCTTCAGACGACACAACAGGTGTTCATTCCCCTTAACATGGAATCCCTCTAGCTGCTTCATGTAGATCACCTCCTTAAGATCACCATACAAAAAAGCTGTCCGGACATCCAACTGCTCCACTTCTAAATCAAGGACGGCGGCCAATCCAAGTATCACTCGAATAGGAGACATTTTTTACAACAGGGGCAAAAATCTCAACAAAGTTGACGCCCTTTCGCTGGTTATATCCTTTCACCACTAGTCTTGCCTTGTACCCCGGTTGCGAGGTGCTTTCATCAGTTTTCAAACGGAAGATCTATTTATTTTTTAGGGCTCTCTTTTATTTCGACAACTCGGCCAACTCAAACGTATGGTTCTCATGCAAAGAGCCCATCTCATCCTGCATGACTTCCATCCACTTCACATTACGTTTGCCTTCCATAGCTTTTTTAAATCTTTTCGGCTCTCCTCCATCAATAAGCAAAACATACTCACTGGTTAACAGACGAATAGATAGCCATTGTTCTCTTAAAGATCGCCGGATAGAAATGATCTTGGCCAGCTCTATAGCATTTTTGCCATCCTCATGTTCTTGTGGCACTGATGTCTCCTCACTGTCTTCTCCGGCCACACCTTGGTCGTCAACCTCTTGACAGAAAGAAGCCGGTCAGACTATATCAACACTTATCTTGTCAGTTTAACTAGTCCTAGAGACGACCTTCTTTTTCTTGCCAATGTCATCAATAGTTTCGTCTTCTACAAACACTACGTCCTTTGATCTGATAAGCTTTTTCTCAATTGGGTCATAGAATCTGAATTACAACTCATCTTTCCGATAGCCTGGGAAGACAAATTGTATTGTCTTCGGCTCTAACTTTATCCTTTCATCATTTGGTATGTGAACAAAGGTCTTGTACCTAAATAATAGGAAGTGGTCATAAGACTCTTCTTTTTTGAACCACAACTTCTTTGGCACTTCTCCATTCAGTGGGTCGGACGGTGATTTATTGATAACGTAAGCAACAGTTCTCAAAGCCTCTGCCCAAAATGATCTGGGGAGCTTTGTCTCGGAGAGTACACATCTGACTTTTTACATTAACATACGGTTCATCTATTACAGTTCATCTATTCGGCCATCCCATTTAACTGTGGCGTCTTTGGTGGTATCTTCTGGTGTCAAATACCATGAGTTCGACAATTGGCATCAAAGGCCTTAATGTACTTACTGCCATTATACTTTGAAGGCACTTCAATTTCCACCCTGTTTGCCATTCAACCAGAGTATGAAAATATTCAAATACTCCAATGATTTGATCCTTGATCTTTAGTGGGCACACCCACAACTTCTTTGAGTAGTTGTCAATAAATGAGACAAAGTATTGTGCTCTTCCAAATAACTTCTTTTTAAACGGCTTGCACACATCAGTGTGTACAAATTCAAGTGGCTTCGCCTTCTTAGCAGACGAGTCTCCTCGAAATGAGACTCGCCCCTGCTTCTCTGCCATGCAATAAGGGCAGGTCCTCAAGCCAATCTTGTTTACTCCTAGAATGAGGCCCTTCTTGGTTGAGTTGCTTAACTCTTTTTCACACATGTGGCCTAACTGGCGGTACTACAAACCTGATGACCCCTATCTGCTTGCAACATTCATTTTTCTGGCCGCTGTTCGAGCTTGTACCACATATAGGCCAGAGATCTTCTTTCCACGGATAATAACTAAAGACCATTTAGTCAATCTCCATGCTCCCTCATAGAAGGTGTTGTAATACCCTTCATAATCTAATCTGCCGGCTGAGATTAAGTTCAATCGAATATCAGACACATGCCGGACGTCGTTTAGTAACAACCTCGTCCCATTATTGGTGGCGAGCGTCATGTCACCTCTGCTAAAACCTGGGATATTCCTTCATTTTTCATCCTTATCACTCTGAAACCTTTTACAGTGTAAGATATGAATAGTTCCCTTCTAGATATGGCATGGAGTGAAACACCTATATCCACCACCCAGTTGGACTCGTGGTCGGTCAGGTTTACCACATCATCTACGTCACAAGTCAATAGAAGACCTTCTTCAGTGACTACTGAGATCGAGGCCTTCTCCTCACCTCGTTTCTTCTCGACTTTATTTTCCTTACCTTTTCCGTTATTATTACGTTTTCACTTGTAATAATATTTCTTTATGTAAACTTTCTTTCCACAATAATGATACTCGAGGTTTTGGTACTTCGACCAGGACTTGCTGCGACCTTTCTCTCCGAATTTTGAGCCACGCCTTTTGCTCCTTCCCCAAAATTTTGTGACCAACAAGTCAGAGTGCTAAGAGGAAGAAGAAGCCTGTGACCGGCACCTCATCTCTTCATTTAGCACAGTTCCTTTTACCATTTCTAGGGTTACAATGTCATTTGGAGCAGTATTGGTTATGGTGATCCGTATCATCTCCTAGGAGTCTGGCAGAATCGTTAGGAGCCACAATCCCAACACTTCATTCTCGATTTTTATGCCCATACCGTTTAGCCAATCAACGCACCCTTGAAATTCATTTAGGTGGTCGGCAATGGGCGTTCTCTCATTGTATTTCACTTGCATTAATTTATTCAAGTGAAATAATTTACTCCCGATCTTAGAAGTATAGAGAGTTTTTAGCTTCTCCCACAGTGTTTTCGCATCCGTTTTATCTTGGATGTGATTGAATACGTTATCGTCCACAAATTGTCGAATGTAGCCACAGATCTATTTGTGCTCAAAGCCCCACTCTTCCTCTGATTTCACCCCATGCTTTTTGTGCCGCAAACACAAGGAGATACATTGTCTTTACAAATAATAGGTTGACCATCTTTCTCTTCCAAGTATCATAGTTTGTACCGTTCAAATAGATCATCTTGTTTCCTACCATTGGTTTCAATAGATTTTAACACCGGCACAAATTGCTTATCTATGATGCCACTTGTTAGGCTAGAGTTACCAGTCGGTTAGTGAAACCGAACGGATAAAGATGATAGGCACATAAACACATGACAAAGAAATAGGAAAGAATAGGAACACATATAACTTTTTTTATGAAAAATCATCTTCTAAATAAGAGAAAAAAATTACGAGATACTTGGTCCGTAAACAATTTTACTATATAAGTTTGGTTACAAAAATTCTCAGTTACAACCCCTTAGAGAGTTGAGAATAGAATAAGAGTAAAATACAAGAGTAAAAATGGCTACTTTTTGTGTTCTCTCTTTATTTTTCTTTTTCTCACTTCACTGCTCGCACTTTCTCAATGTTTACACACACATATATATATAGGTACTGGATAACTACCTACTCTATAGGTCGGTTGCGTGCACTGGATAACCACTTGCCACTAACTCTACAAAATGCCTTCCTATCAAGAGCAGTTGACCTGTTTTACAAATCGGTTACTAGTTCTGAAAATTAACTTTATTTTCTAAAAAACTATTTGCGTAAACTTTATAGGTGACTAACTTTTCTAGTTAGTGTCCCTAGGCGTTGACCAAAGTTCTTAGTCTTTGGCCAATTCCCTCGTCCATTAACTCATGTCCTCAACTGTTAGCTCATGTTCTTGGTCGTCACTCAATGTCTTCGGCCTTCAGGCAAAGTCCTCGGCCTTTAATTAGAGACTTTGGCATTTAGTCAATGTACTCAGTTGTCACTTATAATCCTCGACCTTTAGATAATGCCCTCAGTTAAAAATTGGTGTCATCGGCCTTATGAACCTCTTCGAAATTCCTTCCATTTCGGCCAAGTGAAACCACTCCGGCCTTTATTCCACCTCGACCACATGCGCGGGCGACGAACGATACTTCCTGCACGAGAGTAACCTAAAGTCCCAACAGTATGTAGCTGGTCATAGTTGATGACTACAAAGAAGGGCTGAAGTTAACAGAACCAGTGGGTTGCCTTGTGCTGGAAACTCAAAAACATCCCCAGCTCACAAGAAGAACCCAATAGTTTACACAGATAACCAAGAAGGAAGTAGCCCAACCGAGAAGCCTACAATGATTACAAATGTGATTATGGCATGCACTCTACAAAGGAAAGATTCCAAGAGGTTTATTTCATCATTAAACACCACAACAAAAGAAGAAAACTGTCTGGTTGAGCCCAGTGAATCAGATGCATTCTAGGGCCACAAAAATGCACATTTCACTTCTTGGGAAAAGGAGAGATGTGAAAATATTCCGTCACACCAAAAGAAGAAAGAGACTGATCGGGATCATCAGACATGATATGCTGCATGGAGAACATAAGAGTCTAGTTCTTACATTTCAGAGACACTAATCGTGGGAGAAGCTGTACGAGGTTTACCCGTTCTTACTTCACAGTGCTCTTTCACACTCAAAAGATTATTTTTAACTACTTGGTTTATTCGTTTCTTTTGTTTTGGGGCTGACATCTCAACCGTCAATAATATCAACAAAAGTATCAATGACACTTTGCAAATGTTATCCGGAAGTTAGGAAGGCCACAAGAGAATCCTGCTGATTTAGATTCTGCATCGCACTACTCTCATACTCTTCTGATCTCTTTCCTTGTTTCGGAAATGGCTGTTTCAGTGTAATATGTGGGGTGGGGGCCGGGTTAAGATGAAATATGGAAGTCGTTAAAAGATGTGTTGATTTGCAATATGGAGTACGACAGAAGGATAACATGGAAGTCGATAAACATAACCTACTGACAATGGTAAATGTTTAACTAAAAGAAAAAGGAAGATGTAAGTTGTAATATGTCTAAAGAATGGTACCTTTTCCACGGGATAAATTTTCATAGAGGTCCAGATGAACATCTGGAAGCCTCTGATCATCAACAGGGGCACTTGAAAATGGTAGCTTATTGTTCTCGACATATCGCACCATATCGTATGATCAATAGACAACCTGTCCACCTGGTCAAATAATAGTAAAGTCAAAAAGAAACTGATTCTAATAATAGTGGATATATTTGAGAAAATAAAACAGAAAAAGAAGGAAAACAACAGGGCATCTGTAAATCCTTTCCAGCACACAAATGGCTGCTCTAAACTTGTGATTGTTGAAAACCACGCCGGTGTGGAGGTCTTGTCAGTCGGAGGAATCACACGGAGTATAGATGTGTTATTTGTTCAGAATAAGAGAAAGAAATTTCGGTCAACATTCTGGTCAATAAAGTTGACCGGATTCCTTATGGACGGTCAACAAGGGTGTTGACCATTTTTATGGAAAATACGGACGGAGAATCGTTGGCCACCCGCCAGAAAATCCAGAACGGTGCCAGCTCAGAAGATCCTCTGGAGACACGTAGTCTCAGGCGGTTATGCGGGAGTCAGTTTTGGACAGGGTATATTCACATTGTTGGAAAGGGCAGATTCTATCTTTGTGTATGGAATATTGCCCCTGATTTCTGATATGAAAATCTCAATATATTAAAAGTAACTATTATGACTTGCTTGTGAGACGTGTGTGAGAAAGTTTTTGAGGTGAAGAGTAAGAGAGAAGAAAAATATGAAGGGAGGAGAGAGAAATTTTGTAAGCAACAATGGTGTATTTTGCTTGTACTCTATTCTTTGTTTTCTATTCTCTTCTGCCATTGTAACGAGGAAAACTGCTCCCAAAATCTCACATATAGTGGAATTAGTTTCGTGGACAGATCGTCCCCGTGGTTTTTTCTTTAGTTGATAAGGGTTTTCCACGTAAAATTTTGGTGTTCGATTTTCTTTTTCTTTCTCATTCCTTACTGTGTCATTTGAGTGAGAAAGTCGGACCCCCTCTTTCCCAACACGTGGTATCAGAGACAGGTTCCGAACTCTGTCTAAATGGCATCATTGTCGTCGAAGAATCTGCCGTTCCGCATTGAGCAGTTCAACAGGTAGGACAATTTCATTCTCTCGCAAGAGAGGGTGAAAAATATCCTAACTAGAGAAGGGACGGTGAAGGCGTTGAAGAAGAAGGAAAAAAAGCCTGTAAATCTAACCGATGATGAATGGTAAGATAAAAGAGATCTTACAAACTGTACTATCAAACTATATCTAGCGGACAACACTCTCCAAGAGATTCTCGGTTTGACTGATCTGGCAGAGGTCTGAGAGAAGTTGGAGAACCGTTATAAGTCTAAGTCTTTGACAACCATACTACACGTAAAGAAGTAGTTTTATAGCTTACGGCTGTTGGAATGAGGGAGTTTTGAGAAATACTTGGATGAGTTTAATCGAATATTGACGCAGATGTCTGCTATTGATGAAGAAATCAAGGAGGAGGATAAGGCGTTAGTTCTACTGGCCTCCCTGCAAGCCACCTATGATCATATCGTCATAACATTACTGTTTGGAAAAGATACTTTAAGGTTAGACGAGGTTATTGCCTCTTTGCTCATGAACGAGTCAAGATGGTCACAAGGGACCTTGTCGTCCCCTCATTCTGAGGTGCTGGTAACCGAATCCATGGGAAGAAGTAGGGGTCGTAGCCAGAAACCAAGAGAAAAAGGTTACAACAAATTACGGTCAAGGTACCAAAACCTTGAGTGCTATCACTGTGGTAAGAATGGTCATATTAAGAAGCATTGCTTCAAGTGGAAGCGAAAAAATACAGAAAAGGAAAGAGGTGATAAGGGACGTGGAGAGGAAACGTCCTTCGTCTTAGTAGTCACAGGAGGTGATCGCCTGTTGACATGTGAAGGAGACGTGACAAATCAGACGGATGAGGAGTCTGGCTGGGTAATTAATTCTGGCGCTACTTTACATGTCACGTCCAGAAGGAGATTGTTTACATCTTATACTCCAGGAGACTTTAGAGTGATTAGGATGGGCAATGAAGGAACATCTCCGATGGTAGGCAGGGGAGATGTTGTCTTGGTCACAAACAATGGGACAAAACCAACGCTGAAAGATGTATGTCATGTCCCTGACATTCGACTGAAGGCCATCTCAGCCGGTTGACTGGATGACGAAGGTTTTTGCAATACTTTTTGTGAAGGCGAATGGAAACTGACCAAAGGATTTCTTGTTATAGCAAGAGGGAAAAAGAGCTCCGGCTTATATGTGATGAAGGCCTATGCAGTAGTCGAAGACATGAACGCTACAATCTGTAAGGAGGCAGAGGATCTGTGGCACAGAAGATTGGGCCACATGAGTCAAATGGGTTTATCTCATCTGGACAGGAAGGGCTTGATCAATGGAATAAAGGAGAACGGACCAAAGATGTGTCCTCATTACTTGGCTGGCAAACAGAGGAGAGTCTCGTTTCATGGAGACCTGTCTGCCCCAAAGGCAGAAGTGCTAGATCTCATACACACAGATGTATGTGGACTATTCAAAGAAAGGTCGATTGGTGGAGCCCAGTATTTTGTTTCTTTCATTGACGACTGTTCCAAAAAGTTATGGGTTTACCCATTGAAAATCAAGGACTAGGTTCTTGATACATTTGAGCAATTTCATGATCTTGTGGAGTGTTAGACGGGGAAGAAACTGAAGGTCGTCGGGAGCGACAATGACTGTGAATATTTGGGACCTTTTGATGCCTACTACCGGTCACGTGGTATCTGGTATTAGAAGACACCGCCAAAGACACCACAATTGAATGGAGTGGCAGAATGGACGAATCGTACACTTCTAGAGAGAGTACATTGCATGCTTTCGAAAGCCAAACTTTCTGCATCCTTCTGGGCTGAGGCACTTAGGACGGCGGCCTACATCATAAATAGGTCGCCCAGTAAACCTTTGATGGGTGAAGTGCCGAAAAAGATATGGACGAGTAAAGAGTCGTCCTATGATCATTTGCGGGTGTTTGGGTGTAAAGTATTCGAACATGTCCCGAGAGAAAAAAGACAAAACTAGAGCCAAAGACGATGCAGTGCGTCTTTCTGAGCTATGGGGAGGATGAGCTGGGCTACCGGTTCTATGATCCAATTACTAGAAGATTTGTCCGGTCAGGGGATGTAACCTTCGCTGTAAATGAGACGATTGAAGACATTGGCAGGAAGGCCAAGTGTGATAATGAGCAAACGGACAAAGTAAGTATTAAAGTTGTCCGTTCGGCATCATTGGAAGGAGAGGATCATGGCCTTGAGATGGTTGGGATAATGAAGAGGAGATCATGGCACCAGATAACACCATGGACGGAGTCATCCCTCAACCGGGCCAGAATGTCTATATCAGACGATCCTCACGTAACAGACGACCGTCCGTCCGTCTGTCACCCAATGAATATGTTATACTTACTGATGCAGGAGAGCCTGAAGACTATGAAGAGGCTATAAAGGACGAAAGTAAGGAGAAATGACTGGAAGGCATGAAGGATAAGATGAATTCTCATCATGAGAACCACACTTTCGACCTAATTAAGCTTCATAAGGGGAAGAAGGCACTAAAGAATAAATAGGTCTTCCGGTTGAAAACAGACGAGAACACTAAGGAGCCTAGATACAAGGTACGGCTAGTGGTGAAAGGTTTCGGTCAACGGAAGGGAGTTGATTTTGACGAGATCTTTGCTCTAATAGTAAAGATGTCCTCCATACTAGTCGCGTTGGGTTTGGCGGCTGTCCAGGACCTTGAGGTAGAGCAGATAGATGTCCAGACGGCTTTCCTCCATGGTGAGCTTGAAGAAGAGATTTACACGGAACAACCGGAAGGGTTTGAGGCTAAGGGAAAGGAACAACTTGTCTGTCATCTGAGAAAAAGTCTGTATGGTCTGAAGCAAGCTCCTCCAGGTGGTACAAGAAGTTTAAGTCGGTTATGGCCCGTCAAGGATACCGGCAGACTATTCGTGATCACTACGTATTTGTACAGAGGTTTTCTGATGATGATTTTGTCATTCTTCTCCTATACGTGGATGGCATGTTGATCGTTGTACGCAACGGTGCTTGGATAAATGAGCTGAAAGAGCAACTTGGCCGGTCATTTGCATGAAGGACCTTGGATCGGTGAAGCAAATTCTAGGAGTCAGAATTATACGCGATCGAAAGGCAAGAAAATTATAGCTGTCACAAGAAAGCAATATTGAGAAGGTGCTCTAACGATTCAATATGGATAAGTCGAAGCCTGTGAGCACACCATTGGCGAACGACCATAAGTTAAGCACTTGCCAATGTCCATCCTCAGATGACGAGAAGAAATACATGAGAGGTGTACCCTACTCCTCAGTTATGAGAAACCTGATGTATGCCTTGGTGTACACTAGACCTGAGATAGTTCATGCAATTGGGACAGTTAGCCGGTTTCTATCCAATCCAGGGAAGGAGTATTAGTCCGCAGTTAAGTGGATCATGAGATATATTCAGGGGACTTCCAAGAGGTGCATGTGTCTTGGAAGTGATAAGCCCCAATTAGTGGGCTACTCAGATGCTGATATGGCCAGTGACATAGATTCGCGCAAATCTAGTTCAGGTTACTTGGTGAAATTTGCGGGGGGTCAGTCTCTTGACAGTCAAAACTGCAGAAATGTGTGATCCTATCCACTACTGAAGCCGAGTATATCTCTGTGACGTAGGCTTGCAAGGATATGTTATAGATGAAGGAGTTTGTTCAAGAATTGAGTATTGAACAGAAAAGATATGTGGTACTCTGTGATAGCCAGAGTGTCATTCATCTGTGTAAGAACTCCTCACTTCTTTCTAGATCAAAGCACATTGATATGCGATATCATTGGGTAAGAGATGTACCTGAAGATGGTCTACTATCATTGGACAATGTTAGCATTGAAGAGAATGGGGCAGACATTAAGACTAAGATTCTACCAAAAGGGAAAAATGAGGCATGCTGCAAGGTAGCCGGGCAAATGGATTTAACTTCCTCATGGTCGTAAGGGAAAGTTTGTTGAAAATCACGACCGTATGGAGGTCTTGTTGGTCGGAGGACTTGCGCGGAGCACAGATGTTGTTCAGAATAAGTAGAAGAAATTTCGATCAATATTTCGGTTAACAAAGTTGACCGGATTCCTTATGGATGGTCGACAAGGGTATTGACCAGTCTCATAAAAAATATGGATGGAGAATTATTGGCCACCCGTCAGGAAATTCAGAATGGTGCCAGTTCAGAAGATCCTCTGGAGACATGTCATCTTAGGCGGTTATGCAGGAGCCAGTTTTTGACAGGACATATTTATATTGTTAAAAAGGACAGATCCTGTCCTTGTGTATGGAATATTGCCTCTGATTTCTGGTATAAAGATTTCAATGTATTAAAAGTAAGTATTGTGACTTACTTGTGAGACGTGTGTGAGAACGTTTTTGAGTTGAAGAGTAAGAGAGAAGAAAATTGTGAAGAGAGGAGAGAGAAATTTTGTAAGCAATCGTGGTGTATTTTGCTTGTGCTCTGTTCTTCATTTTCTGTTCTCTTCTGCCTGTGTAACGAGGGAAACTACTCCCAAAATCTCACATATAGTGGAATTAGTTTTGTGGACAGATCGTCCATGTGGTTTTTTCCTTGGTTGATAAGGGTTTTTCAAGTAAAATTCGGGTGTTCGATTTTTTTCTTTTTTATAATTTCTTACTGTGTCATTCGAGTGGGAAAGTCAGACCCCCTCTTTCCCAATAGTGATCTTTTCCATATACGAGATAACTTGATTTCCCTGTTTCATTTCTTATTGCCCCAACGCCATGTCATGTTTCAAAAGCAGCAATGATACAACAATTAATTGTGCCAAACACAGGGATTTTGTAAGGACGTTGGGTGATACAAACTCCATGGTCGTATCATGGTAATCGCTGGCGTGATGAGGAAGGGCTGCGAGAGGGGAGCACTGGCAGAGGAAAACAGAGGAAAAACTGAGAGAGTGTGCTATAATAAAACCTTGGCATACTATTGTAAGCCCGCAGTGATGCTGCTATAGTCCAGCCGAGGTGTAATAGGAAGAAGAAGTGAACACACACGTCCTTACTACAGTAAGACCTCCGTCCTTTGATGGAGTTACAGTAAGATCGTGGTCTCATTCTATAGTACGGCCGAGATGATGCAAGTCGGTCGACGTGATGAAGGCACGAGGTGGTGAAGAGCAGAGAGCGAGAGAAGGGATGTACAGACAAAGTGAGGGAAGAGAAAGGAAGGGGAAAGGTTTGAGAGAAGCAGAGAGAGAGAGACTGAGAGAGCAAAATAGAGAGAGACAATATTCTTCTTACTCCCTTCCTCAAGTCAAGTACAGTATATAAGATGCTTCCCCTGTAATCGAGAGCATGCATGGCAAAACAGAACATAATAACTAACATGTGTGACAAGTTCAATAACCAATAGAAAAATAACAATAACTAATATGATGAATAATAATCCGAAATTTGGAGGGAACCTTAGTCAAGCGAGCAAGCTGGTCGGCTGAGTTTGATGGGCCGAAAACAGTGGGGTATGGATTGCTTCGGCCGAAATCAATAGGAGGGATTAGTGGGCCCACGTAAGGAGGCCTGTAACATTGTCATCCCCATAAAAAATAACCTTATCCTCAAGGCTGAAAGTTGAAAAAATTCTAGCGCAAGTCAGTAATGGCTTCCCACATGGCCTCCTCCGGTGTGAGTGCCATTGAACGAGTACTTGGGATATGACCGGATTGTTGCATAAAGTCTTCCAGAATCTGAGGAGCTGTTTAGATTGCAAAAACGGCTAAGACTCCGAAACGTCAGCGGACAACTCCACCAGCTGACACTTTTGATCGCCACGGTATTGTTTGCATCAGGGCTGGTGCTAGGTCGGTTGAGCCACTCATCCAACATTTTGTAGATCATTCTCTCAATTCTTGTTTTCAGGAAATGAGGATATTGGCAAGACTTTACATTAATAGGGGCTGGATGTGTTTGTAAGGGAGCGTGGTTATCAGTCTTTTGATGTGGGGGCAACCCTTTGGGAACTGTGACAACATCTCTGAAGGTGGAGAGTAAGCTGCTAAGGGCTGTAATGATAGTAGAGCTAACAGCAAGGAGTAGAGGATTTTGAGCTAGCAATGTGGTTGAATCATCTTCCAGGGATGGTTCCAAAACGGGTGTGATGGTCAATTGGGAGTAAGTGGTGGCCGAGTTGGTAAGTGCACTGCGCTTCCATTCCCCTTTAAACTTTGTCTGCTCGGCAAGCTTGGAAATAACCAGTAACCATTGATGATCCTCTGAGACTCTTGGGTGCCCACGAAGTTCATCTCCCAGATGCCACAACCTGTGGATATGGTCATTCTTTAGTGCTTTTGAGGTCGTGTAAAGCTGCTGATTTAGCTTCATGGACGCATATATTAAACACCAGAACTTGACAATTCCCCTCTTATGCTTGCACCATTTATAATGAGCAGAAGCCAAAAGTAACCCAAGATGGACAATCAGCAAAGAGATTGCAAACTTTGACACAAAAATCGGTTCAGGGACAAATTTAAAGTTAAAAACACGTCTAAGATTGTCTGCTTCGGTTATATATGCCTTCAGATGTGATACAAAGAAAGGCAATTCCAGCAGGATTTGTACTGTTGCAGCTCCAATTAGAGCCAATATCATTCCACTGAAATTCAAAGCCTTTAATAGGAGGAGTAATAAAGGTGGAGCATTGAGGAACACATTCATATTTATGAACACAGCCACACCAAACATTATCAACCCCCAATGCCAGCTTTGATAGGGAAAGCTAGCTAAAGCAGCATAAAGAACTGTCATTACAACTTAGTCACTGAAGAGACGAAGCACAAAGATGGAATGTATTCTCTTTGACAAGAGAAGCAAGCAGAGCGCCCACCCTGGGAGCAAGTCAGTCTTCACATCGATGAACAATATAATTGCAAGATTAACAATGTACAGCACACCAAATAGCATCTGAGCTGGATGGATTACCACGTTAGCTGACATGACAGGTAAAGAAAACATGCTAGCCATTAAGTCAGGATTTACCATGAAGTAGACTTCGTCCTGAACAAAGCCACTCCAAGGAACACCATCTCCCAACTGCTTATTTTCAAGGTCTTCTTCAAAAGGTCCTCCCGATTGTTCTTCTAGCAAGCATGGAGAAGAGAACGGGAGCTGGAAATCATCACTCTGCAACCAGAATACTCTAGACCACACTCCAATAGGATCAACAATCCAATACACTGCAGCCCAATTACGCCACCCAAATTTATCTCGTAATGGAGGAATTGATTTACCTTTTAAGAGTTGGGCGGTGGTGATACAAACTCCAATTGTTCTGTGGAGTTGGGTTTCTGAGTTTGTGGTGACAAGTAGAATAGAGTTGTCCTCCCCACACATCATAGATAAAAATTTGGGGGCCTTACCTTGGTATCCGGGTGTGAACCGTTCATCCCACTTAAGGCACGGGCCTCGTTCGAGAATAGAGGTTATTTCAACAGGTGTGGATATCTTTTCTGGAAATTCAGATGAGGGGCACTTTGACAAGGTTGAAGCAGACTTTCTGCAGACCGTGGTGGGTAAGAGGTGATGATAACTTACTTGGCTGGCATCCACCTTTTCCTCCACCAATTTGCCCATACTGAAGGCTTCCGAATCGTCACAGTCTTCAGTACGACCGATGGTCTTTCCTCACCGGAGGTTGTCAGTAATGGTAGAGGCTTCCATAATAGGAGCGCAGCCCGAGTTGTCATTTTCAGTAGGAAATTGTGAAGGTAAAATGGAGCAAAAAGTAGAGTACAGTGGTACCTCCACGGGTTGTAAATGCTTGAAGTGCGGTAGGCAGTGGAAATGTGATCCTTTGGTAAAATTGGTGCGGAAATTTTCAAAAGTTTGGGGTAAAATTTCGGAAGTGGAAGCCGAAATCGATGATAAAGTTGAAGGCAAGAGGAATTTGTAGTTGGCAAGAATAGTCGATCGATGCGTTTTGGGCAGGATGGCAGAATTTGTTCTGAGGTGGAAGGGATTGCAGGTTGGGAAAAATGGAAGGGATTGCCTGTACTAAGTACCACAGCAATCGGCTTGCCATCCAGCTCAGCAACTGGCCAGTCTGCACGGCCACCATCTAGGTCAGCAACCGGCTCTCCATCCAGCTCCGCAACTGGCCAGTTTGATGCGTGTTGCGGTATGGTCATCTGCAACTCGTGGAACTCCTTCGACATCGAGGGTAAGCTAGGTCTTCATTCAATGTTGTGGAGCGATTGGCTAAGCTCAATGATGGACGACTAGATTTGCACTGTAGTAGAAACCGCAGTGGACATGGTGGTGCCAAATCTGTTGGTAGCCCGTCGGAGGTCCTTCATCGCTTCATCGCGTTGGCAAGCTCTGCGATGGCAGCTTCGAGTGCGTCGAGTGCTCATTTTTCGATCTCCTCTGCTTGACTCACAACGAGAGCACCATTTGACTCAGCAACTGGCCAGTCTGCACGACCACTATCCAGCTCAGCAACCGGCTCTCCATCCAGCTCCGCAACTGGCCAGTTTGATGCGTGTTGCGGTATGGTCATCTGCAACTCGTGGAACTCCTTCGACATCGAGGGTAAGCTAGGTCTTCATTCAATGTTGTGGAGCGATTGGCTAAGCTCAATGATGGACGACTAGATTTGCACTGTAGTAGAAACCGCAGTGGACATGGTGGTGCCAAATCTGTTGGTAGCCCGTCGGAGGTCCTTCATCGCTTCATCGTGTTGGCAAGCTTTGCGATGGCAGCTTCGAGTGCGTCGAGTGCTCATTTTTCGATCTCCTCTGCTTGACTCACAACGAGAGCACCATTTGATACGAACTCCATGATCCTATCGTGGTAATCGCTGGCGTGATGAGGAAGGCTGCGAGAGGGGATTTCTGGCAGAGGAAAATAGAGGAAAAACCGAGAAAGTGTGCTATAACAAGACCTCAGTCTACTACAGTAAGCCCGCGGTGATGCTACTACAGTCCGGCCAAGGTATAATAGGAAGAAGAAGCGAATACACACGTCCTTACTATAGTAAGACCTCGGTCCTTCGATGGAGCTACAGTGAGACCGTGGCCTCCTACTACAGTACGGCCGAGATGTGCAAGTCGGTTGAAGTGCTGAAAGCACGAGGCGGTGAAGAGCAGAGAGCGAGAGAAGGGACGTACAGTATATAAGATGCTTCCCCTGTAACCGAGAGCATGTGAGGCAAAACAGAACATAATAACTAACATGCGTGACAAGTATCAATAACCAGCAGAATAATAACAATAACTAATATGATGAATAATAATCCGAAATTTGGGGGAACCCGAGTCAAGCGAGTAAGCTGGCCGGCTAAGTTTGACGGGCCGAAAACAGTGGGGTATGGATTGCTTGGGCCGAAATCAACAGGAGGGATTAGTGGGCCCGGAGTATGGAGGCCTGTAACATTGAGGATTGATGCTTACCAAAAAAATACATTTAAATATGCAGGAATATATATATATATATATATGTCAAGTGAAAACAGTCAGGATCTTGACTGCCCAAAATGCACAATCACTTTATTAAGTGGCAAAATGGAATATTCGACAAACAAAATGGGACACAATGAACTGCAACTCAATGAAAATCTACAATTGAAGGCAACAGAAGAAATTCGTGAGATCAAATCTCTCTGTCTCAAACCGATAGTTCCCGTGCAAAATTAATTTCTTTGATATTTTAATGTAAATAGACAGTTGCATACAAGCATGTACCTTGAAAATAACAACTCAGGTATGGATGGAGCATAACGTTACCCGTGCTTCCAACATAAGTCAGCACAAGGCTCCAGATTCCAGAAACATTGTCAACTATATTTGGTCTGCACTTCAAATGAGGGAATTTCTGGAAGGTAAATTGACCAAGAAAGGTGGAAAGTAAAATCATGACATCCTAAAGATTTGAGACTTCAAATTGATAAAAAGTGAGAACATTTCAAAAATTTCTGTTGTCCCATGAAGTGAGGACATACACATTTTCCAGTTCTCCAACGAAATTTATCCAGTATTTTCATAACTATGCACATTTTTCTAAATGCTTTGAGAACAAATCAGCCGGCAACCCATAGAAATGAAAATAGCTCAGCATTCCAACAGCACAATTGTGGTAACGATTTCTGCGAATCAAATGGAGCAATTTGTTTGTATTGCATAGATTCAACAACTACAGTCACAGAAACTCAAATCATATTTAGATAGTGGCTTCCCATACGCTGCATCTTAACAGACCAAATTGAAGTACTATCCACTCACGAAGTTGACACATATAACCAAACGTGAAAATAAACCCGTAATGCATAAACTAAGGAACCAATTGGCTCACCACAAAACATTTCTAATGCATCATAGGATCTGAATTACTACATGGATTTGGGAGTCAAGAATCGATTTGCCTGGTTCAATCTATTTGAAGTGGGTTTGATCTTCGTATGTTTCGAATTTGGATCATGTACAACACAATAAACAAAAGGTCAAAAGATTGGCGGGGCTTACTCACCGATTTATCCTCCGATATTCAAATCAATCATTTTTCTTTATTGAAAGAGAAAACGAGGACGCTATATGAGAGTGATAATATTTATGTGAAAGGTTCTTAGATAGGTGCGTTTGATGGAAAACGTCTTAAGAAGAGAGAGAAATGCGCTTAAAGTGAAGTGTCTTGGAGTTGTTACTTGATTATCCCTTTTGTTGTCTGTCCTCTCCTCCCTCCTGTTGGGAAGGAGGAATATATATAAAGTTAAGGGGAGATTGATCTCTTCTGCCAACCGCCCATGGAACCGTCTGGATGAATAAGGGGATACCGTTCGGCCGATGGTTCCTGATTTGCAATCGAATTCATTGACTGTCCGAATAAGAGAAGAAATTTATTCGTTCTAGTCAGTTAGAGGAGATGCTTGCACGGTAAGTCGATTGTCTTGACTAGGCCGACGAACTCGTGCATCTACTTTGGGATATATGGACTAATTAGGTTATTATTCAATTACGGACTGATTTGTCAATGGACCTCCCTCTTGGGTTGGAGATAATAATACCCATCGCTAGCCCCCATGTCAAGAGGCTTGAAATTCAACCTCCTAGTATGATGACCAATGGATAGTTAGCTGTTTGAACTCATGTTTTTAGTTTGAAGGACCTCACTTGCAAGTTGGACGAGGACTATCAATTCAATGAGTTTTACTACCCACCCAGAAGAGGACTCCCAGTTCAATGGGCTTCATTTACTTCACCAGTAACAGCATTAAATGCAAGCCTCTTTGAGTCCTGTAACGTCTTAGAATCATACCAGTAATCATTATTGATTTCGAGTGATTGATGGCCTTCAAGATGCTGACATGTATCGCAGCTACGATGAGACGCATCCATTAAATTTATTTTACGGCGTCGTTTTAACCCCAAATGCTTCATTTAAATTGTTCAAATTCTTTCTTCCCGCATTGCTTCTAAAACTTTATCGTTCTTCCTTCTCTTCGAATTTCCTTCGTCTTCTTCTTGCCTCAAAGTTTCTTAACCTTCTTCCATGGCACTCGGCGTTAAATACATCTAGTTGACTTTTATGTCGGTTGATGTCGATTTTCTCCGTGCCCGGTATAGGATTCCGAGCTCTTTGGTATACCTATTGCCTGGTGTGTGCGGCGTAACTTGTTCCCCATCGGAGGGGTATGAGACTCATCTGAAAGGAGGACTCCGCTTTCTAATGGCGCCGGAGTTATATAGGATCATAGTGGCTCTACACATTCTGGTTGCAAGGTTGCAATCCAACGCCGTTTGTTATTTAGTTTTTATGTGCATCTTTGCAAGCCACCATGGTTTGGAATTGGACACCAAGGCAGTTAAGATAATATTTTGTTTCCACCATGGAGTAGATTTGATTTCCATCTTTCCTCGTTTTGAATTTGTGTTGAGCGGGGAAAGCCCTCACTCAACTAAAATGTGGAAGGATCGATTCTTCTTCTTGGTGACTCCCTCTAGATGGGATCTCTCCAACGAATGGGGTTGAGCCATGGCATCTTTTTGCATAGAGGTGCTTGAGCACGAGGAGTCAATGAAGGAGTTGATGGATTTCATTAAGGAAAAATCCGGCTGCTTTTATGAAAATAAGAAAAACTTATAGTTGCTACCGAGGCTCTAGCACAAGCAAAATGGGAACCCCCGTTTGAGAGGTTGGATGTTCCTCCTGCCCCATCGGTCCCCAAAACAAAATTGAAGAGAAAGTAAATGCCACTTCATATAAGTGAGCCTTCTGATAAGGTGCCCAAGTGTCAGGAGGCCTCGGCTCGGTCCTCCTCTTCCAATGATGACTAACCCATCATCGGCCAGTTAATTCTTTCCTCATCGGCCCAAACATTTGGGGCCATCAGATCTAACGAGGGTTGTGAACCCTCGGAGCCTGTTGCATTAGCTGTGGGCGATCTTGAGGCTAGTGTAGACGATGAGCCTATCCTAGCACCAACCCTTACTTCATATGGGGAGCCGACCGTCCAACCATCTCTATCTGAGGAGCCCTTACCCGATCTTCCTACCAACTTTGTCGAGGAGGCTTCTTGGATAAACAAGACTCAGCTTGGGAAGGTTGAGAAGGTACTTCAGATTGAGATTATAAAGGCCATTATCCCGAAGGTCACCGCTCCAAAGCATGCTACTGAAATTTCCGAGGTACCTTCTTTTGATACCCTAGTGCCTGAGGAAAGGGAGAGGATGAGGGTGAGGGAAGAGTGGAGATGGCCGACATGCCATGCCTAGAGTCCCCTATGTCCAAGGCCAAGGAGGAAGCGATATCAAAGGGAACAGCCAAAGCACCTGACTCAAAGCCCCTAGTGCTAGAGGTCCGAGGGGAGATTTTGACCAAATGAGACATTGAGAAGATTGAGTTGGCCGGTGCAAAACCCCTAGAACTAGAAGTCCAAGAAGTTTTGGAAGTCCCTACAAGTGACGCTCCGGTAGGAAGCTCATCCTTCTCTGAGGTACCGTTCAAGTATCTCCTAAGTTCCTTTCTTGTTTCATATGATTTCTAATTTGTTCGCCTTTTACAATTTTAAGAGTTGACACATCGACTTGTATCCACCATTGACCGCTTGTCTCTGAACTATATTGAAATGGATAAGTTTAGAGCCATGGAGAAACATGTCTCTTGTCTTGAACATGAATTGTTCGAGACAAAGTAGAAGTATACTCTCTTTCATGACCAGAACTTTAGACTTGAGAGCGAGCTCAAGTCCTCTATCAGTCCAAATGACATCAGGCAGGTGATGGAGTAGAAGTATTGGGATGGCAATGGCTTTTGTTGGCACATTATAAAGATGGTGGCTCCAAGTATTCCCATTTTTATTTTTATCCAAGGAACGCCAATGCCTGGAATCGATCTAATTTGCTATACTGTCCCAGAGATGATGTGGAGTCCTTGGAGCCTCTACTAGAAATTTCATAGCCTCATAGTGAATCCTCCCCAGAATAAAATTTTATATATTGTACTTGTACTATTTCTTGTAAAGGAGTAAAATCATATTGCGTTAATTTTCTTCTCTCTCTCTTTAATATATATATATATATATACGTGTTCGTTTATGTGCTGGCCGGACATTATAGTTTTCAAAGTCATTCTCTGAAGGTAACTTAAGCTGTCGTCCACACATGGCCATTGATCCTTGAAAAAGTCAGAGGGCATCATAGTTTCGATGTGCCTGACATAAGTTTTTGGACCGTGGTTGGTTGATGATATTATCTCCTTTGATTGGAGGTCTTCGCATTTGTATTTTAAGGAAGCCCTCTAAATTTTTGACATTTAGCCTCATGAGAGCTGCTTGGTATCATAATCAAGTTTTACAATATGACCTCATTAGGGCCGCTTAATAATATGATCGAGTTTTATTAACCACCAAGTGATGGTTCAAGGGGTAGATGAAGGGACTCCACCTTACTTAGGAGCAATTTAGGTCATATAATCTTATAAAATGATAAATAAGTATT
Source organism: Nepenthes gracilis (assembly GCA_033239525.1). Taxonomy (NCBI): domain Eukaryota; kingdom Viridiplantae; phylum Streptophyta; class Magnoliopsida; order Caryophyllales; family Nepenthaceae; genus Nepenthes; species Nepenthes gracilis. Next base: position 8,491,527 of record BSYO01000007.1, on the reverse strand, counting down.
CACATGAACAAAGAATAAATAAATAATCATTTTATTAATAAAATATAACACATTTTATAAGTATTCTGGATGATGCATGCTAACTTTACTTGGGCCATACATATATTCATTGATACTATTTTTTTGAAGTGAGAAACGTTCCATGTCCTAGAGACAAACTTGTCATTCTAGGTGTATAACTTGGACATTCCATTTCGGAGAATGATTGAGACAAGAAAATTCTCCTCCCAATTGGACGAGTGCTTGTTTTGATCGTCATTCTTGCCGATTGCTTCAATACTTTGTAAGACTAAATCTCCCACTTTAAATTGGCGCACTTTCACTTTCTTATTATAGTATCGAGCAATTCGTTACTAGTAGGCCACCGTCCACAAACATGCCATGTCCGAGCCTCTTCAAGTAGGTTAAGGTTTTCCTAGAGTCTGTGAGAGTTTTTAAGTGTGTTAAAACATTCGACCCAGAGATTGGGAGATCTGACTTCTACTGGAATAATAATCTTAGTCTCAAAGTCTATGCTGAAGGGCATTTCACGGGTCGACTCCCTAGGCATCGTCCTATAGGACCATAATACAAATGGTAGCTCGTCCACCCACGAACCCTCAGTATCTTCCAACTTAGTTTTTAATTCATGCAGTAACATACGGTTAGTCACTTTCACTTGTCCGTTGGCTTGTGGGTAGGCAATGGAGGTGTGAATTAGCCTTACCTCAAGTTGGTACAATATTTTATAGACTACTTACTAGTGAACCAAACTTACACACTAGCTTTGATGGATAAACTCTGTAACATTTTACTCGGTGACTTGTGCCAGAGGGATGGAATTAACCCACTTTGTAAAATAGTTGATCCTGACTATAACAAACTTTCTTTGTCCAGATGCAATAGGTAGGGAATTGAGGATTTCGATCTCCCATTGTACGAATGGTCAAGGTGACCATAAGGATTGAAACTCTGTGTGTGATTAATGGGTGAGGTTTCCATGGATCTGGCAATTCTCACATTTTCATACAAGGTCTATGGTGTCACGCTTCATGTGGGCAAGTAGTAACCTTACCGCATGAGTTTAAAAGCGCGGTTTCTACACCCGACATGAGATTGGCAAATGCTGAGGTGTACCTCTCCCAACACGTAGTTGGTTTCTTCTAGCGTGAGACGCCCTAAGTATGGGACGAAGTATTGACATCAGTAAAACTTTCCTTCCAAGATGGTGTACAAGCATGCCATCTTTTTCACACACTTTACCTCATCCTGGTTCTCGGGTAATGTGCCGTCGAATAGATATTTTTTGTAAGGAGTCATCCAATTTTCCGTATCGGCTATCTCCATCATCTCTGGCTCTAAGTCATCTATTTCGGGAATTCCGATGACTTCATGCATTTCTCTTGCGTACTATTTAGGGTTCTCGGGATGACCCTTACATATGTGACAGACCAGCCATATTCCATTCAAGTCTATCTTTTGCATCATATACTCAGTATAAATACTAATTAGGTGGACATAAAAATTTTTCTTTTCTTTTATTTATACCTTTTAGGACACAAGATTCACGAACTCCTTTGTTGGAATGTTTTTAATGCTTATGTTTCAAACTTTGAGATGCCAAGAATCTTAAAATTACTCAAACCATTGAGGGCATACTATATTCATTAACTTTCAAGCGGTAGTGTTGTACCTTCCCAAAATAAACAAGAGAGAGTACATCAAGTCTGTTCTTTCCATGATGCTCGAACCCGCCCTTGTCCACCTTACTCTCATTTCTTGTCATCCATAAGCTTCTCATCATCTGAAAATAGCAAGAGTGAGCTACAAGGCCCAGCAAGGTACCCACATGCAGAAAACATTAACGTACATATCATTGGGTCAAAGTAGAGATTCATAACATAAACTTAGCATGTGAAAAGTCATCATATCAATTCTTCTTAAGTTCAGAAATCTTGGTTCTTCTTCTTGTTATCTTTTCTTCAGAAAATTCATAGAAAGCCGAATAAAATACTTATCATCTTTAGGGACCTGATGGGAGCGGACAACATTGAGGAAGGGTTGTCTGCTACCCCACAAACCGAGAGTCATACATTATTCCCGAGGCGGGAGGTAATGGTACGGGGCCGTAGTCCGAAAGCCTTACGCCACCAAAAGTTTCCCCGTGGGGAATTTGAGTGGATCAGTTTAATGGAAAGTCGGTTCTTAGTTCATATCTTTTAATTTCCATTCATCATAGTTCAAAAGTCAAAAGTCGTAGAGTTCCACTTGTTGTCCGGATTACATACATTTTTCCTTGTTCCTATAGCCTTTGTTCTTAACTTCAAATAATTGAAGTCCGTAAAGCCTTTCCTTAAACATCTTAAAACCGAAGGTCTTTTGTCAAAATATCAGAGGTCTTACTTAGCAAAGCCGGAGGTCTTCACTCAAAAGCCGAAGTTCTTCTTATAAAAAGCTGGAGTTCTTTCTAACAAAAGCCGAAGGTCTTTACTCAAAAGCCGAAATTCTTTTTATCAAAAGCTGGAGTTCAAAAGTCGAAGGTCTTTTCAAAACAATGAGTTCTTTATATCAAAGGGGCTTGGAGTTCTTTCTCTTAAAGCTGGAGTTCTCTTCTGAAAAGTCGGTTTTCATTTTCTTAAAAGCCGGAGTTCTTTTCTTAAAAGTCGGAACTCTTTTTCTCAAAAGCCGGAGTTCTTTTCTTAAAATCCGAAGGTCTTTTATCAAAATGTCAGGTCCTAAGTCTTTTTCTTAAAAGTCATTGGCGGAGTTCTTTTTATCAAAAGCTGAAGGTCTTTTGAGTTCTTTTTATAGTTTAAATAGGTCTTTTTCATAAAACAGTTCTTTCTCTCGAGTTCTCTTCTCAAAAGTTTTCCTTTTCTTTCGGAGTTCTTTCCTTAAAAGCGGTTTCAAATCATTGATCTTATATGTCGCTTTACATCGTGGTTTCAATTTCATGGAATAAATTATGATTTCAAAACACATGCTCTTGCAATTTCCATAAAAACTGTCTTTTAAAGAGTCTTTTCCTAAACATGCAATTATACAAATAAATACTTCGCATATAAAATAAGGACATTATGAAATTGCTTCTTTTAAAAATGATGTTGAAAATTCTTCAAATCAAAAGATCAAATGTCATACATACCGTAACATGAGTTCATCAAAATCGACATACTTGCGTTGCAAACAGTATAATTACAAACATGATATTTTTCCCGAATCTCCTTGCTTAGTTTGGAGAGGTATTCCTTTTGGTTCTTTCACCATAAAGCTTAGCCGAAAGCTTTCCCTTCCTCGTTTCCTTAGTTCCCTATTTATAGGCCTTTGTTGAAGGTAGTAGCCTTCAATCACTCCTTTAAGGTTACCTACTCAGGCATAGTTATTCGATTTTAGAAGGGGATAAGTTAATCGGCATTTTTGCATGGTTATTCTTTACTTTTCAGGGCTTCCTTTTTGTTTCGGTTAAAAATGGTTATTTTGACTTTACTTTTCGTAAGGCTTGTTTGCAAGCGGCATTGGCAGGCATGGTTATTCGACTTTACTTTTCGTAAGGGCTTCCTTACTATTTCAAGCCGGTTATGCCTTCTTCACTTTATTGTCTCGACTTTTGACTTTTGTCTTACCTTGAATCTTAAATGTTCATGTCAACTATCGTTGACCGGATTAGGTTTTCTTTTCTTTTCCAATGGTTTACTTCTTCATAATCTCGGATTTTGCTTACCTTTAACCTTTTTGAGACATAATGAAACCTAAGAACTTTTCTCCTAGGTCATTATTCTTTCTCCCGACTCTTTCATCAACACCAACGCTTGGCCGGATATCAAGGCTTTTGATTTTATATGGCCACTTGCCTAGAAGAGGTGACAAGCCTAGAGGCCTCATATCACTTCACAAGACACTCCGGCATTTTTCCTTCACATAATCCAATAATTTTATCGAGGCCGGTTTGGATTTTCACCTTAAGGCCGGTTTGGAACTTCTTAGTACATTTTTGTCAACTCATTAGATTGCTTTTCTTATTACATTTTTTCAACTAACGAATAACCTTATATCGGGGATTTTCTATGTCAGGCCGTTCTGGTCTACCTTTTCATTCTCTTCCCTTAGGATGTGATTCACCTCCACATTGTTGAATGTCGAAGTCATGTTTCGGACTTTGGAGAGATACTTAAAAAGTTGAGGGTTGGAAGCCTCAAAATTTCCTCGAATTTGGTTAACAACCAATTTCGAGTCGCTATAGATAACTAGATTCTTAACCTAACACTTTTTGACTAGTCAGAGTCTGGAAAGCAATACCTCGTACTCTGGGACATTATTGGTCGCCAGGAATTTGAGGATCATTGAGTACATTATTTTTGACCCCTCAAGAGTTCTGAAGACACGCCCACTCTGCTGCAAATTTGCATTGAAAATCTATCCACGTGCAAGGTCCATGCCGTCGATCTCAATGAGGTCAAGAATTTTTAGAGTTGGGGTTATTGTTTCAACAATGAATCTGTCAGGGCTTGGCCCTTTAACGCCGGTCTCAGTGAGAACTCCACGTCAAATTTGCCCAACTCATTGGCCCACTTGATAAGTCATACTGACATGTCCAACCTTCCCAAGATTCCTTTTAGCGGTTGGTCTATCAGAATAATTATTTTATGTGCCTAAAAATAAGACCTTGCTCAGTAATATATAGGTCTTTGTCAGTCAAATTGTTGTCGAATTAAGACCAAGTTCAATACAGTGTCAGATATCGTTAAGTATAAATACAGCTCTTTGCCTTCTTAAGGGTTGGAGAGGTACTCCTTAAGTTCTCGGAATGCAGCTTCACATTCAGTCATCCACTAGAAGCCGACTGCCTTCATCTTCTTTAAGGCTTTGAAGAAGGATAAGTACTTTTCTGCTGACTCTACCAAAAAATGAGAGAGCGTTGCAAGCCTCCCAGTAAGCTTCTAGACCTCCTTCATAATCCGAGGTGAATTCATATTGATGTAACCTTTATCTTTTTCAGATTTGCCTCAAATGAAACCTAAAAACTTTTCCTAGGTGACGCCGAACGCACGCTTAGTCAAATTAAGCTTTATTTGGTGTGCCTAGAGGACATTGAACGCCTCGTCCAAATCACAAATATGATCATCAGTCGCCCTACTTTTTACAAGTATATCATCTACATACACTTCCATATTTCATCCAATCTGAGCTTCAAACAGTTTGTTGACAAGTCGCTGGTATGTTGCACTAGTATTCTTTAGTTCAAAGAGTATAATTTTGTAATAGTATATCCCTCAGTCATGAATGGCGTATACTCATCGTCTTTTGGGCTCATTCGGACCTAGTTGTAATCCGAATAGGCATCCATGAAGCTCAACAGTTCATGACCAAATTTTGAATCTACAAGTAGGTCGATCCTTAGTAGCGGAAAGCTATCCTTATGACATGCCTTGTTGATATAGGTAAAATCAACACACATCCTCCACTTTCCATTGCTTTTCTTAATCATGACCACGTTATATAGCCAATCCGAGTATTTGACCTCCCTGATGAATTCAACATCGAGTAGTTTTTTTTCTTCCTCGTGGATGATGACTACTTTTTCAATCGAGTGGTTCCTTCGTTTCTATTGGATGGGTTTATGATCGGGATCTATGTCTACTTATAGACTATTGTCAAAGTCGGTATTCTTGGTATGTCAGCAGGTGTCCAGGTAAAAACGTCAAAATTTTGCTAGAGAAAGTTGATTCCAAAAGAGTTCCAGCAAGCAACTTTCTATCTAAACACACTTCTCGAAATCACCAAGATCTAAGGGGATTTAGTATGTAGATTCTCTAGATTGGGGTTGTAACAAGGTGATCTCATCACAGAAGTCAAGATCTTCGACAAGTTAGCTAGGAGGCATTTGAGTGATTTGGGACAGGTAACTTGTTTGCTAAGTCATTTGATCATCGAGAACTTCTCCTATGCTGTATGAAGTGAAAAATTTTATTTTCAAGTGTGGGATCAAGGTCACAACCCCAAAAGCTGTCAAATAGGGATGTCTGAGGATGGCGTTGTAGACTGATAGAATGTCAACTACCAAGAATAAAAGCATCTTGGAGGCAGTCCTCAAATAAGTCCCCAGCATGACTTCCAACAGGATGACCCCTTGAACGGATACTAGCTCATTGTTCAGCCCATAGGAGTCCCTCGGTAGGTTTTATTTGACTCCTTTTTAAACCCAATTTAAAGTATGCATCAAAATAAAGTAAATTTTTAGAACTTTTATTATCAACAAATATTCATTTTAACTAGTAGTTTATATATTATCATCAGAAATGAGAACAAATACAACAAGAGATTGAAATGAGGAGATGATATATGAGTCATATCTTTGTTATTAAAACTAATGACATCATCACTAATTTCTACCTTTAGTTTCTTACGGCCGGTGGTCATATTTGGGCGATTCGAGGTATCATTCTACATTGGTCGCATTGTTACCATATTAATAACCCCAATTGCCACTCAATTCCTTGGCTGTTTGATTTCATGCCCATTTGCTCCTCCAAAATTTTATCTGGGTTTTTGCAAAAATTGGGTGAGGTGATCTTACTAGATCAAATCTTCAATCTCTTTTGCAACGTCTGACAATCCTTAGTGTTATAACCCGCACACTAATGGTAACGACAATACTTTGATTGAACCCCTTTATTTGGATTTTTCAACGCCTTCGACCACTTTAAAAATTTTTCATCCTGAATCTATATCAGGATGTTAGTACAAGACTCATTTAGGAGAGTCAGGTTCAGGGGCCTAAACTCCCTTTGTGTTGTTGACTCCACCTTTGGCTATTTCCTAGGTCCACAAGAGCTCACATGGTTCCTATTCTTCATCTTTCCATCCACTGTTCCATGGAAAAAATGGTCCACATGCTTCAATTGCTTTACCTCGTTGGCCTTTTCGATAGCTATATAAGCACAAGTAACAGCTTCGGCCCCTTGGAAGGTTTATGGGTCATTATAGGCCTGATACTTGAAGAAGTCCTCACGCTCTAGAGTCGATATGAAGACACTCAATTTTACCTCATTGGTGAGCTTGGGTATCTTCCTAGCCTCGGTGATGAACCGAGACAGAAGCTCTTTAATTCTTCGATCGGCTCTGCTTGATGCGGGCAAGGTGATAAGGTTGTTTCTCATATCTTCGGATGGAAGAAAACTATGACAAGAAACTATAAGCTAGTTTCTAGAATGTCCGGATCGAGTTGGGATAAAATCAATAGAATCAAACTCGAGCATCCCCTTTAAGAGTCAAGGAAAAGAATAGGCACATTGAGGCCTCGTCCAAGCTTTAAAAGCTTAGGAAGGTATAGAAATGGTTAAGATGATTCATTGGATCTATACTACCATTGTAAGGATCCAGGGTAGGTGTAAGGATTAGGTTTTTAGGATTTAACCTCTCAGCATTGATGGGAAGATAAGCCTAGATAGTATGATGGCTGGTTAGGATATTTTACTGGAGTAAATAAAAGAATGAAAAGTTGATCGTTTAGTATAATTAACCGGATAAGATTGTTGACCAATCTAAACGAGAAAATGGCTAAAGAAGATAGTTGATAATGATCATGGAGAAAATATGATAATGACCGAGGAAGTGGTGATCGACCGAGGTAGATAATAATAACTGAGATAGTGATAAGTGACCAAGATAACAGATAAATGGATGAAGTAAAATAGTTGACTAGAATAGTTGACAAAAAATAATAAGTTAATCGAGCAAGATAATTTGATCGGTTAATATAAATAATAAAAATAAAATATTGACCGGTTAGAAGAGTTGACCAGACTAGAATAGTTGACTAAAATTTAGAATTGTTGACCAAAATCAGCATCATTGACCAAAAATGATGTAGTTGATCGGAAATAATATGTTGACCATAAATATTAAGGTAACCGGAATAACCATGAAATTGCAATGAGTAAATGAATAGTAACACCCAAGGACATTCGCAAGAGTTTGGGGACTCATAAGAGATCGAGATTGTTTGGGAAGAATATGAAGATTTAGAAAGAAACAGAGGAAATTAGAAAGAGTCCGAGGACATTATAAAGAGCCTAAGAACTCACAAAATTTCGAGGACTTAGAGAAAAATACCAAGGTCCTTTGGGAAAATGCAAATGTTAGAGTAAATTTAAGAGCCAGAGTAAATTGCTAGTAATAATTTCGGTTTGGCAATTGGAATTGCCGGTTTGGCATTTACTGGGGAGGATTTTCAGAGTACTTTTACAAGCGTGATGCCAAGGGTTAGAGTTGGTAAGTTTAACAGATTGAGAACTCTGGATGCGAACGAGAGTTAGACTATCATCAAAATCAGTGTAAGTCCATGCCCTACTCCCACCTACTTTGTTGACCTTCTGATAAGGAAGTTTTAGTAGGAAAAGAAGTATCAAGTAGGTAACCTATTCTCACCTATCCATTGCCTATAAATATGAGAGTTAGGGATTAGGAAAAGATGCTAGAAAATGTGAAGGAGGCAGCGAAGGAGAAGAAGGAGAAGAAGAATTCCAAGCTAAAGTTGAGCAAGGGATTTCGTAAAGCAAGCAAGTGTAACCCCATGTTTTGTCCTTAGCTATTTCTCATCTGGAAGTTGATATTATTCAAATGTTCTTCTTCGTCATGTTTCAATGATATGCATATCATGATAATTATATGGCATGTTATGAAGGATTTCCATGATCGATGCATGTGTTATGTTTTACATATGAGATTTTGTTTCATGGTTCATGTTTGAAAAATTGTGTGTAAAAAACTGTCTTTCATGTTTAAATCACCGTCAACAACATAAGACTGCATATTTACAATCTTACTCGGTTGTATGTTGTTCTCATTTGTAAAAATAAGATTGCATACTTTTAAGCATTTTGGACATTTGAAAATAGTTTTGATGGCTAAGTAGTTGCATACCTTAAATGTAGCTAGTTGAGATGGTTGAGTAACTGTAGACCTTAAATGTAGCTAGTTTTGATATGTGATGGTTGAGAAACTATAGGCCTTAAATATAACCACTTGAGATGGTTGAATAGTTGCAGACCTTAAATGTATCTAGATTCGATATGTGATGGTCGAGTAGCCTGCAGCCTTAAATATAGCCAATTGAGATGGTTGAGTAGTTCCAAACCTTAAATGTAGCCAATTTTGATATGTGATGGCCGAGTAGTAGTTGCAGGCCTAAAATGTAGCCATTTCTGATGGTCGAGTAGTTACAAATCTTAAATGTAACCAGGTTTTAAAACTACATATGTTTTGAAAAAAATCAATTCACATGACAATATCCTTGTTCCATGTTTTGTGCTTGCATATGCAAAATGTTTTCATTTCGGCTTTTTAAAATTTCGTTCACAGTTATATTTATGCATTTTTTTCGTTTAACTATACCTCGCTGAGCTATCACTTACTCATTATTTTTCTCATCCTCAAATGACTAGGAATTTATGCCAGATAAGAAAGAGTGAAGTCAGAGGGTCTAGTTTGGCAGGAAGGCCGATCGGGATTTGTGTAGCAGTGCATGACCGATTTTGATGTATTTTTGGGTTATTCTAGAGACTTTTGTATAATATTTCTACTATGCAAATAAAAGAATATTTAGTGTTTTCGCTGAATTTTTATGGTTTATATGGTTTTGGGTTTCCTAGTGGCATCTCATGCATCTCTGGCCGACCGATCTAGTACCTCGAACGGCTAAGTTATGACCGACCTAGATTAGGCTGACTTAGTTGTCTGGCCACTTGCATTCCTATGTATTCAAATAATGAAATTTTGAGTCCACCTAATTATATGCCTTTTGTGCTGAGGTGATTATTCCTACTATTTGTATGTTTGATATTTGATAGAGGTCATATGGTGGACAATGACCCATTCTGTCGCAGTTGGCATCTTCAATTTGTGAGGGGGTGTGTGTCCGGATCTCCATCATAAATGATGATTTTCTTAAGTTTGTGATTTTTCCACCAATATCTCCTTCGAACACATGCTACCATATTTTTTCTAATTTCTCCTCCATTTGAGGAGGGGTTGCCATCATTTTCTTGTTGAGGTAGATCCTTAACTCCTAAGGGTTATGTGTGGCATGAAAGGCTGGACAGCTTATAACCTTTGGAAGGTGCGTGTTATGTGAGGCTCCTCCTTTGTCCGAGGGCCTCTTATCATCATGAGAATAGCGAGGATTTTGCCTCTTAGGGATATCTTCTCGAGTCCTATAACTTAGGCTACCCTCTAGGCGCGATGGGACCTTATTGCTCGAGGTAGCTTGGGTCCTAAGGTTACCAAGCCAGACCTTCTAGGTGGGGTGCTTCTTTCCCCTTTTCCTTCACTTAGGCGTCACTGTTTGGGAGGCCAAAGATGAAACTCTCTTCGGTCATTTATCTAAGCGTGTGCAGATGGTTTAGACAGCCTTGGAGATATTGTCCATCCACATCGCAAGTGCTCGTATGCAGGGATTAGGATGGTTATCCACACGACTACCCATGGGAGGACAGTTGCCACATAAAGTTGCATATCTGATTAGCATATTGATTTGTGCCCGGGTGTTCACCATATTATTTTTTGTAGGGATGTGGTGGTCGAACTTTCCAGTCATTTCCTTCAGACGGCGCCAATGATACGTCATCAGATATGGATTATTATACAGATTAGGAAGCTAAGAACTGGTTCATCTAGTTCGATCAATTTGAAATGGGTTTGATCTCATTGTTTCGAATTTGGGTCCTGTACAATACAGTAAACAAAAAATCAAAGGATTGGTAGGATTCACTCCCCAATTTGTCCTTCAAAGTTCAAGTTAATCATCTTTCTTTATTGAAAAATAAAAATAAAATGTAAAATGAGAGTGATAATATTTATGTGAAAGGTTCTTATATAGATGCATTTCATGGAAAGCATCTTAAGAAGAGAGAGAAATGTGTTTAAAGTGAAGCGTCTCGGAATTGTTACTTGATTATCCTTTTTGTTGTCCATCCTCTCCTCCCTTTAGTTAGGAAAGAGAGAGATATATAAGTTAAGGGGCGGTTGCTTTGTTTTGCCAATCGCCCACGAAACCGTCCAAATGGATAGGGGGATAATATTCGGTCGACGCTTTTTGACTAGCAACTGAGTCCATTGAACTGTCCAAATAAGAGAATAAAGTTGTTCATTTTGGTCGGTTAGAAGAGATGCTTGCACAGAAAGTGGGCTATTCTAACTGGGACAATGAACTCATCCGTCCACTTTGGCATATATGGGCCGATTAGATTATTATTCAATTACAGGCTAATTTGTCAATGGTCCTTCCTTTTGGGTTGAAGATAACGATACCCATCAAGTTCAATAAGCTTCTCTACCCTCTGGGCTTCCGTTTTTCCCATTAGATGCTCACAAACTCTTCGGTAACCATTGGATCCTCGTAGTTTCCCATGATACTTTTCCATTCATGGTGATTCATCACGGTCACCATATTCTCATTCGCAACAATTTTAATAGTTGAATGAGCTCCAATAACACTACACCTTCCCTGCTGCACATACAGAACATCAATTTCACTAATGCACATGCCATAAACAATGAAAACAAAAGCAAAGGTGAAAACAAACAACAATAACAATAACAATAAAAAAGCACTAATAATACTTATGATGCTTGAAGCCTTAAAACTAGGTCCACGAGTCGAATTGAAAAACAGGAGCATCCCTACAATCTTCTTTAACTAAACAGTGGTAGGCAAACACCATAGTGAAGTGATCAAGGAATAATACTGCTAGAGAGACATCGGATCTCCATTTCATCGAAGCTTCTAAGAACTCCTCCAAGTAGTCGACTAAATATACATGCAATCTTCCAATTATTGAGTTGAAAGAGCTAACAAGAAAATAGGTGCAAAGAGAGAGAAACAAAAGTTGGAGGGAAGTGCTAATTTTACGGCTAGTTTACCACCGCAAAGCGTATGGGATTTGGGAATCCTACTTCACCTACAACGAAGCAGGATCTTGCTCTTCATCTCCAGGCTGTTGAATGAAACTGATGGCCTAGATTTCGTGTATATATATATATATTTTAAATTGAATATGTGAGCGAATTTGGGCCGTCCATTAACCGACAGCTCAAATCTGGAGTTTTATTTTTTAAACGGGTTGTCTATTTAAAAATTTAATCAGATCACATTATGTGAAAATTTCAAGACATATGGAAAGCTGATTATTGAAAAATTGAAAAAAAAAAAGATGAATAAAATCAAATCTCTTTCACTTTCTCAAACATTTACTCTCATCATTGTGAATCTCACTCCTCCAAATGACAAACAACTGGAGAAACATCGTCATTGCTCACCAACAACCTTTTTGTCTCCAGATCTCACGTTTGGTTACGACATTTCTATCACTTTCTCAAACCTAGTTCTCACCCTCATCATCGCCTCTCTCTATGATCTCACTCCTCTTGTAGGCAAACAATTCAAGAACCGTCTCCGTTGCTCACCAACAACCTTTTTGTCTCCAGATCTCATGTTTGGTTATGACATTTCTATCACTTTCTCAAACCCTAGCTCTCACTCTCGTCGTCGCCTCTCTCTGCGATCTCACTCCTTCGGATGGCAGACAATCAGAGAACTGTCATTGTTGCTCACCAACAACCTTTTTATCTCTGGATCTCACTTTCGGTTATGACATTACTCTCACTTTATCAAACCCTAGCTATCACTCTCAGCGTTCCCTCTCTCTGCGATCTCACTCCTCCGGATGGCAGACAATTGAAGAATCATCATCGTTGCTCATCAACAACCTTTTTGTTTATGGATCTCTCTTTCGATTATGACATTTAGCAAGGTCGAGTAGTAGGTAATGATGTTTTGTTATTATTTTGAATATATACTAACCCTTTTTTGTTCAATGTATTTTGTAGTAATGTTTTTGTATTGTGTTCTCTCTCACTTTCTCCCTAATCCCAATTCCTCTCACGCTCTCAAGACTCTTGCCGTCACCTCTCTCTGCGGATCTCAAGCTTGTTGACATTTTTATGTTGTTATTTTGAATAACAAAACAATATGGTCAAGAAGTAGATTGAGAGCCTAAGCTCGAGGCACGCTTAATCCAAGCTCAAGCATCGACTTCAGAAAGGCCTTGGCTTGAGGCATACTCTACCCTAGCTCGAACACCGACTTTAGAAAAGCCAAGCTTGAGTGCAAGCGCCGATGCCAAAAAGGGCCTGGCTCGAGGATCACCCGAGCCGAGCTCAAGCATCGATTTTAGAAAGGCCTTGGCTCGAGGCACGCCCAAGTCTAGCTCGAGTGTCGATTCCAGAAATGCCCTGGCTCGAGGCTCGCCGGAGCCTAGCTCGAGCACTGAGGCACGTTGATGTGTAACCTTAGCCGCATTACTAAAAAATTGTGGGTAAATTATTTGTAATGTGTTGATTCTTATATATTTTAATATGAAAATTTATTAATTATGAATATTGATTATGAATACAAAAAAATTAATTGTGCATTCATATCTAATGAATTATTGAACTCATTTAGTTAATATGATATTTTAAAGTATGGATGATATTTAAAATTTTTAGAAATAATATGGTTAGAAAATAAATTTTCTTTGAGAAAAATGGTTGTAAAAATTTTTTAAGAAAGATAATGTAGTGATATTTTGGATATTTTCTTATTCTAAGGAAGGCAAATGTAAACTTGACAAAAGAAAAGAGGAAAAACAACCACGTTGAAAAATTAGACGTAAATGTCCCAAGATAGAATGCATGTTGATACGGGAGAATATGACTATTGTTGTAAAATATTTCGTGGGGAGTATAACTATAAAGTAGAGTCCCACGAAACATGGCATATTTTGAGATCCCAAAGGAAGGCTTCAAGTGTACAATGTTATGTTATTAGGATTGCTCAAGATGCTTGTTTAAGATTTTGTGATACTTATGAGTTAATGGTGATGGAGGCCGGTGGTAGGAAAAATATGAAATTTATGGCGGAAGATCAGAAATTATAGCTTAAAGCTAAGAGGCAGCGGAGCATGTAGTGTGGTGAAGTAGGGGCCATACTAACATATTTTCATAATCAAGAAACAAAAAATATAAAATTCTTTAATACAATTCAACTTAATATAAATGAGTTGATGACTAATATCTTTTAGGATGATACAAAGACGGCTGTTGATTATGTTGTCTTGGGAGGTATTTTGACGTTCAACACAAAGATTGGAGGCTATTTGGTATTTTCATTAGGTTTAACCATCACAGGCAAATTATTGTATTTGGTGCTACTTTATTGTATGAAGATTGTGAAATCTTTTATATAATTATTTGAGACATTTTGAAATGTCATGGTGGCCGAATACCAAATACTAATTTTACCAATCAAGATGCTGCAACGGTCAAAGCAATTAGTTTGGTAATACCCCATAATTTTAATGGCTTATACACATGGCATATTTTATAAAATGTCACCAAGTATTTAGCTTCTTATCTAAAGTTTTTTTTTTTAAAAATAATTTTACTAGATGTATGCATATAATTGATGATTCTATACATTTTGAAGTTACATGGGTTATAGTGGTCTCCAATGAAAAACTTATCATGCACGCTTGTGGTTAGATGGTATGTACAGTATATGTTTTAAAATGTATCATATTATATGAAAAATGTCTTTACTTGGACATACAAAGCACTCATTGATCAAAAAGTTTAAACAGTGACCTGAAATCTTATTTGGAATAAGATTTAATATGAGGGATTTCTTTTATTATTTTGATAGAGTGCTTGATAAGAAAATATATAAAGAATTGATAGCCGATTTTGTATATAGATAGAAGATTTCAAATCTTATTATGAACCATCGTTCTTTTATGATTTAAACTTGTAAGGTTTATACCCTAACTATATTTAAGATGATTCAGAAAGAATTACTCAAGGTGCTAAGTTGGTGTGCTATTTTGCGTGCCAATCCCATTCATGTTATGGTTTATTATACGGATTTGAGGAATGAGATTACAATTATCTTTGATGAATTGAATAAAAATATTGATTGTAGTTGTCAAAAATTTTAAAATATCTAAATTTTGTATGTGCATGTTTTTGTAATTTTTAATGTTCATGATTTGACTGTTATTCCCACCACTATATTATGGTGAGATTGACCAAAATCACGTGATATTGTAATAAAATTATTGTTGCATTTAAAATTTAAAACAATGAAGATAATTCACAAACATGGATTGGAAGGTTGACTAATAATTTTATGTGAAATTATATTCAAATGGAATTTATATCAGGTAGTTGGACAAAAATAGAAAAGATTGCTATGGGAGTTAATAAAATTATAGACGAATTTTGTAACCACAATCTTGAAAAAGGGGACGAGCAAAGAGGCACCACATGTGAAGAACATTTAGGAGGAAATTGCAAACGGTTCAGTGAATGACATGAAACGTGTTGGATGAAAGGCCACAAGAAGACTAAAAAGAAGTCTTGAAAAAATTAAAAACAAGAAGTGGGTATATTTATTTAATATATTGTTCATTATTAGTTTTATTTATGATAATATGATGTTCCAATATAACTACTTATTTTTTCTTAAATGATTTATTAATTGTTACATGCTATCATCCTCTAGGAGTTAGGTTGTTCATAATCACAGTTACATGCTGCCCCACCCATATAGCAATTTTAAACCACGCAATATTTGTAGCCAATTATTTACATGCAGTTGCTAGCGGTATACTAATACAATTACTGATAAATTTCTTTGTTTTTATTTAAAAAATATCATAAATGATTAATATGTTTTATTTTACTTATGAAACACAAGTTATATAAAATAATCTGTGTCTATTATAAGGACAATAATTATATACTCCGTTGTATGGATTTGCATATTCCAAAGAATATACATCAACACATATTAGAAGTTCAAGTAATATTATGATAACTCTTCTAAGTTTCAGATTTTTCCAAAATCAAAACTAATGATTGCGCTTGGAGCCCAACCGTGGGCTGGTCTAGCAAATGACAAAGAGAAGAGGTGACCGTGAAGTTCACAAGTAAGAATATTTGAATATGTCGATGATTTTCCACAACTATAATTTCTGGTCTCTTCATTATAGTAACTTACTCAATCCCAACAACTTTTTGGACACTCAAGAGACAGAGGAGAAACAGAGATGGTGAAGTGAGCCATATCTGCCTCCTTGTGCTGGGTTTGTTCCACCAAGATATGTCATTTTACCTTCTATTATTGTTTCACTACTATTTATTTTAAATTATGTTGGATGATATATTCCGATGCAGCTGAAGGGGAAAATATTTAATCAAATTAGGGATATACGGTCCTAATCGATTGAGATTTACTGAATTAATTTAGATGATCAAATGTTTATAAAAATTAAAAGTATTTTTTTATTAGTATTCCAAATCTGACTCCAAATCATCCATTTAAGAGTTTTGAAGCTTCCACTTTGATACATGCATGCTCGTCGTCCATCAACATTAAAGAATCTTGAGCCTTTCTCCCATTTTGGCTGCCTCATTATAACCTTCAGTTGTTGCCACCATTATTCTTAACAGTGTTGTCTACCCTCTTTAATCACCATGTAATTAGTTGTTAGCTACTAGTTACTCCATCTCCTCCATTAAATTGTTATATTTTCTATTTAAATGAGCTCAAAAATTACTTGTAAAGAGACAAATTTAGATCCTTAGGGTATTCTTAAAACCTCACCAGAACATCAGTTATTATATTTAAGTCACATATCAAGGGGCTTTCTTATAATTGGTTCACCTCTAATTGTTTTCTTTCCAATTCAGATTTGAAAAGAAGCTCAACAACGCTGGCACATCCAGGTGTAAAGGGGGGACATGAAGATCGATGGCGGAGCAGTGGTGTTTTAAATTTTTTGTGTTAGCCCTCTTTTTGTCCGTCTGTTTTCTTTCCATTTTATTTCTTGCAGAATGCAAGCATAGCTTAGTTACATTACTTCCCCCCCTCCCCCCCCACCCCAGACAAGCACATCATCAATGAGCATTAGAGGCTTACTTTCTGGCATGATTATTCGTTTGTCTTCCAAGAACTGATGGATCTGGACAGCATTTATGTTAGTTTTAATGCTGTTAAGCAGGGACAACTTGCACGTCAATTCTTGTCGAGGGGATTATGTTGAGAGGACACTACGCGAAGGAGATTTGAATAGCAGCTTTAATGCCGGCAGTGCAAGAAGGCATGAAGGGACATGAAGTTCGATTGTAAAGCATCTTCCACAGGGCCTTAACCCCAGTGTTAGATTATAATTTTTTTAGTCCATATCTATTTCAAATTTTCAACGCCACTGAAATGTACCACAGTGATGTTTCATTTGTTTGGATTAAATATTGATCGATTTATTCTTTGTAATTATATACATTATTTGTTAAATTTAATCTTAAATAAATGAATCTTTAAAAGTTTTTTTCAATTATACCGGAGTTACTCTTTCACATCAGGTGTAGCATAAAAATTGGGTGTCCGTCTGTCCAGGCCAGTGTTTTGATTCAATTTACTAATTTTTTTTTCCAAAAAACACATTAAAATTGCCTACTGAATTTTACAGGAGAGAAAATTTCGGCTGATATCCAAAAATCTAACTCTATATTTTTAGCTAATATTAAAAAATTATGAATTTATTAAAATTTATTATACAAATTGTGCATATGAATAAATAACGTTAAAATTAAAAAAAACGTTAATAAAATGATAAATTAAAATTGTGTATAAAAATCTAACTCTGAAAACATCATTTATTATTAAAATTGTGCATTGATTTTAAACATGAGGCAAATTTATTTATAATTTACTGAAATTTATAAATAACATTGACATATTAATACATCTTGATAATATACAAATCACATCATCTGAATACAAATAATCCTGATAGTGTCTTTTATTATTATAATCTCTCCCAACAAAATATAAATTACATAATGTGTGATTAATTTATTTGACAATACACAAACAATCCATCTTAAGGATGAAAAAAATTAATTACACATTAAAAAAGTACTATAAAACAAGATGGGCATGAATTCAATAGCACGTAAAATACACGTATCGATATAGCAACGAGGAAAACAGAAAAATAATATACCACTGTGGTGGTCAAGAATACATTGATTATTTGACAATGTGATTTTAATTCATTTCATAAGATCAATGTTCCAAGGCTCAACCCCCCATCTCATCAACTTCTTCCTCTTCTTGAACAGGAGAACCTATTGTTGTAGCTTCTGATTGTCATCCTCCATGAAATTATGTACATCAGCAACTCGAGAACTGAGAGGAGATAGGAAAGACAGGAGTTTGTCCCAATGAGATCCTTCCACAAAGTTAGCGAAACTTGGGAGATTTCATGTTTTTGAACAGCCTAACCTTGTCGTGCAACTCATGGATAATATTAGATGCATCCTGCAACCACAAGGGTAGATAAAAACAAAGCATTTATAGCATTTTTGGCTCGCGAAGTCAAAAACAATAATTTTTGAGTAAATGCCCATAAATAAAGCAGGATCCTTTGTTCCGGACAATTAAGGTGTGGGTAGATAAATAAATGCAACAACAGCAAGCAAAACAAATTACACTAATCAAGTAGGCCATAACATAGAGAAGTTACCAAACACCATGTGTAAATGATTTTTGAGGATTTACATTGAAATTTTTTTCGTTCTGCTACGTCAATACCATGTATTGAACCATCGAAAGGTAGGTGAAAATGACATCAAAATGATTTTGACTGATATTGTAAACCATGGGAAGCAAAGCCTCAATCAGTTTCTATTTCCCACAAGTGTAAAACAATTCTCCTCTCACCATCACTGGCCATCAATAGCCCACCACCTTCGAACACTTCACTATAATGGAACAATCCAAATCCTGCACACAAAAGTAAGCCTATTTAAATAAATAGCAAATCAGTTACTGAAGACCACTTCTTGAAAGTGTAAATAAAAATATGCATATAATTAGCTGGTGAAGATCCTGCAGCTCATTTCTAAAAAGTAGATGCATAAGTGTGTGTTTGAGAAAAAGATAGCAGCTGATCAGACAACAATACTCAGCCCAAACCAACCCTAAGAATCACCTCAGCCAAAACACAAATTTTCAATTGCAACATAGACAATCAAATCCCAGATTATTGAAGGAAAAATAATAAATGTAACTACTAATTCCCATTGAGATAGAACTTGGAAGGTTGATGTCCTTGATAAAAGCAACAGCTGGACATGGGCTTCAAATAAATTGTAGCAGTATGGCATGCTTAGCAAAAGCATCAAGTCACGGAAACAAAACCCAATGAATGCTTTCCTTTTGCTTGCAGCCAACCAAGCAAAACATTACCCACAAATCATAAAAAATAGGGAAGAAATTTAATGATAAATGCATTTCACATAACCAATAATACTATGAATGCTGACCAATTGCAAGGGTGAAATTGTCTTCATTCGGTAAAAAATTTAGCACAGTTCTTAAATTTCAGCATATTTTTAACTCTTAACTAAGGAAGACGATTGAGAAGGAGGAGCTGGGATAGGAAAAGGAAACTAAAATCGGAACTGAAGATCTGCAGAGATAAGAAGCAAGGGAAAGGGGAAACAAAATTCATAGTTGTATGTTTTTGGCAATCCCGCTGAACAATCATTACTCGATTCTAAATGAAAGATAAGGGCTCTCACAGTGGGCAGTCTTCATCGCAGTGGAGGCGGCGGCTAGAGGCATTGAGGCAGAGCCACCTGCAGCCCCGCTTTGACGAAGTGGGTGGCTCAACTCAGCACCAGGCCACACGCCTGCTGTTCTTGTAAGATCAAGTAGTGTCCTCACTAGAGTTTGGCTTTGCTTTTTAGCAATACATATCGAGTTGGGGATCTTGGGAAGCTCCATCTGTACGAGAGATGGAGAGAATAAGAGGACCTGGGGATCCTGTTTCACCTATTAATTCATAGAGAAGAAGTCCCCTAGAATGTGTCATGTCTGCGATGGGCGTCCCCTCATGCATATATATTTCAGCAAATTAGGATTTATAATGCTAAGAAAGCAGCAGCATAGAATTAAAATTTTGAGGTTTCTACCGGCATATACCGACTTCAGCGCCCTAGCTCCAGGAAAGAGTCCATTAAAATCTTCACTCACCAAGATGGATTAACTGTTCAGATTTTCTCTCTACGGATCTTATTTCTTTTGGCAATCCCAAACTAACTCGGTGAAATATCTTTAAAAAAATAACCAAGTAAACCTAAAACATGATACAAGACAACCAGTTTGTAAAAACTGAAACCCGCAACAACTCTGAAATATACGGAAAACATATGCAGTAGTTTACTAAAACAGTATGCACAGATAATAGTAAAGGTACTGAACCCTAGTTCAGGCTAACATATCAAAGGAAGACTTCGATTTCAAAATAAAAGTAAACTAATATTTATTCGAAGTTACCTGCGCACAGGTAGTGTTCAAACAGAGAGAAGGAACAAGCTGCCAGGGAGAGAGAAATGGCAGCAATTTCAAATCCGTACAGAGAATGAGGAGGAGGATTCGAGAGTGACGAAACTTCTGCTGAGAGGGAGTTTCCGAGGGTGAAATGGGCTTGTCAAACTGATTGGATGAAAAATAATTCTCCTTGGAGACAGCATTTTCAATTTCTGAATGGAACCTCCTCAGATTTCTTTTGTTGGTGTTCCTATTCGACGGCAGGCCTTACTTTGGCTGCTTTTAATGTTGTGTTTGGCTACATAAAGTGAGAAAAATAAAATTTTTATTTTTGTGAGAATAAAAAATTTATTATTTAATTAATGATAGGATAAAAATTATTATTTTTTAAAAATTATTATTTTTTAAAAATTATTATTCGTATAAATATAAAAATAATAATTTTTACGTATTATTATTATTATTATTATTTTATTTTATTATTAAATATTATTATTATTATTATTATTATTATATTTATTATTATTTTATATTATTATTATTATTACTATATAATAATATTATTATTAGATATTATTATTATTATTTGATAATATTATTACATATTATTATTATTATATTTATTATTATTATTATTAATTATTAGGTATTATTATTTATTTATTTTATTATTATTATTAGATATTATTATTATTTATTATTATTATTTATTAGGTATTATTATTATTATTATTATTATTACTATTATCATTATTGTTATTATTACTATTATAACTTTATTCCTCGTATTATTCTAGAAACTAAATAATGAAATACTAATTCACATCTATTGTATTCTAACAACCAAATATAATAATAACAATCCCAACTCTATTCTTATCCTTTTCTATTCCCTAGAATAACTATTCTATTATTACCTTATTCTATTTTAATAACCAAACGTGCCGTTAGGATTTTGCTTCTCGCTCCCTCCCTACCCCTCTCTCACACTCTCTCTTGTCTAGAATAGCTGCACTGAAGGAGAGAAGAAAAGGATGAAGGCTAACCTCACGTTTGATCAGAAAAAAATAAAATAGAAATAAAATTTTAATTTGTTGAGAATAGATATTTTTTCGTTTGATTATAAATTGTAATTAAAAATAAATATTTTTTAAAAATTATTATTTTTATATTATTATTATTATTACATATTAGGTATTATTATTATATATTATTATTATTATTATTATTATTATTATTCTCGCTTTATTACTCATACTATTTTACGAACCAAATAATAGAATACTAATTTTCACATTGTTCTATTCCAACAACCAAATATGAGAATAACAATTTCAACTCTATTCTCATTCTATTCTATTTTTCGAAATAAATATTCTATTTTTACCTTATTCTATTCTAACAACCAAACGTACTATAAAAGAGTATGTCGTCGAACAAAATTGGGGTCTACATGAAATGGATATGGCAGGAGATTAGAATCAAGATTTCATTTTTATTTTATTAATTTGTTCTTAATTTTAAAGATTGATCTGACCCGTCCATTTATTTAAAATTCGACCACTGTAATTTTTATATAATTTAAGCTGTTGAATAAAAAATTTAAAATAAACAACCCATATTAAAAACTAAAATTTAGATTTGAGCTGTCGATTAATAGACAACCCAAATAAATTAAAACGAAATAGAAAAAAGGAATACATGCGGGCCATCGGTTTTATCCGAGCTCGCAGCCGTAGCAAGATCTCTGGCTCCGAGCACATGCGAAAGCCAGGGCTTTGAGACGCAGCGCCAAACAAAGCCAACTTTTTATTCTAATTTTTTAATAATAATTATTTAATATTAACTAAATAATTATATTATTTTAAAAAAATTAGTTAATTTTTTTAAAAAATATTTTAATGATTAAATATTAATTATATAATATATATATTTATATATATTAGATATAAAATAAATAAATTTCACCTAAAAGATGATGTGAAATCCTCCCAAATGACTAATGAATTATATTACTATTATTCACACCCTTTATAAAATAATATGAAAATGTGTCATCATTATATTTTTCATCATTCTTATTATTATTTGAAAAAAATACGATTTTTTTATATATTTTTTAATAAAATAGCTGTAAATTAGAGATATAAATATTGCTTTTCATGTCAAAAATATTTATATTGTTTTACAAAATTACAATTCATTATAAATTGTATTGTTTTTTTTTTATTTTACAAATGATGTATATAAAATGATTATTTACTAAGTAATGCGTTCTCGATTTCTAATTATTGAACAGATTAAATATCAAAATGCTAAATGAGACGAATCTGGTCTTCGTTTGCTTGAATCTGAATCATGTATAATATAACAAAACAGCTAAAAGATTGGCGGGACTAACTTCCTGGTATATTTTTCAACGTTCAAATCAGTATCTACCTTTTGTAAGGAAATAATAGAGGATACACTTTAGAAATTAAAGTAATTTCATATTTGGAAGCTTGTGCTTTTCTTAAATGTTTTAGAGAGAAAGAGAGTTCTTTTTCTTCAAGTTGCCAGAGAGTGCCATTTGCGCTACTGGATAGAGGGTCTTTTATAGTGATCATGTAACAGTTGATTCTCTCGATTAACTGTCAAAAAAATCGTTCAAGAAACTGTTGAATTGATAGAATTTTATCTACATTTTAGTTTCAACTGTCCAAGGTCATTTTAATGAAATGGAGAAAAATCGCTTGGCCGTTATCTTCAATTTCAGTTTATCGTCAGATGGATCTGTAGACTGGGCCAAACTAGCCTCTTAAACTTCTCTGATATATGGGCTAAACTTTAAAAATAGACTTTCTCATTTGGTCATTGGCGTCAGTGCCCATCACTAAGATATGTCGTTATATATATTTATAAGTAATCACTGTATATTACAAAATTCATACAGCCTTCTGTGTATGATTTTCTAAATGAAATAAGATGAATTAACCAAAAAAAAATTTATTAACTTAATAAATAATACTATCTATATATCCATTTATATATTTATTTGTCCTAAAATTATTATTTTTTGTGCAGATAAATAGAATAAAAAATAAAGTAAAATAATTATATTTATTTTTAATAATTTAAAATAAATAAATATACAATTAAACATATAAAATGTACATTTTTATTTTTAAAATAAACTTGATATTTGATAGGAATGGCTATAGTGAACAGGCTCAATGGGACAACTGGCTCAAAATTTGTAGTGGCTCATTTATTCTAAGGATGGTCAACGCATCCGTTGACCAAAAGAATATCCCAAGTAGGCCGTCGTAGCCCAAAATAAGTGGGGCCCAGATCGAAGTCACCCCTGCATTCTTTTTTCAAGTTCAACAGTCATTTACTCTAATTCTCCACAACTCCACGGATAGAAATCTCTCCCGTGACGAAAATCCCCCAAAATTAGAGCACATCATTAAAGGAAAGCTCTTGAATCAGGGAGTGACCCTCAGAAGTTGTCTCAACGGTCACTACACGCGGAAATAAAGGGATCCGCCTTTCTAATCGTTGCGATCGAAAATGGTGCTCGCATTCATGTAGGGAAGGCAACAATCCTCTTAGAAGGCGGGCATCCCGCCACGCACCTAAGGAAAACAGTGAAGGCCTGCGGCTATAAAAGGCCATGGAGACTCACTCCATGGACACGCTGAAACATGCAAGAAATGCTCTTAGCATTATAAAAAAATGTTCATTTGCATACCCAGGTGAACAAAAGCCCTTCAAGCTCTCAAGCATCCCAACACTCTTTCTCTCTCTGCTATTAGCTCCTAACGAGCTCAGTATTGAGAGGAACTACTTCTTATAAGTATCCACAACCAAAGCTACTCTCTCTATGAGTGCGCCTCTCACCATCATTTCCAAATTCACTCCCAGCCTCCATATTTGCATTCACAGCATTTTACCTTTTCATTATCGGAAGACAGTTTACTGACTTGAGTGTCGAAATATTTTTTGTGGGACTAAATCCTATCGTCACCTGATCTCTTGTTTGAAATTGGGGTATGTAGTATTCTAAACTCAGCGGCGGAGACCGGAATCCGACAAAGCAACTCATCCCGAACTCGTTCGACGTTTGGATTTAGGATGCATCATTGGCGTCGTCTATGGGAATGCTGACTAAAAGCCAACCAACCACCTTTTCCAAAACAACATCGCCTAGCGAAATGGTGAATATTAGGGCTCAAGCTAGCTTTTCCACTAGAGAGGCTGCCTCTCCCGATCACGACCACTCAACTGGTAGTCAGGTTGAAAGTAGTCTACCCCAATTTTTCTGGCCAAGGTAGAGTAGATGAACAAAATGCCTCAAATGCTCCAAATGCTCTGCATGCGCCTGGGCAAGAAGAAGTAGGGGGTTCAGTCCTCCTCAATCCCCATGTTGGCCTCCAGGCAGGGAGGCCAGAGGAAGAAGAGGTTGACCAAGAAGACCTCGAAGCCGGGTAACTCTCACATCCTAGCGGCATTCAGCATCCAGAGCCATTCAAGGCTCGAGGGGCACTTGGGCCGTGGGACTCAAGATGAGAGTCCCAAAAGAAGAATTTTTTGATATTCTCGGAACGAACAGAGGCCTTCCCCGCAGGATGGAGCCTCTCGGGTCATGCGATCCATGAGCGGCAGCAGCCGATCGGCAACACACTGCACTGCAGAGGGAACAGAGTTAAGGACGTATCTCAACTCCAAAAAATCTAGAAATTCGTTTTGAGTGGAGAAAAAGGTCGAGAAAATTTGAATCCACGTGTTCAATGATGACGATGAACACATAGCCAATATGAAGAGATCTCCCTTCACCATGGAGATTCGAACTCGACCAATGCTGGCTAAGTTCAAGATGCCGGCGTTGGATCCCTACGATGGGAGCACTAATTCCATGGATCACTTTCATACCCTTCTAAACTTTCAGGGCCTAGAGGAGGCATCAATGTGCCAATGTTTCTCTCTCACCTTGAAGGGGGACGCCCAGATCTGATTCTATTGGCTTCCTTCGAACTAGATTCAGAGCTTTCGAGATTTCACTGATCTCTTCCTGACCCAGTATGCTTCAAACCACTGGGAAGAGAATTAGCCATGGTACCTTGCCCATATCAAGTGGAAGCAGGGCGATAACTCGAAGAAGTTCCTGGAGCAATTTGCGATAGAAGCTCAGAGAATCTCCAAGCTCATTGAAGAGATAAAACTTAGCAGCTTCATCTCTATGTAAGAGCAGGGCAACTTCTTCAAGCACATGGCCCACAAAATCCGTAAACCTTCTGAAAAGCAGAAGCCATCATTTAGTCCTATGTGGTTGCCGAAGAGGCTAATGAGGCAAAGTATCGAGAGAGGATCGACCAACCTCACTCTTTCATGGCAGAGGAAAGGAGGAAGAATAGGGGTGGTGACAACCCTCACAGGAAGCAACATAGACCCAGCCACCCGTCCGGAAGGAGTACAGGCCCATCAACCCAACTCTGCTGAATCACATTCGAGCAACCGTCCTCATGTAGATTCGTAGAGAGAAGTTCATCAAGTGGCCAAAGCCACTGAAAAACACATAGGGAGGAGATCCAGGGAAGTATTGCAATTTCCATCGATATCCGAGACGCACCATGGAAGAATGTAAGACGCTTTAGTGGGAGATTGAGAAGCTGATTTGAATGAGCCATCTCACCAAGTTTCTGAGAAACCCTGGGTAGAGTTCCGACACCTCAGGCAGAGAAGGGTTCGATCAGCCCCAGCAGTGAAATCGGATCGCGGTCGGTGTGGTCAACACAGTGACTACCAGGCCTCCTAAGGCCTACCAAACAAATCACTAGGAGAGGCAAATTGGACGCAAGAAGCAAAGGGTGGAAGAAAATGTCATTAGTTTTAGCAATAATGATATGACACATGTAATTTTATCACATACTGATTCCTTGGTTGTATCTGCGCTCGTTTCAGATGATACTATTGACTACCAATTGAAACATATTTTCGTCAATAATGAAAGTTCAAGTGATTTGCTTTATCTCGATGAGTTCTTTAAACTAGGGCTAAAAAAGAATTAACTCAAACTGGCTGAATGACCGCTGTATGGCCTATATAACGAACCAATAACCGTCCAATAGACAATACAATTAGAAGTCACTCTGGGCACGTACCCCATAACGGCGAGTCGCACACTCACTTTCTTGGTTTTCGACCTGTCGTCCGCATACAACGCCATCTTAGGTTGGCCTTGCCTAACGGAGTTCAGAGTCGTCATATCAATACCGCATTTGAAAATAAAATTTCTAACAACATGCAATATTAGTGAAGTGTTGGGTGACCAAGTGATCGGACGGACGTGCTACATGTCGCAGATAACACCAAGTGGCATCAAGAGACAAACAGAAGAATTAGACCATCGAGACGAGGCTACACTGCAATAGGTGCGGTCTGGTGAGGTTATCGATCTCGTACCATTGAACCCGGAGAATCCAGAAAAGTGTGTATAGATAGGGGGCTCACTCGTCGGATCCCTACGCAATGAATTTATAAGCTTTTTGAGGAAGAATGCAGATATTTTCATGTGGACCCCTACCGACTGCTTGGGATTTCAGCCGAAATAATAATCTATAAGTTAGGTCTCGATCCTGACTGCAATCCCAACAGGCAGAAGCGGATGAACCACATCATCAAAAAACTCATTGCCATACAAGAAGAGGTGAAGAAGTCGCAAGACGTCGGGTTTATCAAGGAAGTCCAATACCCGGATTGGCTCTCCAACGTTATTCTAGTCGAGAAAAGTAACAAAAAGTGATAGATGTACGTCGTTTTCACTGACATTAAGAAAGTCTACCTGAAGGATGGCTTCCCTTTATCCAAAATCAACTTGTTGGAAGAGTCCACTTCTAGTTGCGACCTGCTAAGGTTTATGGACGCGTAATCGGGTTACAACTAGATCAGGATGAATTTGGAGGACGAGGAGCACACCTCGCTTATGACCGATCAAGGCACTTATTGCTACAAGGTCATACCTTTTGATCCGAAGAATGTGAGCGCAACTTACCAAAGGCTCGTGAACAAAATATTCAAGAAGTAGATCGGTCGTAATGTGGAGGTGTATGTAGATGACATGCTAGTAAAAAATAAGACCACTAGCGACCATATTTGCAAAATGGCTAAAACCTTCAGGGTACTCTAGGCATACTAGATGAAGTTGAACCCATTAAAATGTGTCTTCGGAGTGTCATTTGAAAAATTCTTGGGGTTTATCGTCTCACAGGGAGGGACGGAGGCAAACCCCGAGAAGATCAAGGCCCTCACGGACATGACTCTGCCGCGGAGTGTTAAGGACGTTGAAAGGCTAATTAGAAGACTTGCAGCGCTTTCCCGCTTCTTGGATAAATCGGGAGACAAGAATTAGCCCTTTTTTAAGGCTCTAAGGGGGACAAAGGCAAACGAATTTCAGTGGACGACAGAGTGTCAGGCCGCCTTTGACCAACTGAAGCAGTACATGGCCAATCCACTATTGCTAATGCCACCACGAGATGGAGAGGAGTTGTACCTCTACCTAGTAGAATCAGAGCTGGCTCTTAGCTCAATTCTGATATGCTAGGATTCTGACGCGCAGTGACCGGTCTACTATGTAAGCAAAACGTTGATCGGCATTAAAGCAAGCTACCCACGCACGGAGAAGCTCGCTCTGGCACTTGTCTACTCGGCCTGAAAGTTGAGACCATACTTCCAGGCATATCACGTGGTCATCTTGACTGATCAGCTGTTGAAGGACATCCTTCAAAAACCTAATGTTTCAGGATGACTGATTAAGTGGGCCATCGAATTAGGAGAGTTCGACATTAAATTTTGACCCAGGTTAGCCATCAAGGGGCAGGTACTAACCGGTTTCATCATCGAGATCACGACCCCGATCGTCAATGAGCACCGTGCTGGGGACACGGATCATTGCTCAGAAGAGTCTATATGGGTCCTCAACGTGGACGGCTCGTCAACCAACTCGGGCAGCGGTGCTAGAGTGGTTCTAAGGATCCTAAATGGATTTGTGGTAAGGTACTCCCTAAAGCTTATTTTTTGGCCACCAATAATGTTGTTGAGTATGAGGCCCCGTTAGCAGAATTGAGACTAACCAAAGAATACTCGGCTAAGCATTTGACCGTCTACAGTGACTTGAAACTAATAGTCAACCAAATTAATAGGAGTTTCAAGGCAAACAACCCTCTTTTGGCTAAATATTTGACTAAGATGAAGGGCACGATCCAGAGATTTGACAAGCTAAACATGCTCCACGTCCCAAGGACTGAAAACTAGAAGGCCGACCAACTCGCTAGAATGCAACAGTCAAAAATTTAAAACAGTACTTAAAGGACATGCTGAAAATTTTAAACACTCCCAGCATAAAGGAACTAAAAATGAAGCAGGTCTTTGATGGAGAAAACTGGATGACGCTGTACTGAAGTTATCTAGTAGACGGTACACTGCTAGAAAGCACGAACGAGGCCAAGCGGGTCAAAAAGACGGCCGGTTGGTACACCGTTGTCGACGAAAAACTATATCGTCGTGAATACTTGACCCCGTACCTTCGGTGCCTTACCCTTGAGAAGGCCAACTACACTTTAAGCAAAGACACCTTCGGGATATATGGATCACATATTGACGGCAAGAACCTAGCATTCAAAATTATGCGCCAAAGATATTATTGGCCAATGATGAAGGATGCCTTGGAATTTGTGAAGAGGTGTGAGAATTGCTAACTCCATGGTAACCTTTACCACCAGCTGCCCGCAGAGCTGAGATCCCTCTAGGCTCCTTGGCCTTTCGCGCAATGGAGACTCATATTCTCCGCCTATTTTTCATTGCAACCGGTCGAAAAAAATTCATCATTATGGGCATAGATTACTTCATTAAATGGGTTGAAACTGCCCCATTGGCCAAGATCACTGAGCACAATGCCATAGAATTTGTCTGTGAGTACATAGTAAGTAGATTTGACGTTCCCGAGGTTATCGTAACTAACAACAAAACCTAATTTTTGGGGAATCATTTCATCATGTATTGCACCAGTTTGGGCGTCAAATTGGTCTACATTTTGATAGCATACCCCCAAGTGAACGGATAGGTGAAAGTCACCAACCAGACACTACTACACAGTCTGAAGACGAAGTTGGAGGACTAGGCAGTTTCTGAGTTGACGAACTGCCTTCTGTGTTATGGTCATACCGCATAACTCCCAAAGAACCAACTCGCGAGATACCATTTAGCCTCTACTATGTGACTGAGGCTGCGATTCTAGTCGAGCTCAGGCTCCTAAGCCTTAAGGTCGAAGCCTTTGACCTACTAGGCAATTCCCAAAAGATCAGGGAACACCTAGACTTGCTAGAGAAAGCCCGCAACGCGATCAAAATGCGTACAGCCACCAACCAACAACGAATCGCTCGTTATTATAGTAAGAAAGTAAAGGCGCGATAGTTTGAAATTGGAGACATGGTCTCGCGGAACCGAGAGGGCACATGCAGAATAGCTAATCGGAACAAGCTTTCCCCGAATTGAGAAGGCCCATTCCTTATCTCAACTATTCTGTAAAATGAAGCGTACAAACTCCGAATCCAAAATGGCAAATTGGTTATGCGGACGTGGAACACGGTCCACTTCAAGCACTACTACTAATGAAGGCCCAGGTAAGTCGTGTGTAATCTGAGGCGTGCTTGTAAAAGATACTATTGTTAATAAAAGAAATATTCTTTTCCCTTTCCATTTGCATGTTGTTATATTCTCGGCCTCTTTTCTTTCCACTTGTCTCCATATGAAAGCGTGCTAACAGGTTGTATAAAAAATAGATGATCTAGATTGTCCCTAAATCAAGTGGATTTTTTTTCACTTGCACCTAAACCTTGGTCTTATATCAAGTGGCCCGTAAGCAGTCGAATAAAACATTGGTCAGCCAAGTGGCATATTAGTGGTCGAATAAAACATTGGTTCCACACCAAGCGGCCTGTAAGCAGTCAAATCGAACTTTGCCCTATGCCAAGTAGCCCATAGGCGGTCGAATTAAACCTTAGTTCCATCCCAAGTAGTCCATTCGTAGTCTAATATAAAACCTTAGGGGGCTCTCGCGACACATGCGACAACCTCCTCTAGTAAGAAATAGCGCAATCAGTTTATGACGGTTGATAAATTAGGACGAAGTATGAAATAACAAATGCTCTAATAGAAGGATGGCTGGCCGCCTAGAATCATAACATGAGCAGCGCCAAATAATACAAAAGCTCAATTCATTTAATAAAAAGTATACTCTATGCAAAAAGCAAAACTTTGTACAACACCACGTGTACAAGAATATGTCAGGACTCATCTTGATGACTCCTCGAGGGTGAAGGATCCCTCGAAGGGCACAACACACGTCTCCAATTGCGACCAACCAGATATTCGACTAGCTTTGATCTACGAGAGGCTCTGACGCTCCTTGAATACAAAATGTTAACTAAAAATTGGGGTTCCATCAGGGAAATGATACGCCTACTGAAGTCGATTGCCGCCTGAAACCACTCCTCTAGGGTAGGAGCCATCTCTTCAAGGCGAAGCCTTTTCCTCAGCTCGCCTTCGAGAGCTACGATCTCTCCATGGCTTGAGCATGCGAGTTAGGAGCCACCTGCAACCTGGCCTCAGACTTTGTCAAGGTCTGGTCAAGACAGTTGGCTCACACCTAGCTTTGTAGCGTCTTTTCGACTGCTGTGCTGACACAATGTCCCATATCTTTGGCCATGTGATTGGCCTGAGCCTGTATCATGTCGGTGCTTTCGTCTCCCTGTGAAGATAGAAACTCGTCCAACTCACTAGACCTCCTCACCGGCTAAGAAAGCAAAAAGGGAGTTAGTGGTGGAAAACTACGAACGATCAACTGTTCCTCTACGCGCTGAGGAAGACATACCTGACAAAAGGGGCCAGCAAGTTCCTGCGATGGCGCAGCTCTCGGGGCACCCTAGGGATAGAGACGAGGGAGGCCTGGATGATTCCAGTCCTCGTCCTCATTATCATTGGCAGAACCCCCTTTGTTGCTCTCAGAACGCAACCTTCTGTAGCTACTCTCCCCATCAGAGGAGCATCCCGTGTAAGAGGAGGAGACGCCTCCATCCCGAAGCCAAGCAAAGTGGGGATCTCGATCATATTCTCATCAGCTATGATGAAGGCAAAGAGGGTATGAGAGAAAGCAATGAAGCAAATAGCAAGAGGAACTACCGTTACATAAGCAAAGTTTCCCGCCAAAAATGGCGTCGCATGGAGTTCAAAGGGTTGCGTCGCTTTTGCGTGAAGCGACATGTGTTTTTACCCAATTAAAGCTTATTCGCAGAATGAGGAGACAGACGTCGCATCGTTTCATTCAGTGAGAAGCTTGAGACGATCAACGTTCTGATATGATCGGCCAAAAGCCGTACAACAAGTTGGCCGGCCGGGTACAAAAGCAAGCGGAGGAAAAAAAGAGAAAAAAGTAGGGCAATGGTGTGGAAATAGAAGCAATGATGGAATAGACTTCTCATTAATACATTCAGTGTACAATAGCAGTTACAAAGGAGGAAATAAAAACCAGAATACAAAAATCTCAACTAGGGGGCAGAGCTCCTTGGAGGACGCGGGAGAGGCTCCTGTCCGCTTCGAGAGAAGTCAACCAGGTCCCCACATCATTGAGCACCATGGTTCAAAGGATCAATGACACCAACAGAAAAGTCTGGATCTATTACCTTGACTATCCGCTGATAGATGTTGACGCCCTCCTAGAGCTAGGCTCAGAGCACTTGACTAAGCTCCTTAGGGCGCATGCGAGTGGGCATCTCGTTCTCCAACAAGACTATCTTCACCCGAAGTTCATCCGTCAGCCTCTCAACTCGGATGGCCCACTCTTCCAATCCCACCAACCGCTCTCTCAGCTTAGATAGCTCTAATTGGAGGCCAGCCTTCTCCTCCTGATGCTGTTGAACCTGAGTGCCCATTTGGCTCAGCTGCTCCCCTAGTTGAAAAATCTCCTCCTCCTGGTCGCCGATGACCGCGTCCCTCTAGCACAGTCCCTTCAACACTGTGCCTATAAATTTTTCTTGCTGCATGAAAGAAAAGAAGTTAGGCTACGACGGCGGAGAAAGAAGAAAAGGGAGCAACACAACTTCGAAGAAATTATCCAGAGGACTTTGCGTTTCTTCTTCCCTAATGGACCCCACGACTCAGGCCCATGTGGTGGAAACTCCTCCGACAAGCCGGCCGGGAGACTTAGAGTGGTAGCCTCCTGAGCCAACTCCGCAGTAGCATCACCCACTCCAGCAAATGCCTCTTGCAGGCCGGTTGGGAGACTTAGAGCGACAGCCTCTTGAGCCAGCTTTGCAGTAGCTTCACCTACTCTAGCAAACTCTTCGGCGGCCAATTCCTTCAGCTCCACAGGCAGCTCAACGGCTAGCTCCTCCAGTCCTATGGCTTCAAGCGCCAACTCCACTGGCGCGGCTGGCGCCACCAAGTCGCTCGATAACAATGGCTCAACGCCAACTCCTCCTGTGGCAGCTCCCTCAATAGCTCCAAAAATCGACCAAGCCAACAGAAGCCTCCACTCCAGAATGCTCACCAATGCCAGCCCATCGAACGGCCATGCAATAATCCAGCTCGGTTGAGGGCAATGAGGAAGGCAAAGCTAGAACAACTTGTTTCCACCGAGGACTACTAGGAGGATCGCCAATGGCAAGATCCTCAGCCTTCCTCTTGGACTACAACGACACTGGCGGTGGAACATTGAGCTTCTAGACCGGCGAAGGAGGCCCCCAACGAGCCCACCTGGCCTTCTCGTGAGACACCAGGTGGTCCCTCTTGAGTTCATTATGATTCTCCCTCACCAATTCTCATAGAGGCTCCACAGCCTCCACCTTCGCTACTGAAGGCCTCCCAGTGAGGGACTCAAGCACATTACCCAATTCCCTAGGTAAAGGACAATTGTTAGCGACTTTTACAAAAAAGAACCGATCATTCTAGTTCTTCATCGATTCATATAGAGCACTGCTAATAGGCAAGTCCCTAGGCCTAAGAGAGGTCCAGTCCCCACTCTGAGTGAATCGAAAAATCACTTTCACCACCTCTATTGTCAGCATCCTCGACTGATGGTGGAAGAAAATGCAGAGTGAGCAAAGATAGCGTACGACGTTCGCATGAAACCGTGCGACGGGGACACACAAAGTTTGGAAGATGGTGAGCAGCTCCTCTGAAACAGGAAGACGAAGTCCATTCTGTAAATGGGCCTCGTAAATAGTAATGTATCCGGTAGAAGGAGAACATGCCCTACCATTCTTGTGCGAAACGAAGAACACAAAGGAGCGTGGGATGTTGTATTGCACGTACAACTCCCTGATGTCATTGATCCTAATGATGGAACGAATTGTAGGTACTTTGGGCGCCATGAAAATGAGAAGGCAAGGAAGCAGAAGAGCAATTGTTGAAGAAGAATAAGGAGAGAAGCGGGAGGAGATTTCAAGTCGCCTCTCCGCTCCTTATGACGATTGTTGCCACCAAAAAGAAAGGGACGCCTCGAAAAGGCACGTTAATCATAAAAAAATGCGTATCACTTCAGGAGAAGGCAAAGCTCAAATCGTCCATCACATTTATTGCGAGACTTCGATCACCGCTTAAGGTGACATGTGCTAACAATCGACAGGAAACTCAGAAAAGTGCAAGCCCCAAGCGGCTTAGCTACGTGAGTGCCTAGCCAGCGGCAATATAAAATAATGCATCGAAGGCGCGTTCTCTGGATTCGAGCGTCTCGGTCAACGAATCCAGTGAACATTCTTCTCCTTTAAGTTCTCCGGATTCGAGCATTTTGGTCAACAAATTCAGTCAACATCTGTCTCCATTTAGTTCTCTGGATTCAAGTTTATGGTTAATGAATCCGATCAGCATCTATCTCCATTCAATTCTTTCGATTCAAGTATTACGGTCAACAAATTTGGTCAACATCTGTCTCCACTACGTTCTCCATATTTAAATGTTCGGTCAATGAATCGGTCAGCAATCATTCCGTTTTTGAGCCCCCTTCTAGAATCAAGAGATACAGTCAACGAATCCAGTCAACCTTCACTCCGGAGTGCGAAATGATAAATAACATAATATGCGCGGCAATGAAAGACGAAAGCCATGAACAACAGCAGGTCTCCTCATTCACTTCCTCCTTACAAGTTGCGCAACCAGTAGCGTCCCATCTTGTACATGTCGGAGGCTTGGCATCCAATCCACTAGCATGAGAGGCTAGCGATGGCGATGATTGTAGTAGACCGGCCCAATGGGGCATCTGGCCCAAAATTTGTAGGGGCCCATGTATCCCTTGAACGGTCAACGCATCCGTTGACAAAAAGAATATCCCAAGTAGGCCATTGCAGCCTAAAATAAGTGGGGCCTAGATCGAAGCCAACCCGCATGCTCATTCTTAAGCTCAATGGTCATCTACCCTAATTCTCTACAACTCCATAGATGACAACCTCTCCTGTAATGAAAATTTTTCAAAATCAGAGCACATCCTTAAAGGAAAGCTCTCGAATCAGAGCGTGAACCTCAGAAGTTGCCTCAATGGTCACTATGTGTGGAAGGAATTTGGAGTTCCATGTTGAATTAGCTGAATTCCAATGTCAAGCGGGCTCTATTTTTCCGAATAACTCCATGGAGGGAATGGTGGCTATTGCTCATAAAGTGGATATTGATTATAATGAGGAGCTAGAATTACCCCTTAATGCTATTAAAGTAGGAGTGGAGCATCTCGGTATGCCAGCTCGAAATAACCAAGCTTTACTGGATTCTTTTTACCATGGTGAGGCTGTTGATCACCATGGAGGAGACCAAGGACCCTGTTCCAGTCTTGGCTTGCTGATGCGCAATATTGAAGAGCTTCGAAAGCAGCATGGTGCTTCCAGGGCAAGAATCCTCGAGGTCTCTTATCACCCTAGGCAGTCCTTTCTCGATGGATCCGGATCAGTGCAGAGCTGCTTTGAGTTGCCAGGGGTGCCGGTCATAAGTGAATGTTTACTTCAGTGCAAAAATCCTGATTCGGCTCTCCTTTCTGAGGAACATTTGGCTGATGATGTGCGGATTTTCGACAGCAGGGGAGTTAGAACAATAACTCCATCTCCCATTCCTGCTGACGGCATGTCCCCTTCTTCTGAAGGTGGAGGACCTCCATCTTTCCCCAAAAAACCTAGAAGGCATAAGAAGAAACGTTTTCCTTTTTCTATTCCTCATGTTCAGACCGAGATCATTCCTATTGAGCTGAAGTGGTTGTGTTGCTCCTGTTTTGGCTGGTATGAGTTTTTGGGGTGTACCACTTTGCCCTTCAGAGCTAATGGGGCTGGTGACAGGGGGAGCTATCTTCCTGCTGCTTTCTTTGAATTTTGCTGAAGTCAAGGCTATCATCTGTGGCTGCTGCTTTAGACAGTTTGCTGGTTTGGTGGGTTTTGCTGGAATGCCTATTTTTTCTCATATGAAATGCTGATATGATCAAATTACTAGAATGAATCATTTAGCCAGTATGTGGTTTTGCCCAGTACGTGGATTGCTGATATGGCCTTTCACCGATATACAGATTTGTGAAATAATTTGTCGGGATGGGCTTTTGCCTAGTATGCCGCAATATGCAGCATATTGCCAGAATGGCCATTAGGTCCGAATGCAGCACATTGCTGGATTGCACTTTGCCCTCTATGGTGCAGATTGGCGGATTGGGTGAATTGACCGATTTGGAAACCTTGCCTGGCTTGACTCTAGGTGGTGGAGTGCTTTTGCCCAATTTGCCCCAAAATGCAGCAATTTGCCGGTATGGGTATTTGAAACCATGCTGGCATACACTTTGTCCGGTTGGGTGTGCACTTGGCCGATATGGGTAATTGATCGGTATGGTCACTTAGCAAAAAAAAAAAAAAAGTTGGGCGCTTGGGGTTGTGTTATTTTGCTGGATGGTTTTGGCGCCTCGGCAGCCAGTTGCAAATGGGAAAGCGTGGTGGTTGAGGTCACCGTCATTTTCAACTGTCTTCTTTGCATCTATGCCTTGGAGATGGTTTGGTTGAAGGCCTTAGTGTGTCCTTCATTTTGTTTACTTTAACTTGGTTTTCATGACATGTTTCATAGTACACGGGAAATAACCCAATGTCTTTGTTTAAAATTCAAATTGGCAAAATACTTGGAGATAGAATATTAAATCTGTATTTTTTTTCTTTTTCATTAATAAAATTTAATTACTTACCCAAAAAAACGTGCGGAAGGAAAGGGATCATCCTTCCTAATCGTTGCGACTGAAAATGGCGCCCGCATCTACACAATGAAGGTAACAATTTTCTCAGAAGACGGGCATCCTATCACGCCACTTAAGAAAGGCGGTGAAAGCCCGTGGCTATAAGAGGCCATGAAGACTCATTCGATAGGCATACTGAAACACGGAAGAAATGCTCTCTAGCATATTAAAAAAATGCTCATTCGCATACCCAAGCGAACGAAAGCCCTTCAAGCTCTCAAGCATCCCAATGCTCTTTCTCTTTTTCTACTACTAGCTTTCAGCGAGCCCAGTTCTGAGAGGAACTACTTCTTACAAGCATCCACAACTAAAGCCACTTTCCCCACGAGTGTGTCTGCCACCATCGTTCCCAAACACACTGCCAACCTCTATCTTTGTATTCACTGTATTTTATCTTATCATCCTCAAAAGGATATTTACTGACTTAAGCGTTACAATTTTTTAATGGGACCAAATCTAGTCATCACTTAACCTCATATTTGAAATTATTGTGTACAGAATCCTAAGCTCAACGGAAAAAAATTAAAATCTGATAGACCAACTGATCCCAAATTCGTTCAAAATTTAAATCTAAGATGCATTGATATTCCTTATTTAAAAATTTTTAGCTCACTTTTTCTTGTCTCCTTTACTCTTAATAACCTTTGGACTCTTCCGTGTTCAAAGCCCTCTCCAAATGGCAATCATCTCTTAAAGGTATTTTTAAAAAGAGATGATAGCCTTTTTTTTAAAAAATAAAAACAATCATATAATAATCAATACCCATGCAATACATTTAAATTATCTAACTATTATATTTTTGAAATGAATAAATAAACACTAATTAAAATTTAATTCAAATTGGTTATAGATTAAATTTAAATAAAAATTTATGATCGATAAATCAAATCAAATATAATATATTTAGTCACTTAGACCAAAAGTTTTAACCATACTAATTTATAAGTTGAATCGGGTCAATTTAGCTTGATTAATGGATATTTTTTATTTTTAATATATTTAGATAAAAATTTATATTTATATAAAAATATATAATATTTTAAAAATTATAATATTTGAGATAAAAATATTACATAACTATATATTTTAATAAAAAAATCTTATAAAAGAAATAATCAATTATATAAAAAATATAATTTATTTAAATAATTTTTTAATATAAAAAACGGAAAGAAAATTCTGATATTAATAAAATGTTTTCCCATTTTGCAAAGAAAAAAGAGAAAATAAAAATAAAAATAAAAATAAAAATAAAATCAAGGATAAGTGAGACGCTTGTTAAGGACTCGTGGTGGAAACTCTCCAACGCAACTCCGTAAAAAAATCCAACGGTCCAAATTCCTCTACAGTCAAGCCAAAGGGGTATAATTATCCAACCACCATCAGCCACGGCACTCAGAGAAAACTCGCACCACCCGCTCCTTGTATCCTACAATGGCATCTTTGCCGATTGCATTTAGTGGCACGGCAGCGGTGGCAACGGGGAGGGTGTTTGCGGCGACGGCGGCCAAGAGCACCGGCGGAAGCAGGGACGAGAAGAGCCTCCTCGACTGGATTTTGGGTGGTCTACAGAAGGAAGACCAGCTACTTGAGACCGACCCCATTCTCAAGAAGGTTGAAGAGAAGAAGGCCACCGCTGACGGCGACCGCAGTAAGACTTCCGTCGCCGTCCCCACCAAGAAGAACGGCGGCTTTGGCGGTCTTTTTGCCAAGAAATGACATCACCCAAGAAAAACTCTCTTTCTCATCCCCCACTGTTCGTCATTTAGCATTGAAAAATGATTACAAAGTGTTTCTAATCTCTTCTGTCTCAGATGATCAATTTAGTCACTACAATGTTCTTGAAATATCAAATTGATTTTAGCAATTTTCCTATTAAGCATAGAGTTGATCCATGAGTTGCATTATCTCACCACTCTTAATTCGGCGAAATACAATCTTTGATCCTTCAGAATAGACATTACTTATTTAGGTAGCTAATACTAAATGGTCTCAGAATAGACACTACTCAACTCTTCAATCGCAAGTACCCATAGACTGATAGACTTACTTTTTTATTTATGCGTGATTTTCATGTCTATGCATTAGTTCTGGATTGGAAATCATAATAACCTATTGACACAAAATATAACTAAAGTTATCATTCAATTTTACACTGATTCACTAGTTCACAACACATTGCAAACTAGGGGTAGCATTCTCCCACATCATTAACTCACTATCCCCTTTCCCCATAAGATCTGAACCTGAGAATTCTCAGGTGAGATCTCATCAAATCCTTGTAGGGACACCAAATGACTTTTACAAAAGAAAAATCTCGACGAGTAGAATTCAAGGTGGTGTTACTATTGTGGTCGTAATGAACTCAGGAAGAAAGATAGATGACCATGTCAACCTTGTTTGCACTCCTTTCTGTAGGCTGTAGCAACAAGAACAAAAACTATGGAAGCCCTATTACAGATCCTTAACAACTAAATACTACCTTTTATCAGCTAACTAGAAATGTGCACTATGCAGAACAGCGGGGGATACAGCTGCAATATTTTATAGCTTTACTTAAAAATGGGATCCCAGCCGTTGACTGGGACCACAGATTTTAACCTTCTCGAAACATATTCACCGGATGAACATGGCTTCTTGAAGGATATCGGTACATAGGCTGCTGGAATGCTATTGTCGACTCTTCTTCTAAGCATGCAATTCCTGGTAGGGAGTCTTCTATATCCACCAAATGGCTATAATTAAAAGTTGGGTGTATAAATAGTGAAGACTAAATAATAATTTAAATGGATTAATATAATATCTACCGTTTATTCATTGAACTTTTAGTTGGGTAGATATAAGAACCTTTTCACCGTAGAAACATAAGAGCTCTCACCAAAATAGCACTTAAGTAGAGGTGGGGTGAAAGGGGGCAGCGTTTTGTTGAGGGAAGACACGTAAAATCACCAATATGAAAGAACAGGGGTAACTATTAAACTAGTGAAGAGCTAATTAGACTCAACTTTCCCAAATTCTATCTCCAACATGAGCAAATTCTACCTGGCATTCTATCTCAGAATTGAATAATTAGCAAAATGTTGCAGACATGTATGGAAGGTAAACTAGAGTCAATATAGTTGCAATATGAGGGTATAAAGATGATCCTAGATTAGCATCTTGTTTAAATTCTAAGTTGATAAACTCCTAAAAAATGGAAGGGAAAAAACAAGGAAGGACAAGGCCAAATACAGAGAAGGTACATGGGATGAGAAAGAAGGAACTAAAGCCAATCAAACAATATTGAAGAAGAGCGAGACAGATGAATCTCTCCTTCACACATTCAAGTATCACATCAACTTTTCCATTAGATGCACACATATAACCTGACTGTTGCTGCATAATGCAACGGATCATATAC
Organism: Nepenthes gracilis; assembly: GCA_033239525.1. Lineage (NCBI taxonomy): Eukaryota > Viridiplantae > Streptophyta > Magnoliopsida > Caryophyllales > Nepenthaceae > Nepenthes > Nepenthes gracilis. The sequence continues at coordinate 8,451,435 of BSYO01000007.1, read as the reverse complement.
TTTAGGGCTAACATATGTCTTTGTTTCAGGATATTTCGCATTTCGTAGATATGATTTTATATGAAACAAAAATACTGCACATTAGAAGTACAAATTCAATATAAATCTGTATATACATTCACAATTTAATCAGTTAAGGCAACCAAATATACAGACTTAGAGCTGACAAAAGGTACTTTAGATCCAACAAGTTGCAACCTACGGATGGATAAAGTGCAACTTATACTCTTTACAGAAAAATTATTTCACAAAATGTTGGGCAACATAAAGACCACAAAAAAGCAGTTTTACTTCATGGATGCTCAGACTTCTAAGAAAACAGAAATCAGTGTCAACTATGCACTTTAGATATTGATACACTAACCAGATAACCAGTGAAAGAACTATAGAAAATCTTTCAAAACTGTATTCATGTTGTACCATCTCTGATGGGGAGAAATGGCTGTTCATTATCCATAATTAATCGGAATGGTGAAGATAAAACCACTCTTTCCCCATCCAACAACATACAATCCAAAGGACTTTGCAAATTATAACCGGAGAAAACAGATAAGTATCGAGAAGTCATGGATTCTAATGGTTGTACCACTCTTTAATCTATCACCAGAAAATGCAGCTGCAAAGGATGGAGTATTGAGAACTCATGGATTGCAGAACACTGGTCCTTACACTTCCTTACATCAATGACCACAAATTTCAAAAATTTGAACTTCAGATTACAGTCTGACTCCTTGTAAGTGACGAGCAGCTTCAAATTAATATAACACAATGGCTTCTTCACATGATTTCTCTTAATATTCTACATTGTGACGCTCAATAAACAGACTCAGAAATTCAATGGCGAATGATGAGAGAAGTCCAACGAAGGCAATATTACTATTTTTCATTCATAACAAGCAGAACTTCTCCGCCACTGAAAATGACACTATCCAAAAACTCCCTAACCTCTTTTGTGTCCTTAAATGATTGAGGGCCTCTAAAATCACTGTCTAGATTATACCAGACCCCACCAATCTTTCTCAATGTAACCCAATGCCTACCCTTCCAAAGGCCGCCAAACCTTCTCACCGTAACATTAAGCATGATGCCCATCAAGGTATTTTCGGACCCATCAAGGTCAATGGTTGAAGCGCTGTTGCGTCGGTCATGCCATACTATGCTTTTAGCTTTGGTTTCGAGAGCTGCAATCAGAACGTTGACATCGTAGTTTCCTGTAAGTAGATTGTGGTGAGGTTTGAAGACCACGGTTATTGGGGTCCATGTCGCTTTGACAGGATCATCAAGGATGAGCTTTTCAGCTATTGCGTCCAACCCCTCTCGAGTGAACGCATCCTTCTCCTAGAATTCCATCAATTCTTAACAGAAAGCAATTCGAAGAGACAGAGATCCATATAATATTAGAAAAACTACTTACCAAAAAAAAAAAAAAAAAAATTAGAAAAACCCATCTTTTGAAACGGGATTTCATTGCTATAACAGCTGTGGTATATTAAAACATGCAATTTCGAAAACATCTTCACTACCGCAACGTTTCCCGTTGTTGAAACTAGGGAAAATATATATATATTTTTTTTTCCAAAGCCAAAAGCAAAAGTGACTCTTGTCGATTAACATGAGGAAACAGCAGCAAATATTCTCGACAGTGTTCTAGTTCTAAAAGCCAGAGAGCATTGAAAAACAGTAAAGATTATAGCTGAGATATATACAAAACGATGTTCATCCCAGAAACAAGCCCAGTGAGCACTTCGACTCAAATATGAGAGAGAGAGAGAGAGAGAGAGAGAGAGAGAGAGAGACTACATCAAAAAGCAACGCATTCAAGGAAAATAAGAAAAAAGAAAAGCAAGGGGGAGGGTTGGTGGCACCTGAAAGAGATTGTTAAGAGAGTGGAGGAGACAGAATTGCATTTTTTGGCGCTCATGATACAAATTCCTTTCTGGTAGGGACTGCTCTGCCTCTTCCATTTCCTAGTTGCCCAGCTCCCTCTCCAATCTCCAGTCAGTGGTCACCGGCAATTCGACTTCCTAAGAATTGAAGAAGAATCGTTCCAAGGTATAGATCGGGAAATTCTCAAATAGATGTCGCCAGGAGTTCAATTTGACGACGATCGGTGCCGATTGGGTGTTGTTTTATAGGTGAAATAGCAACAGCAAAGCTCATCGGCTATTTTATGGAATGTTTCGGAGTCCAACGATGGAAGGGAAGAACAGTAAATGAACGAAATGGAAGGAGAAGACTTCAATAACAATAGAACTAATATATCGTAAATTAAGGGAAAATATAATATTGCTATTATATTTTTTAAATAAAATTTGTTCTCCTAGTTAATTATTTAAAATAATTTACAAATAGAAAATCGACAATACATTTGAGTCAGATAAATTTTACACCCATTTAGAAATTAAGAATTAAGTGAAAAAATAGATTTGTTTTGGCATTTGTTTTTAAATACAGTTTATCCTTTAGTTTAGATTTAAATAGGTTCCAATATTATTAAAATAGATATATCAAAAATATTGATACGTCATAGATCAAAATTTTGAACAGATCCAAATCAAGTAGCTCGTTTGATTCCAACTCCGTCTGCTGAGTTTCGGACCCTACATATCACAACTTTAAATAAGAGATTAGGTGACGGCGAGATATAGTTCCACTGAAAACACTCCAACGTTCAAGTTAATAAGCAGTTTTTTTTAAGAATAGAAGGGATGCAACAAATGTAGAATAAATGCGATGTGAGTGTTTGTGGATGTGGGAATACTCTCGTAGATAGAGAGGTTTTGGATGCTCGTGAGGAGTAAATTCTCTAAGTATTGAGTTCATTGGCAACTAGAGAGAGAGAGAGAGAGAGAGAGAGAGATCGTTGGGATGCTCGAGTGTATGAGAGCTTCTGAGAGTTTTAAGTTTACTTGAGAGCTTTTGTTGGTAAGAGAAGGCGTTGCATTTGAAGGGAACTTCTATGACTTTTTATAACCATGGCTCTAGGCTGCATTCCCTGTGTAGAGGGCTTGACGCTCGCACTCTATTGGGATTGTTGCCTTTCCTGCATAGGCATGAGCACATTTCTAGCTGTAACGGTTAAAGATGCTGATTCACTTCATTCTGTATTTTGTAACCATTAGTGTTTCCAGCAAATAGTGCATGGATTTTGGCACCCTACTCCCAAGATGTGCTTAGATCTATAGGTGACCGTTATAGTGAAATTTGTCCTTTTGAAGACGCGCAAAATTAGGGTAGATGACCGTTGTGACTTAAGGACGGACACGTGAATCAATCTAGGCCTGGTCTACGTGGGTCCTAGGCCTTCGCTGGTCTACTAGCCGCTTTTCTAGTCAACGGAAGTATTGACCTTCTTGGGCTCTGATGGGCCGTCCTAATTTTGGGCCTCTACTGACTAACTAGTCTTTCTTCTGGTCAACGACAGCGTTGACTATCCAGGAAAAAATGGGCCGCTGAGAATTTAGGCCGTTTTCTCCTTCGTGGGCCAGCCCGTTAATGGCGTCCCTATCACTAACTCCTCATACTGGTGGTTTGGGATTCCGGCCTCCAACATATTCAAGATAGGATGTGCCTGGTTGGGTAACTTATCTAAGACAGTTTGGTGAGGAAACTAGTAATGGCTCTTGGTCTGCTAATCGCGTTGCTTGCGAATGTTAACCATAAAGTCAGGATCCAGAGAACAAAGCTGTAGGAAGTGTTGATCGGATTCCTTCACCGTTCTGGTGAGAAACTGGAGAACTTGCTGAAGGAAGTATTGACAAGATTCGTTGACCGGATTCGTAAGAAATCGAAGAACTGGTTGAAGGAAGCGTTGACCGGATTCGTTGACCGTCATATCCTAATAAAAATCCGAAGAACTGGTGGGAATTGAATCGACGTGCTATCATGCCGCCGGACTGTTAGTTGAAAAGTTGGCTATGTGTTAAGATGCAGTAAATTTACGATCACGGTAATTAATTTGCCAGAAGATTTGATTCGACTTCATCCGCTCCGGAAGCGACACGTGCCAGCAATGATGGGCACACCTTTTCGATGCGTTGTCCTTCTCCAACGGCTGCGTGCCTTTATATAATCTGTATGTCCGTTTTAAATTTTCCAAGCTTTCCTTTTGAAAATTTCTAAGTCTTTGTCTTCCTTCTTGTTCCTGTTTCCATGGCTCCTTCTGTTCTTGAGATCGTTTATGTGATTTCTCCAGGTGAGGTGAGAGAGTTATATGTGAAGTTTAACATTCCACAGAAGATTATATTCACGACACCCAATGAACATGACAGGGCTAGCTCCCTCCTAGGGGTCAAATTACTGTATACAAGGCCCACCTAAGGAGTGGGCTACGTTTTCCTATTCCAGAGAAGCTGCTTGCTATCTTTACAGTGCTCAGAGTTCGTATCGCACGACTCTATGCCAATGTCATTCGATATCTCTTTTTACTGTGCATCTTCCTCCACCACCATTTACAGATACTGATGGTGGAGGTAGTAAGGGTGATGTTTCAATTCACCCAGAGTGAGGACTGGATCTCCTTGCCTCCAGAGAGTTTTGTATCAGCGGTGCCAGATATGATTTCCTAAAGAATTGGAAGGATCACTTCTTCTTTGTGCACGTCGATGATACATGGCCATTATCTTGGGATTGGGGCAAGGTTCCCAGTGATCTCATTGGGACACCCAAGAAGGAGGAGGTGGCTGTTGTGGAGCCACTTCTATGGTTGGTGAGGGACCATCTCTCTAAGTTTAGGAGAGATCACCTAGTTTCTCGTGAGGAAGCCAGGAGGGCTTGTTGGGGACCACCTTCTCTGGTCTAGAAGATTAGACTTCCATCACCAGCAGCTTCCCACCTCAAGAGGAAAGCCGGTGCCATTGCCATTGATACGGCCGATAGCAGTCCAAGGCAAAGAAAGCTGCTACGATAGTGCCTTCTTCTTCATCCTCACAGAGTTGGACTACATCCTCGCCGGATGAATCGCTAGAACCAGAGAGCGCTCTGAAGTAGAGGATGCTGTGGAGGTGTACAAGGCCATGTTGTGCGCTGCTGCAGGTAGTGCTGTCAATGTGCTACAATAGCCAGAGGACTTGGCGGTGCAATTGGAGCCGTCTGCAAAGCTACCAGCTAAGCAAGAAGAGCCAGCAGTGGAGCCTTCTGTGGCGCAAGATGAGCGAGCTGTCGGAGTGTTTTTTGAGGCGGCTGACATTAGTGCTGAGCTGGCAGAGGAGATTGTTGTTGAGACTTCAGCAGTGCATACTCAAGAGGCTGCTGCTCCCTGTCCTTCACCATCAGACCCAAGGTCGCAGAGCAGACCAGCAAGGAGGCAGCGAAAATTTTGGCTGGTAACCTTTCGAAGCTTCCCTTCTCTTCTTCCTCTACTGTTGTTGCTTAACTTCTTTGATTTCTTACATGAAGAAAAGATACTGAGCGCAGTGAGCAAGGGATTGTGTCAAAGGGACACAATGATCTTAGACCACGAGGAAGAGATCACCTGATTTGAAGAGGAGATTGACCTACTGAGGGCCCAGCACAAGGAGGAGAAGGCCCCTCTTCAGTCGGAGTTGTTAGAACTGAAAGCGAAAAATACAAGACTGGAAGAGGTGCTTGCTCGGACGACGGGGCATACTGATGAGCTCCTAGGAAAGATCGTATCGTTAGAGAACGAGCTATCTACTTGCATACATCCACATGAGGTTTCTCTAGTGTTGTGGGCACGATTATGGGAAGGCATCAACATCAGTCACTGCATTGTACAGCCGGCGGATTCCAATTTTCCCATCGGTCTCCTTGACCTAGTGAACCGTATGCTAGGTGATGTGAGAGCCTCGTGGAGCAGTCCTGGAATGCACAGGAGCCTTTCCCGCCTCCTCCTGGGAGTTCTGCTCCTTAGTAGAGACTTTGTAACCCTTATTTTTTGTAGTGATTGTAAATGTATAACTGTTATCAATAAAACAACTGTTTTACTAATATGTTGTGTCTCATGATTTTGCTTTCGTTTGCTATCCCTATAGTTATTAGTTCTTTGTACAGGCCAGCCGACTTGGCATACATTGTACGAGTTAGCCGGCCATCTTGCAACATTGGAGATATTTGTTGTGCTCTTAGATGGACTTAAGTCCTTAAGGAGACATCAAGGTGAATCCCGAAATCGTATCAAGCCGATTTTATACTCGAGCGTGAGTTGTAGCTTAGGTGGCGCTGTCCATGTATGATCTTAGGTCGTTAGCTTTTGGACGGAGCACTTTACTCCTGCTCTGTCGACTGTCATAGACTGATCACGTCATCTCTTACTGGAGGAGGTTGTCATGTGTGTTGTTTAAGCCCCCTAAGGTTTAGAATCAGACTGTGAACGGGCCACTTAAATGACCAATGTTTACTTCGACTGCTTACGGGCCGCCTGAATGACCAGGGTTTAATTCGAGCGCTTACGTGCCGTCTGAATGATCAGGGTTTAATTCGACCGCTTACGAGCCGGCTTGATGACCAGTGTTTAATTGCTAATGGGTGAAAATCCATTCGACTTAGGGGAAATCTAGGTCGTTCATTTTGTGTAACCTGCAAGTAAACATTCACATGGAAAAGAAAAAGAAAGAAAAATGTACAATGCAAATGAAAAAGAACTTTTCTTTTATTAATGACGATGATTGTTACAAGTGTGCTCATGGCATACAGATGACCTACTTGGGTTTTCACTGGAAGTAACGCTTAAGGTTGACTGCATTTCACATTCGTGGGACCAACTTGCCATTTTAGGTTCGGAGTTTGTATGTTCCATTCCGTAAAATGGCTGAGACTAGAAACAGGCCTTCCCGGTTTGGAAAAAGCTTGTTCCGGTTGGTGGTCTTGCCTGTAACCTCTATGCTTTGCAAGACCTGGTCTCCAATTTTCAATTGTCGCGCTTTTACTTTCTTCTTATAATAGCAGGCGACTCGTTGCTGGTAGGCTACTGTCCACATCCTGGTTGCGTTGCGTGCTTCCTTTAATAAGTCTAGGTGTTTCCTGATTTTTTGGGAGTTACCAAGTGTGTCGAAGGCTTCAACCCTAAGATTTAGGAGCGCGATCTCAACCAAAATTACCGCTTCAATCTCATAGTAGAGGTTGAAGGGTGTCTCGCGAATTATTCCATAGGAGTAGTCCTGTACGACTATAGAACGAAGGGCAGCTCATCCATCCAGGAGCTCCCTGCATCATCCAGCTTGGTTTTCAAACTGTATAGTAGTATACGGTTGGTGACCTACACCTGTTCGTTTGCTTAGGGGTATAACACCAAAGTGTAAACCAATTTCATACCTAGATTGGTGCAATACTTGGTGAAGCGCTTCCCGAGAATTAGGTTTTGTTGTCGGTCACGATGACCGTGAAAATGTCAAATCTGCTCACTATGTTCTGGCAGACGAATTCCAAGGCATTGTGCTTTGTGATTTTGGTTAGCAGGGCGACTTTAACCCATTTGGTAAAGTAGTCAATACCCACGATGATGAACTTCCTTTGCCCAGTCACGATGAGAAACAAACTAAGAATATCGAGCCCTCATTGTACGAAAGGTCAAGGAGCTTAAAGGGATCTCAGCTTCGCCGGTGGCTGGTGGTGAAGATTGCCATGGAGTTGGCAATTCTCACACTTCTTCACAAACTCCAAGGCGTCCTTCCTCAATGTTCGCTAGTAATATCCCTGGCGCATGACTTTGAACGCTAAGTTCCTGCTGCCAATGTACGATCCACATATTCCGAGGTGGACTTTGTTCAAGGCGTAGTTGGCCTCTTTAAGAGTAAGGCACCGGAGGTACGGAGTCGAGTAACTACGCGATATTGCCATCCGCCAACTATGGTGTACTAGCCGGCCGTCTTTCTTGATCCGCTTAGCTTTGTCTGCGTTATCTGGCAGTGCTCAGTCTGCCAGATACTCCAGTAAGGTGTCATCCAATTTTCAACTTCAGAGATTTGCATTGCTTCTCCTCCTCCGTGCCGAGAGTGCTCAAGATTTTCCTCATGTCCCTCGAGTACTATTCTGGGTTTTTAGCTGCTGCTACTCTAACAAGTTAGTTGGTCTTCTAGTTTTCAGTTCGGGGATATGGACCAGGTTCAGCTTGTTAAATCTCTGGATAGTGTCCATTACCTTGGCTAGTCAGTCAGCCGCCTAACTGAGTACTCTTTGGCTAGTCGTCATCCGGCTAACAGGGTTTCGTATTCAATAATATTGTTGGTGGCCGAAAAATCGAGTTTAAGGAAGTACTTCACCTTAAACCCGTATGGGGTCCTTAAAACCACTCTGATATCGCTGCCTGAGTTGGTAAACAAATTGTCCACATTGAGGACCCATTTTGACTCTTCTAAGTGGTGATTTGCATCCTCAGTGGGGTGCTCGTCGATGATTGGGGTCATGGTTTCGACGATGAAGTCAGCCAGAGCCTGCCCCTTGATGGCTGGCTTAGGCCAGAATTCAATGTCAAACTCTCCCAACTCAATAGCCCACTTAATCAGCCGTCTGAAAATGTTAGGTTTTTAGAGGATACTCTTCAGTGGCTGGTCGGTCAAAATGACCACAGATGAGCCTAAAAATAGGGCCTCAACTTCCGAGCGGAGAAGACGAGTGCTAAAGCAAGCTTCTCAGCATGCAGGTAGCATGCCTCTACGTCGGCCAACATCTTGCTTACATAGTAGACCGACCGCTGAGAGTTGGAGTCCCGGCGTTTGAGGACAGAGTTGAGATCCACCTTTGATACTGTCAAGTAGAGGTACTGCTCTTTTCCATCCCTGTGTGACATTAGCAATGGTGGACTAGCCAGGAACTGCTTCAACTCATCAAAGGCTGCATGGCACTCCGCAGTCCACTAGAAACCGTTTGCTTTAGTCCCCCTGAGAGCCTTGAAGAAAGGCTGATATTTGTCCCTTGACTTTATCAAGGAGCGGGACAGTATTACAAGTCATCCGGTTAACCTCTAGACATTCTTGATGCTCCGTGGCAAAGTCATATCCATGAGGGCTTTGATCTTCTTTGGGTTTACTTCGATCCCTCGCTGAGGACGATGAAACCCAGAAACTTCCCTGAGGACACTCCGAAGACGCACTTTGAAGGATTTAACTTCATCTGGTACGTGCGGAGTACCTCAAAAGACTCAGCCAGACCGCGAATATGATCACTGGTGGTCTTGTTCTTGATGAGCATGTCATCAACGTACACGTCCATATTACGGCCAATCTGCTTCTCAAACATCTTGTTCATGTGCCTTTGATTAGTGGCACCTGCTTTCTTCAGATCGAATGGCATGACCTTATAGCAGTAGGTGTCTTAGTTGGTCATGAACGATGTGTGCTTCTCATCCTCTGGGTTCATCCGGATCTGGCTATAATCCAAGTACACATCCATGAAACTTAACAGCTCATATCCAGAAGTCGAGTCCACCAATAAGTCGATACTGGGTAAATGGAAGCTGTATTTTGGGCAAGCTTTGTTAATGTCGGTAAAATTGATACACATTCGCCATTTCTTGTTGCTTTTCTTTATTAGGATGACGTTGGAGAACTAATCCGGGTATTGAACTTCTCTGATGAAGCTAGCGTCCAGCAGCTTCTTCACCTCCTCCCGGATGGCTATGAGCTTCTCCACGAAGTGGTTTCTCCACTTCTACCTGATGGGCTTGCAATCAGGACTGAGACCCAACTTAGGGACCAATACTCTGATCAAAATTTCAGGCATGTCAGCGGGTATCCACGCGAAGATATCAGTGTTCGATCTCAAGAATGCTATCAGCTTGTTGTATAGTGGTCTGGTGAGTGAACTTCTAATCTGTACACACCCCTCTGAGTCCTTCGCATTCAGGGATACTAGATCGGTGGCATCGCCAAACTGCATCACTGTAAGGTTGTTTCATCTCGATGGTCCAGTTCTCCTCCAGTCCGTATGCCACCGTTTGGAGTAATCTGGGACATGTAACATGTCCGTCCAATGACTTGGTTACCCAACACTTTATCAACACCACATGCTATTTGAAACTTTATTTTTAAATACGATATCGAGGTGACAGCTCCGAACTCTGTATCGTGTGGGTGCATCGCGGCGTGTGTATACGAGGTTGGGAGTGGGTGTAGTGTGCCGAGTTGTGAGAAGGCGGTGAGGAGGTGGCGCTATTTCCGTTGCCAGTGGCAAATAGGCAGTGAGGAGGTGGCACTATTGTCGTGCGATGTAGCTGGTGTGTGTGTGTGCGGGGTTGGCTTTGTGATGCCATGTGTGTGGTGAGAACAGTAGAGTGTGGTGTATGTGTGTGGCTGAGCACGTGAGTGTGTGTGTTGGTGTTGTGTGTGAATATTTACACACACACACACACACACACACATATATAATTATGGATGTATATATTTTAGGAAGTATATACATAATTATATATGGAATGGCGCATATTTATATTGATGTATATTGATGGTAGAAAATATTTATATGAAATTATGGAAGTATGTTGGCATGTTTGAGATAATATTAATCGGTTACGTGATTATTCCCGTATCTCGTAAAAATATTTTTCGCGTTAACCTTGGTGGTGTGAGTATATTTATTGATACTCTATGGCTAAATTGAGGAGAGAGTATAAAAACACTAAGGTATTGAGTCGAATGGAAGGTTGCGGACTTTAGTGTAGTCTACACTTTTCTGATACTGAATCCACATTTCAGAGGATGAGGTCGTTGTTATTGAGGAGGGATGCCTATACCTAGTGACCATCGTAGGAGATGATATTTAAAATATCATTTGGCGAGGGGTATTACAGGTGGTATCGGCATGCTACGGGCATAGCCTATGGGAGGACTATAGGGGTAGTTGGATACCATGGATAACCTCATTACATTACCCAGCCATTGGGGGTGTAAATACGTGGCCTTTGGTTCACTATGGTAGAATAAGATCCAAGGAGATTCTTATTATCTCGTACAGTGGTGACCTCAAATTGAGCTGATAATCATATTCTTGTTATCTCATACAGTTAGTCGAGAGGGATACTTATAATCTAATAACTATCGTGGATGATGATATCTGGGATATCGTTTGGTGAGGGGTATCACGGATGGTATTGACATGTTACGGATACAGCCTCCGGGAGGACTATAGGGGTAGTTGGATACTATGAATAACCTCGTTGCATTACCCAGCCGTTGGGGGCGTCAATACGCGGCCTTTGGTTCACTATGGTAGAATAGGGTCCATTGAGACTTTTGTCATTCATACTATTATGACATCGTATTGAATTGATGATCGGATTCGATGGAATCCCTGTTGCTTTTTTGATACCCAGTTGTTCATATGGCTTCGGGGTAGTAGACCCGACTTGTTATTGAATATCGGATAGTTGTTGATATATTACCTGCCATTATTAATTTTATTCATTATATTATCATTCGGGATACTTAATTGTACTCTTCTATTGTTGTTTATTTTTACTTGCTGAGCATTCGGCTCACTCTTATATTTTAGTGGCTCCAAAGTAGATAGGTTGATATTAGGATAAAAGAGATTGCGCGTTATTATGTAGATTTCAAGTAGAGGTGATCTTAGAGATTGAGGCATCCAGGATAGAAATTTAAGATTTTATTAGTTCAATTACTGTTCAACTTTTATTAGATTTTTTTATGAGGATTGATATTTTGGGCATCGATGTTATTTATTGAAACTATTTATGTTGTTATTATGGATATTTAATTAATGATACACTTATGAGGTTTATTGTTGATATTTTTAATGATGTTGAGTTCATTGATGACGTATAATTGATAATTTCGGATGATCTAAGACTTTTTCTTGGATGGTGCGGGTTGGATTCGGGTACTTGAACTCGGGTCGTTACATACAGACCCATAAACTTTTGAATTTATGCCATCTTCCAGTCCTTTCACCAATCAATTAATCCGGCATATTTGGATTAGAGAATGGGGTTAACAATTATTCAATACATTTAAATATTAAACTCCCAAGCTTCATATATTCTGCACCTCTATTATTTCATCTATCTTGGTCCTTAAGTTACACCTCAACCCTTAATATCCATCTCGACCCTAAATTACACCATGGCTCTTAACGGGTTATTAACCTCAACATTCCATCTATTCCTAATTACCCCTATCCTACTTCTACCCAGATTAAACCTAAATTTCTGCTTTAAAATCAATCAACCCTAAGATATCTCTTTTCTCTTATACCATTTGTAATGGAACGGGTCATAATCTATCAATAACCTCTGTCAACAATCATATATATAATCTGAATAATAAACTGTATACAAAAGACATATAAAAATTTTCAATTGCATGCACAGGATCAAAACTGGCCGGTCATCAAATTGACCTCATCTAGGTTGGCCACTTAACTAGGTTGGTCGTCACTGAGGCTAAACTAAAGCCATGAGAGATGTTACTAGGAACCAAAATACATAAACCATAAGCGGAAGTACACAAATATCCATTAACTTACACAACGGATTCGTTTATACAACAATATCTCCAAAATAACAAAAAAAATACATCAAGGTCAATCCATAAACTACTACGTGATTTCAGGCGGACCTTCCATCCGAGATGGTCCGTCCGACTCCACTATTTCTTATTAGACATCAGCTCATTGGTTTCATCTAGAAGGGTGGATAAAAATACAGTAAATGGTAAACCAAATGCTTAATAAGGTATCATAATAATAAGGACTTTAGATTCTTCATATAAAATACAAACACACACATATACATCGAAGGAATTGAAAATCAAATATAAACATGGATAATGGAGAATCATGGAACAATGCTTGAAATATGAACAAATGGACATCATCTTATCTTTACTTATTTTATTTTCTCATTTAGTTATTTCTTTCACTTATCTTGGTCGAAAAACATGCTAAAAATCATGGAACAACTCAAAACTTACTCATCCTTTTAGTTATCTTAAGGGACCAGGGTTAATAGGCTCTACCATATGAGGGAGCGAATAATCAAAGATGAATTGTATTCACTCCACACAATCAAATACCTTAGTTCTTGGTTCTTGTCTAAAGACAACATAAATAATAATTTTTTCTTATTTACATCCTGATGACAGGATGATCTTATATTCTTAGTTCTTAAATTCCTTCTTATTTATATCTTGAGGATAGCATGATTTTATATTTTTAGTTCTTATTCTCTATCGTAACGCCCCAAGGAAGGTAGACCATATATCACTTTATGGATAAAATCATCATCGATTACCACCGTAATATCTTAAGATTTGTCAGAGAATATTACTAGTTAAATAATAATACTTGCCTAATTTCTTGCTAATTTTAATTTAACTTAAGATATTCTGATTCTTATTTCGTAGCCTTAGTTATCATTAATTAAAGAATGCTTCAACTTCACATGATTAAATCTTTAGTTAGCCTTAGGATTCTAAGCAAATTTCAAATGGCATATCTTTTAACAAAATTTTAGATAAAGTTATCCGGTAGGCTTAAATAATTCGAAGTACAATACTTTCACGCCATAACTCAAAATCATACCTTCCTTTTCTAGTTTATGCTTAAGAAAAATATTTGGAACAAGATTCGGAGATGAAGCTTAAGTTTAATAGCGAAATTGAACCCATAATGCATAGTTTCCATGCTTAAACATGCAACCTTTTTATAAAATCAAAAAAGGAGAAGAAAACATGTAGTATTATATAGTAAATCTTAGGCTAAGGTATTAGAATAATAATATCCTAAATGAGATAGCAAAAGTAGCGAAAGGAAAGATAGATCTTGGAGTACACTTGCCTTATCCTTTTTTACAAATTTCCTTACTCTATAAATTCTTCATCTCCTTCTTCTCCCTCATGCCTCTTTTTCTCCAGATCCATTTTTCTTTCTCCTGTCCAGTATTGATAGGTAATAGAGCAGTTGAGAATAGGTGGAGGTAGGTCACTTACTCTGATATTTGCTCAAATCCCCTTATGTAGAAGATTCTATATCAATGAAGTTGGCATCTAGAATATTCTAGATCAATGGAGTAGGTAAGAGCAGATTACTCACTTCGACTTTGGCCAGTCCAAACTCTAGCCAAAACCGGCCATTTATGCCAAATCCGGTCAACTATCCGACTAGTCAACTTTTCTGGTTATGCTAATTCTTTAAGCAAGTCAACTTAGTCAACTTTTTTTTCTTAACTTTCCATCTTACTACTTTGGCCGATTTTCCATTAAAGTTGGTTAACTATACACCAAATTTCGGCCAACTTCCTACTTCGGCCAATTTTCATTAAAGACGATCAACTATACGCCAAATTCCAGTCAACTTCCTACTTCGGCCGATTTCCATTAAAGCCAGTCAACTATATGCCAAATTCCGATCAACTTTCTACTTTGGCTGATTATCAGCAATTTCGATTATTATCAACTACCTCGGCCAATTAATAACTTCCTCAGTTACTAAAAATTAACTTGGTTATTAACATAATAACTTTCTCGGTAACAACATCCTTAGCCATTACCACGATGACATTCTCGGCCATTATCACAATAACAAGCTCGGTCATTATCACAATAACTACCTCAATTATTATCACAATAGCATCCTCGGCCATTATCACCACAACATCCTCGATCATAACATCCTCGACCATTATCACCACAACATCCTTGGTCATAACATCCTCGGCCATTAGCATAATGACCTCCTCGGCCATTTTCCCATTAAAGCCAGGATGCTACATCCTAGTAGCCTAATACTTACAAGTTAACATATGGCAGCCATTTGTTTTGGTATGTTTTCTTTGATTTAATGATGTCTTAGACTTTATTTTCATGGCCTATGAGGTATTAGGTCTTTTTTTAATTGGATCCGCATATGTTTCATTGGTACTTGTGTCTTCTTTCTCTTTTTGGGCTTGTTAATTGAGCCTAGCTTTGCATTCAGTTTTGGGTAAACCTAATACTAGCTCCCAGCCTTAAAGTTAGAATTCATACTTGGAAGGATGTATGTCTAGCCCAAGTAGGTCATTTAGTTATAGTTGTTTGGTCGATAGTGCAATATTCTGAATATTATAGTTTATTGAATTTATATGTACGATTATTTACACTAATATGGAATTTTAAATTGAGGTCAAATGATAAAGAAAATTGAATTAAAATTTAAATTTGGATGGGGACATCAAGTTAATAGGTGCCTGACTGGTGTCCGACGCACTCTCTTGCATGGGAAAGCAAAATGACCACATCTAAGGGACGGTTAAGCACCAGGAGGTAGAATGCCCGCACTCGAGGTACGCCCAATGTGGCACTCGTGCACTATAGTATTTATCGTGGGGCCCGGCGCATGTCTGACCAGTGCTTGAGCGCCATTTCAGTATAAACAGAATATTTGACTAATTTTTTTTTATCATTTTTTAACAGAATTTGATAGAGAAGAGAGAGAAGGAGACAAGGTAAAGAGAGAAGGTGAGAGAGGAAGTCAAAGAAGTTCAATTCAAGTAAATTAAAGTTAGAATTTTGATAATTTAGAGTCAATGTAAGTGTATTTCAAGCTTTATTTATTTATTTATTTATTAATTTTTTAGGTATTTCTTATTTCAAATACTCATACATAATATAATTTTAAAGTTATAATATTTGTGTTTAGTATGCATGTGAAAGTTTACTAATTTCTCTACAATTATACATAATTTTTATGTCCAAGCAGATGTATATTGTTTGCCTCAACTAAATTTTATATTGTTTTATCTTGCATGTTTGAATTTATGAATCTAATGACTCTTGTATGCCTTAAATTTGTATATGAGGTTATGCATGTTTAAAATAGTTAAGTGTAAGCATTATATGTGTTGAGAAATTATATAAATTGCTTTGTATGTTTTGAAATTCAGTAAAATTTTCTACACTTACTAATTTTTTTGCACTATGTTGAATTTCTTGCATTACTATATTAATTTAACATTTAATGTGTTAAAATTCATTAAAGCTAAATTACTACAAAAAGTATAAGTGATAAATGATAAGGACTTACAAAATTTAAAAAGAAAAATTTACAATTGTGTTAAGAATTATGAACAATTTCTTCGTAATGAGAAAATTATGGAATATGAAGAAATGTGTAGATTTTCATAAGTATATATATTTGGCCATGGTTTTATTTTAGCCAATAATATATTATAGTATATCTTAATATATTGTGGTAGAAAATTAAAATTAAAACTTATCATCCACAGGTAAAAGTAGTATTTGGTCCTATTTCTAGGGGTATATATATAACGGCTCACCTATAAGTTTTGAATAGTAGTATATAGCCTTTGATTGTGTAAGAATAAATATAGCCCAGACTTTTATTTTTTGTTCTTTTAGTCAGTGAGACTCTACTGACCATTGGTCTCACAAAAATCATATTTCAGTATGATTTGACGACATGAAATGGATAAAAATATGATAAGATAAATCTAAAAATCCTGCATAAGTGTTCTAAAAATTTTAGTAAACTGATTATGTAAATTGTCATGGAATTTCATAGCATTTCATTGAAATCTAATGAATTATTCCTTCCAAAATATTTTTAATATAAATTATGTATGATCAATTGCTAAATTATATGCTTACTAAAGGTTTAGCATACTCTTTATTTCTATTTTATTAGCCATTCAGATAAGAGGTTCGAATAATTGTAAGATGATCAGAATTAAGAATTAAAGCTGTTTGGAGAGTTTAGATTGAAAATATGGAATGTTTAATATTGTATTATAGTTTTGGATAGTAGTTTAATGTGTTTAAGTTAATCAACTTTATGGTTTGTAAATTATAAGGCAAATGCTGATTTAGTTGGTATCATGTGGATGTAATTTATATTGATTATAGTATTATAGATACAAGGTACCAACTGTTTGGTAGTAGACAAGAGTAGAATTTAGTTTCAGTTTATTTATGTATTATAGGCATGAGCCCTTATGTAAAGTCGACATGATAGTTTGGTCAGTGACGGAGTCAAATGAGACACAGTATAGTATGGATCATGTATATGGTTTATATTATTTTATTTTGATCGGTTGATATATCGACATGAAATTCAAGTCTAATATTAATTGGATAACTATTCAAATAATAATAAATATGGTTATTAATTGACCAATGATGGGTTTGGGGTTTGGAATGTGACAGTTAAAGTGATATCAGATAAGTCATAAAGAGAATGTCATCTAGACAAGGAGGCACATTGTGCCTAGCTCTCACCCGGATTGAGGGGAAGAGTACTTGAATATAATGGCCAATATGGCGGATATTATAAAATCCATGGTCCGAGGATCGCATCATTTGGAGCCTACTCTAGTTAACCAGGTCAAAATAGCTTATGACTGATTCACCAATGAAATGGTGCCTAAATTCATTGGTGACCCAGATCCCACCAAAATTGAGATTTGGATCGGACGGATTGAAAATGTTTTTACTATAATTCGATGCTCGGGGGAGTTTAAGGTGATATTCGTCTCATACAAGTTGGAAGGAGGATCGGACCATTGGTGGTCAATGAAGAAATGAGCAATGGGTTTGGAGAACGAGGAAATCTCTTGGGACATGTTCATGAAAGCCTCTATGGATAAGCTTCCTTTAGATGAGTTTAAGAGAATAAAAGGCAGATGAATTCACCCATTTGAGGAAAGAAAACTAGATTGTGGCGGAGTATGATGCCAAGTTCATGGAACTATCCCACTATACCCCTCACATGGTCCTTGATGAGGTGAGGAAGGGAAGAAAATTTTTGTAAGGTCTTAATGATGCCATTTGAAGGAAACTTGTAATGCTAAAATTGAGGACTTACGAAGATATGTTAGGTCGAGCTCACCTATTTGAACAAGAATTAGAAAGAGAAAAATTCTTTGAGAAAAAGAATGCTAGTAGTGGAGGCTAAAGTTTGGGTCAAGGTTCGAGGTCAGGAAGATCCCACAAGAGATCACGGCCAATAGACAAAGGAAAGAAAGGAGCTGAACTCTAAGATGTACCATGTCCTCAATCATCAATACTCGTATGCCATCTATGTGAAAAATCTCATGGTGGAAGGTCTTGCTACAAGATTTTGGGAGCCTTCTTCAATTGTGTTCAACCTAGCCACATTATCAATGATTATCCTCATCCCTTGAGGCAAATGGCAAGGAAGCCAAGTGTTTTGAGAAATGCTTTTGTGGTGACATCCCAAAATGCAGATGTGTAACCAACAGTGGTGGAAGGTAAACTTGCCATCTTTGGAATTTCAGCACATATACTTTTGGATTTGCGATCCACACATTCATTTGTATCACCTATGTTTGTTCAATATTTATTGTCACCCCCAATGGTTATGGATTTTGTATTAGTGGTGTTAACACCTATGGGATCGTCCTTACTCACAGATATCACGTATCCTAGGTGTGTGGTTTCGGTCAATAGATTACAGTTACTTGTAGATTTGATCTTGCTAAATATACAAGATTTTGGTGTAATTTTACGCATGGATTGCCTAACAAGTTATCATGTTAGTATAGATTATTTTCATTAGAGGGTGTATTTTGTATATTCGGGATGTGAATCATTTTATTTTCAAGGAGTAATGTATAAATAATCCCCCTATATGATTTTGTCTTTATATGTGTGTCATTTGATGGAAAGTGGGTGTCAAGTCTATTTGGCTTATGCAAACACAATTGGGAGTCATAGTGTACCAGTAAAGGACATATCGGTAGTATGTGAATTTGAATATATTTTTCTAGAAGATCTTTATGGATTACCACCGACCCAGGAGATTGAGTTTAAAATTGAAACCATACTTGGAATAGCACCTATATTGCAGGCTCCCTATAGAATGGTACAGTTAGAGGTCAAAGAATTAAAGCAATAATTGTAAAAGTTGCTAGAGAAAGGTTTTATTCGGCCAAGTGTATCCCCTTAGGGTGCTCTTGTACTATTTTTGAAGAAAAAAAGATAAGACTATACAGTTGTGTATAGATCATTATGAGTTGAACAAGATTACCATAAAAAAAGTACCTATTGCCAATGATTGATGACTTATTTGATCAATTATAAGGAGTACAAGTATTTTCAAAGATTGATCTTCATTCATGTTATCATCAATTAAGGATTAAGAATGAGGATATGGCGAAGATGGTTTTCCAAACAAGGTATGGATATTATGAGTATTTGGTTACACCTTTTGGGTTGACTAATACTCTTACAACTTTTATGGATTTGACAAATTGGATATTTTAACTTTATCTTGATAAGTTCATGGTGGTATTCATTGAATACTATTGAAGACATTCTAATATACTTAAAACGTTATGATAAGCACGAGATGTATTTGAGGATTGTACTTCAGAAACTGCAAAAAAAGAGGTTATATACTACGTTGAAGAAATGTGAGTCTTAGCTTGAAGAAATTATATTTTTGGGTCATGTTACTTTGAAAGGAAGTATTTCAATTGATCCAAAGAAAGTTGAAGTGGTAATTAATAATAGTCGACCGGCAACGGTAACTAGAGTCAAGAGTTTTTTGAAAATGTTAGGTTATTATTGAAAATTTGTGGAGAATTTTTTCAGAATTGCCATGCTATTAACTTGCTTGATGTGGAATGTGACGGATCGCCGTTCTAACGAAAATTCGGCAGAGTTTCGACAGAAAAACGGCCGCCAGACTGATACAAAACTTGTACATTAATATTGTTCAATAAATACACAATCACAATACATCTCAACATAGGATCTAAAAACTACAATAAATACATGGCACCAATGTCCTAATTTCGAGTATGACGTTGGCTCAGACAAGATTTCACTAGGTATTCAAATTAACCATAATAACCTGCAGAAGTACATACAACATCAAATACAGCAAAAACTATACACTATATATATCATCATTATCAATATACATGGCCATTAAAAATAATACAAAAGACTCCATAAGGTACAAATCCACAAGGCTAATTCCACAAGATCATCCTCTAATTCTTCAAGCCTAGCCAACTTCTAATTATCTACCCCGTCCTATCAGGCACTGACTCGTGCTCATCTGAAGGTAAGAAAAAATAATAATAGTGAGTCAAATACTCAACAAGTATAATATAACCAATAACAATAAATAATATATACAAAATAAAATAGAGGAAGGATACATGAGCATCATGAAGATGCATAAACAAGAAACGTGAATAAATATATTTTTGAAATTTATTTGTCTTTCCCATTTTACTTATTCTTCATTTAGATTCTAAAACATGCAAAAATTTTATTATCTTTGCGAACCTTGGCTAGTAGGCCTTACAGACTAAAGGAGCGATTGATCATAGTCTGAATTGTATTTACTTCTATACAATCAAAAGCCATCTCCTCTTATTGAAGATATAGACGGGGGCCATCTACATATAATCCTTGTAGACGGGGCCTTAGCGGCACACGGCACTTAGCAGACAATGATATTCCACTATAATATACTAAAACATGTTAAGGCATATTACCCGCTATAATATACTGTTAGGATAATCCTTAAATTTTTACTATAATATACATTGTATGCCCAGGAGTACTACCATCTGAAATATAAATTCGTGGTTTAGGTTTCATAATTTTTTATTCTTTGAGAAAAAAATCCACCAAACTTCCTTCATAAAGTTCTCATTTCGAGAAAACGAATCTTGCACATATCTGACTGTAGTATTTTCTTCGTATACTTACATAAATTTCATATTTCTTATGAATTTAAGTCTTTACATGATTTAAATTATATGCATAAACATCGTAAAGTATGAAAAAATATAAATTCTTACTACAGTGAGCCAAATATAACTTTGAAACTTTCAGACAATAATTATCTTTGTAGATACACGTAACATAATTTCTGGAGCATATACGAGTTAATATATTTAACGTACATATGGTTAAATATTACTATTCATGTCTGATAATATTTCGGAATATATAAAATTAACATATATAAAATATATTTCTATAAATACCAAATATACGGAGTACTCGCGTCCATAAAGCTAGAGTTACGAATTTCTAAAGTCAAATCATACATAAATTACAATTAATTTGGGTAAAACCAAAGGGGGTGTGGATTAGGGTTCCGGCAAATATAATTACGTATAAAACTATCAAATCGGACACCTAATCGATAAATAAACATGACAAGGCATGAGAATCCATATTCTAAAACCAATTTATGTAAAAATTTCAAAAATCGGTAGGTAAAAACATCTGGATGCGGGGTTAGGGTTTCTATGTGAAATACTGATTAAGACTAGGAAATCGGACATTAAATTCACGAATATGCATACTCAAATCATGGGTAATAATAAATATAAATTTAATCGGGTACCATAACGAGAATATCCAAAAAAATGAAATCAAAGTGTAAAGAAATGAAAGAAGAGGGTACGGGTGCACCTACCTCAACCCGATCTATTACTTTTCTAACTAGTTTCAAGCCGAATTTGATCCCAAGAACCTCAATCTCTCCCATCTCTCTTCTTCCTCTCTCTTCTTTGCGTTGAAAGGTTGCAAATCTACCCAAAATAAAACCCTCTCGGATTTTAAATGCCGAACTGGCACTCGAGTGCCCAGGCAGGTCCCCTTGAATGATCGCCCGCGGCGCTGCCTCAGGTCCTTGGCTTGCATCCCCCACCGCTGCCTTATATCGTATCCGAAACTTAATTTTTTCACATGTATTAAGTCTAATTTTGATTATATTATCTCAATTATTCAAAATTATAATATTCTGAAAATCGGTACATTACAACTCTCCCTCACTTATAGAAATTTCGTTCTCAAAATCTAACAAATCTCAAAATTCGACAACTGGGGAAAATACTTTCAGAATTCCTTTTTCATGAACTTATGTTACATCCTTGATCAAATGACCTATCCTAGAGGACCTTTACCAAATGAATTATGATCTAGGAAATTCTAGACGTAGAGAAGGCTAAGCGAATAAAAAAAACAGCCGACTGATACACTGTGGTTGACGGGCGGCTATATTGCCGTGGTTACTCAACCCCATACCTCCGATGCCTAACTCCCGAAGAGGCTGACTACGCCTTGGACAAAGTGCACCTTGGGATTTGCGGAGCACATGTTGGTGGAAAAAACTTAGCTTTCAAGATTATGCGACAAGGCTACTACTGGCCCTCGATAAAAAAGGACACACTCGAATTTCTAAAGAAGTGTGAAAGCTGCCAACTTCACAGTAACCTTCACCATCAGCCGTTCGCTGACCTGAAGTCGCTTTAGGCACCTTGGCGCTTCGCGCAATGGGGGCTCAATATTCTTGGCCGATTTTCCATTGCCATGGGACAAAGAAAGTTCATCATCGCAGGTATCGACTACTTAACCAAGTGGGTCGAGGCCATCCCACTGGCGAAAATCACAGAGCACAACGCTCTTGAATTCCTTTGTCAGAATATTATTTGCAGATTTGGCGTCCCAAAGGTTGTCGTAACCGACAATGGGACCCAATTCTCAGGAAAATACTTCACCAAGTATTACGCCAGCCTTGGTATCAAGCTAGTCCACACTTTAGTGGCATACCCCTAAGCGATGGACAGATGGAGGTCACGAACCGAATGCTACTACACGGATTAAAGACCAAGCTGGAAGACGCAGGTGGCTCCTGGGTAGACGAGCTCTCCTCAGTTCTCTGGTCTTACCGGACAACCCCAAAAGACCCAACACGCGAGACACCCTTCAGTCTCTACTACGGGACTGAAGCAGTAATCTCGGTCGAAATCAGACTTCCAAGTCTTAGGGTGGAATTGTTTGACCCACGGAGTAACTTCCAAAAAATCAAGGAACACCTAGACTTGCTGGAGGAAGCCCACGACGCCGCCAAAATACTGACAGCAACCTACTAACATCGAATTGCTCGATACTACAACAAAAATGTAAAGGTGCGACAATTCGATGTTGAAGACTTGGTCCTATGAGGCGTCAAGGCCATAGGCAAACTGGCCGGCCACAACAAGCTCTCCCCTAATTGGGAAGGGCCTTTCCTAGTCTCCACCATCCTGCAAAACGAAGCGTATAAACTCCAAAACCAGGACAGAAAGTTGGTCCCACGAACGTGAAACGCTATCCACCTCAAACGCTACTTCCAATAAGGAACCCAAGTATGTACTTGCATTATTGAGTGTACGCATTTGCCTGCTTGTTTTAATTTCCCAAAATAGGTGTTTCCTTAGCATATTGCCTTTCCTTTTCTGTGTGCATATATATATATGTGTGTATTTGCCTTACAGGTTTACCCGACCTAGACTGCCCCTAAGTCGGGAGGGTGTTCACCTTCTCGTTACTAAACCCTGGTCATCCAAGCTACCCATAAGTGGTCGAATATGAACCTCGGTCATCCGAGCGGCCCATTAGCGGCTATACTTAAACCCTGGTCATCCAGGTAGCCCATAAGCGGTCTAGTATGATCCTCGATCATCCGAGCAGCCCGTTTGAGGTCATATTAAACCCTGATCATCCAGGCGGCCCACAGGTGGTTGAATCTAAACTTGGTCATCCAAGTAGCCCATTAGCGGTCAAAATCTTAAGGACTAGCGCAGCACACGCAATAACCTTCTTCACGAGGAGATAGCGTGATTAGTCAACGATAGTCGAAGGGAGAAAAATTCTTCTCCAAAACTAGTCGCCTAAGTTAACACTTGGGCAGCGCCACCAAACTTTACTCACAAGCCACCACTACTAGGCTGGCTAACACATACACAGCCGCCAACAAAAAAAAAACCTAAGGATTTTACTCCTTTGGCAGTAATGCAATGGCCGCCAGCCAACTAAGTTGGTCGTTCAGAACATCAAACATACGAAAGAAATAGACATAAAGTGGAAGAATTCTTATTTTATTGCTATCAAATGTATTACATTATACATGATACAAGTAAAAAGGGAAGACTTAAAAATCGACAAAAGGCTAGGGAGGCGGCGGAGGTAGCGCCTGACCATCTCACGGATCCCTCACGAGACTTTCGCGGGTCTGGGTGGACCTATTTGACATATTAAGCAGGTCCACCAGAAAATTAGGGTCAATAAGTCACGCGATACACTGACACATATTGACCCCTTCCCACATCCGCGACCACACCAGTTGCTCAATCTTGTGGGAGCATATCCGGAGGCTCAGGCGGTTCTCCAGCTTTGTCAACTGCCCACCAAGCTGGCTAAGGCACCCGGTAATTTGCTCGTTATTTTCCCACAGCCAAGCATTCTCCTCTTTCAAGCTTGCGTTCTCGGCCTCTGTGTTGGCCAGAACGGTCTACAATGCGGCATTATTCAACCAGTGCACCGCCCCTAAAGTCGCCAGCTTCACGTCCTACCAGGCATTCTCTGCCTCATTGTCAGAGATCACCTGATCCCGCGGGTCAATCGCCTTCGCCATAGCATCCATCACTTTCTCCTTATGCACCAAATGACAGAACAAGTCAAAGACTCTAAACGAGAAGTTGCGCAGAAAGCGTCATAGAAAATTATACTTCCCAGACTCTCCGTGCGGGCCTATTAAGCCTGGCCTCCAAGTCTGGCTCCAGCGGCAGCGGCCTGGAAGCAATGCCCTCATGAGCGGAGCAGGCGGCGGCCTCCTCCAAGATGTCCTCCAGGAGCCCTTCATCAATGTCGTCCACGGTGGCGGCGGGCTTTCCAGCGACGGCCTCCATTGTAGCCGCGGGAGGATCGAGGTCAATCACCGGCTACTCAGCCGACAGCTGCATGGCTGGTGAGTAGACTGACGGCTCCTGCGCTTCCATCGGAGGCTTGCAGGCTGGCTCTGGTAAAATCTCTGCCGGCGCAGCTTGAAGAACCACCTGCAGCACAGGCTGCGCTAGTATAACGGCTTCAGCCCCCATTTTTGGCAGGTCCTCAAATGTCTTCTCCATCGCGGTGGCGCTGCCAGGACCACTACAAATCCCGACAGTGATGTAGTCGGGCCTCGAAAACGATGAGGAGGGCGTCTCCATAGCCATCCTCTTGGGCCTGAGGTGGATGAAATCGTCGTTAGTCGGGCGGGGGCGGATGAGCAGGCCCCTGGAGTCCTCCGGTAGAATCATGACCGCTGACGGCGGTGCCTTGAACTTCTGGACGGGAGAGGGAGGACCCCAATTTACCTTCTTGGTCTCAGCCCGGGAGACCAAGAAGTCTCTCCTAAAGTCAGAAATGTGGGTCTTGACCAACTTCCTCGGCCACTCTAGGGACACTATCTCAGCCTCCGACGGCATCCTAGTGTAAACATCGGGCACTTGACCGCAATCCTTGGCCAAAGGCCAGGTCTCGTTCACACTCACGAAGAAGAACTGGTTTTTCCAGTTCTTCAACGAGTCGTAGATGGCCGTATTTACCTTCAGGCCACTACGTGAAACCGGGGAGACCCACGCTCCACCCTGGTTGATCTTAAATAGACCCTTTACCATCGGCATAGTTAACCGCCGAGAATGCTTATGGAGAAAGATGGAAAAAGTATACAAATACCGTATAGCATTGGCTTGAAGCTGTGCGATAGGGGCCCGCAAGGCCTGTAGGATCAACTGTAAATCGTTAGGGAGAGGAAGATGAAGGCCGCTTCTCAGGTAGGCCTCGTATATAGTCACGTGTCCCGCTGGCGGCGCAAAGGCTCTGTCATCATTCTTCGGAACCCTCCACGCAATGTCCTTTGAAATGTTAAACTCTATGCATAGCTCTTTTACGTTACCCTCTCGAAGAACAGTGGGAATGTCAGCAACAGAAGTCGAAGTCATGCTTGCAGGACGGTTAGGGTTTTTCTGAAATTGTAGAAGGAGGATGGGAAAGTACGTTGAAGACGAAGAACCAGAGCAAAAGGCGTGAAAAAAATAGTAAGTGTGAAGGAGGGAAACTTAACGGGCAAGTGTAAACACCTTAAACCTCATCGAGAAGGCACTCCATCATTCCTATCACGTGTCGCATCCCAAATGGGCCTCTTTTGAACAAATCTTCTGACGCAATAATGGCTGGGATAGTGGTTCAACCGTGTGAAGACACGTGTCCACTTTTAATCTGACAGGCCGGCTAATAGCCACGCGTCACTCAGGGCTCATACAAAATTCTCTGAAATCTAGCCAAAGACTGCAAACAGACCCAGTCAACTTTCTTCTCCGGATTTGACCAAAGACAGTCAACAGATCCGGTTGACTCTCTTCTCCAGATCTGACCAAAGACGGTGAATAGATTCAGTCAATTTTCTTTTTCGGATCTGACTAGGACGGTCAACAAATCCGGTGAACTTTCTTTTCCGAATCTGACCAAAGACGGTCAACAGATCCAGTTAACTTTTTTCTCCGGATCTGACCAAAGACGGTGAATAGATTCGGTCAACTTTTCTTCCCGGAATCTAACTAGGATGGTCAACAGATTCAGTCAACACCTCACCCTTTCGTGGAGTTCTCCGGAACTTTCAAGCAGCAAAGGATAGTGAGGAACATCCTATCATGAATATGCCGGAGGCCAGAATTCTGGCCACTGGCATGAGGGGCTAGTGATGAGTATATTGTAGTTGGGCTGACCAAATAGTCAAAGAATGCTCAAATCCTGAAATACCCAAACGAATGCTTGACGGTCAACGCCAGCGTTGACCAACTAAGGCACAGGCGGGCGGCCAATTTACGCTTAAGACGGTCAACTCAAGCATTAACCGTAATTATGTTGTAGCAGGCCCAAAAATAAAAAGGCTTTTCACGGGTTTGGCCCACTTGGGCCCACGTTTCAGTAGGTGGTTAATAACGACTCTTTTCCTAACTTTACGCATTGCATGATCCAACTAGCTCTAAAAAAAGACATTGACAAGATCAGCATCTTTTCCACAAGGAAGGCGCCGGATCTTTCCAATTCTTGCCAATTGGAGCCCTCCAACGGTAATATACTCGAAAGGAAGGCAGGAAATTTGGAAAGCCGCTACCCGTCAGAGAAGGAAACAATCCCAACTAATTAGGCAACTCGTGCCTTCCTCACAAGGAAAGCCGCCTAAACATGGCGCAGGGGATCGCACCATCCAATAAAGGAAATTACCCTACCGCCATTAAAATGAGCCCTAGAGCCCTCACTTAGGGCAGCCTACTACTACACTCTCTACTACACAAACATATACTCTTGACTACGTATTCCGGAACGATTTCGTACTCTCTCTCTACGAAGCATCATAACACACTGAGAGAAAGAACATAAATCAAAGGCATACATGCGCTCTTCCTGTTGACAGATGCCTACTGCCTTCACCCACCGTCCAGATTCATGAGACGGCATTGCCTCTCTTTCATCTGGAAACTCATGTACTCTTACACTCTCCTTTTCAATTCTCATTTCCAGTAGCCTTCCCAGATTTCGAAGGCTATTTACTGACTTGAACGTCGGAGTGTTTTCAGTGGGACAACTTCTCGCCGGCACACTGACCTCTTGTTCATTTTAGTGGTGTGCAGGATCCAAACTCGGTGAACGGAGCCGGAATCAGACAAGCAGATAATCCGAATCTGTTCGAAATTCGGATCCAAGGACGCATGAAATCTAATAGTAAATTAATAGTTAATTAGGGTCTAATGGGTTTCAAATTTAGTATTTAGACTTAAAATTTTAGACTTAGCCATTTTTAGAGGACCCAAACATCCTTAATGAGTTTTGGCAAAACCTAACACTAGCTCCCAGTGTTAATGTTCGAAATCTGCTTTAAGGATGTATGTCTAGCCCAAGTAGGGTCATTTAGTTATAATGCTTTAATTGATAGTGTAATATCCCAGATATTAAGGTTTATTAAATTTATACATATGATCCTTTGTGCAATTATGGGATTTATCTAGAAGAAATTTAATTATGAGAATTAATTTAATAGTAAATTAATAATTAATTGGGGGTTTAATGAGCCTGAAATTTAGTATTTGAACTTAAAATTTTAGACTTAGCCATTTTTAAAGGGCTCAAACATCCTTAATGAGTTTTGGCTAAACCTAACACTAACTCCTAGGCTTAAAGTTCGAAATCAGATTTTACGGTTATATGTCTAGCCCATGTAGGATCATTTAGGTATAGTGCTTTGACTGATAGTGTAATATCCTGGATATTAAGATTTATTGAATTTATATGTACGATCCTTTGTGCCATCATGGGATTTATTCAGAAAAAAATTAATTATGAGAGTTAATCTAATAGTAAATTTATAGTTAATTTGGATTTAATGTGCCTGAAATTAAATATTGGAACTTAAAGTTTTAGACTTAGCCATTTTTAGAGGGCCCAAACATTCTTAATGATATTAATAATACTCTGTGTATATATTTGTGCCTAAAATATATATTTGTGTGTGTGTGTGTGTGTATATATATATATATATATATATATATATATATATATATATACCAATAGTAGAATTTAGTTTTAATTTATTTGAGTATTCTGATTTTTTATGATAGGCATGATCCATTACATAAATTCTGACGTTATAATTTGGTCAATGTCGGAGTCACATAAGATGTGACATAGTATGGATCCCGTGTATAGTTTATGTTATTTTATTTTGGTCGATTGAGATATTGACGTGAAATTCACATCTAATGTTAATTAGATGACTATTCAAACAATAATAAATATGGTTATTAATTGTCTGATGATGGGTTTGGGTTTTGTGGTGTGACAATTAAAGTGGTATTAGAGAGTAGTAAGGAGAATATCATCTTTGGTTTGAGGAACTAATTTGATTGATTATTTTGTGATAGGATTGAAAGATATTATTTGGATAAGGAGGCACATTGGACCAAGCTCTCACCTCGATCGAGGAGAAGAGTACTTGAATATAATGGCCAAGATGGCGGATGTTATGGAATCCATGGCCCAAGGATCACATCATCCAGAGCTTACTCTAGTTAACCCGGTGACAACAACTTATGACCGATTCACCAAAGTTGAGATTTGGATCTGGTGGATTGAGATGGTTTTCAGTGTAATTCGATGTCTGGAGGAGAACAAGGTGATATTCTTCTCCTACAAGTTGGAAGGAGAAGTGGAGCATTAGTGGTCAATGAAGAAACGAGAAATGGGCTTGGAAAATGAGGAAATCTCATAGGACATGTTTGTGGAAGTCTCTATGGATAATTATTTTTTGATGAGTTTAAGAGAGCAAAAGGCAGATGAATTTGCCCATTTGAGGTTAGAAAACTAGACTGTGTTGGAGTACGATGCCAAGTTCATGAAATTGTCCCACTATACTCCTCACATGGTCCATGATGTGGTGAGGAAGATGAGAAAATTTTTGTAAGGCCTTAATGATGCCATTCGGAGGCAGCTTGTGATACTGAAATTAAGGACTTATGGAGATGTGTTGGATTGAGCTCTCCTATTTGAATGAAAATCAGAAAGAGAAAAATTTTTTGAGAAAAAGAATGCTAGCCGTGGAGGTCAAAATTATGGTTAAAGTTCGGGGTTAAGAGGATCCCATAAGAAATCAAAACCAACATACAAGAGAAAGAAAGGAGTTAAACTCCAGAGTGTACTTGGTCCTCAATCATCAATGCCTGTTTGCCATCTTGGTGGAAACTCTCATGTTGGAATGCCTTCTATAAGATTTTGGGAACCTACTTCTATTGTGGTTAGCCCAACTACATGATCAAGGATTATCCTCATCCCTTAAGGCAAATGGCAAGGAAGTCAAGTACTTTGAGAAGAGCTTTTGTGGTGACAATTCAATATGTAGATGCGTCACCCATAGTGGTGGAAGGTAAACTTGTCATCTTTGGAACTTCAGTACATGTACTTTTAAATTTGGGATCGACATATTTGTTTGTGTCACCTAAATTTATTCAATATTTATTATCACCCCCATTGATCATGGATTTTATGTTAGTAGTGTCGACACCTATTGAATCGCCCTTACTCACAGACATCGTATACCCTAAGTGTGTGGTTTGAATCAATTCATTATAGTTAGTTGTAGATTTGATCTTGTTAGATATGTATGATTTTGATATAATTTTATGCATGGATTGGCTAGCAAATTATCATGTAAGTATAGATTATTTTCATAAGAGGATGTATTTTGCAAGTTTGAGATATGAACCATTTTATTTTCAAGGAGTAATATATAAATAATCCCCCTATATGATTTCGGCTTTATATACTCGTCATTTGATAGAAAGTAAGTGTCAGGCCTATTTGGCTTATGTAAGCACAATTGGGAGTCATAGTATATCAGGAAGGGACATACCAGTAGTATGTAAATTTGAAGATATGTTTTCTAAAAATCTTTCTGGATTACCACCAAACCGGGATATTGAGTTTAAAATTGAGACCATACTTAGAGCGACACCTATATTGATGACTCCTTATAGAATGGTGCCGTCAGAGCTTAAATAATTGAAGTAATAATTATAAGAGTTGTAGGAGAAAAGTTTAATCTAGCCAAATGTATCCCCTTGGGGTGCTCTTATGATATTTGTGAAGAAGAAAGATGGGACTATACGGTTGTGTATAAATTATCAGGAGTTGAATATGATCACCATAAAAAACAAGTACCTATTGCCATCAAGAACAAATATCTGTTGTCAAGGATTGATGACTTGTTTGATCAATTACAAGGTTTTTAAAGATTGATCTTCGTTTAGATTATTATCAATTAAGGATTAAGAAAAAGGATATGTCAAAGACTGCTTTCCAAATAGGGTATGAGCAGTATGAGTATTTGATTATATATTTTTGGTTGACTAATACCCTTACAACTTTTATAGATTTGATAAATTGGGTATTTTAACCCTATTTTGACAAGTTTATGATGGTATTCATTGATGACATTCTGATATACTTAAGAAGTTATGATGACTACGAGATGCATTTGAGGATTATACTCCAGACATTGTGAAAAATGAGTTTATATGCTAAGTTAAATAAATGTGAGTTTTGGCTTGAGAAAGTTATATTTTTGGTTATACTATTTTGAAAGGAGGTATTTCGGTTGATCGAAAGAAAGTTGAAATGGTAAATTAATTGTAGTCAATTGACAATAGTAACCAAAGTCAAGAGTTTTTTGGGAATGACAGGTTATTATCGAAAATTTGTAAAGATTTTTTTTTTTCAAATTACCATCCCACTAACCTATTTGACGTGGAAGAAAGTCCAATTCAAATGGACAGAAGATTATCAATTGAGTTTTCAGAAATTAAAGGACCATTTGACGACCGCCCCAATTTTAACGATTCTTGAAGGATTCGGAGTATTTGTGGTATATTGTGATACATCTAAGAGTAGATTGGGGTGTGTTCAAATGCATTGTGGAAAGGTAATTGCGTATAGATTAAGACAACTAAAAACACATGAAAGGAATTATCCAACGTATGATTTTGAATTGGCAGCGGTATTCTTTGCATTAAAAATTGTAAGATATTATCTGTATGGAGAGAAATTTTTTGTGTATTAGGACCATAAGAGTCTTAAGTATTTATTTTGTCAAAAGAAATTGAATGTGAGACAACGAAGATGAATGGACTTCCTGAAAGATTATAATTATAAGATTTAATATCAACCCAAAATGTTAATGTTGTGGCAGATACTTTAGATTGTCAAATGACAAGCCTTATAACTCATTTGAGGATCAAGGAGATGGAGATATTAAAATGTATGAAACAATGTGATGTTAAAAGGCACTCTGAAGGTAATCAAATGATATTATCATATTTTCAAATGCAATAAGAGATTTTGGATATAATTAAAGAAGCTCAAATGAATGATCTATTTTTTATAAATATTGCTAGAGATTCAAATAGGGACTGTAGAGCTAATTTTAGTCTTCAAGATGATGGAGTTTGAGGTTTCAAGATCAAATAAGTGTATAGGATGTTAAAATATTGAAAGAAGAAATAATAAATGAGACTCATCGATCAAAGTACACTATCTACCTGAAAATCAACAATATTATTAAGATTTGAATAAGATATTTTGGTGATGGAACATGAAAAGAGAAATAGCGGCTTATGCTAGAAGATATTTGCTATGTCAACAATTAAAGGCCGAGCAAAAGAAGTTACCTTGCCTATTGCAACCTATGTCAATCTTCAACTGGAAATGGGAAGAGATAACGATGGATTTTGTGATGAGATTACCAAGAACACCGAGAAATCATAATGTTGTTTGGATAATTGTACACCGACTCAGTAAATCAGCTCATTTCATAGCCGTACGGATGATATTCTATAGAGATTGGCTGGTAAGATTATACATTAATGAGGTGACGAGATTGCACGGAGTACCAACGTCGATTGTGTCAGATAGAGATTCAAGATTTGTCTCCTAATTTTAGTAAAGTTTGCATCGATAATTGTGGACTAATTTGAAATTCAATGCTACTTATTATCCTCAAACGGATGTACGATCGGAACGGACGATTCAGATTTTAGAAAACGTGGTAAGAACTTTAATTTTGGAGATGAAAGACAATTGGGACGATTATTCATCGTTGATGAAATTTACATATAATAATATCTACCAAGCAAGTATTGGTACGACCCAATTTGAAGCCTTATATGGAAGAAAATACCATTCCCCAATCCATTGAGAAGACATCGAAGATAGGAGACTTTTGGGATTTAATGTTATACAAGGGAAGTTCGATAAGATTCGTTTGGTTCATGACTGATTGAAGGTTGCATAAAGTTGGCAAAAGAGTTATATTAATCGGAGAAGATCGGAACTGAGTTTTGATGTTGGTGATTATGTATTTTTGAATATATCTCCATTGAAGAAAATTTTAAGGTTTGGGCATAAAACAAAAAATAAAGTCAAAATTTTATTGGACCATTCGAGATTTTAATAAAAAAAATGATAAAATAGCTTATAGAATGGCTCTACCCCCGAATTTGAGAGATGTTCACAACGTATTCTATGTGTCGAAACTATGAAAATATGTGCATGATTTAACACACATTATTGAATATGAACCATTGAGGATAAATAAAGATTTAATTTATATTGAAAAATCGATTCAGATTTTAGAAAAAAAGAGATCAATTGATTCAGACGAAGATAATTCCGTTGCTTAAGGTCTTCTTGGGAAATCATTCATACGAAGAAACCATGTAGGAAAGAGAATAAGAGATCTTGGAGGAGTATCTACATTTATTTCTTCGATAAGGTAAGTAAAATTTTGAGGACAAAATTTTTATAAGGAGGAAAAAAAATTTTATAAGCTAAGTTTAAATTTTTATCATAATATTGATTAATTAAGATAATATAATTAAAATTGAGATCAAATAATGAAAATTTGGATTAAAAGTTAAATTTAGATTGGGTCACATCAAATTGATGGGTGTCAAACCGGCACCAAATACACATTTGTGTGTGAGAGGATAGAATAATCATGCCCGAGTAACGCTCGGGCGTATGGAGACAGAATGCTCATACTCGATGTGCACCCAAGACAATGCTCGTGCATTGAAGTATTTAGCTGCGACGCTTGACTCATATTTGACCAGCGCTCAAGCGTCACTTCAGTATAAGTAGAGTATTTGGCTTATTTTTTATTATTTTTTAACATAATTTGATAGAGGAGAGAAAAGGAGATGAGGAGAAGAGAGAGGATAGAGTGGAAGTCAAGAAAGCTCTATTCAAGTGAATCAAAGTAAGAATTTGAGAATTTCGCATCAAGGCAAGTTATTCCAAGCCTTCTTCATTAGTTGCTGTGCTTTCTCTAATTCTCTAAGTATTTCTTGTTTCAAATTCTCATGTATGATATAATTTTAAAGTTATGATATTTATGTTTAGTATACATATACAAATTTTTTGTTTCTCTACAATTATGCATGATTTTTATGTCCAGGTATATGTATATTGTTTGCCTCAACTAAATTCTACATTGTTTTGTCTTGAATGTCCAAATTTATGAATTAAATGACTTTTGTATGTTTCAAATTTGTGCATGAGGTTCTACATGTTTAAAATTGTTAAGTCTTGTATGTGTTGGAAATTTATATAAATTTGTAATATTCCAAAGTCCCATTTAAATTATTTTAATATTAATTATAATTTTAAGTTAATTAAGTGTGTTTTAAAATAATTATTATATTGTAAAGTTTGAAGAAAATCAAAATTGTATCGTGACACTTGAAGCACGCCTAAGAAACGCTCGAGCACCAATTGAATATAATATGTGTGTGTGTGTGTGTGTGTGTGTAAATAAAAAAACTCTGCATATGGAAAAATCGGGGTAGTAAAGAAGGAAAGAGAGGGAAACAAACAAGGAAAGGGGGAACGCGGTACCGTAAAAAGTAGAAGTAGGGAAAGAAAGAAAGAAAGAAATGAAAATAGAAAGAAAAGTAGGAAGAGAGAGTGTGGAGCAGCGTGACTGAGGTGCGGGAGAAAAAAGAAGAAGAAGGAGAAGAGGAGAAGGGAATGAGAAGGAGGCGGCACATAGGTGAGGAAGAGAAGCGCACAGGGAGGAGGCTCACTGTAGGAGAGAGAAGGAGGGAAAGAAAGGAGGCAGAGTCGCAAGTGGAGCGCGCCGAAGGAGAGAGAAGCGTGTTCGGGTATCTCAGATAATCTTTTTTCCTGATCTATTTGGTATAAGATTGAGATAAATATTTATAATCCTTATCTTTGGTCTGATTTAACATTTGGTAAGTTTTGACTGTTGTTAAGAGATTTTATTAATATACATGTTACTCTTGTATACTTGATTTATTTATTCGGTACATGCATGTATAATTTACCAGTCGATTTGGGGGTTTTATTCAGGTTTTGTAATTTTTAGAGGGCTTTGCTATTTTTTGAAAGCTTGAAAAAAATTATCGGATATTGTATATATATATATATATATTTGTATGAAAATAAGTACGAAATCTTATATGGACCGTATATTTTCATATGTATGTGTTGGGGTTGTGATCCCTACCTTTGAATTTGTTATTAGATATTTTGGTTAACTCCCGATAGGAAAATTTGCCATTGAAATCTTCTTTTTATTGGTTGGAAAGGTTTAGATATAATGACCATCTTTTTTGGATATTTAGTTAAAATTTATAACATATTCAGATATTTAAATATATCAGATAAATCTAAAAATTGTACTCAAAATCATAGGTAATAAAACATAGTGAGCAACCTTATCAATAGATAGAGAGTATATAGGTAGCTTAGTATATTGGCCTAAATTATATTTGATTTGATTTAGGGTTACTGTGAGTATATTATATCATTCATCAAATTAGTTTTTGAATAATCAAAATTTAAATTTGATGTATGATTTGTATTTTTATATGAATTTGTATTCAAACTTTGATTTGAACTTAGATTTGAGATTCACTAATTTTGTCCACAAATAAATTTTGGCATATCTCGTATAAATAATTTTGATTATATGTTTTAATTCGGACTTTGAAATATCTTTTTTGGTGCGGCTACGGTTTCTGTACACGCGATTGGATCATCTAGCTATTGAATTCTATCTCGCATCACGATTTGGTCGGACATTGGATTAAACTTCTAATATGACTTTCGGATCACTTTTGATATATATATATTGTATAATATCCTGAATATTTAGATTTATTGAATTTATATATACGATCCTTTGTGTCATTATGGGATTTATTCAGGAAAAAATTAATTATGAGAGTCAATCTAATAGTAAATTAATAGTTAATTTGGATCTAATGTGCCTAAAATTTAATATTGGAACTTAAAGTTTTAGACTAAGCCATTTTTAGTGGGCCCGAGCATTCTTAATGATATTAATAATACTTTGTAATTTTTAAAATGCACACATACATATACACACATATAAATCATATAATAATAATAATAATAATAAAGGACAAAATACGAAAAAGAGGAGGAAAGAGATGAAAAAAAAGGAAAGAAAGAGCTGCATTGCAGCCTGGAGAAATCAACATCAAGGACGGTAATCAATGAGCACTAAACTTATCTCCTCCCCATTATTTAAGCTAGAGAGTAGAGAAAGGGGGGGACATTCGTGGAATAGTCAAAGAAAACCAACCATCGTTAACGTCAATGTCAGGAAGAAAATCAAGAAATTAAGGCAAGTAAAATGCTTCATTTCTTCTTATGGATGCTAATTTCTTACTTGTGTGCCGAGATTACTGAAAAAATTAATTGCATTTGGATGAGAGTTGAGAATTTGGTGAAAACAGAGCCACGGTTCTATGGACAAAGACTTGAAATTGTGGAGGTTTCGTGATAACTTGGTGTGTGAAATTCAGTGGGGCTATCCTAGAAAATCGTCTTTTTTTTTTTTCAAGTGGGTTTTTACTTTGATTCATGTGGATATCGGAAAGAGTCAAGGAACAAAGTGTTAGGCCGTGTTCACAATACCGAACAGGTTACAGTAAGGTGTAATGGTTTCTCATTCCTGGGACATAAAACGCCACTCACCTCAAGAATAACTACCAATAAACTCCTTCTAAGCCCAGGTAAGTACTACATGCATCATTCCGAATGCTTGTAAATATATCACATTTTTAATTAATAAAATTGCTGTTTATTCATGTGTACTTGTCCATGTGAATGCATGCATATTTATAATGTTACCAAATCAAGTGATCTAGACTGCCCTTAAATCAGGCAGGATCCATCCTAACCTATTCACGATCCATTGATGGTCAAAGAACCTCAACCTCGAGCCAAGCAACCTATTAAGCGGTCGCACTTTAAACATTGTTCCGCACCCAGCGGCCAAATTGCAGCCGATAATTTAGGCTTGGGGGCTCTTGGAGCTCCCAACTAAACAGCCACCAAAACCTTAGGGGGCTCTATAGCGGGCGTGCAACAACTTCCCTTCGACAAAAAGAGCACCCTCAGTCAACGACGGTTGACGGATTGGGACTAGACATGCATGGGCAATGATGTCCTTGGATAGGATCGAGAACAAATACGGTAATGTGCGGGCAACGGCTTATGACTCTGCGAGGGCCCGACTGTTGCGACCATGAAACCTAACTAGCCCTAATGAGGCTCATCCGTGGACGTGCGACGACATCGTATTTACAGGATAGAGCACCCCACAGAATTAAAGCGCCTAGACATTCCCTTACCAAGGGAACGAGTACCACCGGGCAAATGCGCCCAAGAAAAACCCGGTGACAATAGCTATAATGCTTAGCCAGACAAATAAAGAGGAAGTAGTTCCATATAGAAACACAAGAAAGCAGCCACAAAGCTCGTAACAATCCACCTAGTTTCATTGCAGCAAGTTTCAGATACACGAACAGGCCTTCCACCCGCCAAAAAAAGAAAGAGAGAGAAGAGAAGAGAATGTAATAAGAGCCTAGTAGTCTAGAGAAGGCTGACTCGGCAGTTAGTTACCACCTGGCTGTGATGATGAGGGCTCACCCGTCTCTTCAAGAGGGGCAAGCAAGTCAAACCTCTGGGTTGTGTTGGCATTTGCCAGGTGAAGTAAGGAGATAGGAAAGTTTGGAGCCACCAACTATGCCACTTACCGGCAGAGATGAATACCATCCTAGTACTTACCTTCCAGCACCTTCCCAAGCTCCTCTACCGGAATGGAGGCTCTCAACTGGCCCTCAAGTCGGAAGCAATGTCCACGACAAAGATGATACTACTCTTGGGACTCGTGGAGCTACCCCTCGAGGGAAGTAATCTTCTCCCCGACCACGTGCAGCTCGCTCTCCAAGGCCTCGACCCGCTCAACCATAGCTCTATATCCCGACGCACTGACATGCTCTCAAGCCAGCAAGCCAATGACACTCGAAAGTTGGAGAACCTTCTCTTGAACCTGCTGACAGAAAGTGTGTTAGAAGGATAGAGACAAAAGCAAAAAAAAAAAGGCAAAGGGACTCTAAATGAGTACCTCCGCAAAAGAAAGCCCTCAGAGAGAGGATATCTTGGGCCAGCCCTAAGTAACTCCACAGCCTCTTCAGCTCTAGTAGACTTGGCACCTTCAGACTCTGGGAACTCGAGGGCTTGCCCCGTGGTTCCCTTCACAACGTCCATGGAAGCTATCCCCTCTTGAGCCCCTTGCTCTGAAGGGTTTAAAGGATGCACCTTGACGGCCTCACCTACCTTAGAGGGAGGCACATCGATGGTGATCATCTCCCTCGAGGGAGGGTCCTTGACAACCTTGACTGCTTCAGGAGGAGGCACATCAACAACGACAATTGCCTCAGAAGGAGGCTCCTCTACAATCTCGGTATCCTAGGTGACCATCACGACCTAGATAGCCCCATCAGTTGAAAAGGCATCCTCTACCATGGGAATATCGCTAGACACCTCCACCATATGGATGGGAGACTCAAATCCTCTGATGTCGACCCCCAGCTCTATCTTGGCTGCGGCCTCTAATGTTTGCTTAGTTGTGGCTTTTGCCATAGGCTCAATTGGGGTGTCCACCAACAGCTCCCCCCGTAAAATTTTGAAATCAATCAGGACCCCATATTACACCAACATGGGTGCAGAAATCAGCCCAACTTTGGCTTCAATGACACTGAATCTAAGGACTGGCACAAGAGCTGCTATGGTCACGGTGCCCTCAACTCCTCTGGAGCCAGATGCCTGACCTGAGGAGAAGGCAAAATTAGAGCTCACCCGCTCGAAGTACTCTCAAATCGCCACGCCCGCTGCAGCACAGCCTCGTCCTCTCCAGAAGAAGAACTAAACTCTGAAGATATGTCGTTAAGGGAGGAGTAACGCCGCGTTGATGGCTGACCTGAAGGCTCTCAGATTACTAACATCCTTGGCCTCCTTTGGCTGGCCAACATCTCCACGTGGCTGGCCCCCACACTGCTACGACAAAGGCCTTTGGGGTCAACCAATGTCCCCTCTTTCGGAAAGTGTCAGCATTAGCAAGGATCCCGTCCACCAGAGGCTTCTCCTAAGCATTCTAGCTCTTTTCTAAAGGTCTGGTGATGCCGAGCCAGACTTTCCCCAATTTACTGGAAACAATCTAGTTGGAAGGAGTCACCAAATAAAAGAAACGGTCATTCTAGTATTTGATCGAATTAGGATTTGCCCCTCAGAAGTTAAAACTAGGGCAGGGAGATAAGGAAATCCAATCGACCTTTTGTGAGAAGGTGAAGATCACTCTCACTATTATGGTAGTGAATCTACAGCCATGGTAGCAAGAAAAGACGCAGAGTGACACAAGGTACTGAATGCCGTTGGGCATGAGCCTCGCCACTAGCACCCCTAAGGCCGTGAGGATCGCATACAGGTCTGACGGCACTGGAAAACAGAGTCCACCCCGCAGATGGAACTCGTAGACAGTAATGAAAAC
This sequence comes from Nepenthes gracilis, assembly GCA_033239525.1. Classification (NCBI taxonomy): domain Eukaryota; kingdom Viridiplantae; phylum Streptophyta; class Magnoliopsida; order Caryophyllales; family Nepenthaceae; genus Nepenthes; species Nepenthes gracilis. The sequence goes on along the minus strand of BSYO01000007.1, from coordinate 8,412,243 downwards.
ATCAAACAGAGAACAAGCCCTGTTGTCTTCGCCAAGTAGCAAAAACGTTGTGCCCCCTCGAAACCCTAAATTGGGAAAGCAACAATTGAACATCTTCACTAGTGAGGATCAAGCGAATCCTCTTGTCGTCATCAATGGCCATGTTTGGAAGGGAAGAAGAAGGAAATATGCAAAAAAGAAGGGGGGCCCGCAACGAATCAAAGACGAAGGCAAAGTGCAAGAATGGCGAAAGGCATGCTATTTAAATAAGAGAAGGCCCTGAGCTAGAAACGACGTCATAGGGAAATCTAATGGCCGTCATCACGATGGCAATTATGCGCGTTAGAACCACGAGGCATCAAGACACACTTCTTTCAGTCCTCGTTTAAAATGGCACGACGCCTCAGGTTCCTGCACACTAGCAATGATGCAGCTAGTCGAACCGCCCTGTCATGAATAAATACATATCTCAGACTACAAAATGGCTAGTGCCATTAGCAGAAGCGGCCATCATGATAGCATCCGGTCTCAGTAGGAGAGTTGCGACTTAACGATATGGCAATCATCACACAGTGTGACTGAGGAAAGAATGCGGATTGCACGTGTTCCAAGTCGGCTCGACAAAGTTTTGCTTGGCTTGCCTCCTAACCAAGCATTCGGATGGCCGACTGAGAAGCTAGTCTTTAGATAACTAAACCGCTGGACACAAGATTTATCTAACTATTAGATGCCAAGTCACGTGCAACGGTACAAAGACCCCCCAATCATAAAACAACAATAGAAGATAAAAGGATAAGGTTACAGAAACACAAAAAAGGGGAAAAACACTTAGTGGTTCCATTCATTGATTTCTTTTATAATGTACTAGGCTTACAATAGTAAAAATATGTTATAGAAGAAAATACATGGAGTAAAAAAAAGCAAGCAGCGTTCACTTGGAAACAGGTTCAGGGAAGACATGTGTAGGGAGGGTAACTATAGGTGAATCACCATGTGGACCTTGTCTACCTACCCATGGAACGTGCTTGACGGGAAACCAGGTGCCGCATGAGGCAAGTGGGAAGAAATTCTCTAAAGCAGAAACAAAACATGACTGCCAACATCAGAGAAGCTTCCCATCCTGAGACTCCACCTCTAGTAAGCTCCGGCGACGACCCTCAAGGAAGAGATCAAGGCAGGGCCACTTCCCAAATCTTAGAGGATTGTGGGAAATGCCTGCCCCAGGGGATTGCTTCAGAAGAGAATGTCCAAACGTCGGCTGAAGGAGGAAAGAAAAAAAGAGACCCTACCATTGACCTGCTGAATGTGGTGACACGAAAACAACCGGAGGAGGAAAGAAAAGGGACCTCACCACTGAGCTACCAAACGTGACGGGATGAGAACAGCCAGAGTAGGGTCCCAAGGGCATGAGAACAGTTGGAATGATGGCAACATTGTAAGCACCAAGGGCATCTTCAAATCTCCCACAACTCCAACCAATCCCGGTGCAGGGCATTGGGAGGCCCAGGGCTTCTTTGAACTCCCACATCACTTAGTTGGTGTGTAGATGAGCCTTGAAGTAAAGAGTAAGAAAATCCTCCATTTATAACCATGGAAGAAAGGTGGTGTGCTCTCGGTGAAAGGGCACATCCGCAAATTATTGGCAAGTAATCGACACTAGGTCTCGGATCAGAGCAAAAATCTTTCTAAATGGAGTATTAAATCCCTACACCATTATACGGAAAGCTATAAAGCACCTGGGGATGGGGTGTGGCTCTTGGGAATTGGCGACTGAAGCGTCTCGAGAAGAGGCATGTGAGCAGGCTCAATAGGCAACGTTCCATCATCTGACTTGCTGAAGACCAAAAAGGTTCGATTCCCCGGCATTGGGGGCAAGTGATGAGTATAGCTACAAAATGGGCCGGTTTAGTCAAAGTATTGGATGATTCGACAGCCAGCCCACTAGCCAGCAAATCCCAACATGGAGTAAGGCCTAGGAACCGTCTGACCAGCCCATCTACTACGAATAAGCCCAGAGCGAAGCAATGGCCCAAGGTCATGGAATAGTATCTGCTGCTGAATTAATCACAGCAAAGTCCACCCTCCACCTTGGTGATTGCACCGGCACAACAAATCTCAATCAATGGTGATGGCGGTCAACTATGGAGAGCCACAATGCTCATTGACTAACAACCGCCTAGCCACCCGCGCGAGAGGCTACCTGGCCCTTGGTGGCCATCACCTACCTCGGTCACGTCACTGCCACAAGATGACATCTGACACGTTAACTCCCATTAATGTTCCGACAGTCGGCGAATCCTGACTCAATACCTATCACCAGTTTTGGCGCAAAAACCTTTTCTACGAAAGCACTATAAGTTTTCTTTTCCTTTACAGGATAAGGGATCAACAATTTTTAGCAAAGGCTACCATCGAGTAAGATGCTTAGAAAGAACCAAACTCTCTTTCCCTACACATTTTTTCTCCTCCTCACAGGAGCCACTTCTTGACAAGTTCATCATAGTGAGTTACTTACCGAGTGCGACATATAGGAGCCCAATCCTCCGCCTCTGCAAGCCGCTCCCCGTCAAGCATATTCCAAGTGCTCAAGCCTCCTCTCACGGTCCCTGCATATGTGCATTATTATATTTTTTTCACATCCTCATTACATCTTTCTATTTTTCTGAAATAGATTATTGACTTGAACGTCCGATGATAAATCGAAAAGTAGGTCCCGTAAATTCTCTAATGTTTTATTTGTAATTTGTGGTGTGTAGGTTCTAGGTTAATAGAGATGGAGACAGGATCCACCCCTACTTGACTCGTAATAGAAGATCGAGTGATTTTCTAATCTATACCATAACCTAAATTTTGAAACACACCACCTTCAATTTAGTAACATTTTGGATTTTATTTTCATAGCCTGTGAGGTGTCATGCTTTGGTCTTAATCGGGTTTGCATATGTTTCATTGGTGCTTGGGCCTTCTTCTTCTTCCTACTGGGTTTGCTGATTATGTTTGTCTCTACATTAAATTTCAGCCAGACCTAGCACAAGTATTTACAAAAATCGTTATTATTTAAATGTAATTTTTAATAATTTCTAATGTTATCTAAAAGTTCTCTAATATTATAGAGATTTTCTTGAATTATGACCAACTTTGAAAATAAATAGGAGCTTTAATATTTGTAGGTGATATTAAGCTCCTAAAGAGGTTAAGAATTCAATAATTAATAAAAAGTTTAGTATAAGCACATTTAAACTATGAATCGCTAATCTTTTGTTACAAAATGAGAACAGGATTTCATATATATGCATGTGTGCTTGTAGGCACATACGTTAGTATGTAGGCATCTAAGTATACATATATCTGTGTGCGAATTTATTTGGTTTAATTTGATTTAAATCCGTAAATAATAAACAAATCAAATACGCAATTTAAATAAAAAAATTAAACCACAAATAAATTACATATAAGTCAAACACATCATTTTCGATTTGGATTGGATGAGGTTGTACGGATTGAAAATTTCATAGACTTCTAGCGTGGACCACATTATTAAATCGATCTCAATAAATAAATAAACCAATTCATTCATACTTTATAACAACGTGTTAAATATCACACAATTTTATATTTTTCAATAATTAAATTTTGTATATTTATAAAGAAATTAAAATTAAAAAGCATTTATTCAATACAGATAAAGAAATTAATTATAAAAATTATATATTGTGAGAAAAAAAAGATTTATTATTTTTGTACTTTACAATCAAAGGGGGGAAAATATGAAAGTTGGAAGAAAAATGAGAGCCTACTCTCGAAGGATTGAGGGGGATTTTATACCTTAAAAATGTGGAGAGGGTTGTTCTTCTTATGGTAGATATCCATTTTAAATAAATGAGTGTGATCCAATTATTTTAAAATAATTAATTAATTATAGAGTTTCACCAAGTCCCATTTCCAAAAAGGTAGGAAAATAAGCCAATTTTCAATTAATTTTTTTAATAGTTATAATTATTTTCATATTAAAGTAAATAAGTTTAAGATATATTGTGTATAATAATGATCTTTTTTATGTAAAAAATTTTTGTTAGAATGAAACCTCAAAAATACATTTATAGAAAATTAAAAATTATAATAAAATTAGGAAAAAAAAAGAAATATTTTCCCAAACCTACTTTATCCCAAATAGAGTCATGAACTTCAATTTGAAGGAATATTAAATATTTTATAATTTATAATTTATTATTATTATTATTATTATACAGTAATAAGCGTGGATCCTTATTTTCTTCTTCTTATATATGAAAATAAATTTGTATAGGGCTTGTCGCGGACATTGGTTTTCTCAAATTTTGTTTCTGCCTCACCCGGATGCTGCGGGAATGGGAACCCTAACCGTGACTCATTTTCTGCAACCGTCATCTTGCCGTCAAATCCTACCGGCTTCATTTCCCTCCGACCGAAGAACGCCCTACGCTGCCCGGATTTTCTCTGTTTGCGCCTCCCGCTCTCGCGGCGTTCGCTCCTTGAACTGCAGTGCTACGTATCCTTCTTTAAGTACTCTCTCTCTCTCTCTCCCCCTCTCTCTCTCTCTCTCTCCTGCATGACATTTTGAAGAAGCCAGGATGAAAGAGGAGGTCAATTTGATATATTTATTTCTATTTGGTTATTTTTGGTGCTTGATTTCATGAATGACTCGAATGATTGAATGTGTATTCAGTCGACTGCTCGGCGAAGTTCGGGGAAGCTTCGAAGAACGGAAATTTGATACCTCTGTATCGATTTGTATTCTCTGATCACTTGACTCCGGTGCTGGCCTATCGCTGTTTAGTTAAGGAAGATGATCGAGACGCTCCTAGCTTTCTGTTCGAGTCCGTGGAGCCAGGTTTTAAGACTTCAAGCGTTGTAAGAAACACCGACATTCCTAGCACCTTTTTTTTTTTTTTTTTGTGGTGGAGGAGGGGTAAATTTTGTTGCTTACGGGGGTGCGTCTGTCTGTGAAATTGATAATCTGGATGTCTGTTAGGGAAGGTATAGTGTGGTCGGAGCTCAGCCGACGATGGAAATTGTGGCGAAGGAGAATATGGTGACGGTGATGGATCACCACGAAGGGCGTAGGACCGAAGAGTTTGTGGAGGATCCGATGGTCGTGCCTCGGAGAATCATGGAGAAATGGAAGCCCCAGCATATCGACGAGCTTCCTGAAGTGTTTTGTGGTGAGCCAATTGTGCTGATTATTTTTTCTACATTATGGATATGACTACACGTGTTGGTTTTATATGTCAAGTTCAATAATTGATCTTATTTATAATTGATCTGTTAAGTTGCAGCATATGTAATAGTCGTTATCTGCGTCTGATTGGTGATTTCGTGACGGTAGCATTGTGAAAACCGTGCAACCTGAACAACTTGTTCCATTTGATTCTCAGGGATGGAAAACTATGGTTAAGAAAATTGTGGGAACGGTTGAATCCCTGGTAATTTGCGTTTCAATGGTTGCCGTGTAGTTTTGAGCTTGAAGCATTTGGAAAACTGTGTAGCTACCACGGTCCATGAAAGTAGAAGCGTTTTAAATGCCCTCACTTTAACGGGCAAGTAGAAAACTTTGATGGGAAAGTGCATTTTACTATCCCATGGTCACCAACAATTAAATTAGAGGCATGAGTTTAAATGGCGACACTGTACTACTTTGAGGCTTTCCCTTTCATCACTTAGCTCAACTCTATCAAACTAATTTGTGAACATTGATTCAGAAGGGAATAACTTGGGAAAATTTGTATGCATTGTGTGGTCAACATGGTATGAATTCAATATATTCAATGAGAAATTAATTAAATAAGTTATTCCATAATAACATCTTGATATCTCTAGAAAATAATTGATTCAAAAAGTAAATTATGTCGATTATCATTTAGTAAAACTTTGTTAGAACACTAAATATTACATTATGTCAGCAAGTTGTAAGATATAACATAGTAATCATCTGGGCATAAAAATATGCTATAGGTTGAAAAAGTTGGTAATTGAGCATCAATAAGTGATAAAAAGGAAAAACCTCAAGGAAGTAAAGTGTCAAAGTCGGAAATACAGACCTCTATGCAAAATATTGGTGAACGACATGGTAGTAAAGTTTACTCTCCCCAACTCTGTAAACTCCCCCTCATTGGAAGTGCTGCGTAAATATAGTGAACAGTAACTCCGGATTACTGTGCTCATTTAGGAAATTAGAGATGATCATAGAGAATTAAATGGCAGTAAATTGAAAGCATGTCGAACTTTATGCTGCATTCATGCTGAGTTGGTATTTTCAAGATAACATGTGTATGCACAACTATCCATTTATTGTGATAATCAAATAGAAATTGATTTTATCAGATCAATATATTAATTATTTCTCTTCACAAAAATCTGGCAGTTATATGTAAGGTAATCTCTTCCTGATACGTCTCTAGTTTTCGGATTGTAGTACGGATTAGGGAGCCTCCTAATTTTCTGCTATTGGTCAAATTGGAGTGGGTCAAGTCTCCGTTACTATTAACCTGGAACTTGCACAATACAAACTACAAATAAGAGGTCAGAGAGAAACTCACTCTCCGGTTTATCTTCTAACGCTCAAAACAGAAATCTCTTTCGAGGAATGGAAAGACATAAGGAGGATGTTAGAAGATATAAAATCGCATGAGAATGGGAGATGTGAGAGGAGGATTGGCTCCTATTAGTGCACTCGGCTGAGGGATAACTTGAAGGTGTGCCCGAGTGATAGCGACTCACTGTGAGTGCACTTGATAGAAAGTGGCTTATTAGGGATGCACTTACGGAGAGTGGCTCATTGGATGGAGGGCTAAGCTCCTATTAGCGCACTTGACTGAGGGGTTGTTGTGCCCCCAACTGAGGGTCGGCTTACTAAGTATGCAAGAGAGTTGTACTGGGAAAGAGGAACTGCTCTCTGCGGACACTTGAGTCTCGTATGCCGGCATTTGTCTACTAAGGGTCGCTTCCTTCTAAGCAATGCTCTCCCTTGAGAGCTTCCCATAGGAGGGTGTCGTTGCTTTTTACCCTATCCTTTTTGTGGGTTGCTTTCTCCTTTTAGGGTATACTTTTTACCTAGAGTCCTCCTACCCCGCGAAGGATGAAAGAGTTTATAATGTTTCGTGGAGAAAACTTTGGCACTAAGGCGGTTGACAGGTATCCCATCAAGATTCGCCTGCTATTGGGAATGTTGATGGGAGTCATCGTTTCGACGTTGCCCTTGCTGTGATGAGGTGGCCGTGAGTGGACCCCTGGTGTTGTCATCAAATGACTTCAGGCAACGCTTTACGTGCACGTGCTCTGACAGGTTTGCTGGTTGCTTGCCCAAGGACCTTTCGGATTGGCAGCCTAGTTGCGCTATCAGTTAGGCCATTGACGCTTGTCTCCTTGGACCCATTGCTCAATGGGCCTCACTTTGGTTGCCTCCATGGCCCTTGGGTTGGGCTGAATGAATCTCCTCGTTGAGGCTAGATCTGCCGCTTGCTGGGCCCCTTGTCATGCCGACATTTGGGCTTGGATCGGTGCCAACCCAGGATGCTATTGGACCCATCATTAGCCCCCCATGCTGGGAAACTGTGCTTCGCAAGTTCCCGGTAGTACGGTGATGGGATGTCTCAATGCGGGCCAGCTTGCGCGCCCCTTTCCAAGGCGTCTTCCCTCGAGGCTTTTCCGTTTCAGTGTCTCTCGCGCCTTCCCATGTGTGGTGTCAGTTAAGCTAAGCCCTTCTGGGAAAGATTCTAGAGTAGCCCCAAGGCCTAAGGCCGTCCTGCTGAAGACACTGTAGACGTGACCCTTCGAATTCATGGTCCCATCGACCCCTGCTCTGACTATAAATAGGGGGAACTCTCTGTGCTCCATACCATGAACCACCTTTCCCTCGATCAAGTGATGCGATCGATCGAGTAAAGAGAGAGTCCCAGGCTGCTGTGGTGGTTGACATGTGGGCGTCCTCCGGAGTTGAAAGCTGCGCTTAGAGCTTGCCTGAATCCTTGTTGCTGCTGTTTGTAGTCTGTGAAAGTCTCGCGATGCTGGAAGCTGTGGTTGGAGCTCATCGTTATGTCCCTGCTACGATTGTTCCCCTATCGTGATGGGGGTGGCTCGGTTTTTCGGCCACTGCCATGATTCTCCTCCATGCGGGTGTTCGGCGACTAAGCCTCTGAAGGAACTTCGAGGCACAAACGATATTTTCTGCCACCTCAGCTTTACGGGAAGAGCTTGGTCTCTAGTTCCTTTTGTCAGATGGTCACTCGCAGAGCTTGCTGGGAGGGGTGCTTTCAGAGTTTTGCCACGGTCGGACCGTCTTCGCCGTTACAGGTCGGGTTTTACCCTCATAGGCTGCGGTAGGCTTCGGTGGAGGATCTCCAGTTGGGAGGCCTTTCCGGTGAGGCTAGCAGCATCTCGCACATCCCATTTAGTTTCTATGGCGCTCAGCCTCTAGTTTGGGAGTTGATAACTAATAAATAGTTGTTGGATACTCTATTTGTTAGTTTCCTCCAAGAACTGATTTTGTGGGTTGGCGCTGGCAAGTATCTGTCCCACATGCTTTTCCTTTTCTTTTGTATACATTCGCTGATATAAGCTTTGTACTTTGTAAAGTAAATTAATGAATGGAACCTTGCTATTTCTCTTGCCTTCTATCTCTTGACTTTTGACCTCGTTGCATGGTTTTGCGTGTTGCTATCTGTGGGTTATCTACCGGCTTGGTAATTTGATTTTTCTGAGATCTGACTGGGGCGGTCTGCATCGACATCCGGTCAATCAGGGGCCGGCACGTCAGATTGGCCACTGGGCTGCCATGCCCGGAACGACTGGCCTACGGTATTTGTGGTGCGACATGCCCATGGGCGCCGCACTTGCTGGGATGTTGAAACAGATCTCGTCTTTTGAGTGAATGCCACCATTGGGGCGATGGACCGCCAGTCTAGTCACCGCCGAGGAGGCTCGGGGCTTGTCGCGATTTGGCTTTGTAGGCTGTTAGGCACGAGTTGAGGTCTCGAGAGTTCTCTGAGGCTCTGAATTGGACCATGCTTCTCAGAGACAGGCCCTGAGGTAGCCTGCCTGGGCTATCTAACATGTCAGCCGCACGCCCAAGACCGTGGAAAACCGAGGGTAGTGTCCAGGTTACGTCTCTTCGCTTCGGCCTCTGCTGAGGAGTAACCTTCCTAGAGTCCCTGAGACTTTGTGCTGAGGAGGTTTGGGACCACTCCTGTTGGGTGGCTCGTGTGCCATCGCTAAATGGTAGGGTTATTTTGTTCTTCCATTCTCTGTGACTTCGGTCTTAGTTGTCATGACGAGATGAACTCTAGATGCCTTGAACCAGTTTGACCCTTGGCCCCTTGTCTTGGCGCATGGCCACGGGGGTGCCTGTGCGCCAATGTCCAAGGTCATCCGCTTCATGCTCTCTTGATGATTCCTCTGAGTACTGTCACCTGCTAGTCGGTGAATCGGGACTGGCACGTCTAGGAGCCGTCTTTGGGGGTCATGCAGCCGTTGCATCAATTAGAGCGTTTAAGCGCTTCGATTGCAGAGGCTATGCGACTACTGCCATTATGGCTCATAATGACATTTGGGAAAGGTCGCATTGCAGCGCGTTGGAGCAAGGGCACGTGTCGCTGTCATTATGGCAGCAAGATCTTTCAATTTGCTGAGGACTGGTTATATAAACGCTGCGTCCATGTCTTCTTCTTGATGTTCCTTTCGCTTGGGGTGCTCTTTTGCTTCTTGATTTGAGTGCGGTCCATTCAGCATTACCGTACCGTCTTCCTGGCGCTTTTGTAGATGGCTCACCACGGTGCTGTTGGCGTCCTCGTTCCCGTTGCTTCATCGTCAAAGGTACTGCTTTCTTCCACCACTGTGCTTTCGACAAAAGGGAGTAGCAACGATGACCGGTCATCATAAGAGATCGAGGCCACCCTAATAGAGAGCACTGTTGTTGGTGGTGCTGAGTTCCGCCTAGCTGCTCAGGCTTTGGAGGGGCCTCTTGGCCTTGAATTCGTTGGATCCTCTCGTCCTCCTGACCGCTAGGTAAGACTTCTTGCTTTTTGCACCTGTGTTTCTCGGTGGCTCTTTAGCCTATTTGACTGGTTCCTCTCCTTGGTTGCTATAGGGGGTGCACCGCAGGTTGAAGAGGAACGTCTGCTCCCTAGAGCAGCAGGTGGCCCGCCTTTCACGCAACCGCGTTGGTAGAGAGGAGATGGAAAGAAGGGTCGATGCTATTGTCGGAGAGACGCTTCAAAGTCAGGAGCAAGCCAACTATTTTAACCAGGCGTTGTCTGAGTCTGAGGCTAGAGCGAAAAGGCTCTTGAAGGCCCATGCCCATGCCTTGGCCCGGATTGCTACCCTCAAGGACGAGTCTCGGGTGAGGCAGCTGCAAATCATCAACCTGATGGGCGCGTGTGCTGATCGGGAGAGGGAATTGGTGTCCAGGTTCCATCCGGAGGAGGTGGCCCCGTTGCTGAGTGGGCAGTTATAGGATGGCGATTGCTTCGGCCATCACATAGTCTCTCTTGCCACTCCAGACTTCCCCGTTGGTTACCTCGACGTGAGGAACTCCGGAGCCAGATGCCGAAAGGATCTCATCATTCTTCTAGAGGAACCATACCCTTTTGGGGGCAATGATTCCGGGTAGCTTATATGTGTATGTCGTACTCTCTTTTTGTTCTGGGTCCGTCAGATACTACCATTGTACGGCTGTAATTTTTAATGAAATGGTCTAGTAACGCTGATTGTTGTTATTCTATTTTCCCCGCATGTCAAGCTCCTTCACCCAACTTTGCTTCAATAATCATTGAATGTCATGCGCAGTCGGTTGTGATGTTGCCTTTTTGTTGCTCAATTGCAATCGTCCTGGTCGTGCGTGTGATGGACCAAAAATTCTACCGAAAATCCGGCAGAATTCCATCTATAAAATGGACGTCTGCCAAATACAAAACTCGTACAAAATCTTGTACAGAATCCATAGCATACATACAATATAAACTCAAGATCCCAATAGCAACAACAAACACACGGATGGCACCATCGTCGTAACTTTGGTACAACGCTGGCTCAAAAAGGACGCCAGCTAGGAACCCATTTTTACAACCATAAAAGATACCTGTGGAAGCTACTACATCCATCAATGAATAGCGGAAATTATCTATACATCCTTCATCATTATGACATACATATACATAACCATATGTATTAAAATAATTATTACAATATCCATGCCTTATACAAAATAACAAAACTAAGTCCTTGAAAGCTTTCTAATCCATATTAGCTGCCTATCCTGCGCTTACAGCCTATTTGGACTCGTCAGGAATAATGGCTTGCCCATCTAGAGGGAAAGAGAAGTAAGGATGAGCTAACAGTTCAGCAAGTGCATTATAATCAAAAATAGTAGACACATAAGCGAAAATAAGGGAAAGAGAAATAATCAGGAAGGATGTGCATAAATGGGAACATGATCAAATATACTTTGGAATGCAATTTACTTCTCTTTGTGATATACTTTGTGCATGATCATTCATTTTTGCGGATCAAGGTCAGTAAGCCTTACTAACTAAAGGTGCGGGAGAACGAGGAAAGGATAATGATGCCCCACATGATCTGAGGTCACAAGCTTCTATTATCGACTCAGACGCGGGCCATCTACATATCATGTCTGTAAACGGGCCACAAGGCCCCCACAAGATTTCTCCCGAGGCCCAGTGGCAGTCATTGTCTTTCCATAGTAATATCCAAAGACTTGCTAAGAGTATTACTTGCTAAAATATGCGGCCAGAATAATTCTTGAGTCTCTACTGTAATACTATTGGTAGGCCAATGGGTACTACCTCTATATCACAATTCTATGGTTCTAGTTTCAATGGTTCTTATTCATTTGAAGGAAAATCCACCACAATTCAATTCACAATATCTTAATCTGGGAGAACGATTTGATCACATTTCACATTGTAGACTTCTCTCCGATTACATATACGATTATTATCTTTCTTTCTGATTTAAGTCTTTTCACAAGTCCATTTGGATGCATGGATGTCACAATGCATAGGAAATATTATAATTCTTTACCACATTAGGCAATTATCACTTTTGAGGTCTCCGGAACACATTTCTTTATAAACGGAGCACAAACACATATTTTCAGGGCTTACAATTGAACTTATAGGATTAGACATAACTTATATAACAATTAATTACAATAGAAGTATATAAAATTCACAGTTAGGCTCAGGTGAACAGTAACAGTGTCAATTTAGAGCATCTGGATGTCGCGAACGGGTCGATACTTGTGAGATTAGACGCCCAACTGACATATATGCATAATTGGAACATAGTGATTTATATTTTGGAGTCAATTTAAAATATAATGGAAGGAAAGTGAGAAAATCCCAAGTCGGGCGCGATTAGGGTTTGGCGAAGCCAAACCGGACCAAACGGGAGGGGAATTGGACAATAAACCATAAAAATTTTAGGTATTAATCATGGGTCACATATTTTTCACAATTTGGGTGGGTATCGGAACGATAATATTCGATGAAAAATGAATAAAAATTGAAAGAAGAGATAAAAAGGGACGGGAGGACTTGCCTCGACTTGAACTACAAGCTTTATAACTAGTTCTCGGGTGGATTCAGACTCTAAGGCTTTGATCTCCTCTTTTCTCTCTCTAGCCTTCGCTCTCTCTCTCTCTATTGCTCAGAAAACGGCCGAAAATGGCTTAAGACGAAACCCCCACGCATTCAAATACCCCGACTGGTGCACTGTTCTACCAATACTGCGGCTCGAGCGCTCGTCGAGCGCCCTTCGAGCGAGGCATTCTGCCAAACCCGCCCAGCCAGCGCTCGAGCGGCCATCGAGCGCTGCCTTTCTGTTATATCCGCCCAGGCCTCACCTCGGGTGCTGACGTTCTACTATACGCGCCCGAGTAGTGCCTCGGGCAATCATCAAGCGCCGAGCACAAATCCCTCTATTTTGTTTCCGATCTTAATTTTTCTCACATTTTAAGCACAATTTTGATTATTATCATATTAATTTCCTTCTAATTATGGCGTTTTGGAACCGGAACCTCATAGTGTGGGTTGCTATGGCCCGAATGGAGAGATGGATATCGCCGCTAGGACCGTCATTGGATCCCACCCCGTGCCCTTGGTGTCGGAGGCCTTTTGGTGCTGAAGGGATCATCGAGTCCGCAGGGACTGGCGAGGCGCCTTCTTCAGCGTTCGCTTGAGAGAGGGTCTCAGTGTCACGTCCAATTCTATCTCCTTTGGTTGGCAGTTCGGCTAGGTATGCTAGACCTTCTAGTTGCCGTTTTTCTTTTGACAAGTGCTGGCATCGATGGGCCCTTGGGCCGTCCTTACGTGCCTAGGGCAAGCTGGTAGCTTCGCTGCTCCTTCGAGCAATTCTTGCCTCATTTTTTTTTGGGCGCCGAAGCCCTCTTGTACTCGTCCTCCCTAGAGGATGTCGTGACACAGCAATGGGTGAGCCTCGCTCAGGGTGACGAGTTTTTAGGCCACAGCCACCTGGCTTTAGCGGGGTCGTAGGTCGTCACCTACATGTTGCCACTTTGGCGCTCTTTCCTATCAGGAGGACGTCGTTGCTCGCATGCATCTGAATCTAGCCCGCCGACCGTCGTCGACTGAGGGTACTCTCTCCGTTAGAGGGAGGTCATTGCACACCTGTTGTAGAAGTTTCCTAAGGTTTTAGTGGCCGCTCGGTTAAGAGCTCCAAGTGCCCCCCGGCCTGAGTGTTCAACCGCAAATGGGCCACTCGGTGATGGGGCCAAGGTTCAAATTTGACCGTCTATGGGCCGCTCGGTTTGAGACCAAGGTTTTGCAACAGGTGAACGTGAATTCACTTGAGTTAGAGGCAGTCTAGGTCGTTTGATATAATGAGATAATATACAATCATTTGCATGAGTAGGTAAAATGATTATTTTACCTATAATAGCGTGGTTCAAGCAAGCAGTATGATGCATGCAAGGCTTATCTGGATTCGGTGTGGAATCGTCGTTGGTGCTTTGCGGTGGACGGCATGCTGTGCACTTGGGACCGGTTTGCCGTCCCGGGAGCACGGTTGGTGTAGAGGGTCGTCGAGGCACTTTGACTGGCGCTTTAGCCTACAGCCTCTATGCTCCGTGCGATGTGGTCCTCCAGCATCTACTGGCCGGGTAGTGCCTTGCTGCCATGCTAGGTGGTCCAACGGCCAGTGGCTTGAGTTCCGTTGTTGGCCAATATGGCCTCGGATACCCCGGACTGGTATGGTGCTTGGCCAAACAATGCCTGTAGTGATGCAATGGGTAGTGGGTCAAAAATGTCGAGTCCCCATTGTGAATACCACGATAGCTTCTACGGGATTTGCTGTTATGCAACGGACCGACCAGAGGTGTTGCCATTTTGGGCTTTCACTCCATATCTCGTTGCTAGGTCGGCCCTTTGGCTGGTGCTGGTTCTTGGCAATCAGGGTAGTTTGGGTTCTAAGACTGTCAAGCCGACTGGTCCTTTGATGATGCTGATTTTCTCCGTTTGCCTTGAAGCTCTAAGCATATCCTCCAATATCTGAATCGTCTGCTCAGATTGGCCATCAGCCTGGGGATGATAAGTCGTACTAAGTTTCAGATTCGTCCCTAACTCTTGATGCAAGCTCTCCCAAAATTTAGAGACGAACCGTGGATCACGATTGGACACAATAGATATTGACACACCTTGCAACCTAATGATCTCGCTAATGTACTGCTGTGCAAGACGATCACGGGAATACGTAGTCTAAATGGCTGTAAAATGGGTAGATTTCATCAGCCGATCTACAATGAACCAGATTGCATCATGGTTCTTCGGAGTCCTGGGCAACTCATATACAAAATTCATCGAAATGTCTTCCCACTTCTAACTGGGGACGGGCAAGAGCTGCAGTAATCCAGAAGGCTTCCTCCTTTCAGCCTTCAACTGTTGACAGATAAGACATCGACCCACAAAGGCAACAATCTCTCTCCACATGTTCCTTCACTAAAATATTTTCCTCAAGTCTTGGTACATATTGTTTATTTTGGGGTGAATCGTGTACCGAGTCTTGTATGCCTGTTTCATGATCTCTTCCTTCAAATTCTTATCATTTGGTACACAAAGTTACTCCCAGAATCTCAGAATCCCATCTGCACATACATTAAAATCAATTCGGGAATCTCTACCATGATCGCCAACAATGTCCATAAAAAACGGGTCATTCATTTGCCCTTCCTTGATCCTTTAGAGGATCTCGGGCTGCACCTACAAAAAGAATAACATCATCCTATTGCCTTTCACATAGCGCTAGATGTGACAAGACTTCAGATAGTCCAGCATCTCCATCTGCTTAATCTGCATCGTCGCCACCAAATAAGTTCGGCTTCTCAGGGCATCCGCGACCACATTCGCTTTCCTCGATCAATACTGGATCTCACAATTATAATACTTGAGGAACTCAATTCATCGCCGCTGCCTCATATTCAGTTTCTTCTATGAAAACAAATACTTGAGGTTTTTGTGGTTGGAGTACACTAGAAATTTTTCACCGTACAAATAGCGCCTCTAAATCTTCAATGCAGAAACCACAGTGGCTAACTCCAAATCATCGGTTAGGTAGTTCTTCTCGTGGGTCTTCAACTATCGAGACCCATAAGCAACCACCTTACCATTCTACATGAGGATACAACTGAGCCCTACTTTAGAGGCATCGCAATACACCTCGAACCCCCCAGAATTATCAGGAAGAGTTAGAATTGGGGTAGACGTCAACAGATCCTTCAACTCTTGGAAGCTTCGGCACACTCTTCAGTCCAATCAAAGCTCGCTTCCTTCTTCGTCAAACGGGTGAGAGGTAAAATAATCTAAGAGAAATTCTCCACAAAATGGTGGTAGCACCCGGCCACCCCCAAGAAGCTTTGGACCTCCAACTAATCACCGCCTCAACTTTCCTCGGGTCCACCGAGATGCCTCCATTAGAAATGACGTGGCCTAAGAATACTACCTCATTGAGCCAAAACTCACACTTCCTCAACTTCGTGAACAGCTGATGCTCCCGAAGGGTCTAAAGCACGATTCTCAAGTGCCCTTCGTGCTCGGTACAATCCTTGGACTAAATCAAGATGTCGTTGATGAAAACCACAACAAACTTATTCAAGTACGGATGGAAGACCTGATTCATCAGATTCATAAACACGGCTGGTGCATTAGTCAATCCGAACGGAATCACAAGGAATTCATAATGACCATATTTTGTCCGGAAAGCCGTCTTTGCTACATCCTCCTACTTGATGCGAAGCTGATGATATCCCGACTGAAGATCGATCTTAGAGAACATTCAGGTCCCCCGTAACTGATCAAAGAGATTATCGATCCGTGGCAACGAATAATTGTTCTTAATTGTGATCTTGTTCAGTTCGCGATAGTCTATGCACCCCATGGTGAAACACTGGGTCTAATAAAACCCATATCGAGTAAATCCTGAAACTGTTGTTTCAACTCTTTTAGCTCAGCAGGGATCATACGATAGGGGGTCCTCAATATAGGTGCCAATCCTGGCACAATATCAATCTCAAACTCAATTTCACGGTGTTGCGGTAGGGCAGACAACTTGTCGGGAAATACATCTTCGAACTCGCATACAACCGGAATGTCCTTCACGAACAACTCCCGACTATCCATAGACTAATATAAGCTAGAAAGGCTTCACACTCACTCTGCAATAAATGGCGAGCCTAGAGAGTAGAAATAAAACTAGATGCCTTCATTCTTCGAACTCCCTGAACATGAAAATGTTCATATTTCGGGATAGCAAAGTCCACCATCTTGTGGAAACAGTCAATAGTTGCTTGATATTTAGACAACCAATCTATGTCTAAAATGACATCAAAATCACACATATCTAGGAGGATCAAATCAATAACTAAAAACAACCCATTCACCTCCACAATGCATCCCGAGTAGGAGACATCGGTCATAATAGAAGATCCTGTGGATATGGATATGACTAGAGAGAAACCAAGGGTCACGGGAGAGGGTGCAACATAACAGGCCAAACGAGGAAAAATAAACGAATGTGTGGACCGAGAATCGAAAAGCACTAAATACGAAATATCACAAATAGGGAGTATACCTTCCACTACGTTGTTTGATGCCTTGGCCTCACTGGCGGATATTGCAAAAGCTTTTCCTTGTACCACAAGCTTCGGAGTATGGGCCTTGTATGGATGAGGGCATTCTTTAGCCCTATGCCTCTTTTGACCACAATTGAAACAGGTACCCGTTAGCTTGAAACAAGGTCTACCTCCATGTATCTTCCCGCAATGCTGACATGGGCCTACTAAAGCTTGAGACGATGCCGAGGTCTGACCACTCTTTTTACCCGAATCTGACTGCTTAGACTTCTTGAACGGCTTCCCCGAACTAGCTCTAGAACTAGCACTGACCCCACTCTTGCTCAACGACCGTTTCTTATAGAACTCCTCATTTGCGAGCTCTTGTTCGTGGATCAAGGCACGATCTAATACATCGGCATAGGTCATCAGCTTGAGGGTTGTCAACTGCTTGCAGATATCATCTCGCAAGCCCTGCAGAAACTTTCTCGTCTTCCTCTTCTCATCCTCTACCATGTACGAAATGAACTGTGATAATTTAGTAAACTTGGCGTTATATTTGGCCACGGTCCGACTTCCCTGCCTCAATCGGATGAACTCCTCTTCCTTTTGAACACGGAGGCCGGAATAGAAGTACTTATCCAGAAATGCCTCCTCAAACATCTGCCAGGTGATCTCATCCTCAGGCACTCCCAACGCCCTTTTCTTCATCATCCACCAATGATGCGCCTCACTCTCCAACCAGTAAAATGCAAACAAAACCTAATCCTCCTGGGGCACCTGATCACTACGAACACTTTCTTCAAGCTCTCAAACCATGTGTCCGCCTTTATAGGGTCGGGCTCCCCCAGAGATGCAGGAACTCGCTTCTGGATGAAGTGATCATATGTGGATGGTTTCAGATTAATAGGGGCCTAAACGGGAGCCGGAGCAGGGATAGGGGCAAGAATTTGCTGCTCCATACTCTCCATGATGTTCGTCATACGCCCTGACAAATTCAAGTACTCGGCCTCCCGATCTCGGGACCGGCCACGTCCACGAGAGCTTCCACGTCTAGGCGGCATGCTTGACTTCAAAAGACACCTCTGAAATAAGAACAATTACGGGTTAGTTAAAAGATCAAACCCTAATTACGCCATTATTATTTTCGCAATTAAATAAAACTACCGTCCCATATTAACCCTAGTCTAGGTTACGCAAGCTAGAGTAACTAGAGCTATCTATCCTAACTTGGTCCTTCTTTATCTACGTTCACTTATTCAATCTTAATTTATACTATTCTAAGCTTCTGCATAAGATTCAGATCAATCCTAAGGCATCCCTTTCTCTGATACCAATTGTGACGGACCGAAAATTCTACCGAAAATCAAATAGAGTTCTGTCTATAAAACGGATATCCGTCAAATACAAAATCTGTACAAAACCCTGTACAAAATCCATAGCATACATACAACATAAATACAGGATCCCAATCGCCACAACAAACACACGGGTGGCACTGTCGTCGTAACTTCAGTACGACGCCGGCTCAGAAAGGATGCCAGCTAGGAACTCATTTTTACAACTTTAAAAGATACTTATAGAAGCTACTACATCTATCAATGAACAACGGAAACTATCTATACATCCATCATCATCATGACATACATATACATAACCATAACCATCAAAATAATTATTACAATATCCATGCCTTATACAAAATAACAAAACTAAGTCCTTGAAATCTCTCCAATCCGTATCAGCTGCCTATCCTATGCTTATAGCCTATTTGGACTCGTCGGGCATAATGGCTTGCTTATCTGGAAGGAAAAAGAAGTAAGGGTGAGCTGACAATTCAACAAGTGCATTATAATCAAAAGTGGTAGACATATAAGCGAAGATAAGGGAAAGTGAAGTAATCAGGAAAGAGATGCATAAATGGGAATATGATCAAATATGCTTTGAATGCAATTTACTTCTCTTTGGGATATATTTTATGCATGATTGTTCAACTTTGCAAATCAAGGTCAGTAAGCCTTATTAACTAAAGGTGTGGGAGAACGATGAAATGATAATGATACCTCACATGATTTGAGGTCACAAGCTCCTATTATTGACTTAGAGGTGAGCTATCTACATATCATGCCTGCAGACGGGCCACAAGACCCCCACGAGATTTTCTCCGAGACCCAGAAGTAGTCCTTGTTCTTCCACAGTAATATCCAAAGGCTTGCCAAGAGTATTGCCCACTAAAATACGCGGTCAGGA
The DNA here is from genome assembly GCA_033239525.1 of Nepenthes gracilis. Classification (NCBI taxonomy): domain Eukaryota; kingdom Viridiplantae; phylum Streptophyta; class Magnoliopsida; order Caryophyllales; family Nepenthaceae; genus Nepenthes; species Nepenthes gracilis. The sequence continues at coordinate 8,392,901 of BSYO01000007.1, read as the reverse complement.
TAATCCTTAAGTTTCTACTGTAATGCTATTAGCAGGCCAAGGGGTATTACTTCTATATCACAATTCTATGGTCCTAGTTTCAAAGGTTCTTATTCATTTAAGGGATTGTCTACCATAATTCAATTTACAATATCTCCATCCGGGAGTACCATTCGATCATATATCACATTGTGGACTTCCCTCTGATTACATATACGATTGTTATCTTTCTTTCGGATTTAAGTCTTTCCACAAGCTAATTTGGATGCATGGATGTCACAATGCATAAAAAAGATTAGAATTCCTTACCACATTAGGCAATTATTACTTTGGGGTCCTTTGGAATACATTTAATTACAAACGGAGCACAAACACATATATCCGGGGCTTACAATTGAACATATAGAATTAGACATAACTTATATAACAATTAATTACGATGGAAGCATGTAAAATTCACAATTAGGCTCGAGTGAACAATAACAGTGTCAATTTAGAGCATCTGAACGTTGCGAACGGATCGACACTTGTGAGATCGGACGTCCAGCCGACATATATGCATAATTGGAACATGGTGATTCATATTTTGGAGTCATTTTAACATATAATCGAAGGGAAGGGGGGAAATCCCAAATCGGGCGCGGTTAGGGTTTAGCGAAGCCAAATCGGGCCAAAAGGGAGGAGAATCGGACAATAAACCATTAAAACTTTAGGTACTAATCATGGGTCATATATTTTTCACAATTTGGGTGGGTATTGGAACGATAATACCCAATGAAAAACGAATAAAAATTGAAAGAGGAGATAAAAAGGGTACAATAGCACTTGTTTCGACCCGAACTACATTCTTTATAACTAGCTCTTGGACGGATTCGAACTCCAATGCTTCAATCCCCTTTCTCTCTTTACCCTTCTCTCTCTCTCTCTCTCTCTCTTAATTTCTCAGGAAATAGCCAAAAATGGCCTTAGACAAAACCCTCACGCGTTTAAATACCCCAACTGGCGCTCGAGCACCAATTGGGCTGTAATCAGGCGCACTGTTCAACCAACGTCGTGCCTTGAGCTCTCGTCGAGCTTCCTTCAAGCTCTCGTCGAGCGCCCTTTGAGCGAGGCATTCTGCTAAACGCGCCTAGCCGGTGCTCGAGTGGCTATCGAGCGTGGCCCTTCTGTTATATCTGCTCGGCCTCGCCTCAGGCGCCTCTCAGGCACTGAGGTTCTGCTATTCGCGCTCGAGTGGTACCTCGGGCAATCATCAAGCGCCAAGCACAAATCCTTCTATTTTGCTTCCGGTCTTAATTTTTCCCACATTTTAAACCTAATTTTGATTATTATCATTTTAATTACCATCTAATTATGGCGTTTTGGAACCGGAACTTCACAGTGCATGTTGCCATGGCCCGGATGGAGAGATGGATGTCGCTGCTAGGACCGTCACGGGATCCCACTCCACGCCCTTGGTGTTGGAGGCCTTTTGGGGCTGAAGGGATCATCGGATCCGCAGGGACTGGCGAGGCGCCTTCTTCAGCGCCTGCTTGAGAGAGGGTCTCAATGTCACGTCCAATTCTTTCTCCTTTGGTTTGCAATTTAGCTAGGTACCCCAACCTTCCAACTGCCTTTTTTTTTTTGACAAGTGCTGGCATCGATGGGCCTTGGGGTTGAAGAACTTCATTAGGAGGGCTGCCTGACTCTTGCCTCGTCCTGAGGGAGCCCCCGAGACGGTTATCGATCACTCTCTTGGCCGGCTAATGACTCCGTCCTTACGTGCCTAGAGCAAGCTGGTAGCTTTGCTACTTCTTCGGGCGATTCTTGCCTCATATTTTTTTGGGCACTGTAGCCCTCTCGTACTTGTCCTCCCTAGAGGATGTCGTGACACGGTAATGGGTGAGCCTCGCTCAGGGTGACGAGTTTTTAGGCCATAGCCACCTGGCTCTAGCGGGATCGTAGGTCGTCGCTCACATGCTGCCACTTTGGCGCTCTTTCCTATCAAGAGGACGTCGTTGTTCGCATGCATCTAAACCTAGCCCGCCAACTGTCGTCGACTGAGGGTGCTCTCTCCGTTAGAGGGAGGTCATTGCACACCTGCTGTAGAAGTCTCCTAAGGTTTTAGTGGCCGCTTGGTTAAGAGCTCCAAGAGCCCCCTGGGCCTAAGTGTTCAACCGCAAATGGGCCACTCGGTGATGGGGCCAAGGTTCAAATTTGACCGTCTATGGGCCGCTCGGTTTGAGACCGAGGTTTTGCAACAGGTGAATGTTAATTCACTTTACTTAGGGACAGTCTAGGTCGTTTGATATAATCAGATAATATATAAGCATTTGCATGAGTAGGTAAAATGATTATTCTACCTATAATAGCGTGGTTCAAGTAAGCAGTATGATGCATGCTAGACTTATCTGGATTCGGTGTGGAATCGTTGTTGGTGTTTTGCGGTGAACGGCGTGCTATGCACTTAGAACTGGTTCGCCATCCCGGGAGCACGGTCGGTGTAGAGGGTCGTCAAGGCACTTTGACTGGCGCTTTGACCTACGGCTTCTATGCTTAGTGGGATGTGGCCCTCCACCATGGACTAGCCGGCAATGCAATGGGTAGTAGGCCGAAAATGTCGAGCCCCCATTGTGAGAACCACGATAGCTTCTACGGGATTTGCTGTTATGCAACGGACCGACCAGAGGTGTTGCCACTTTGGGCTTTCACTTCATATCTCGTTGCTAGGTCGGCCCTCTGGCTGGTGCTAGATCCTGGCAATCGGGGCAGTCTGGGTTCTAAGACCGTCAGGTCGATTGGTCCTCTGAGGATGCCGATTTTCTCCGATTGCCTTGAAGTTGAACGACGAAGCCTCCAGCGTTGTGTCTTCAGCCGAGTGCGAATGGTCTGGAGGAGGGAACCTGGCCGGGCACCTGGCGCCTGTTCGTTCTGAGCTGGTCGCCTTTCGTTATGGTAACCCGAATAGGGGTCGTCGCCATGGGAGGTAATGTCTTCGGCTAATGTGCTGACTAGAGTACGGGTATTGACCGCGTTTGTTTAGCTAGTGAGTAGTGGTTAGAATTCTTAGTCGTTTTTTACAGACAGCGTCAATGATACGTCCCTGGTTCTCAAGCTGTGGTACTGATTAAAGAGTCTCCCAACCTTCCGCCTGTTGGTCGATTGGAGCGGGTTCGGTTTCCGTCACTATTAACCTGGAACATGTGCACTATAAACTACAAATAAGAGGTCAAAGGATTGGCGGGATTGACTCTCTAATTTATTCTCTGGACGCTTAAGTCGAAATCTTTCTCGAGAAATGGAAAGACGTACGGAGGATGTTAGAAGATATAGAATTGCATGAGAATGGGGGTTGTAAGAGGAGGACTAACTCCTGTTGGCGCGCCTGGCTAGGGGGCTATTTAAAGATGCGTCCGACTGAGAGGAGGCTCACTATGGACGCACTTGGTAGGGAGTGGCTCACTCGATGAAGGACTGGGCTCCTGTTGGCGCGCCCGGCTGAGGGGCAGCTTGAATGTGCACCCGACTGAGCGGCGGCTCATTGAGTATGTGAGAGAGTTGTACTGGAAAGGAGGGATTGGCTTTTTACGGACACTTGAGTCTTGTCCGTGGGTGTTTACCCACTAAAGGTCGCCTCATTTCGGGCAACGCTCTCCCTTGAGAGTTGCTTTCAGGAGGGCGTCATTGCTCTTGACCCTGTCCTTTCGTGGGTTGTTCTCTCCTTTTTAGGATATGCCTTTTACCCAAAGTCCTCCTCCCCGTGAAGGGTGAAGGAGTTTATAATACTTTGTGAATGAAACTTTGGCGCCAAGGTAGTTGATAGGTGTCCCACCGGGATTCACTGGTTGTTAGGGACATTAATGGGAGTTATGGTGTCAAACGTTGCCTTGTTGTGATAAGGTGGCCGTAAGTGGTCCCCTAGTGCAGTCGTCAGATGGCTTTAGGCAACGCTCTGCGTGCGTGTGCTTTGACCGCTTTGCTGGCTGCCTGCCTAAGGGCCTTTCAGATTGGCTAGCCTTGCTGCATTGTCGGCTGAGTTGCTAATGCTTGTCTCCTTGGACTCATCGCTTAATGGGCCTTGCTCTGGTCACTACTATGACTTTTGGGTTGGGCCGGATGAATCTCCTCACTGAGGCTGGACTTGACGCTTGCTAACCTCGTCATATCCACGTTTCGGCTTGGATTGATGCCAGCCTAGGATGTTATTGGACCCATCACTTTGCATAAAATTGGTTTTGTTATGTGTTTACTTTGATGAAGTTACAATTCATGAGGGCCATTTTGTTTGCACTCTATTCCTTTTTGGCGTGTAGCAAAGTTTTTGTGCTGTTTGGACGTTAGGATCCTAAATACTTCCCTTTTCTTATGTTTTCTTGCACATATATTAATCAATCCGTTAATATCCAAACAAAATTGTTAATTTGAGACAATAATTGCTTTAGCATGGTTACTTATGAAAAAATGACGTGGCATTGAGGTGATAAGGTAAATGAAACAGGAAAATTGACTGATTTGGCATTTTAATTATTGTTTGTCTTTATCGTTTGTTTCTTCTAGTGGAAGACCAAGTGGGGTGGACTTCAGTGGGAGCATGAGATTGTGGCATCAATGTGTCATTGTATAAGGATTGACTGCCATGAGTAGTAGGATATAATTCGTTTTCTTTTCTTAACTCAACAGCTCTATCTGTCGATGTATTGGAACTCTCTTTTAAGACAATTGTTTGGTTTGTGACATATGGAAAAAATCACAAGTTAGAGCCATGTGTGGTGGATAGGATTTACCAATCCCTTGATGTTTTCCTCATGCTATTTCATTTTTGAAATTATATCCACTGATTTGAAAATCAGTTTCTTCTAATCTTTTGTTTCTATGATCTGACCAGGTGGATGGGTTGGCTATTTCTCATATGATACAGTGCGATATGTGGAGAAAAAGAAGCTACCATTTTCAAGTGCCCCTGTGGATGATAGGAGCCTTCCAGATGTTCATCTGGGCCTGTATGATGACGTTATCGTGTTTGATAATGTGGAAAAGGTACCATTTTAGTGAAGTATCTTTAGGTTTGTCACTAGGTTATATTAGTCAGACTTCCATGTTACAGAATTATATTTATAAATTGACACATCCAGTGTTGTGAAAGGCATGAGGCGCATTGAGGCACAAATGGTCCCTAGGCCCTAGGCGTGAGACGCAAGGCATAGGCGCTAACTTGATTGAATCAAGGTGCACATCTATAAAACATGTGTAGAAGATTCTTTTGTAATATAATTCCAATTGCTCAAATTAATAATAGAGTAAGTAGTTAAGTATTGAAACACATGCTAGATAATAATCATAAACTCCTAGTTTAATTAAGCTTAGTAATACAAATATTTAGTAATTACTAAGTATATATCACTATAAGTAGACAAAAATATAACTAATAAATTTGACATAATATTTACAAGTTAGTCATAACATATAGTATCCAACTAATACTCATCATTATCGTCAATTGAAGTTTATCTTCTTCCTCTTTATTAGACTTATGGCAACCAATGTCTTCTTTTTATTAGTTTCCTCTAAGTCTGCATTTTTTCCCTCTATAAGCTCCAATGGAGTACTTTTCGAAACGCCTGTCGAAGATGATGAAGCATTTCCTCTTAATAAGACATTTGTATCAATTTTTAATTTAGTATAATGTGTAAAATTATTGACCCCAACAATAGTAGTAATAGAACCTCATGTCAAAGAATTATCTTCAAATACAAATTTATTATCCTTATTAAAGTTTTCATTCATTATTCTAATTATTCACTCTTTACTTCCATCAATGTCATTCAAAAGAATATGGTCAATATTATCACACCTATTGTATCAATGCTTTAATATTTGATTGTATTTTATAAATACTAAATCATTTAAATGTTAATTTGCCAATCTATTTCTTCGCATACTGTGAAGCTCCAAGAAGTAAATCAATAAGAAAATATATGAATTATCTTATAATTAATTATTTCGATTGGATGTCTATTTTAAATAACTAATTAGTAAGTACTTGCTATAATACATTGTAATTTTCATCACAACCAGTGGTACTACATATGAGACTGAGAATTCTTATAGCAAATTTTTGCAAGTTTGAGTTTGAAGATCCATATGAACTTCACCATTCAGCTATTCGTTGAAAAATTATAGATACCTTTAATTTTGAGAAAAAAAAAAACAATTAAACTAAACGAATTATATAAAAAATAACTTATTTACTCCGTGCTTTTTCTTCGTTCGCCTTGTAGCCGTGTTCATCCCAAACAGACTTTGAGCTCTTTTATAAATTGTCAACTTGTCAGTAATTTTATCTTATAATTCTATGCCTGGAACAAGCCTTTGTATATATTTGTATAAACCTGTGATGATCTCTTCATCTTGTTCAATGTTGTGATTTGAATAAAAAAATTCTAGTTTCAAAACATGGCCAAACATATGGAAAGAGCGATGCAGTTGACAATCCTATCTTTCATCAATCATTTCAAAGGCCTTTGCATATTTTTCCACTCTCTCATCAAAAGACTTAGCAATAGCTTCTTTAGCCCTATCCATAGCTTCATATATGTAGCCCATAATAGGTTTCTTCCCACCATCAATTAATCACAGAATATTAGTAAGAGGACTAGTCACTTTCAAGGTGTAGACAATATTTTTCTAAAGGACATCAAAACAATGCTTGTTGCCCTTTTTCCTGCTTGCTCTTTTGCCCATTTGTCAGTTGTCAACGCTTTTGAAGTGAATATTTTTCTTAAGTTGTTTTGTTGCAGTTCTATTGATCGAAGAATAATAAAGGTAGTTGTGAATCTTGTAATAATTGGTCTAATCAATTCAATTTGCCCCATGAATTTCCTCATTATGTTAACTATTCCTATACGATTATATATAAAATTATTCAAAAACACTGTGTTTCTCAATGTTAATTGAATTTTGGGAATCTTTTTACTATCCTCTAACATCCAATCAATGCATTGAGTAGCACAAGGTGTGCAATACAAATGCCATCCCTTTCTTTTAGTAATTTTATATTGTTAGTGTATAATACTAATATATGCATATTATATTACTATGTAACAACTTTTTGTAAAAACACTAACTTGCTATAATGTAATTTGAAGCATTATCTATTAACACTTGAACCACATTTGCTCCACCAATTTCCTCCACAATATCACCATGTATTTTAAATAGTAGTTCTCTACAACTCACAATATTAGAAGTATCAGTGGATTTAATAAACAATGACCCCATTGGAGAATTTACTAAAGAGTTTATTATATTTCTTTCTTCCATTGAATCATGCTAGCCATCCGATTGAACTGAACAACCATATTTTGCCCATTCCTCCTTATGGGCTTGGTCATGTTTTTAGTTTGATCAACTTTCTTCCTATGTAAAGATACTCTCACCATATGATAACTAAGTAGTTTCAAATAATGGCCATATTGTCCTTTGGATTCAATAGCCATTGTAAAACTTTCATAACATGCCGCATTAAATGGGATCCCAATATCATACATTCACCTGCCCATATCTCTACAAGTTTTCTTTCTTAGTTCTTTATTATATGTTTCATTGATAGTTATTTGCTTGAACTTTTCATCATTTCTTTTTTGGACTACTTTTTTTTGTATTAAATGTAAAGTAGATATCTATGGGACCCTTTTAATTTGGCTTCTTTTGTGGGATATTGTGGGATTAGAGATTGAATAGTTTTGCTACTACTTCCACTGCTTAAACCTCTTTTAGTGTCAGAATTAATTTAATCAAATTTATCTTCTCTACTTTCACCATAATCATCAATCCCATTAAAATCTGGCAACAATTCATTTATAGCTTTCTTATCTGTTTTTCTACTCATATATTCTCTAATTTCCTTATAAACATGCTTAGGATATTTAATACATTTTGTTGTATTTCCACAAAAATTATAGACTAAATTATTTATACTATTATGCTTCACCAAATTTGCATATTTCCATACAGAATCTTTTCTATTCGGGCGCACACGAGTGAGAGAGAGACAGAGAGCCGCGCTCAAAGAGAGAGCAGTGAGAGAGAGAGAGAGAGAGGAGCGTGAGAGAGAGAGCTTGAGTGCTCTCGAGAGAGAGATACCTGGATGAGAGAGCTTTTATAGCTTGCCACCCAACTTTGATAGAAGGAAAGAGAGTATGTTAATTTAGGCTTAATTTAATTTTTTTTAACAAATATGGGCCTTGCACCTAGGCCCACGAGATGTGCACCTTGCGCTCACGCATGTGCCTCATGGTTTGTGCCTCACCTGGCATTTGCTAGGCGCACATCCGTGTGCCTTGGAACTAGGTGTGCTACACGCCTTTGACAACCTTGGACACATCAATCATTTGATGACTTGCATCCTTCATCTTCTGATGGGGTTTGATGACTTACATTGCCCCAAAACTTCTGGTGCTGAACTATGGAAAGAGATGAGTAGTATATAGAAGTAATGCAAGGTAGAATTTGAATCAATCGGATGCTCCTTTGATATTCCTAACTTTCAGATAAAATTTGTGAAGTGTCATGGATTCTTTTATTGATATCATTTACGTTTTGGATGTCACCCCCCGAAAAGGAAAACATGCGAGTGTGAAAGAGCAATATGAGGAAACGAAGTTCAGACCTCTTAAAGTTTCTCCCACAACCACTGAATCTGATATGTGAGACCGAGAACTCAAACTTTTAATGTCAAGGCAAGATATCATGTTAATTGAGCTTGAGCAGTCTGTTTCTTGGGTGAAGTAGAATATTTTCATCTTTTTTACCCTTTCCCTATAATTGTGATGTTAATTTCTGTGACCTCAGAAAGCATGTGTGATTCACTGGGTTCAACTAGATCGATTTTCTTCTGTTGATGATGCATTTAATGATGGAATGAACCGCTTGGAATCTTTACTTTCTAGGGTGCAAGACATAGTCACGTGAGTTATCATTATAAGCTTCTATTTTAGGCTACTTCCTTCTTGTATGCCTGTGTAGACTGTTGGGTCTTTTCTTGTGAGCTGGGGTTGTTTTTGTGTTTTCAGCCCAAGGCTTCTGTCGGGCTCTATTGAATTACACACCCGGCTATTTGGCCCTTCATTGGATTTATCAAGTATGACAAGTGATGCATACAAGAAGGCCGTCTTGCTGGCTAAGGAGCATATACTGGCTGGTGATATTTTCCAAGTTGTCTTAAGTCAGCGTTTTGAGAAACGGACATTCGCTGACCCATTTGAAGTGTACAGGGCTTTGAGAATTGTTAATCCAAGTCCTTACATGGCTTATCTACAGGTAATGCTTCCTTGACTTGGTATTTTTTTTGTTGGGCAAGTTATTTCTTATTAAAAATGGTGACTGAATTGAACATGGCCATTTATTAGGCTAGAGGATGTATTCTTGTTGCCTCAAGTCCAGAGATTCTGACCCATGTGCGGAGGGTAAGTTATGGAATTTTTCAATGTAATGGTTCTCCTGGCTGGTCTCTTCTTCTACTCTGTTTGCTCGAATAGTTCCTTTAATAATATTGTACAACTCATTCTGCCTTTGTTTGGCAACAATACACAACTTGAATTTTCATTCGGCTATTTTGTGATTCTCGTTATGGCCTCTTATTTTCTGGGTGGGGGATGTGAACCAATTTTGGTGGCATTAACTGGCATTGTTACATTGTAGCTCTATCTTATTGCAGGGGAAGATCACTAATCGGCCTCTTGCTGGGACTATTAGAAGAGGAAAGACCTGGAAAGAAGATGATATGTTGGAAACACAGCTTCTGAATGATGAAAAGCAATGTGCGGAGCACATTATGCTAGTTGATTTGGGAAGGAATGATGTTGGAAAGGTTCTTTCTCTAATCTTCTTCATACTCTGTTTTCTGGTATTAGTTAACTTGTATTCAGAAAATAAAAAATAATAGATGCCCACGATGGGTGTCAATGTTTCAATTTTTTTCTCTCTTGGCTCCTTGTTTCTGTATTTTGTTAAGTTTCCTCCCCCTAAAACATCATAGCCATATATGCCATCAGCATGTCATGGTTGTGATTCTATAATTAATAAAATGGTGTTATGAGCCCCTAGAAAGCTTGATGCAAATAAATGGATTGTTGTTCACTGTATCTAAGGTATATATTCTCATCTAATTCTGGTCACTGTTCTCACAGGTCTCAAAACCTGGATCGGTGAAGGTTGAAAAGCTCATGAATATTGAGCGGTATTCACATGTTATGCATATTAGCTCTACTGTAAGTATCTCTTTTGGAAGCTTTATTAATTATGTACATCCTTGTTCTTTTGCTCTCTTCCTCTCTATTTGAGGGCTCTTCCTCTCTATTTGAGGGCGAAGGTTGGATGCATCTGCTTGGTTGATGCTTACACCTTGGTGCCCTCAGAAATCACCCTATCAAACCCAGAGCCTTTTCAAGGAGGGACAGCTGACCCTCTTGGCCCTTCTAAGCATATGCCTATTAATGCAACAAGGACTCATAGGTGTATAGTTTGATTTGAGAGTGTAGCCCGAGTTTTTGCATTGTCAAGAAACGGATCATTTCTGAGCATGGATAAAAATATTATTATTGGTATTAGTTGTGGTTATATTGTTATGGAATATATTAGACAATACGTATCAATATTTGATTATATTGGACCAAATTTTTTTTTTCTAAAAATTATAAGCAGACAATGCCGTATTAGTCGATACAAAAATTTATTGCGATATTGTTGTAATATTGGAAAATATCAGTCTTGAAGTGCCCTGATACCAAAATATATCGGCTGACATTTGCATCAATGTTGCCTGAGCTTTGATTTTGATGTTGCCATTTTACTTTTTGCAGGTGACAGGAGAGCTGCTTGACCATTTGACTGGTTGGGATGCTTTGCGGGCTGCATTGCCAGTTGGAACAGTTAGTGGCGCACCAAAGGTTGGCCACTGTCCTTAGTGCATTTAACTTTCTCTTTAGTGTTTTTGTCTCTCATATCTGAAAATGTCTTCTGGAATCATCTGAAATTACTTTTGCCAAATTTATTTCTGTGAATGTTTTTTTCATGACTCTTAAAACTGTTTTCTTATGCAAAATCTGCACTTTCAATTCAAGCTTTCCCACTTCAATATGTTGCCTTTTTACTTGACACCATCTCTTCTAATTATCAGACACTTCTATTCATTCATCTAATTCTCATATGACTATTGCAACTGCACATTCAGGTCTTGCATAATTGTTCCTTTTTTGGCATCTGACATAGTCAGAAGTATTTTATGTCGCCAATGCTGAAAGTATTGGTTATTTGTGGCATTGTAGTTGGTCATCTGATGGTCTCCTTTCTGATATAGGGTGGCAAGCTTAATCTATTAGTTTGTTCATAGTGTTTTTTTCCCCCATAATTGAGTTTTAATTTTGCAATAACCACATTCACTATCTGTTGCTTTAGCCGCTGGCTCCAACTGCTGTCCACGTATGCTCAGTAGTAGATATGGCCCAACTGTCCATACTACTTCCTCTATGATCTTAACAGCCCATCTTTATCCCAGTTAATCTTTCTGTGGCATGTTTTAGTCCACTTTCACGTTATTTAGACAAAGTAAGAAATCTGTTTGGGCGCAAGACACTATTATTATTGCCCGGACAATTAAACCTCCAACCTATAAATGACACGACCCAACCAAAAATTATGACACAGTGGCATGCCATTTTTCACTCTTTGTTGCAGTGTTGACGCTGGGTTGGTTTTTTGCTTCATATACAGGTCAAAGCCATGGAGTTGATTGATCAGCTAGAAGTCACAAGACGGGGGCCATATAGCGGTGGATTTGGCGGCATTTCTTTCACCGGTGACATGGATATTGCCCTTGCTTTGAGAACCATAGTCTTCCCTACTGCAAACCGTTATGACACCATGTATTCTTACAAAGATCTGAACAAGCGTCGAGAATGGATTGCTCACCTGCAAGCTGGCGCTGGCATTGTGGCTGACAGCGATCCTGTCGACGAGCAGAGGGAATGCGAAAACAAAGCTGCTGCTCTTGCACGTGCCATAGATCTTGCAGAATCCTCGTTTATTGGTAAGGACTAGGATAGTCATGGGAAATATTTAACCAGGGAGAGACATCTGCAGAGTTTTTACTTTTCCCCCCTAAGTTAAGAGACCATAGTTGATTCCAGAAATTGTGCTACTTGAAGAAGATGCTTAAACCACAGTTTTGATAACTATGAAGGTAGATGACATAAGCCCCTTTGGGATTGCTGTTGAAATAGCTTCTCTGAGTTTTTTTTTTTTTTTGAAATAGTTGTCTGTTGTTTTTTTAGCTGAGTTTGATTCAGAATTTGTTTATTAAGTACTTGAAAAAGCACTTCTTATGGTAAATGTTAGCCCCTTGGCATCCTGGCTAGAAGTTGTGGCATGCTCACTCACTCGGGTCTTGTGCTGCTCAAGCTACATGAGCCGTATGCCATTGTTGATCTTGACATTGAAGACACGATACAAGTAGAACCCGACCCATTATCGTTCCGAATGAGATCCAATTTTGCAGAATTTGAAACTTGATAAGAGACCTCGAGTTCTCTTTCAGGTAAGGATAGTCGCCGTTTTTGTATGTTTGAGTTCAGAGATTCGGATATACATCCATTTTCTTGTATTTTTGAGTTTAGAGATTCGGATATCCATCCATTAATGGTTATTTCGAAGTTCTCTTGTATTGACTCGTGGGGAAGTGAGTTGATGTTTGAAGGGTTTTGTTTTGTTCCCCTTCATCGTCTCTAAGTGCATTTTGTAGTTAAATTTTCCAATAAATTCCGATTCTGAATTACAGTTTTTTTCTATTCAAATAATATATTTCAAACGTTAATCACCCATCAAGAAATATATAAAGAAAAATCTTGTTGTATGCTTGGATGTTTAAAAAATTAAGGAAAAAATAATATGAAAAAATCAAATAAATTTATTTATTTTATAAAAATTTACTTTTCACCTGAAATTAATTTTCAATTTTATTAAAAAAATTTATATATAAATAAATTATAAGGGATTTATTCTATGATAAATATGTTTTATCTAATTAAATTATCTAGTTTTTAGTTTATTTATTTCAAAATCAAATCTGATTCAGTATATTTGGAAATAGTAATTTGTAAGCAATAAAGTATATAAAATACAATTCTTTATTATAAAATTATGTTGATAATTACATATCTTATACTTTATCTTATATGAATATTTTAAATTTGATAAAGCTTAGTATATTTCAATAAAAAAATTAGATAAAAATTAAATAATTTAATTAAATTTGTAATGTTATTTTTTATATATATGAAATACAATTCTTTATTATAAAATTATGTTGATAATTACATATCTTATACTTTATCTTATATGAATATTTTAAATTTGATAAAGCTTGGTATATTTCAATAAAAAAAATTAGATAAAAGTTACATAATTTAATTAAATTTGTAATGTTATTTTTTATATATATGATTCCTCTTGGACTGGGTTGGGCCTATTCTAACTTTGAAGTTGTATTCAATTTATCCATACAATAGCCGACTACTGCATCCGAATCCTCTCGCCTTCCCCGACGAACCCTAGCGCTTCGGCGCCCGCTGACTCCGTCCTTATTGCCGGACTGTTGCCACCTTCCCCTTCTAACCTTCCTCCTTCCAACCCTCCTCATTCTCCCCCTTCCCTTTTGCTTCTCTTCCCCTTCCACTTTTGACCTCCTCAAGCTTTCGTCCTCCATTACTGAGCTGGCCAAGCTCTCAAGTTCGGCTTGAGAAGCTCGGCATAGGAGTTCAGCTTGGCGTGCTCGCAAATTCCTTGTCTTTTCGGAACCCACAATCCTTTCTATGGCCTTGTCATCCCATCCGGGGTGGTCAGACTCTGAGCCGCATGCCACTTTGATCTTAACTTTGAAGACCCGATATAAGTAGAACCCGACCCGTCAAAGACCTGACCGTGATCCGATTTTTTCGAACTTGTTGGGTCCAGCTAAAAGGCATGGTGGCCAACTCACCGGCCTCGGGTTGGGTTGAGATTTTGATGATAGGTCCAGGTTGTTAGAGACGTCAAATTGTCAGATGTTTGGTCTGGAAACCGGCCCTCCGATGGCAGGCTTAGGTTTGAAGACATTAGCGATAAGCTTGATAACTGGGTGTTTGAGTGACTAGATGAGTGAGTTGCCAAAGAACTGAAAGGCTAGCAAAGGTAGATTAGAATGGGAGAGCCAAGGAAGACGAATTGTTAGGCTAAATATTCGACCCTTTATACCTGATCCTTTAACACTGGCTCATCAGCTGAGCCAGATAACCAGTCTATCTGAATGTTTAAAGCTGTTGATCAGAGTTTAAAAAAGTTGACACCAGTGGAGACTCCGCATTAGCCATAATATTCTAGCTAACTGTTTATAATTACCCACTAAGTCCACATCTATAAACATTGTGGGTGGATCATGAAATTAAGGAGACAAGGCCTAACATCGATGCTCTGGTTAACAAACTACTCCGGAATCACTCACTATTCCAATGCCTATGAATGTAGCAGGTAGATCTTAAAATTGAAGAGACGTGGTCTGTTAATAAGACTATAGTTAATAAACCGTTTAGAACAATTCACTAAATTCACATCTATCAACATTGTAGATGATCCTGAAGGCACGCTTTCCTTAAAAGAAAATTGTCTACTAAATAATTGTCCACAACCCCTCAAAAGAGAAAAAACAGTGAGTTGCAAAAAATTACTCAACCGATCCCAAAGTAGGCTTAGTATATCTGTAAATGCAAACCCCTTAACTCTGTATGGATATCTTCTGATTAAAGGATTTGGGGATGAAAGTATTTTATGATCTGACAACAAAGATCAACAATTTGACGATCAAGGACATTATAATCTGATGATCGGTTGATTTGATAATCATACAGTCTAAGAATCAGTCAAATTAAAATCTTAAGGCATCTAATCACTCGTTGATCTCTATGGTCTTTAAGATTCAACATAAGTCCCACAAAACTTAACCTGCACAATGAAGTTCAAAATTTGGCATTCAGAACAATTCCTCTTTGCAAAATATATTATTGGACTTTAGTCTTTTAATTCTTTACTCTTTCTTTCCGTCACGATTTTGTTAGGAGCCGCTGCTAGCTTGATTTTCTCTTTTCCTTAATTTTTAGGAGCTGTTGTACATTGAACGTCAAAGAATAATCTATGAGAATCAATTATTAATCTTTTGTGACTCTTATTTTGGTTTACTTTTTTTTGTTATAAAATGCTTTATTTCATAGCTTATTTTGAGTATAAAAAAAACTGTTCTCATTCTATCTTCATTTGAACTTCAGGTCATAATATTTGATGGAGTTAGTTATGTTTTATAAGCTAATCAATGTTTGGTAGATTAAGGAGAAGAGAGTTCACTTAGATACCTTTGTGAACTGTCCATGAAACTTATCTTAATTATCCTCTTTTATATGAAAAATCGTCTTAATTTTTCTCTTTTACGTAATATCTTGAGTTGAATTGATTCTCAATCCAAGTAATTACTCTTGATGCCTTATACTACTGGATGCATTATGGCTCATGCATCTCTTTTTTACACGACTAGCATATGCATCTATTATGGTATATTTAGGTTCCCATCAATCTGCTAGGAAATTGTCCAGTTAGATGCATTTCGGCTCATGTGCTGCAATATTTTCCTTTGATTGATATCAGTCGACTTGAGTCATTCAACTATATCTTACTTTTAATGGATCTTCTGGTTTTTCAATTCTTGGTTTTATAACTTGAAAATTTGCTAAATGATAGCTTGACAGAGATATAGCAATTCAGCCTTCTAACAATCCGAACTTTTGACAACTTGACTTTTGATAACTTAGTCTTCTGACAAATCGAAACTCTTATTTGAATAATTAAAAATTTTAATTATAGGAGCCTATTTGATTTGTTTATTGAGGCAAGTTGTATTCTTGAAATATTGTATTTTGTAATTGGATGGATGACGCCATTGCCATGATGAAATTTTGCATCTAAAATGACTCATTAGTAGCATAATTAATGTGGTTCTTGACGATTTTCAAATTGTGCTGATTTTGAATAATTTTGATAAGCAATGTTTTGATTTCAAATTAAGAGGGAGACATGTCATGCTCTAATAAATTAGTCCATTCACCTGAGGAGAGAAGTTGTTCTTTGAAGATGGTTTTATTGTCATATACAAGCTTATTTGAAGGATGGTCTTCGCCTTCCTTTTACAAAAGAGTTTGTTGAGATA
The DNA here is from genome assembly GCA_033239525.1 of Nepenthes gracilis. Classification (NCBI taxonomy): domain Eukaryota; kingdom Viridiplantae; phylum Streptophyta; class Magnoliopsida; order Caryophyllales; family Nepenthaceae; genus Nepenthes; species Nepenthes gracilis. The sequence goes on along the minus strand of BSYO01000007.1, from coordinate 8,376,661 downwards.
ATAAAAGCTTTTGAAATCCTCGTTACTCAACTTCATCCAAATGCTATAAGGTATCTAATAGCATTATGTCTTTTTTTTGTCAACATAAGTATAAATTAGATGCTCAGATGGTTAAGATTGTTTTTTAACTTTAATCAAGAAAGCCATTGGATACTTTAACTCTTAAAAAGGAATTTAAAATAAGTAGAGAAAGCCTCGATTTTGCGAAGAATAGGAAGGATTAGTTCTTTTTTCTTAAGGTTTTCAATAATTGAATTTTGTCAAATAATTGAGGTAATGTAAATCCAACATTCTCTGGCTCAACTCTTGAGAATGAACTATCTATCACTAGATATCATTTGAATCTAATAGAAAAACATATAGCCAAACTACACCAAACTAGCAATTTTCTTCCACATATTGCTTTAGATGCTATAAACTGGTATATTGTCCTTGGTGGTGCAATTATTGTCTACATGCCTTATCGTCCACTAAAAAGGAGGAAGGGCATTTCGATTGATCTTCCTTCTAGGGCATGTATTGATCAGCCCATTATTCATTTAATAACTTTGCCAATTTCTCATTTTGATAATGGTGATGTTTTAAAATTTGTTAATGAAGTTTGTTGAAGACTGTATTGCTTAAATTAGAGCGATAATGAGAGCCAAAAGATCTTCTTATCTATCAACTCTATCTTTAGTCTCTTTCTCTGTTGCGCCTTTGGAGGGGACTCTTGTCTTGAATTTCAAAGAGAAAACCCTTGATAAAATTTTAATTGAGGAGCATTACTCTTTACCTCCTTTGTACAATGATGTGCCAATAGCTAATATGGGGTTCCATTTGTATCCAGCTCTCCGGCACTTGTTGAACCAATTTTAGGATCTTTTGTACCTTAAACTACTTCAATCGAGCCAAAAGATTGGGCGAATGGTTATGGAGCTTGCAAAGCTTGTAATTCTATATATAGTTGCTTGGATACACTACTATAAAGTTGACAATTCTCACATTTTTAATGATCTATAATGTATTTTTCATAGTTAGCCAATAATAATCTTGCCTCATTATCTTGATGGCCAAATTCTTACCTCATACATGTACCTTACATATGTCGAGATGTACTTTTCTTAGAGTATAATCAACTTCGGTTGGAGCTAAATAATACATATAGGGTATTGAATAACCTATTCTATACAGTTATCCATCTACTATAGTATACCAACTTGTAGCTTTTGAAATCTATCTTGCCTCTATTTGATTGCTCGGAAGAGTTTCACTTTTAAGGTATTTAAGATAAAGACTTATCCAAGTTATCTCATCAGATACTTAAATAATCACATCTTGTTTCTCAATATTTGGTCTTTGAAATATCTCTCTGATGTCCTATGCATATTGTTTTTAATAATTAGAATTGCCATTTTGAAAAGTCAATCAACTTTTTTATTATCTTTTCTAAGGATATGGATAATTTCAAATTTATTGAAGAATAATAAGAGATTTTATACTTTGCGAAGATATTTATCTCGACCTGGATTGGTTGTTTCAAAGTTAATTAATAATTAATTGACTACTAATTTGAAATCGCTATAGACAATTAAATTTCTAATGGAACATTCTTTGGGTAGCTTCAATCTAATTAATAGAGTTTCATATTTAGCGACATTGTATGTGGTTGAAAATTCAAAATGTGATTGAGTATTTAATCTTAATTCATTTAGGTAAAGTTAGTACTATTCCAACTTCACTACTTGTTTGAGATGAACCTCTGTCAACTTATAGCATCCACAAGGGAGATGACACATCTGATGTAACCCCCATGGATCAGACTATTTCATTTGAAATAGGGGTCATTATTTCAACGATAATATCTGTATGGGTTGTCTATTTATGGAGGGTTCGGCGAGAAACTTTATATTAAACTCACTGAACTCGATTGACTATTTAATTAAGCATTCGAATAATTTTAGTTTTTGTAATATTGTTTTTAATAGTTAATCCGATAAGACCATAATTTTGTGAGCTTTAAAGTATGGTCAAAATCTCCTTCCAACAAAATCTATGACTAAAGTAGGCTTTTTCATTCCTGTATATCGAGTCTCTAAATCTATCAGCACACACTAAAGACTATAATCTTGCTGATGTAATACATCAGTTACTAAATTCCTGCTTCTTCCCTGATTAAAACAGCACTCAAAGGTGATTCTAAAATGACCAAATAAAGGTATAGTTCCTCATCCTCTTTAGGATGAGTTAATAAAGGTGGTTGTGCTAGATGTTCTTTTATCTCCTAAAAGGCTTTTTGGCACCCATCCGTCAATCAGAGATCATTGGTCTTCACTCTTCTTAACGTCTTGAAGTATGGTACATATTTTTCAATTGGCTTTGTCATAAATTGAGATAAAGCAAAAGGTAGTTTGGTTAACATTTGGATTTCGTTAGTAGTTTGAGGTGATTTTATATTGATTATTGTTTTAATCTTATCCAAATTTGGCTCTACCCCATATTTGTGAGACTATAAATTTCAAGACCTTACTAGAAATTATACAAAAATTATATTTAGTCGAGTTAACTTCATTTGATATATTCTAAGTATATCAGATGTCTTGGTTAAATCGTTAACATAATTGTTAACAAATATACTTCTGACAAAAATGCCATCAATATACACCTTCGTATTTTTTTCGATTTATTATTTGAACATTCTATTCACCAACATTTGATACATTGCACTAGTATTGTTCAAGCTAAATGATATTACTCTTTAGCTATAGGTTTCCAAATCAGTTATGAATGAGGTCATCTCCTTATATTATGGATTCCTATGAATCTAATTGTATCTAAAATAAGAATCCATAAAATTTAATAGATGGCATTTGGATATTGAATATACTAGCTAATCAATCCTTGGAAGTGAGAAATTATTTTTTGGACATATATTATTCACTTCTATGAAGTTAACGTACATCATTTATTTTCCATTACTCTTTTTTATGAGGACAATATTAGATAGCCAACCTAGACAGTTGTCTTTTCTAATGAATCCAACATTTGTTAATTTCTTGATCTTTTTTTGAAATGTTATGAGCATTTTAATGGAACAATTTTATCTCTTTTATCAGACTGACTTGCTTCCACGTACAAGGCCCAATTTGTAAACAATCATTTCCATTAGACTGCCTAGCATGTTTGATAGAGTCCTAACAAAAACATTTGCATTGCTCTGTAGAAACTTTATTAACTTTTGTTTCGAATATTAATCCAATGAAGAAGAGATCTAAACATACTTATTCAGGTCTATCAAATTCAAAGGAATTTGAAAACGTAAGTCTCCAGACTGAGTCTGCTAGAGAGTGACTTCATCCTGAAAGTCAAATTCCCCTATTGATTATGGAAGAATCAGGTTATTAATTTGTGTTGAATAACAACTCCTTATAGTGACCATGCCACACGTTGCTAAACATGGTTCAATTTGATTGCTCTAGATGTGCAATTGTCTTTATTTAGGCTAATTTGTTATCAAATACATATAGCAGTACATCTAATGGTTCCATTTGATTGTTCTTAAATCCTAATTTAATTAAGGCATCAAAGTATAGAATGTTTCTAAAGCTTCTACTATCAATAAATATTCATTTTAACTAATAGTTTTGAACCTCATTAGAAATGAGTATAGATATAATAAGAAGATTAGAATATGGAGACATCATATGTGTTGTATTATTGTTATTAAAACTAATGACATCTCTTTTTACCCATAATTGTTTTCTGTTACTAGTTGAAGCTTCCTCCGGATAGTCTAAAGCTTCCGAATGGGCAGGTTTGGTTGACACTATATTAATGATTCCAACAACCACTTGGTTTTGTGTTTGCTCTGTCAGTTGCTGGTCATCTTTCACCTTTTTCCTAGGGTAGACCCAGGATTCGATAGATTCTTCTTAAGGTACCATTTTTGTATTAGAGTCTCAATTTCCTTTAGAAGAGTATGACAATCTTCGATATTATGCCCTTAAAATTGAAGATAGAAGTAGTATTTTGACTGATTCTCTCCCTCTAGTTTCTTGACAGGCTTGGACCACATTAGAAATTTTTTATTTTGAATTTGCATCAAAATGTTCATCTGAGTGGTGTGAATTTTAAATGAATATTTTAATGATAATTAATTTAATCAAATTGATAGATTTTTAAGATTAATTAATATTTCAGGAAAAAAAATTATGTTTCAGACTCGTTTTAATTAGGTCGAACCATGTATGACTTGTGCCTGCCTCACCCTCACTAGTATTTTGGACTGTAAGGTATGCTTGATAGACGTCTTTAGGGTACTAATGTGTATTGTAGGTAAAATGTTTATGCATGAATTACGCTCAGTCGGTATATATACGTATTTGGGATAGAATATTGGCATTTGATATGCTTCTAAGTGGCCTTCATGCGTCTTGTGGTTTGTGCCTCAGCACTTGACTAATAGTCATACACAAATTTTCTATAAATAAATTCATTAGCTGATTTTGGGTTATTTCTAATGAAGTTTTGAGATGATAGAAAGAAAGGGAAGAGAAAAATAGAAAAAAAAAAAAAAGAAGAGAGAAAGAAAGAGAAGGAAGATTTAAAGTAACATTAAGGATCTTTTGCTATAAATCAAGTGATGATAAGTGTATCTAAGTTTTCTCTCTTCCTTTATTGCTATCCAATTCTAATCTCTTTGAGTATTTTTTATTTAAAATACACACACATACACACACACACACACACACACACATATATATATATTAATTTTATGTTTGAATTATTTTAGACTTTATATATATGAAATTTCAATATTATTTCATAAACTTTTATGAAATATATATTTTTAATTCATACAAATTATGTTTAATTGTCAAATTTCTATAATATTACTTTTGCGTGCCTTTAAATATATTTTTACATATCTTAAATTTTTATATAATTGCTCAAGCATGCTGTGAATTTAAAAAATAATGATAAAATCACTTAAATAGTTTTAAATTTATGTATTTTTTGTATAATATTTTCTGCATTTTTGTGAATCATGCATTATAGTTCTTGCATATTTTTAAATAGTATATTAAAATTTTTGCATAATCATAATTTTTACTATATATTATATATTTGAAGAAATATAAAAGAAAAATTTATAATGCTTTGATAAAGAAAATATTTTTCTCCGATATGAGAAATATTTGTATTTGAGTAAAGTTTTTACTTTAACTAACTATGAACCATTGTTGAAATTTGATGAAAAATATTTGGATATGTATTAGTATATTATTAGTAAATAGAATGTCAAACTTATCATTTGTGAGTCTAAAAAGCCACGCTTGGCCTTAATTATAGGAATTATATATAGTGAACTCACTTATAAATTGTGAATAGTGGTATATGACCTTTGACTATATAGAACCCATCATACCCTGAATTTCAATATTCACTCTTTGTTAATAAGATCATTACGGATCATTCCTCCTTTTGATATGTTAGTATGATTTTAACATATTTTATATATTTATAGAATTTATAAAAGTATAACTTTGATATAATTGATCATTAATATTTGACTTTCGTATGATTTTTAAAAAAATGATATTATTAATAGTTTAAATTTTTTATCATGGCATAATTGTAGCATATTTTGTTGGCGCATATCCACTTATAAAAATACATATGCCTTGTTGAGCATTATACTTGTACTTACATTTATTTCGTTAACATTTCATATTAGATGGCTCTAACTAACTTATTGAAGATCACAATTTGAAGGAAGACTATTCAGAATTAGACTTTAAGGTGTTAGAATAATTAAATATTTATTTTAAATTGTGTTGTAGTATTTCAAATTAGCTGTTAATGTTTTGTTTTATTTTGATTAGTGTTTGTTTTTGGTCACTTGCTGATGATGTCATTATGATGGTTATATTTAAACTTTTTCATAAAGTTTTAAAAATTTAGTTTTGAACTCTAATTTTTGATCAAAATACTTTTTCTTATATATGATTTGAAATTATTTAGTTGGCAATATTTGGAATTACTTTCAAGTGTGATATTTAGATCCTATTATTAGATTATTATATTATTTAGACCGTTTAATGATATTTGATTGATGGGTTCATGTCTAATTATTCATTTGGAATTTTTAAGTCACTGGAATAAACATTTTAATTTTTAAGTTTTAATAATAAAATTTTAATTTAAATTAATAAATTAATAATTAAACTTTAAAATTGGAGATGTGACAATGGCTTTTCTTCTGGTTGAGCACTTGACTCAATTCTTTTTTACTTCTGGTAATCTTGAATGGATGAATTGTCACAGCTTCACTTCTTCCCTCTGCTATTTGACTGTGGATGACTATCTTAGATCATGTGTTTTGGCCATTTTGCTTTACCGGCTTCTTTTGCCACAATATAAGCCAAGGTGATAGTTTATGTCTCCAAGAATGTCTTGGGGTCATGTAAAACTAATAATTTGAAAAGTCACTTAGTTGAATAAAAATTATGAAAACATTCAACTTCGCTTCATCGGTGAATTTTGATATATCTCTGGCATCGACAATAAATTTGGCCAGAAAGCACTTTAGGTTTTGATTGGAATCACATCAAATCCTAACAAGGCACCAATGTTACTATTCTTCCCTCCTACTAGAGGCAAAGTGAGATTGAAACTAATTAGCCAATTTCCTAGAAGTTTGAATTGAATTTGGTCCTAACCTATTGAACAAAATTATTCTCGCATCTCCCAATAGATTTAAATCGACATAAAGGGAAACCGTAGCATCCTCAATGTTTTGGAAACCTAATAGCATTCGAAAGTGATCAAAATGATCTATTAGATTAATATTTCAGTGATAAAGCTCCAATGTTAGTATTTTAAATTTATAAGAAAGCCAATGCCTTTTTATTTTCAATGTGAATAGAGTCCGACACAATTGGATCGTCTGTCTAACAGTATTTTCTCCAAAAGCTTGCTACTCTATTATTTTTATTCATCCCTCCATTTCAGTTACAAAAGTAGTTCTTCTCATGTTGAAGATTATCCTCAACTTTAAATAATTAATAGACACCTAATATTTATTTAGACAGGAGGGTTCTCGGCATATTACTGCATGACCTTTCCTCTTAGTGCACCCAAGATTCCATTGCTTTGGACTATCTTCCCTGGTATTAAAATTTAAACGTTCTTTAAAACAGGAAGGAACAATTCAGATGTTTATAAAGTATGGAACCTAAGTTTATTTTTAAATAATGATCAATTAACTTAAATTAACAAAAATATTGAAGTCAAAGAATATTTTAGGTTAAATTTAATACTCTGAGTAGGTCACATCAAGCTGAATAACGAGCACGTATACGTATTTTGAACAGTAAGGAATTACTTGAATAATTCCTTTGGGGGTGCTCATACATATTTTAGTTAAAATGTTCACATTGGATATGCACCCAAGAGATACACATGCATGTTCAAGGTAAAATACGCCAGCCTGGCAAACACTTGTATGCTATACATTTTCTATCTCAACATTTAATGCGTGCCTGATAGGCACACATTAAACGTTGAGCAGGCATACATGTAATACCCAATTTTTGTTTAATTTAAATTGATATTATTGATTAATTTTGGTTGATTTGGATATATTAAAATATATATGTGTAGTATAAATTTGACTAATAATTGGACTAAGGAAGCATCACGGTGCCTAAGTCATGCAGACATGCACCTGAGCACGTTTTCCAAAATGGATACACCTTAGGAGCACTTGAGTTGGTGGTCACGCGTGAAAAGTAGTGAGGTTGCTCTTGAGGGGAGCCCAAGACAACGCTCATGTGCAATGAAGATATGGGGGTGATGCCTGACACGCTCCCAAGTGGCACTCGTGAGCCAATTGCCTTTATAAGATGCAACGTGCCACTATTCAGCCATTAGCATTGGAAAGAAAGAGATGGAGAGAGAAATGTAGGAGAAAAGAGAAAGAAGAAAATAGGTAGTTTAAAGTATCTTTTTATTAGATTTACTTAATTAGAGGTTGAGACAAATATTCTTACACCTTATCCTTAATCTGTTACCATTTTTTATTATTTTTGCTTACGTTTAGAGATTTTAATGTACATGCATGGTAGTTTACTTACCTTATTTGCTTTCCTTGTGTATATATATCCTTTTTACTAATTATTTTGGGTTTCACTTTGGTTTGAAAAATCTTTTAGGATTTTGTTCATTTTATAAAAAAATGGGTAAATATTTTTAGATAATATATTCATATATGAATATATTTGTAAAGAGAAAACCATAAAAACCTGTATTTGGATCGTGTATATGGTATCTATGTATTATTACTCTGGGTGAATTTTACCTTTATTATGTGATTTGATATGTGACCTTTTTTGAGGAAGAGAATTTTATAATTTCACCTTCCTAAGGGGAAGCTTTGACCTTTTTTGCCAGTAGAAAAAGTTTTGTGATACATGATTTAAATATCATCCTCCATTGTGTTTTTATGAAAACCATAGTATGAAATTAAACAAAATTAATATATTCAAATATACTGATACATTAAACAAATTTGATGACTATACTTATCATTCACGGGTAACAAAAGAAAGTAGCATTTGGTCCTGTCTATAGAAGATAATATGCAGTTAGCTTGCCTATGGGTCTAAATAGTAATAATTTGATCACAAATTATTTGGAGTACATGTAACCCTTTTTTAAGTTTAATCTCTCGGTCTTTGGTTATCTAATTTGTGTATATTCTGAATTTTTGATATGTTTTACCTATATTTATTTGTATTTTAGATTTCCTTTGAGATTTGCAAGTTTCACTGACAGCTGAGATTATATAGTTTTGTATATAATTTTGGATAATGTTGATCTCGTACATTTGGATATGTACTTTTTTTTTTTTGGATTATATTTCGTTTGGATTATACTTTCATTTGGAATATGCTTTGAGTACAAAACTATACTTAAACTTTTGTTGACGGGCATTTAGAATTATGATTTTACACATTTTGAACATATTTATGGACCTTTCTCCCAACTTCAGACATAATTATTTATCATATAATATATATACTTATTAAGTTTTTGGCTTATGTTTTCATTTTTTATCCCTTTAAATTAGTAGATTTTGAATACATTGTAGAAGTTTAGACGTGATTTAATCAAAATTTCGTCTATTTTTCTGAGTATTAGTTGATAGGTTGGATTGTATTTGTATTTGTTGTATTAGTTATATTTTGAGTTTGAAAGATGGTCAGATATTGGCCGATAGTTTTGTATGGGAACAATTGAGTCATTGTGTTGTCGGATGTGTATTTGGATGGTTTGTCCCTCCCTTACGATATTATGGAGTAGGCCGTGATATTATATTTGTTCAGATGGAGTTATCCGATCAGGTCTAGTAAATGGTTTATGTTTTGATTTATTATATATCAATGTTGTCTGCTCAATAGTTCAATCGCTTAAAGGTTTAGTCATTTGATTAGATTTTTTTCTAATCATAGCTTTATTATTATTATTATTTAGATTTGGACTTAACAATTTTATCGATTTGTACATTTTTATAAATTTATTATTTTTGGATTTATTATATCAATCAATTAGGTCAACCTTGTTTTAGGCTATATTCAACAACTTTAGATTTGATAAATATAATATTTAAAAAAGGTTAGATAAAAATTGAATAATTTATCTATGTGTATATATTATTGTTTTTTATTTGTGTTTTTTGCTGGACCGGGTTGGGCCAATTCTAACTTTGAAATTGTCTGATTCACTTTTAATCAGAATGGCAGTAAAAATTCAACAATATTTTTTCTCCAGTCAATTTATTTAATTTCGATTCAATTTTATTTCTTAAATTAAATTTATATTTATCTAATTTAATAAATTTAAAATAATATTATAAAAATAAAGTATAATAAATATATTTTTATATATTAATTAAGAGGTGTAGGTTTTATGTTGCATTTAATTTATTAGAATTTAGGTTTAAAAAAATATATGTTTTTAGTATTTTCCAATTAATTTTTAAAATTATTAAATTAAATAATTATTAATCTAATTTTTTTAAAAATAAAACTGGATAAAAATTAGTTAATTTAATTACAGAATTAGCATTCCTTAATTTCATCCATAATCAAAAGAAGAAGAAAAAAGGGGAAATAATAAAAAAGAAGCCGCCGGACTGGTGCTTTCGTCAGGTAGAGAATTCAAATCCAATTCTGATTTGACCTCTAGATTAATATTATAATATTATCGTTAAAATTACCTAAGCGAAAATATTACATAGTACACCTATTATTTTATTATGTAATTTCGTTTGAAAAATCAACTTATTATTAAGAAAATATAATTATTTTCTAAAGTGTGTGCTATTAATACGTGATTTTTAAATTTTTTTTAATAGAAGTTATTGGATACCGTCTAAGCATTGACCTGTCCAATCCAACTGGAATATGAGATTCAAAGGACAACAATTCAAAGATGGAAACTAAGGACTAAATGGATCAACTGAATGGCACAGAGTATAAAAATTAAGATAATTAATGGCCAAATAAAATAATCAATAAGGTATTTAATCATAACGAACGATTACATATAATCAAGGGATAACAAGCTATACATAAACGAATAATAATAGCCTAATAAATATCAGACATTTATAAATAAACGAGCACTAAATCAATAAAAGTTGTAATTACACAACTATTATAACGGTTGACAATCAATATAATGTAATATTTTTAATAATATAAGCTAATTTTAGGCAGACATATTGACTGGAGCCTAAACTGTAAATAAAAACCCCTAACAAGGAATGGGGGCAAGTTATACTGTGACACACAAGCACTTATAGTAAATATAATAAGAGTACAACCCTCTAAACTTACAAAACTCTATACTCATCCCCTTTAATTTTTTTTCATATTTTTAATTTTTTTATAAAAATTATTAATTTAAGCGTTAAAAAAATATTGGAGAGTGAGTTTCCATATAACTCTTACCATTTATTACGTTGTTATGGTATATAATACTAGAATTTATAATTATAAATATTAGACCTGCTATCTCTTGGATTAGTTAAAGGTTTTGTCAAGCTTTCGAATTTGTATGATAATTTATATTTTAAATGTGTATCAGAAATATTACATAATTTGTCAAGTATTATGTTATTTTATGACATTATATTTTAAATTTTATCATTTATTAAAATATATAATAATTATTTTTTAAATAATTAGACAGTGTTATTCTTTATTATTAATTAAGACGAAAGACAGATCCCCCCTCCCCAAAAAAAAAAAAAAAAGAAAGGGTCAAAAATTTTATAATTTAGACTGGTGGAGAGTCAACTACGCTCCACAGCCAATGACTGTGCGGAGGATGAAAGAGATTTGAGTACTAGCGCCGCCGGCCCCTCTCCTCCGCTGCTAATAATTTTAAACAAAAAATAATAATAAAATAAACAGTTCTTGGCTAATATAATATTTTAAGTTATTACGTTATTTTTATTTTATTAATATTTTTATTTTTAAAATATATATTAAAGTTAACAAATGATTGAATTAGACGGTGATTTTAAGATTCTTGAAATTAATTACCGAGGTATGTATGTGATACGATCTCAAATTTGAATTGTTATACAGATTAGAGAATCAAGAACTGTCCATTAGGTCCAACGCAGGTCCGGTCTCTATACACTCCTAATTTGGATCTTGTACAATACAACAAATGTACGGTTAAAATATTGACAAAACTCACTCTCCGATATATTTTCTGGTAATCAAGTCGGTTATTTTTCTTTAAGAAAAGAAAATAGATGATGTAAAGTGATAACATTTATAAAAATTATTTTGTGATATATGTGCTCAGTGAAATGCGTCTTAATGAGAAAGAATGTGTGCGCTTGAAACGTCTTAAGATTGTTTTTTTAATTAAGCGACATCCCCCATTTCTGTTGGAAATGAGACGTTTATATAGAAGTTAGGGGCAATTGACCTTTCCAACCAACTGCCTAAGGAACCGTCGAATGAATAAGTAAATGCTATTCGTCCGACAGTTTCTAACTAGAAACTGAGTCCATTGAGCAAAATAAGAGAATAAAACTATCCGTTTCGGTCAGTTACAGGACGTTCCATCTTTCTTTAAGAAATAATTGATCAGATAAGACCGACAGGCCCGTCCACTAATTTTAGCTATATGGGTCGATTGGGCCTCTATTTTATTATAAGTCGAATCATTCAACAAACTTTCTTCTTGAGCCGTTAGTAACTATATCTATCACTAACCTCCCATACCAGGAGGCTTGAAATTTAGTATTCCGGTATGATGTCTGAGGATAGTTTGTTGTCTGAACTCATGTTCTTAGTCTGAAGGACTTTGTTGGGTGGCTGGACGAGGACTCTCAGTCTGACGAGTTTCATTAAATGTCCAGATTAAGGCTTCTAATATGACAGATTTTATCCGTGTCACCAGTAGCAGCATTAAATGCGAGCTTGTCCAAGTCTCGTACCATTCTCGAAATTGTACCAGTCATCATTACAAACTTCAGACAATTGATGTGCTACACAGTTTACAGGGTATTAATACGTATCGTCGTCATGATGAGGCACGTCATTTTAAATTTTTCTCTTATGGTGTCGTTTTAACTCAAAAGCTTCACTTTAAATAGTTTAAAATCTTTCATTCCCACACTTTTCTGAAGCCTTTCGTTCCTTACTCTCTTCAAAACGCTTTCATCTTCTCACTCATTTCAAAACTTTGCAAACTTCTTTATTGGCTCCTGGAGTTAATGACATCCAGTCAATTTTCACATCAACTGACGTCGACTACTTTTGTACTCAGTACAAGATTCTAAACTTGTTGGTATATCTTTTACCTGGAGTGGGTGGTAGAGCTTGCTCTCCACCAAAAGAATATGTCACTGTATACGAGACGTATCTCAAAGGGAGTCTTCGATATCCAATGGCAGCAGAATTGTACAAAATAATGATGGCTCTCCATATTTCGATTGCAAAACTGCAACCTAATGCTGTTAGGTATTTAGTATCTTTGTATATTTTTGCTTGTATTCATGGCTTGGTGTTGGCACCAATGCCATAAAAGTTATTTTTTGATTTTAACATGGAGCAGATTGGATTTCGATCTCTCCCCATTCTGAGTTCATGTTCAGTAGGAAAAATCCTGAATCAACCAAAAGATAGAAGGATCGATTCTTCTTCTTGGCAACTCCCTCTAGATGAGAGCTCTCTAATGAGTGAGGCCGAGTCTCAACATATTTCAATACCAATGTGTTAGAGCACGAAAAGGAGTCAACTAAGGTACTGACTGATCTTATTAAGGAAAAAATTGGTTCCTTCAATGAGAATAAAAAAACCAATGGCTGTTGGCTGAATCTCTAACTCAAGGCCAAAGGGAGCCTCCTTTGGAGGGGTCGGACGCGCCTCCAGCACTATAGGCTCCTAAGAGGAAGTCAAAGAGAAAACAAAGGTCTCTTCAAATAAGCGAGCTGTCGACCCAGGCACCCGAATGCAAAGAGGCCTCGACCAGGTCCTCCTTTGACGATAAAGCCACAATTGATCAACTTGTAAGGAGAAAGAGACCGTCGGTGAGGATAACCCAACTCCTACTTCTTACTTGGCCCAAACGTTTGAGGCAGTCAGGCCAGATGAAGGCTGTGAGCCTTCAAAGTCAGCTATCAAGGCTGGAGTCGAAGATGTTCCTATCCCTGCACCAACCCTCGCCTTATATGGAGTGCCAATTATTCTGCCATCTATGTCTGACAGTGTTTCTTGGATTAGTGAGACTCAATTTGGGGAGGTCGAGGAAGTGCCTCAAGTCGAATTTTCGGAAGCCAACATCCCAGAGGTGGTCATCCCGGACTTTCATGCTAAGGTTGTTGAGGTTCCTTCTTCCGAGCCCCCAGCGTCCGAGACCAGAGTTGAAAACAAGGTCGAAGTATCAGATAGTTCTTCGTTCTCTAATCCATATAACAATTCGAATCTGATGTCGCATTATTGGCGCTGTTTGTGAAAAGGAGATGTTTATATAGAAGTTATGGGCAGTTAACCTTTCTAACCAACCGCCTAAAGAACCGTCAGATAGATAAATAGATGCTATTCATCCGACGGTTAGATTTGGTTCCGTTTCGTATGATTAACAATCAAGTCCGTTGAACCAAATAAAAGAAGAAAATTGTTCGCTTTGGTCGGTTAGAGTTGATTTTGTCTTCATTCAAGAAGTAATTGCTCAAATAAGACCGATAGGCCCGTCCACCAATTTTAAGCTACATGAGTCAATTGTGCTTCTATTTTATTATAAGTTAAATCCTTCGACAGACCTTCTTCTTGAGCTATTAGCAAGTATACCCATAAGTATAAATTTTGATTGAATTCTAAAACCTAGTAGACAAAAATGAAGCAAAAGTTCACTATGAAAATTATGCACACAAAATAAAAAAGGTTAAAAGGGCCCAAGAATGTCTCCGGATAAAATTTCCTTCGATATTAAAATCAATCTATGCATTAATAAATATTTAAGACATAACAATTAATGAATAACTCTTTAAAAGACTTAAGAGATTTTGTTTGGTTGAAGTGTGGAGAAAAGTACATGGAACTAGCATAAAGCGTATCTCGATTTCTATATTAACAATTTGTTCAGAATGTTTCATAGAATGAGTACACAGATTAAGATGATCCCTTGATTTATTTTAAAAAATGTGCCATTGGGGAGAGTTTGTTGAGACCGACCATTGAATCACGACGAATTTTCAAATGAAATTATATCGTCTATTGGTTCACACCTCATGAATTGATGTTTAAAATATCAATTTTTTCTTTGGTATTCCCCGATTTGATTGCCATTTAAAAGGGGGTGATGTCCCCTTGAGAACAGTATTTCGGCCATGCCACCAAAATCATTTTCGATGTGCTAAGGGAATTCGGCTTTTGCCGACTTTTGCTGGGGTCCTAGGCTTTGGTTCATTTCGTGGGCACATGGGCTAGATAATTCAGCCTTATTGTATCTTGATCTAGTCATATACGCAGTACCCAACCACATGCTTGGACCCTACCATTAATGTTGGAAATTAGTAATAAATCATATGAATTTTTTAATTGAGGATGTTAGAGATTTGAAAAGAACGAGTTTGCTTGGGCAACAGGAAATAATTATTACAATGGCGGTTGGGGGAGCAAAAGGTCACTTTCAGGGGTTAAGTAGAAGCACGTGGGAGACAAAGGAGACGAATCCAACTCCACCACTACGATCTCTAGCATCATCATCTTCCCATTTATGAGTCCTTTTATAAATTTAAATAAATTAATCAAAAATAAAAATAATGTTTGCTTGAATAAATTATTATATATATATATATATATATTTTTTTTTCCCAATTAATTTAAACCACAATATGTTAAACAAGTCGTTAACAATTTCCCTATTTATAGTACCTCAACTTGAGTCCCATCGTCTCATTCTCTCTCTCTCTCGCTCTCTCTCTTCGCCTAAAACTCATTGCTACAGTATGCGAAAATGGACATCAGCGGAGCGGTCACCGTCTATGGCAACGGCGCAATCACGGAGACCAAGAAATCCCCCTTCTCCGTCAAAGTCGGCCTGGCACAGATGCTGCGCGGCGGGGTCATAATGGACGTCGTGAACGCTGACCAAGCGCGCATAGCCGAGGAAGCCGGTGCCTGCGCCGTCATGGCTCTCGAGCGCGTCCCCGCAGACATCCGAGCCCAAGGCGGCGTAGCCCGCATGTCTGACCCCCAACTCATCAAGGAAATCAAGCAGGCAGTAACCATCCCCGTCATGGCTAAGGCCCGCATCGGCCACTTCGTCGAGGCACAGATCCTCGAGGCCGTCGGCATCGACTACGTCGACGAGTCCGAGGTCCTCACCCCCGCCGATGACGTGAACCACATCAACAAGCACAACTTCCGCGTTCCGTTCGTCTGCGGATGCCGGAACCTCGGCGAGGCGCTCCGGCGTATCCGCGAAGGGGCGGCAATGATCCGGACCAAGGGCGAGGCCGGAACCGGCAACATAATCGAAGCCGTGCGCCACGTTAGGTCGGTGATGGGAGACATTAGGGTTCTGAGGAACATGGACGACGACGAAGTCTTCGCATTCGCTAAGAAGATCGCGGCACCATACGACCTCGTGATGCAGACGAAGCAGCTAGGGAGGCTTCCGGTGGTGCATTTCGCTGCCGGTGGGGTTGCGACCCCGGCAGACGCGGCGTTGATGATGCAGCTTGGGTGCGATGGTGTGTTCGTCGGGTCTGGGGTGTTCAAGAGCGGGGATCCGGCTAGGCGAGCTCGGGCGATTGTGCAGGCCGTGACGCATTATAATGATCCGGAATTGTTGGCAGAGGTAAGCTGTGGGTTGGGCGACGCCATGGTTGGAATTAATCTCAACGATGATAAGGTCGAGAGGTATGCAAACCGTTCAGAGTGATCAAACCGCCATTTTTTGTTCGATGGTAATGTTGCTTGTTTAGCTAGTTAGGCCCTAAAATTGGTCGCTTCTTGTGGAGAGACGGTTGCAATCAACTGGTATGATCTATTTGTTTTGTTACTTAAAATAATATTTACGGGATGAAGCTGAATTAAGATGTTGATATAGGTTTCATATCAAAGTTACAGTTGTAATTGGATATGATTCTAGTATAATATGAGCAATTGAAAGTTCATTTCTGTATCAATTCCTTGCCTTTTTGTGGGGTTCAGGGGTTAATCCTTTCCTCTTTTGCTCTGAAGTGTAGCCCTTAACTATCAATTCATTCTACATGTTTCCCAAACTGGAGTGAGGTGCAAAAATACCAACAAAAGAGGGACAATTGCTAATAAAATAGTCCAATATATACCTCCATTTTTAAACCCAGCCTCCAATTGAAATGTAAAAAAGCATCCCTAAAGATCATCGATATGGTAATTTGTACCAAATCATATGAAAAGTGTGCATATGAGATGTTATCTCACACCAAACTGACCCTTAAAGTTCTTTAGGTGATACCGTGCTTAGAATCACTAGTTTTGAATAATGTTGACTTCAGGGAAACATTGACATATTATCATTAGCAAAATTAAATCCATAATCTTCAATGACTGAAGGGCCATGCGATACTCCACCACCCTCGCAGCAGCACAATGATCACTCATTTCACAGCAGCACGGAAAATTGTTAATTTCACAACAGCAGCAACACCATCTATCTACTGTGGATTGGGAGGTAGACCCTACGGAAAACAATACACACTTTTCTATACTATACTTTCTGTATAATGAGATTGCTTGTTTTTATTGAAACATCAAAAGAAATGAAGAGCAATGCACTAAAAATCACATCGAAAACCGAAATAACATCCGGGAACTGGGGTGGGGGAAGGCCACACATCAGTTTGTATTATTTAAAACTCACCATCATCATCCACATGGTGATCGCAAAGCAGAAAAAAAACGCAAAGACTAAGGCTGAGGATGCGAAATTCATTCTAGAATAGCTTAGTTACATCAGGCCATTCTTTTTGGACACCCTTTATATACTGATTATGATGTGATGTTTCCTCTATTCTTATCTTCTTTTATAGGTCCATTATTATTGATGGATATATGAATAGAATGTCACGTCATTATAAAATGCTTATGGAATATTACTGGAATCGCAAAGGACTATCTAAGGGACTAAAATTCACCGATAATTGTTAATATATGAGAACATATTCCACAAACCGGTCAAACAAGTATAAATGTGTAGCTACTACTCTGGATTAACATCTGCATCAAGAGCCATCCGATTATTGTGACTGTCATATTCATAATCCTCATCGAGATCCTCCATAGTTTTCCCAAACTTAAAAGCTTTTGTCCCCATCGTAGTGAAAGGCAAAAGTCCAAACGCCCGTGCTGTTTTGATCTCCCTCGCAACTTTCCTCTGGGCTTTGGCACTAATTTTAGTCTTCATAATGCACGACAAAAAGGATTAGGCATCAACAAAGTCTTTTTTTGATGGTGTTTTTTTTTTTTGGTGAGGGAGGGGGTGAGTACTTAATTATATTAAAAATGCATAGAGGAATGTACAAGAAAACATAGCTCAGACAATCTTAGTCAAGGTCAGACCCTAAATAAGAAAGAGAGCAAAGTCATTGGCACAGGAATGTCACATTCCGACAAAGACAAAGATAAAGATACAGAGAACAAAGTGGCATTTCAATTGCTCGGGATGTAGCTAAGATCAAGATAAAACTCACCTTGCTCCTTTTGATGATAATTCCAGCATCTGTGATGAAGTTGGCAAGGAATCTCACATTCTGTAGATAGACCATCGACATGTTGGTGGCATGCAAGCAAAGATAAATCACATTATATGAATCACTACTGCGAATCAAGAATGGCAAGGAAATCAGCCACATCAGGAGTCCAGACAAACAGTCCGCACAAGCTTTAATAGAAATAGCAGCAACCATTGAACACAGATACATGAAAAAATTAAGCAACAAGAGCAATTATAAAGAATTTTGGTTAGCAGACTTGGTAAGAACTACTTAAGGTGCTGTAGTTAAGTCCATGGTCACAGGTTCAATTCAGGCTTACCTAACGAATGGTTTTATGGGTGCGATTAGTTTGGCCCAGTTAGCCAAACTAACTGGGGATTCTTCCTTACCAGGACAAAGAACAATAATAAGAGATCCATTGATTATCACTATAACCATTCAGAGGAACCCATTCTCAAAAGACAACATTTGACACTGGCTAAAGCCACGGAGAAACTAGAAGGGAAAAAATACCACCAAGAAGCAGAATAAGAAAAGGGTGCAATCATTAATGACAACAAATAAGAAAAGGAAATCTAGAGTGGCAAAATTTTTAGTCCTTTTGGTGCGAATTGAACCTATGCCACTGGCCTAGGCAAGTTGGTAGGCAGGCCTACAGGTGATGTTTGGTAACTCTGAAGATTACAAGGATCCAGAAATCAATTCACATGAATCTCAAATAACTTGTTAAGCTTACAAAAATGATAATCAACAAAAAGAATATGATTTGGATGATACTTTCAGTTATTTGTAAAACCTGGAACGCTATTAAACACGTATAAACTGACCACATAGTCCACATAAAAAAAAAAAAACCTAATGCATGAAACTCCCGCTACAAGCAGGATACAAGGAAGGATCACATCATTTTGAATTTATTCAAAGAAAACTACATAGATAGCAAGAAGCTTATTCCATCTGTGCAAGCAAAAGAGCAAACAACTAATTCCTCCCGTGGATGAGGAAAAGGAGGAGAGGAAGTAAGGGAGAGAGGGAGGGCAATAGAGCTTCAAATTCCTGGATTCAGCTATGTGTGCTCACCCTGAAATCAGCTTTCCTCAATACTTCCTCCGTAGTCACTTGAAACTCCTGTCTTTTGGAAGGTTTCCATACTCCTCGTTTGTTTAGGTCAAGATCCTGTGTACAATAAAACAAATGAACACGGAGACAACTTTAAGAAATCCAAAATATAGTATCAGTCTATCAGAGCCGCAGAACAGAGTCATGATATAATATAAGAGATACATGCTGCCAGAACGTCAATCAAAATATTAGTATTAATCATGTACATATCGGTATCAACCATATCAAGCGATATGCATCAACGCAAAATTTTTTTTTGAATTAAAACACAAAGGGCAAATATCTACAAATATACAGGGAAACATTGGGTATATATTGGCTGAGATTTTTAATAACGGCTGACACATTGTGATGTATCACCAATACTACGTACTATGCTTTTGTTATAATATCGAAAAATATCAGTATTGAGGGTACAAACTTCCACTCCACCACATACCTTCGGTTCATAAGTCATCCCCCACTGGAAATTCATATCTGGTCTGAAAGTATAATCATCTTGCTCAATCTCCTCCGGATTGAACTCAAAATATGCAGCTGCCTTCTTTAATTTTCCTTCCATCCCATCTGACAATGTACTGAAACTCTCATCCAATCCATCAAGTACATCAGATTTGTTCCCTCCATTAAGCTGAGAATCCGGGCCAAATCTACCACGAGCCTTCTCAAGTCTATCAAGCTTTTGGAAAAAGGGGTTTGAAATATCCCCAGAGATCCCATCAAAGATTCGCCTCTCAAACTCATCAGCAGACTCAAATGAATGAGCATTTTGGTTGTCATTGTTTACAGTACCTATTAAAAATTTAGACAAAGCAAGAGCAATAATAGATCACATCAGAATGCCACGCTGCAATAAGAAACTCCTAAATCAAATCCTTACAACACATCTATACTCAAAAGAACATCAGAAGATTACTCATGAATCGAACAATAAACTAATGGGTGCTTCGAGGGCACAACTCCCCCGCCCAAAAAAAAAAAAAAAGCCCCCGTCATCAATAATAGAATAAAAAAGAAAAATCTACACAAGTTTCCTGACAAAGTTGCACCAGCATCTGCCACATCTAAGTTATGGGTTTCATTTTTCGTTCACTTAATACATGTCAAATTCTCAAGTCAAAAAGCATTAAACCATACAGCTCCCCTTTCCTCTACCCTACCCTACACCCACCCATACAACCCCAAAAAAACAAGGAAAACCTCTCATAAAACCCCTGTTCCATGGATTCATTCTTGTCAACTAAAGCAAAAGCATCACCTATGATGAAATAATCTCCACATGACCCATAGTACACTTTTACTTATTTTTTTATTCAGTAGTGAATACCTAGGGGTTTCATATAGGGATATTAAATGAGCATGACCTGAGTTTGGTCCGCCCTTTTGTTTCTCAAAACTGTGCCTACTGTACTTTCTATGCTATTTTAAGTGAGAACAGAGGTTGTTGGTACAAATTTTGTATGAGATGTAAAAGCAATCCCCAGTTTTAGTTAGTGGTATATAACCTAAAGTAGGGCACCTGATGTAATTGACAACAGCAAGAGTTCTCATAAAAGTTTAACGAGTTGAACCAATGCCTGTTTATGAGATCATTTAGCTAACAAAAGTGCTTAAGCAGGGTAATATCTGCAACATTCCTCTATGACAAATCAAGTTACATGAGTTAGACTAGCAGTAAATTAGACAGAACTCTTTTGACTCCTGTCAAGCCTAAGCCTAAGCTTATCCAAATAACAAACAAGCCTGATCAAAGTAATACTCCACCCTACTCAGCATGCTTAAGGCCCAAGATTTATCTTTTGGTTGATTTTCTTGTATTCCACTTGTTACCAAGATTTTTCCAGATTGGAATACATCAATAGCTTCTTTGTATTTTTTGAAACAAATGCAAGTGACGAATGAAACAAGCAATTCATAAATGACAGGAAGGAAGAAGCATCAAAATTACCAGAAGTTGCATTTATAGAAAAAGTCCTGGCCATGGGATGCCCCCAGAACTGATGCGACAATCCAACACTTACAGGTCGAAATGCAACCTGAATAAGCTTCATTTTCTCCTATCCAACCCCAAGAAAATAACTAATCAAATATATTGTGATTATTCAACCTGACTGAGACACAATAATTTCTCATACTGACATAAATTATGGAAAAATTACCAAAAATGTACTCAACTTTTCCAATTCCATCCAGTGCTAGTTTCAACTTTTATTTCAATTTTGATTTCATTTTAATACAAATTTAAATTACATGAATTTTAACTTATTTTTCAGATAGAATAAAATTAATATTGAAATAAAAATTAAGAATAAATATGAAGATGTAAAATTCTGATAATATAATTTTACACGTATAAGAAATTGATAATATTTTTGATAGTTTTCCTCATGAATTATATATAACAGGATATTTGCCGAAATTGTGGAACCGCGAAAACTCCCGAGGAGAAGGGTGAACTCTCTTCAAGCACATTCAGGAAAGAGAACAGGGTTTATTTATTAAGATATTAGCCTTGGGGCGTAGGACCTTTCTGCAACCAAACCTAGTTACCCGACTTTCTCATTATCATGGAAATTAGAAGAAAAACACAACTAATAACACAAAGTAGATAAGCATTAACAAGCTCCAGGCAGATAAATTGCAAAAGAAAAAACTGAAATTAACACCAACCGACAAAAAAATCTAAATTAAAAACGAAAATTGAACTTACCATGAAATATAGGTTACCACGGATAAGGGAGGAACTTTTCAGCCCCTGGTTGAATTGAGTAAACTCTTCTCGGAGACGAGTGAGATTCAGTCGAAAATGGTGAGAACATTGACAAATCAATGGCGGCCTGAGGGGGAGACAGAACGAGAGAGGGTTCCGACGAAAATAATTTTCATATTTTGGGGACGGGCAATGAGAACCTTTAATGGAATGGGCTTCGAAGCATTGGGCTTTGAAGTTAATGGGATGAAGCAGGTTCTTCATCTCGTCGTAAATTCTGTCTAAAAGGGAAAAGTCCCAAATTTTTTAAAAAAATAATTTCCAATAATTTATTTATTATTTTAACACACACACACACATATACATATTTATTTAATTTTAGTATTTTCAATTATAGCATAATTTTTAATTTTATCACTTATATACATAAAATTTCAACTTTTTTGCCTCTTAACCCAATATTTTCATTTTACCAAGAGTGAAAAAAATAAAGAAAATAAATAAATAATCTTTATAAGGTATTCACCCCAACATTCTTATAAGTCTTCAAACTCTCCAGTCACTGTAACTATTTTCGAATTCTTTCATCAAGTTTTTTTACTTAATTGAAAAAATTAAAACGTCATACCAAAAATTTTTTTAAAAAAAACATAAAACTTCAGAGTTTTATTAGAAATTATACCCAAAAAAGTTATATATATATATATATATATATATATATATATTATAAAATCTAAATAGTGATCATCATGCCAACCTCATTACAAACCAAGATCTTTTGTGCCATCCCAATATCCCCAAAATTGAGTTAAACTTTATTTAATAATTCAGTGAAATAAAAATAAAATAGGACAAATTGACATAATATTAACCATTGATACAAAAGTGTAGCTAATCTTGATAATATTTATTCATGTAACACTCACTTTGGTACTGTTTATATTATTCTGACTCAAATTTCATTGACGGACCAAATATATAGAAATATCTAAACCAGATTATTCAAAATCATAAATTTTTATTCCATTCCTTCAACTTGGCTCGTGAAGGGAAATTGCACTGAACAAAAGTTTACAAGACAGTAGCATACACATATTGGAGGAGGATTAAAGCTGCCATTGATCCCCTTATGCATTACTCTTATCAGCACCCATGTACAAATTAGCCAATAGCATTGTCCAGAGACTGTCCGGCCTGTCCGCCACATACAAAGCCTACATCTGTCAGGGCGCCTTAGCCTGCCATTGATGCTACTCACTGCTTGCGGTTACTTCAGTCGCCTGTTGTGCACAGGTAATTAAACAGTTTGATCAAGTACAGGGTAGGCACAGATTAGATGTGAATGGTTAGACTCGTCTCCTACTTTCAACAGTAAAGGATTTACCTTGATCGCTTAGAGAGTTAGAATTACAAAATAAGTTCAAAATATTTTACCATGTTACCATAATACTATCATAGTTTGCCATAACAAAACCATCACCAATGGGAATACGAGAAGAGATAAAAAATGAGAGTCTGATAGAGCTCGGACTAAATACGCCAGCATACATCAAACTTGCATAATATTTTGTGACGATCGGGTTCAGATAAGCCCTGTACAAAAACCATGCAATCGGGTTTTGTGACAATCTTTACAAATATTAGGAGCTCTTATCCTTCCAATGTTTGTGATATATGCCTTCAATATAGAAAGTTAAGACTAAATAACATAATAAAATATTACCTTAATCTCTAAACTTCGTCACCTTTAAAATAATTGTAACAATTAGAAAGCTAAAAGATCCTAATATTTGAAATGACTATAACAGAATCCCATATAACCGCCATCTCTCTCCATGCCCACACAAGATTTGAGCAGGTAATCTGCCGGTGATACAAGCATGAATATAGAAAATGGTCAACAGACTCAATCATTTGCCCCTAACGACAGACAAGGATTATCAACCAAGCAGGAGGCTAGTGCGAGATGGGGAAAAGAATCTTACACTTGCGACAGGTGGGATCTATATTCGGCTTAAATCACGCCCAAATATGAGAGTTGTAAGCCAGTTAACCATCACATATAATCTATTCCTCCAACTTGTCACGCGAGTGAGATATGCAGATCGCCAAATAAACCAACTGGTGAACCCTGCAAGCGATAAGCCTCTTGCCTCCTGCAGAAAGGGAACTATAAATCAGTAGCTCATTTAATGGGCTTCTAGAGAATTGGGAAACGACATCCAGCAGGCACTTTTGCTAAAATTAACACCATAGCATGTATCGAGCGAGCCCATGAACTTGAACAAAATTAGAAAAAGCTTAGTGACAGCGGTAGTATAAGTAGGGCAGCAAATGAGACTGGATATGTCAGCCTTGGCTTTTTGACTCTTTTCATACTATAAACGAGCTCGATCTGAGCTAAAATTTTGTCTTATTTTCTATGTCCGTGCTTGGCTTGGTAAAAAATTGATAAGCTCAAATTTGGCTCATGAATTAGTTTGTTTATGCATGAATGAGTTGAGCTCGAACTCAAGCTCAGGCTTTAGCTTGTTTGTGAGACTAAGTTCATAAACAAGCCAAACTAAACTTTTAAACTAATCTATCAATAAAACTTCAGATATAAATAAGTTCATTATAAGTTCATAAACAAGCCAAACTCAAACTTTTAAGCTAATCTATCAATAAAACTTCATATATAAGTAAGTTTATTATTAGTCATTGAATGAATCTATTGACAAGCCTATAGACAAGTTTGTCTTGGGCCTATTTACCATCCTATCAACAATCTAACAGAACTGCTGATGAGCCTAAACGAATTAACCCCGATAAGGCTCAGGCTTGACTCGTTTATACAAAGAGTTTCAAAATCACACTTAGATGTTGCTTATTTCATGCGAACAAATAAGCTCGAACAAGCTTATACCAAGCCAGCCTCCGAGTTGTTAAAGGATTAAGTGTAAGCATATCGAACATGGATCGCAAAAAGAATTACATCGAGAGCTTTGTAAAGTGTTGCCCGTGGATATTTACCTTGCTCTGCCTAAGGTCCACAAGAGCCTTATATCTGCCAATAGTTGCCATGCTCCCTAAATGCTTATAAACAAAAGGGTCTCCAAGATCAATGTCTTTTCCACTGCTCGCGCGCCCTCCCCCAGCTTTGCCGACCTTATTCAACAGTTGAGCTAGATATTTCCCCTGCCGCTCTGCTACCTGTTTCAACAAAAATGCATCAACTCCTCATTACAGAAAAAAGTACGGTGAATACAAGATCCTAGTTTTAGCAGCTTCAGAAAAGTGGAAAGGACAAAGTGGAAGAAATCTTCATGGAACGAACTAAGTGTCAGCATCAGATGCCCGTGGTTAGATGTCGTGAGCCCTAATCACCTGTGCCAATGCGGGCAGAACGGGCTTGCCGGTGCTATCAAGAAACCCACAGCAGTCACCAATTGCATAAATGTCTGGAACAGAAGGGACTCGTAGCCACTCATCTACTCCAATCCTGACATCGAAGACCCATATTAGGATAGAGAAATTGTGTTGCTAAAAAGAAGAACATTTATCAAGCACAATTGTCCTCCTAGAACACAAAATATAGGAAGCAGGATGGAATTGACTGCCTAAATAAATTTTAAGATTGGGTGATATTAAAATTTTCATACATGGAACTATCATAAGTTCAGATTTGCCTAAGGTAACGAGTCCTTGGCTGTCAAAAATTCGTCACTTTCTTGGCTACTTCGTGTTGAGCAGTTGAAGTTATTGTTCATTATTGTTGATGATGTTAGAAATAGAAAGTGTTCAGTTAGGGTGTCGTTAGTTAGTATTATTGAATGACCAATAAGGACATTTTTTATTTTAATTGATACATTCATTTGTTTCTCATTTTTAAAGAATGGACAGCATAAAAACTTTTAAAAAGATCAAACAAATATAATAACATATTTTTTTATATACTAAAAGAAGAGTAGCATCAGATTAAATATAACATTTTAATATTTATACATTATAACTGCACAACCAAATTACATAATTATAAAACTTTAAAAAAAAATTCTTAAAATGATTTCACTTTTATTTTTTCTCCAAAAAAGAAAAGATAAAGAGTACAATACAGATATTGGGTACTCAGTCTAAGAAGGGGGAAGGGGGAAGAAGAAAGAACTAATAAGAAAAATGAAAGAAGAAAAAGGTCAAAAAGTAAAAGAAAAAAAAAACTGAATGTACATCTCATTACATAAAAAACAGCAGCCAATGAAAAGCTCATATTTCCAAGCTTTTGGAAAAGTATTTCTTGGTAAATTTTGAAGAATCACACTATCTTTTGATTATTCAGTAAAGCCAACACCCAAAATCATCGTCCAACATCCAAATACCCCCAAAGTAATGGAAGAAGTTGCTTCTTTATCCACAGCTATTTATCCTCATTTCCTAATTCGTATTCCCATCTTAGAACTTTATAGGAAAGGCATTTGAAAGATGCTCAAGGCAAGGTAAACAGGAATTTGGACCAAGAACGGGAACACGTCAGTGTGCAGCAAGAGCTTCTTCATCTTAGTCATGTCACAAAAGAGTGCTAAAATTGGGAGAATTAGGCCTTCTTTGCCTATTTTTCATGGTTAATCAGCATATTTGTTGGCCACACAATACTACTATACATTAAACAATTACACTAATGGCAACAAAATTACTATATTTTTCTTGTATGCTAGGTAGGAACGTTCCAAATTGCTGGTACTCCACAACACCAATGGCAGATCCAGAAATACCAGCAGTAATGTTAGAAAGCAGCATCTGGAGCATACAGCATAATTAACTTTTGGCTGTTCCGAAATTAAGATTGCATTACTTTAAGTTTAGACATACAATTACAAACATATTTGAATAATTTAAATGTGTGCATTGTATTTGAGTTACACTGATTATATTATGTGGAGTACGTCGATATATTTGCTTGAAGTTCAGAAAAGAACCCTCCTTTCCTACTATAAAAGATGTAGCAAACACATCCCCTTTATTTATGTTGCATTTATTTCTAATAAATAAGTAAATAAAGCATAGCTATTTTGGAAATTATGACTTACCTCCCACCGGGAGATTTTGGAAGTTCAAGAGATCTCACGAAAGGTGAGGGACCCACACCCGTTGACCATACTAATAGCCCATAAGGAACTTCTGCTCCATCAGAAAGAATTATCTTGTCAGGCTGAACATCCTTGACAATTCCTCGGACTAGTCGAACTCCTGACTGAGAAATTATTGATTAAGAACCAGAAAACAAAACTGAAGTAGCAACTATTACATATAGCATTCATAAATAAAGAGCCACCAAGAGGCATATTTCGCATAGCTTAGAAATTGAGGCATATGCTCTATAAAAGCTCTTCCATCGTCTATTTTGACACCAAACAAAGATAATTAGGTTATATTTTATTGATGACATAGGGAAAATATCGCTATGAAAACAATGTTTTCATACTACATATGCTCCAAAATATGATTTGCTAGGACTCACTTCAAAACTTGACAATAAACATTCCTTCCACATTTTCCTACAAATACAAGGTTAAGAGCTTGTTTCATTCTAGAAAAATTAAAAGGAAAGAAACCAATAAGGAAAAAAAAATGAAAATTACAAAAATGGCTGCCACTGTCGCATCCCTTATATTTAAAATTGCACATCAACTACCCTCATCTGTGTATTATGGAATTTCTATGCTCTTCCACGTATCTCTCTTCATCGTTCAAGCTTATCCAGGAATATCGCTATTAGATTATGGTACTGACCCGTTTTTCCAATGGAATGAAGTAGTGGTATCGGGCCCCTCAATTGCTATCGTGGAAAAATGCAATATGGTGATATTGGGCAATATTTTTGGATAAATTGCCGGATATCAACCTATATTTGGTTCTCTTGTTTCGATACTCAAATAAAATATTGCATTTGGTACATTTGATACCAATATGTATCACCTTATATAGCCATGGCTGAAATACCCTTTTTGTCATCACCAAGTTAATATTCCACTCATTGCTAAATATTGTTAAAAAGTTTGTTAAGTAGTGTGAATATGCAGGGAAAAAAAAAAGGAAAGCGATTGGTTTATTAAGCAACCATGGCTCTCAACATGGTCAGCGACTTGTCTTCTCCTCATAGACAAACTCAGGATCAATTCTCTTCACAATCACCTTTGTTCAGAAAACAGTCTTCGACAGCTGATCTGAGCTGCCCTTGGCTGATCCAGCGACACCATTTTCTCCTAATGACGCTCGTTCTCTTGGCTTTCCTCTGCACAATCTACCTTTATTTTGCAGTCATGCTTAGGTCTAGAGGATCATGCTCATGTCTTCTGGGAACCAAGAGAGAATTATGTTGTTTGAAGAATGCGAAGGATTCTTTGACAAAGGGAAAGCTAAAATTCTTCCATGTATAATGTGAAATTCTTTGACAAAGGGAAAGCTAAAATCCTTCCAAGTATAATGTGACATTCACTTGATTTGAAACCACATGATAGTGTTTTTAAGAATTTTAAGTTTCTTTCCCTCCATGATACTGGAGGAACGGAGTGATACAGAGGTGATGATAGGTAGCAAAATTATAGCAAGTTGATAAAAAAAAAAAAAGCGAGGATGCATGGTGCCTTTATCAAAGTGATAGGTATCAAAATAATATGGCCATTCATCACGGCCCCATCTGACCATCAATGTGACCGTGATGCAGGGAAAAGGAGCAGGAAGGGGGAAAAAGAAGAAGCAGAAACGACAACAGAGAACTGAAAAGTGATAGATGAGATGGAAGAGAAGAAGCTAGGGGGGAGAAAGCCAACAAAGAGAGGAGAAGGAGAAACCACAGCTCTTCACATGAGAATTAATTCATCACTAAGAACCCAAACAATAAAATTGGGATCATTACACAAAAGCTCCCCACATAAACGTAATTTCTTCATTAGCAACAACCTGAAATAAAGAAATAAGGAAAAGAAAAATATAATCTTCTACAAATATCTTAGAAACTATCAAAATTTTTAAAATTTTAAAAACTTTTGAGATATGACAAAACATGTAAAACAAATTTGATAAAATAAACTAATAAATTTTCCGAATATCCTTGTCAGAGAGTATTTGAGATTCACAAAAAAAGCTCAAAACCATGAGTGCCTTTATCATCAACTAATTGCAATATACTGTCTTTAAAAGAAGAAAAGATTTATACATCGAAATGGGGAAAGAAAATGTTCAAGCAAGCAGTCCAAATCTACCAAACATAGAACATGCTAAAAGTCGATGATCACAGACTTTGTATTTTTCAGTATGAAATCATAACTTCTCAATTCAAATAAAATTTATCACCTTGATCAACTGCTTTGTAGCATAGCGCCTTAGACGGTCATCAAAGGAAGATAAAATCTCATTTGCCTGATACAAACAAAGGTGACTTATTATGAGACTTTTGATAGAGGTTGGCACAAATTCATGCTTCATCAAAAGTGCCAATAATAGATACTTAAAAGTAAATATAAAGCACTTGCATGAGAAATTGCTGACACGGACCCTAAATGAAAAGCCAACGTAAACGTAACAAGACTGACAATTATAAAATGAAATATTAGCCGATATTTTACATATTAATTTAAATATATTTGCAGTTTCTCGAAACTTAAAAAATAATAATGTTTCATCACATTGGCCATATACTAGTCAATATTCAAAATGACAACTATATTGGACGATATTCAAAATAATAACTGATGTTGGCCAATATTTTTCCAAGTTCTAATTGACAGATACCAACATTTTCATCTATATTGATAAAGGTTTCAGGTATTTCTTTAGAGTTAAGCTTGTGTATACAGACCTCAATCAATGTAACATGAATATAATCCTTCACGTGGGCATATCTTCGACGAACATCCTTCACAATGAAATCGCTAAGTTCGCCACTGAACTCAACACCAGTGGGACCACCACCGACAACGACACAGTGTAGGAGTCGGCGTTTCTCTTCTTCTGCCATTCCTAAACTCCAAAGGGAAAAAAAAAATCCCAAAAGCAAAATTATCCAAAGTACTGAAAGGAAAGGCACAGATTATAAACAGAAAACATGTTTAGTTACACTAGCAGCATACCAGGTACTTCAGACAACATTAAATTCAAGAGTAGCTTTCTACGAATCTCCTGAGCATGATGAACTTCTCGAAGGAAAATTGCATGCTCCAGCACACCACGTATTCCAAACGTTGAGGCTTGAGCCCCGCATGCAATGACCAATTTGTCATAGGAGACCCTGAACTTCCAAGGGTCCAATGCCTGAGCTCCCTTTGTGGTAGTTTCACACCGCACCTAGAAAATGCAATCCCAAGACTAAGCATAATAAAAGGGGCAAAACACTCATTTAGAGTATAGGATATTACATATTATACAACTTTGCAACAACAACAATAACAACAAGGTATTTAAGTCCTACTAAGTAAGATTGATTATATAAATTCACTTTTTTCATTTTATTCAATTTAATATAATAACTTTCTAAAATATAAGCAATTTTGTAGATTTTTTTTATCACCTCACTTCAAATTTTTCTAAACATTCCAACATAAAGTAATTTTAAAGAATGAAAACTAAGGCCTTAAACAATATACTCAAGGTAATCCAACCCTTTTCAAACCAGCACATAGCGGGATCTTATTGTCCTTTTATTCTAGTTTTACAAGGTCTAGATCTTTCTTTATTTTCTCCCACAACAACTCATGTTTTCTCACCGGTTCTTTATTTGCCCTATGTTTTAGGTATCTAAATGGCGTTAGATGTCATTCACTCATCATATGTTATACACATACAACTTCCAAACCTATACAAAAATCATCATTTGTTATATTATCTTTTAGTGTGATTTTAATTGTTCATTTTAATATTCTCATCATTGCAAAGTTTACATTATACAACTAACGCAAAAGTGGAAAAAACTATGCCACTGCATATATTTTAAGTGTCTATATAATTAGCCAGTCAGATACTTTATTAAACGTTCCAGGATTCGCTTTCTATGCTATGATTTGCTTGGGAGCCTGTATGGTCTTGCTAGAGCTTTTGTGACTGTGCTACTGCAGTTGAGTTTTTTTTTCTCGCAAAGTGATATAGCATTCCTATCATGCATACACTTAAAGGACGGAAATTCCTCTAATTTCCAATTCATCTTCTTGGATAAGTTCCCCATTTACCTCATGATTAGCAAGGTCAACACCGGTACAATTAGCAAGCAAAAAGTAAGAGCCCGGCTCGCGAGAAATTGAAGGCTGAATCGCACCGATGGGCTCAGCAACAGATCTAAATTCGAGTGTCCCAACACACGTCGATGCCAAAAGCGGCGTGAAAACCATGTGATTTCTCGGGGAGACACAAACGACGTCGTAAATCTTAGTGTCAAGGTCCTTCATCAATCTGCACCCGGCCCAGCCAGATCCCAGCACCACCACCCTGGGCTTCTCATTGGGCTTCGTGGGCTCCAAGCCGGCGTAATAAGTGTCGGCCGGCGACGTAAATTGGGCAGTGGATTCGGTGGTGAATAGAGATAAGGAGGAGTATAGGGTAGGAAGAGATGGAGCAACGCTTTTGCGTTTGAAGGTTGAGGGTTTTACGAGGTTTCTGAACCAAGACATTGCCATTGTAATCGTATTTTGTTTGTGGGTGTTTCTTCAATGGAATTCAATAGTTGTTGCTGATTTCCCCGCTCTATATAATCAAATCAAATCATCAGTCACTGTGCGTTGAGACCCTTTTGCGATTGAGAAATTACGTTGGAAGAAGTAGAGGATGACGATTTGAATTTTGCTCCAATAATTTAGGAA
The DNA here is from genome assembly GCA_033239525.1 of Nepenthes gracilis. NCBI lineage: Eukaryota > Viridiplantae > Streptophyta > Magnoliopsida > Caryophyllales > Nepenthaceae > Nepenthes > Nepenthes gracilis. Next base: position 8,344,731 of record BSYO01000007.1, on the reverse strand, counting down.
GAACATGGCCGGAGTTCAGAGGCATGCTAGCTAGGATAGGAACCTGTTATCTACCACTAACAATTGAGCCTTTTGGTGGTCTATAAAAATAAATGATATAAATTTATTTTGTATTTTGATAATTAATTTAAAATTTTGAGATGATAATATATTAATGAGATTATTTTTTAAAATATTTATATTAAATTATTTATATTATTATTTTAAGTTTAAATATTTAATATAATTTATATGTCATATACATCTATTTATATTAACCATATATACCAATTAAATAATATTTTATAAAAAAATTAATAATTATTGATTATATTTTTTAATCTATCCATCAATAATTAAATTTTATTAATCATATTATTTAATAAAATTTTAAAAAAAAACAAAGTGGAGAAATCATTATTATAGATGATGGATAGATGTTAAAATTTAGAATGTCTAAATTAAATTAATTTAGACATAACCTAAAATTAATTTATTTATTAAAATTAAATTTTAAATAACTAAAAAAATTTTTAAAAAAAATTAATATTTTTTTTTAATTTAAATATCTATATTAAATTATTTGAATGAACGGAGGTGATTAGTCTAGCCAATATCGTTAAAATATTATGATTTTTTGAATGCTGAGTCAACTCAGTACGGTGCAAGAGGTGGCAGCTGGTCGGGTTACTAGCTGGCGTCAGCCGGACACGTGGGATCAGCCCTTGGACTGATGATCTACCAAAATATTTTTGGATTGATAGGTTAAAAAACTCATTAATATAACAATTACAGTAATTGAATGACATTTAAACGTTAAAACCCTAATAAATAAAATTTAAAGGACACTTAAATATCATATCAAATGTGAAAAATATAACACATAATTATACAGTAATGATTCTGACATATATATGAAAATTTTATGCCATTATATCTGATGGGTACGTCAAAATATGGACTAACCCAAGGTCAACAGAGGCCCAAGACGGCCTACTGGATGGTCAACTGAAAAGCGGCTCAACAGGACGCGCAAACCCAAATACTAAAAGACCCAAGACGGTCAACGTCAACGTTGACCATCTAGACTTCAGTAAGCAGCCAACTCGCGTGTAGACAGTCAACTCAAGCGTTGACTGGATGTACTGTAGCTGCAGGCCCAAAAATGATTCACACCTGCTACAGCCCAGGCCCAAACTGGCAGACGAACACGTGCAAGAAAAGCAACAGTCTTCTCATGGTTACGTGTCCCTCCTAAAAACTGATCTTCTCCAAAAAGGGCGGTAATGACTTCAGCGCCAACAAAAACGGTCACAAAAGTATGAGACAATCTGAAGATCCGTTGCACTGTATAGCAGAAAAAGGATTCATCAAATCACGACTGTCAGGCCTACCAACTCTGAGAGGGCCGCCATTGCCAGTCCAGGAGGAGCACGCCACCTTGCCAGAGAATGAGGCACTTCTGTTGTCCATAAAAACTGAAGGTCTTCGTTCTGGAAGACACATGCTCTTACAAACGCCTTTACACGCTTATACACAAGCTCACAAACAAACAACGAAAGCTTACTCAGAAACAGAAGCTCTCTTGCTCACTCTGTAACTTGTCTTCCTAAAAACACTGAAAACGAGCTTCCTGAAAGACTTCCTACAGTCTCACCCACACGAACGCTTACAGAGCATCGGACAGAGTCTCATTTTCTCCTCCTCTCTTCACAAGCGTTCGTCCTCCAAACCCACCAGAGGCCTCCGGATTCCTGGAGACCGCTTCGGCTTCCTGAGAATCGTTCCTTAGAGCATCCACGCTCTCGGGATGTCGCTTCCTTACGCTCTCTGCGAGCAGGAAGCGAGAGCTCACGTTCTCAACAAGCCAACACTCCCAACCATCCTATCATCTCTCCATCATTTGCTTTCTAGTTTACTTTCCCAACTTAGAAGGTTTTTACTGACTTGAGTGTCGAAATATTTTTGGTGGGACAACCTCCTGCCGACATACTGACCTCTTGTTCATTTTAGTGGTGTGCGGGATTTGAACTCAGTGAACGGGGCCGGGTCAAGTAATCCAGACGAATCCGAATCTGTTCGAAGTCGGATCCAGGTACGCATCATTGGCGCCGTCTGTGGGAAGCACTTACAAAAGCCAACCACTACTCTGCACAACGCTGTCTTCTTTCACCGTCTGATTCTGATTCATTTGCGATAGTGAACACGAGATCCCAAGCTAGCGATCCCGCTAGAGACGTCATGTATCCCGACCAGGACCACGCTGCTGGTATCATGGTCAACGGGACAATGGGCGGAGTGCCAGCACCCTTCTTCCAACAGCTGATAGAGCAGATGCTGGCCAACTATCGTTTGCTCCGAATACTCTATACTCAAAAAGAATAGCGACAGCAGGCGGCTCCTCCGGCAACCATTCCTGTGCCGGCTACCAAAAAGGGTGGCCAGAGGAAAAAGAAGTCGGTCAAAAGGCCCGAGAGATCCAAGAAAAATCTGGTCCTAGCCTTCTCACGCGTTCCTGGCGAGAACAGGCCTGAAGAACGCTCCGGGAGCACAACCCTACGAGAAAGTCCGGAAAGAAGAAATCTCTGATACTCTCAGGCAGAAGACAAAAACGCAGTCCGCTGGAGGCATTAGCCAACTGGCCACTAGACCCTTCAGGGACAAGACGGAGTTGAGGGCTTACCTCAACTCCAAGAGATCTGCAAAGGCCACTCGCGCAGACCCGCGAGTGGACAAAATCTGGAGCCGCGTGTTCCAGGACGAGGAGCACACTATCAACTTGGACCAATCTCCTTTCAAGCGGAGTTTCTGAACCGTCCACTGCCCACCAAATTCAAGGTGCCTTCCCTTGACTCATACGATAGGAGTAGTGATCCGGTTGACCACTTAGATCACTTCCACACCCATCTGAGTCTACAAGGGTAGGAAGACTCAGCGATGTGCCACTGCTTCCCGCTCACACTGAAGGGAGATGCCTGAATCTGGTTCCATCACCACCCTTCAAGCACCATCAGCAGCTTCTGAAAACTCACAGATCTCTTCCTGGCTCAGTACGCCTCGTGCTGACAGGAAGAGAAGCAGCCATGGCACCTCTCCCACATCAAGCAGAAGCCGGGAGAGAACCCACTACGCGTCCTGGACAGCTTTATGTTAGAGGCCAGATGGATTTTTCGGATCACGAATGAGATGAAACTAGGTAGTTTTATCTCCACGCTGACCTACAGGGACTTCTTCAAGCACCTGGCCCATAAGAATCCCCAAACCTTTCGAAAAGCGGAGTTCATCACCCCGGTCTACGCTGCAGCGGAGGAAGCTAACGAGGCTGAACACCCAAAGCGGGCAGATCAGCCTCAATCATTCCCTGGAGAGGAAAAAAGGAAGTACAGCGGCAGTGATCACTCCTGTCGGAAGTAACACAGGACTGGGCCCCCGAAACGCAGAGACTGCGGGCCCATCAGCTTCATGCCTCAGACGGACACGCGCTCAAACATCATCATACAAATCCGCGGAGATAAGTTTTTGAAGTGGCCGAAACCACTAAAGAAGGACTCTGAAAATCAGTCAAAGTAATGCGACTTCCACCATTCTGCTAGGCATTCAACTGAGGACTGCAAGACGCTGCAGAGGGAGATCGATGAGCTAATTCACCGAGGATACCTCACCAAGTTTGTCAGGGGCTCTGGACAGAGCTCTGGAGCGGCTGGCGGATAGGGGCAGGAGCAGTCTCCTCCTCGAAATCAGGTTGCAGTAGGGGTGGTTAATATGATCACCACCCGACCTACTAAGAGCCCAGCTGGCGGCGAGAGGAAGAAGTAACGAACGGCGGACAACACCTTAGCTTCAATAATGATGATTTAACTCATGTAACGTCCCCCCATGCTGATCCCCTCGTTGTATCCACACTAGTTTCGGATGGTAGTGTCGACTACCACCTGAGCGAGTTGTTTGTCGATAATGAAAGTTCTAAAGATTTGCTTTACTTGGATACATTCTTCAAATTAGGCTTAAAAAAGAACCAACTAAAAGCTACCAAAGGCCCATTGTACGGCCTTGACAACGAGCCTGTGTCCATTTAAGGGACCATCCAATTGGTGGTCACCTTGGGTACGTATCCGAAAATAGCAAGCCGAACACTCATCTTCCTGGTGGTCGACCTACCCTCTGTGTATAACGCTATACTGGGCAGACCTTACTTGACAGCGTTTGGGGCGGTCACCTTAATTTCACACCTCAAAATGAATTTTCCAACGCCTTACGGTGTAGGAGAGGCGCTGGATGACCAGGTTACTACCAGGTTACTGAACGAACCTGTTACATGTCTCAGGTTGCCCCTAGCGGCAGTGCTAGAATAGTTGGGAAACTCGATCATCTAGACGAGACAACCCTTCAGCAAGCGCAGTCCGGTGAAGTTACGAATATAGTCCCACTGGACCTGGAGGAACCGAAAAAGTGTGTACAAATCGGCAGCTCACTCACCGGACCACTGCGTGATGAATTGATCACGTTCATGCGATGGAACGCTGACCTCTTTGCATGGACTCCAGCGGACATGCTTGGAATTTCGACGGAGGTGACGGTCCGCAAGTTGGGGCTGAATCCTGACCGAAAATCCATCAAGCAGAAGAGGAGAAATCACTCCGTTAAAAAGCTGATCGCCATCCGAGAGGAGGTGAAGAAGTTGCTAGACGCAGGTTTCATTAGAGATGTCCACTACCCAGACTGGCTCTCTAATGTCGTCCTGGTTAAAAAAACAATGGAAAATAACGGATGTGCGTCGATTTTATCGACGTCAACAAGGCATGCCCGAAGGACAGCTTTTCCTTACCCAGGATCGACCTGCTGGTTGACTCGACAGTTGGATATAAGCTGCTAAGCTTCATGGACACCTATTCGGGTTACAACCAGATCCGAATGAGCCCAGAGGACGAGGAACACACCTCGTTCATGATCAGGGCATCTGCTGCTATAAAGTGATGCCTTTCGGACTGAAAAACGTTGGAGCGACCTACCAACTGCTGGTCAATAAAATGTTCAAAAAGCAGATTGGTCGCAACATGGAGGTCTACATCGACGACATGCTCATTAAGAGCAAGGTCACTGGCGACCACATCCGCTACCTGGCATAGTCGTTCGAGGTGCTCCGTAAGTATCACATGAAGCTGAACCCGGTTAAGTGTGTATTCGGAGTAGCCTCCGGCAAATTCCTGGGTTTCATCATCTCCCAACGGGGGATTGAGGCAAACCTAAAGAAGATCAAGGCTCTCGCAGACATGGCTCCACCATAAGCGTAAAGGACGTCCAGCAATTGACTGGACGGCTGGCAGCACTATCCCGCTTCCTCGTGAAATCCGGCGACAAGTACCAGCCTTTCTTCAAAGCCCTTAGAGGGATAAAATCCAATAGGTTTCAATGGACGACAGACTGCCAAACAGCCTTCGATGAACTAAAGCGATATCTGGCCAGCCACTGTTGTTAGTGTCACCCAAGGGCGGAGAGGAACTATACCTTTACCTGGCAGTGTCGGAAGCGTCCCTCAGTTCTGTCCTTGTGCACCAGGACTTCAACGCTCAACGACCGGTCTACTACCTGAGCAAAACGTTGATCGGACCAGAAACTCGCTACTCGCGTGCAGAAAAACTAACCTTGGCACTTATATTCTCCTCACGGAAGTTAAGGCTCTATTTTCAGGCTCACCGGATAGTGGTCCTCACGGACCAGCCCCTGAAAAGTATACTCTAGAAACCAGACGTTTTTGGGCGGTTGATAAAATGGGCTATCGAGTTGGGTGGATATCGAATTTCAGCCCAAGCTTGCCGGTAAAGGTGCGGCGCTGGCTGATTTCATTGTTGAAACCACAACCGAAGTTCTCAATGAACATCCCAAAGAAAGCACAAAACTGTTTAACGGAGTCCCGAAATGGACACTCCACGCGGATGGATTGTCTACGGATACTAGCAGTGGTGCTGAAGTGGTCCTTACTACCCACAACGGATTTGAGGTGAAATACTCCCTTAGGCTCAATTTTTCGGTAACCAATAACATTGCCGAATACGAGGCCCTGTTATCCAGATTGCAGTTAGCTAAGGAAAGCTCTGCCAAGAGACTGGCAGTTTACAGCGACTCCGAGCTAATCGTTAACCAAGTTAATGGAGGCTTTGAGGCTAACAACCCTCACCTGGCCAAGTACTTGGCAAAGGCAAGGGAGGCCGCCCAGGGTTTCGACAAGCTGACCCTAGTTTATGTTTCCCGAACTAAAAACTGGAAGGCAGACCAGCTGGCCAGAGCCACTGCAGCCGAAAATCTGGAATGCGAGAGATCCTAAACGCTCCCAACATCGATAAATAAGAGGCAATATAGATTTTCGAAGTGGAAAATTGGATGACGCCTTACCTTAGTTATCAGGCTGACGGATCATTGCCAGAGGACGTAGAAAAGGCCAAACGGATCAGGAAGACGGTCGGCTGGTATACTGTGGCTGATGGACGGCTATATCACCGTGACTACTTGACCCCATACCTCCGATGCCTAACTCCCGAAGAGGCTAACTACGCTTTAGGTGAAGTCCACCTCGAAATCTACGGATCACACATTGGCGGAAAAAACTTAGCCTTTAAGGTCATGCGCCAAGGCTACTACTGGCCTTCGATGAAAAAGGACGCGCTTGAGTTTGTGGAGAAATGTGAAAGTTGCCAACTTCATAGCAACCTTCACCACCATCCGTTCGCAGACCTGAAGACTCTTCAGGCCCCTTGGCCGTTCCAGCAATGGGGGCTCGATCTTCTCGACCCGTTTTCCATTGCCATGGGGCAAAGAAAGTTCATCATTGTGGGCCTCGACTACTTCACTAAGTGGGTTAAGGCCATCCCGTTGGCAAAAATTACGGAGCATAACGCCATAGAATTCCTCCGCCAGAACATCATTTGTAGATTCGGTATTCCCGAGGTCGTTGTGACCGACAACGGGACCCAATTCTCGAAAAAGCGCTTCACCAAGTATTGCGCCAACCTTAGCATCAAGCTCGTCCACACTTCGGTGGAATACCCCCAAGCAAATGGACAGGTGGATGTTAGGATCCGAACACTACTCCACGGGTTAAAAACTAAACTGGAGGATGCAGGGGGCTCCTGGGCGGACGAGCTCCCCTCTGTCCTTTGGTCTTATCAGACAATCCCAAAGGAACCAACGCGTGAGACGCCCTTCAGCCTCTGTTATAGGACTGAGGCGGTAATTCCGGTAGAAATCGGGCTTCCAAATCATAGGGTGAAGTCCTTCGACCCATTAGCTAACTCCCAAAAAATCAGAGAGCACCTAGACTTGTTAGAGGAAGCCCTCGACCCCGCCAGAGTACGGACAACGGCCTACCAATATCGGATTGCCCGATACTACAACAAAAAGATTAAGGCACGACAGTTCGATATTGGAAACCTAGTCCTAAGAGGCATCGAAGCCACAGGCAAGCTGGCCGACCGCAATAAGCTCTCCCCTAATTGGGAAGGGCATTTCCTCGTCTTGGGCTGTCTGCAAAACGGAGCCTACAAGCTCCGGAGCCAGGATGGGAAGCTGGTTCCGCGAACGTTAAACGCAATCCACCTCAGACGCTACTTCCAGTAGAAGACACAAGTACGCATTTACATTATTGTGCGCATGTGCATTTGCTTACTTGTTTTAAGTTTGCCAAAATAAGTGTTTACTTAGCATACTGCCTACCCCTCCTATGTGCATGTATATGTGTTTGCTTTGCAGGTTACCCGACCTAGACTTCCCCTAAGTCGGGAGGGTCCTCACCCTCTCGTTAATAAACCCTGGTCATCCATGCGGCCCACAGGTAGTCGAACACAAACCTCGGTCATCCGAGCGGCCCATTAGCGGTCGTATTTAACCTCTAGTCATACAGGTGGCCCGAGAGCGATCTAATACAAACTCTGGTCATCCAAGTGGCCCATAAGCTGTCTAATATGAACCTCGATCATCCAAGCGGCCCGTTGACGATCGTATTAAACCCTGATCAACCAGGCGGCCCGTTGTAGTCATATCTAAACCTTGGTCATTCAAGTGGACCAATAGCGGTCAAAATATTAGGGGGATTACGCAGCACACGCAACGACCTCCTCTACGAGTAGATAACGTGATTAGTCAGCGACGGTCGAAGGGAGAAGCATCCTTCTCCACGTTGGCCACCCAAGTCAGCATTTGGGCAGTGCTACCAGGCTGGTTAACACAACCGCCTGCGAAGCCTAAGGACCTCACTCCTTAGGCAGTACAACAATGGCAACCGGCTAACCAAGTTCGCCGTCCAGTGCAACGAGAATGCAAACACAAAAGCAGTAAAGGCAAATGGACACAAAGTTGAAAAAACTTCAATTTTATTGCTTCCGAATGTTTTACAAGTTACATCTTATGTACATGAATACATGGGAGGTCCCAAAAATGTACAACACAGGGGGCTATGGGGGCAGAGGCCCCTGACTGTCGCGAGGCTCCCCCACAAGGTCGTCTCTGTGTTGTGCCGCTCTGTTGGCCAGATTGATGAGGTCAACAGGGAAGCCGGGATCGACCAACTGCGCAATTCACCAACTGACGTTGATCCCCTCCAACAGTTGCGCGTGCATCATGCCCTCAACTTCGTGGGGGTGGATACGGAGACTTAAATCGTTCTCCAAGGTTGCTACCCACCAGGCAAGTCGACTGATACGCGTTTTGGCTTGCTCAGCCTCTTCTTTCAAACGAGCAACCTCGGCCTTCAAGTTGGCATTCTCCGTTTCCACTCCCGCCAGGATAGCCTCGAGGGTAGCAGTCTCCTCACGGTGCTCTCCCCCCAAAGCAGCCAGCCTAGCATCCTAGCGAGGCGATCTCCACCTCCCTATCGGCGATCACCCGATCACGTTGCTCCACCACCTTGATAATGGCAGAAGCCAGCTTCCTCGACTGCACAAAAGACAAATGGAGAATAAGTTAGAAATCTGGGAAAGGAGAAAGTACGCGGAAGCCATCACCAAGAATCATACCTCCCAAAGTCTCCTCACGGGCCTCACGGGCCTAGCCTCCAGACCTGGCCCAGGCGGCGGTAGATCAGGAGCGACATCCTCTCGAGTCGAGCTGGTGGCAGCCACCTCCAGGATCTCATCCAGCAACCTTTACTCAACGTCGTCCATAGCATCCGCAGGCTCTCCGACTACAGCCTCCGCATGAGCTGCCGGAGCGTCAAACTCCATCATTGGCTCCATAGCAAAAGTCCGCACGACTGGAGAGCCAACGGATGACTCCTGTGCCTCCACCACTGGCTCATAAGTGGGCTCCGTAAAAGACTCTGTCTGCACTGCTCGAGGGGCCGCCTACGGCGCGGGCTGCACCAAGATGAAGTTTCCTCCCATGGGCACCGCAGGTCTTCAAAGGTTTTTTTTAGGCCCATGGTACTACCGGGGCCGCTGCAGATCCCGGCGATGATGTAATTGGGACACGACGACGAAGAGGAAGGCGTCTCCAACACCTTCTTAGGCAACGGGCCAATGAAGCCCTCAATGTGTGGCGGATGCAGATGAGCCGACCCGTGGAGTCCTCCGACCACATCATATTCGCTGGTGGCATAGGCTTTTGAACCTGGGAAGGCGGCCCCCAATTCACCTTCTTGGTCTCTACCCTAGAGACCAAGAAGTTCCTCTTGAAATCAGCAGGGTGGTCTTTGATTAGCTTAGTTAACCACTCCAAGGATGCCATCTCCGCCACAGATGGCGTCCCAGTATACACCTCGCACCTGGCCCCAATCCTTCGCAAGGGGCCAGGTCGTCTCCATGCTCACAAAAAAGAACCGGTTCTTCCAATTCTTAGGCGAGTCGTAGATGGTCGTGTTTATTTTTAGGCCAGAACGAGGGACGAACGATATTCATTCGCCTCCCTAGTTTATTTTGAAAAGCCCCTTCATCATCGGCATCCTCAATCTCTTGGAATGTTTACGAAGGAAAATACAGATGGTACAGATATACCGTATAGCGTTGACGAGAAGTTAAGCAACCGGGACTCGTAGGGCTTGCATGACGGACAGCAAGTCATTTGGCAAAGAAAGACGGAGGCCGCTCCTCAGGTGGGCCTTATATATCGTGATGTGCCCTGCCGGTGGTGAGAAAGCTCTGTCATCCTTGCCCGAGACCCTCTATGCAATATCCTTCGGGATATTGAACTCGACTCATAGTGCTTTTACGTCACCCTCTCTAAGGACGGAGGCGATGTCGGCGATGGAGGCCATAGCTTGCAGAAAGGGCTAGGGTTTCTTGGAAAAGCAAAGTTGAAGATGAAGAAGTCAAAGCAAGGAGGCGAGGAAGAATTTCAAAGCATGGAGGGAAACTTGAACGGCAGAGCGCCTTTAAACCCCTCAGAAAGGACGCCCTCAGTCCTGCCGAGCGTCACCTCCCTGTTTAGCCCTTTAGAAGGCGAATCTCCAACGTGTTATTGGCGGGGATATCCGCCCAACCAAAAGAAGACGCGTGTCAACTTTTGGCCTGCAAGCTGGCTGATGGCCACGCGTCGATCAGGGCTCACAGAAAGCCTTCCAGAACTGGCCAAAGACGGTTAACAGGTCTGGTCAATATTCTTCTCCGGAACTGGCCAAAGACGGTCAACAGTTCCGGTCAATATTCTTATTCGGAACTGACCAAAGACGGTCAACAGTTCTGGTCAATATTTTTCTCCGAAACTAACCAAATACGGTCAACAGTTCTAGTCAATATTTTTCTTCAAAATTAACCAAAGACGGTCAACAGGTCCGGTCAACTTCCCTCTCCGCCTTTCATAGAATCCCCCGAAATCCTCAAACTACGAAGGGCAGTGAGTGGCATCCCATCATGAATATACTGGAGGCCAGAATTCTGGCTACCTGCATGGGAGCTAGTGATGGGTACGTAGGAATATAGGCTGGCCCAAGGTCAATGGAGGCCCAAGACAGCCTGCTGGATGGTTAACTAAAAAGCGGCCCAACAAGAGGTGCAAGCCCAAATCCTAAAAGGCCCAAGACGATCAACGCCAACGTTGACCGTCTAGATTTTAGCAGGCGGTCAAGTTGCTTGCAGACGGTTATCTCGAGCGTTGACCAGATGCACTGTAGCTACAGGCTCAAAAAGGCTTCACACCTGCTACGGCCCAGGCCCAAACTGGCAGGCGAATAGATGCACGAAAAGAAACAGTCTTCTCATGGTCACATGTCACCCCTAAAAGCCGATTTTCTCCAAAAAGGGCGGCAATGACTTCAGCGCCAACAAAAACTGTCACAAAAGTATGAGACAATCTGAAGATCCGTTGCATTGTGCAGTAGAAAGAGAATTTGTCAAATCACGATTGTCAAGCCTACCAACTCCGAGAGGGCCGCCATTGCCAGTCCAGGAAGAGCATGCCACCTTACCAGAGAAGGAGACACTTCTGTTGTCCATAAAAGCTGAAGGTCTTCGTTCTGGAAGACACATGCTTTTACAGATGCCTTTACACACTTTTACACAAGCTCACGAACAAGCAACGAAAGCTTACCTCGAAACAGAAGCTCTCTTGCTCACTCTGTAACTTGTCTTCCTAAGAATACTGAAAACGAGCTTTCTGAAAGACTTCCTATAGTCTCACCCACATGAACGCTTACAGAGCATCGGACAGAGGCTCATCTTCTCCTCCTCTCTTCACAAGCGTTCGTCCTCCAAACCCACCAGAGGCCTCCGGATTCCTAGCGACTGCTTCGGCTTCCTGAGAATCGTTCCTTAGAGCATCCACGCTTTTGAGACGTCGCTTCCTTACGCTATCTGCGAGCAGGAAGCGAGAGCTCACGTTTTCAACAAGCCAACACTCCGGATCATCCCATCCTCTCTCCCTCCTTTGCTTTAAAGTTTATCTTCCCTGATTAGAAGGTTTTTACTGACTTAAGTATCGAAGTGTTTTCTGTGGGACAACCTCCCGCCGACACGCTGACCTCTTGTTCATTTTAGAGATGTGTAGGATTCGAACTCAGTGAACGGAGAAGGATCAAGTAATCTAGACGAATCCAAATCTGTTCGAAATTGGATCCAGATACGCATCGATATCCCTATAATTCCTCTAAAAGAAACACAAATAAAGTTTATTTCACAGTAATTATATAAGAGAATGTCATAGTTTGCTTGTCTTATTTTTTTCTCTCTTTTTTTTATTTTCTCCCTTTTTGACGGTCGAGCATCCTCCCCAATGTTTTTTTTGTACACAAGTCTCCTAGTATGATGACAGCAAAAACCCTGGTTGCTCCTAGGGTTAAGAGGGTGGCTAAATTAGGTTTTAGAAATAATTCCTTCCAATTTGTTTCGATCAATAATTTGAACATCTGGCCCCTAATTTTCTGCCCTTTACCGCCTCCTAAAGCGGTTGAATGATCTCCTCAAAATGTGAAGCCGTATAGCCTTCTTAAATTTCTCAACCAGCAGTCGATTAGGGCTAGATAGTGCCACACTTAGTTGATCTCCTAATACTATCAATATCATAGAGAAGTTGCCAACTATTTTTTTAATAATATTTACATAAAAGCATATATTTTTACCATTTTATTCTGCTAGTATTAATAATAAAAGATTTAAAATCATGTATTTAATTTAAGACAATTTGGCTTTTTTACCTATGAAATTGAGTTAATTTTACAAATTAAGTTTTTAAATTAAACTAAATATAATTCAATTTCACACAAAATTTTATCAAATGTCTATTGTTTTTTATTAATATGATGTATTATCAAGGCATAAATACCTCGATATTATTAATTAATGGACAACGACCCCATCCCAAGCCTGCCACAAATATTAATTATTGGCCCTGATTTTTAATAGGAAAAAATAAATAATTAAAAAAATTATCTATGTATGTTTTTTCATTAACAATGAAAATAATCGGCCACCAATATTAATTATTGAGGGTTACTCAACAGCGAGAGGAACGCCAAGCTGATAGCGATCAAAAGTCCATTCATAGAAATCGACACCCACGTCTATTTTGAGCCTCCTCGAGCTGTCAGCGACTGAATTTTTAGTTCACTCCCTTGAAGCGAAGGCTTTCCTACTCACAGTTGTCTAGATTTTATTATGAGTTGATAGAGTCAAATTTAATAATAATTTTTTTAATATTTATCTTTTAGGCAGCTTGGAGTGTAATGAGATGGCTTTAATTTCTGCAATTTGGATCTCAAAAATGCCAAAGAAGCCTAAAATTCTCCAAATTGTGATGACCCAAATCAAAAAACCATGATCCATTGAATTGGGATGATGCATTTTTCATTCCATAATAATATTTAGCTCACATGATTCTATAAATAATACAAATAATCTAAAAAAACTTAGGTCTAATAAATATAATATTTTTAAAAAGCTCACAATACTCTAATATAGTCCTATGAACTATAGCTATGAACACTTGACTCAAAATAATCAAAATAATATCATAACAGTCTTTAGATTTGTCCAACTACTTAATTTAACTGTCAATTATATGGTGGGTAACCTGTGCTATTCTGAAAGAATAAGAGACAATAATAAATAAATTTAATATTCAACAAATGATTTTATAATTTTGAAATATAGTAAAATTCAGGTAATAATAGAGATCAAATCAAAGCAATTTGAATATAATTAATAATATAAAAATCAACATTTTGAATTCCAAGAGGATGCAGCTTCAAGAAGTCAAATAGGGAAAGCTAAACCCAATGATCTCAATAAGAGTATAGTGACCAAACTTGTCAACTTCCAATAGAATTAGACTGTCTGTTTCAACAAATTCAACAAGAATATAGCAACTTGAACCTGTTGAGCCCCAGCTTAATAGAACGACGACATACCTACAACCTCAACAAGAATATGGTGACTAGAACCCGTCAATCCCAAGCTAAACTAGACAGTTAGCCAACTGCCATCCTTAACATTGAAATCTGATTATTAAATTTTAATTATTTAAAATTTAATTATTTATTTCATCGATATAAAACTTAAAATTATATTAGGACGCGAACCTAAACAATCAAATACCGAAAAACGATCTAAAAATTACAAATCAAACTATAAAATACGAAATGTTACACCTAAAAGTAGTTCCGAACATCAATAATATATTATCTCAAAAACATATAAGAAAAAATATCAATACTAAAATCAAAATGATTGAAATTTATAATTCAACTAACTATTGAAAAGAAAACCACAAATCAAACTCAAACATCAATATCATACACAGCCATGATCTGAATACAATAAAGTTAAATTAAACTAAAAACTAATAGCATAACTACTATTTTTTCAAATATTAACACATAAACTAATTTTAAAATCCTAATTCTAATTCCGAATAACTTTCCTTTAATCCAAATTACCTGTAAGTAAGTGTCGAACTTTATAAACTTAAAATGTTAATGAAATAAAAGTAAAAATGAACCATTTATTCAACAAAATATATAAATTTTTACAAGTAAATATATTTATTAAAGACATATTGAAAGATGACATACTCAAATATTCAGAAAACTGATAATATTATTTTATAATCTTATCATATACAATTCAAAAACGATGATCAATTTTAAATAAATTATATAAATATATGAAATATATTCAAACCATACAAAAATATAGGGGATCAATAATTGATAGCGACCTTATCAATAAATAATGAATATTGAATCTCAGGTTATGATTATTTTTACAGAATTAAATATCATACGCTATTATTTAAAACACATAAGTGGTCTATTTATATATAACCTCATAGATAGAACAAAATATTAATTTTTTGACCTGTAGATGATAGGTGCAATTTTTGATTTATTTATAATATACAATGAGATTTTAAATATATTCTATTAATTCTCTACAATAATTCATACATAATCAAACTGAAAACTATAATTAAATATGAATATATTTTTAGATTTTATCATAATAAAAAAATATATCTATCATCAAACTTAAATAAACTTTTCATCAATATTTCTTCAAATATATGACATGCAATAAATTATAAATTTTATAGGAATTTGAACATATATTTTTAAAACATAAAAGAATAGCAGCACATGTTTTATAAACATATAGGAAGTATCTATTCCTAAAATTACATAAATTTATGAATTTAGCACAATTTACATAACTTTTAAATACATTTTTGCAATTAGAAAACATTCCAAAGTATATATGTTAAAACCAAAAATATACAAAAACTTACACAAATGATTTAAAGACATGTAAGTATAATATTGTAGAAACTCATCACTTAAGTATGTTATGCATGAATTCAAGACTTTTATTTCATAAAAATTATATAATATGGGAATGAGAACATATGCATTAATGTATAAACTCTTTATTTATGAAATAGAACATATTCAAATATTTAAAATAATAAATACTCAAAAAATTAAAAAAAAATTAGTAACAAATAAATGAGTGGTTGAAAATACTTTTCTTATACTTAAAATTAATAAAAAGTTTTTGAATTTCTCTAAATTTTCTCCTTCTTTAACATTCTTTCTTTCTTTCTCTTTCTTGCTCTTTTTTTTCTTCCTCTTCTTTCCAAAATTGAGCAGAAATGTCTAAAAATAGGTCAAAGGAGTTTTATATAGAAAATTGACATATGTACACATGTCAGGTGCACATTAAGACCAAAGCATGAACCATATGGTACACAAATGTTTTTCAAGCACACATTAAATACTCACATTCTATCTTAAATACACAAGTGTGTTCATTGTATGCACATCAGGTTTGAATAATTTGCCTATAATATACACAAATGCCCAAAAGCATCCTTAAGGCATGACCAAATTATCCGAAATGCACATATACATGGCTCATGTGCTAATTAGGTATCACTCAATTTAACTTATTTCAATTAGAGAATAATTTTATTAACCTAAATATTTTAACTTAATTAATAATTATTAAAAATATAATTTGTGATTTATACCTTAATAAACACAATAAGAAAAGTTTTCAAATTTTGTATTTTTCTCCATGGCAAATCTATGGCCAATGATCCCAACAAATCACCATCACTCCTAAAGTATGACTCGATCTCCCGATAAACATCCCAAATGTTAGAATTATCTTTGGTTTCACAGACTCTATCAATTTAAGAGTGTATCTCATCACCTCACAACCACAACCCATGATAGTATTCTCCATAACCTCGATGGCTCTCCACTACCCTTAAAGTAATGCTTGATCTGCTCACAACCATCCCCGATAATATGTCTCGCTTCTAATTATAACAAATATTCAAATATCAATAACTCACATAGTGTTAGATTTAAAAGCTTGTTTGAACCGCGATAAAATACGTAAGAGGCGAAGTCAAGCACACGAACAGCACACACAACAAGAAAGATACGATTTTTACGTAGAAAACTCCCTAAGAAACGAGGGAGAAAAACCACGGGACACGGAGTCCGAAATTTTCACTAGTAGCAGTTGACCGGTTACACAAACCCCAAATCACGAAATACAATAACAACTGATTGTGGACAGCCCGTACAAGAAGTATAAAGTATAAGAGAAGAGATGGAACCCGGGAGACATTCTTCACGGCAGCGAGAATCTCGTACGTGGGATCACCGAAGACTGGAACTTGATTGAAAACCCGAACGGAGGCTCAATTCTTCCTCTTCTTCTTCTTCTCTCTCTTTTCTCTATTTTCTCTTCTCTGGAACGGCGCTCAAAGTGTTTGCATAACCCTAAAAACGGAAGTCCCGCGTTTTATATCACCGGCGCCCGCTCGAGCGCCTCTCGAGCGGCTAGCGAGCGGCCTACCTTCTGGAAAATCTGCTCGAGCGCCTCTCGAGCGGATGGCGGGCGGGCTACATTCGAAAAAACCGCTCGAGCTCCTCTCGAGCACAAAGCAAGCGGCGGCCATTCTGAAAAAACCGCTCGAGCTCCTCTCGAGCACAAAGCAAGCGGCGGCCATTCTGGAAAAACTGCTCAAGCATCTAGCGAGCCAACTTGACCTGAGAAAATACAACATAAACATACTCTTAAAATTAGCATAATGAAATGATGAGGACTACACTAAATGAGCACATTGTTATATGTCTTGATATTTTAATACTTTTGTACATTTTGTTTTTACCTTATTCATAAAATTTAGAATTGTATCAACTATATAAGTCCAAACATGGAAACTCTGGGAGTCTCATGTGGTTCTTACACGTAACACCTTACTCTTATCAAGATTTGTATAATCAAAAATCATGACAAGAATATAATATACAATATAATTTATTAATTATACAACATAGTATGATAAACAATTAATAAAACTGAGAAACTGAATCATTATTTTATAACAAAGTCAATAAATTTGGACAAGATTTTTTCAAAAAATAAACCATATCTAACAAGTCCATGGAAGAGCTTCACAAGCACAGCAAGTTCCCAAGGTTTAGAGAGAAGGCCCTTGAGATAAGCTAAAAAGGAAATGGAATACTACTTACCTAGGAAATGGAAAGAAGGCCCTTTCTTCACAACATCATCCTCCTAAATCAAGTGTCTTTGGTATAGTCTAGAACGACTTATCATCTCTATGAAAGTAGGTTTAGACTTCCATCCATCCAGTGCGATTGACTACAAGGATTTGCCTTGGTCTTGGGAGAAGGCTAAATTGGCTAGGTTTTTGGCCCGTGGCTTTTTCCTAGGTTTACGTACATCCCTAGATTCTAGTGCTATCAAACCTCCCGGTGTCTCCTCTATTGCCAAGGGTATGGAGGGGGACCTGATCGGGATGAAGAGAGAAAGGTAAAATTTTTCTGCTTTTCTCGTTACCATCCCTGCTATTAGTATGACATAGAAGTTAACTGCCCTATTCTTTAACAATATTTACATACAAGTATCTATTTTAAATTTCGATGTCTTGTTATAAGAGGCTTTTTTATTTTATCACTAAATTTCTCTCATACCAATAATAAAAGATTCAAATCGTCAGTATTTAATTTATTTTAATAGTTTTATATTCATAAAATTCTACTCATACCAACTGATACATTTTCTGATCCGGATTGTAGTACGGATTAGAGGGCCAAGATTGATTCTCTGGGTCTAAAGTGGGTCCGATCTCTGTACGCTTTTAATCTGAATCCTGTAAAATACAACAGAATACGGTCAAAAGATTAGCGGGACTCACTCTTTATAATATTCCCTGATGTTCATATCAGTATTTTCCTTTGAGAAAATAAATAGGAGTATACATGTATAAATGCTTGTTAGAATAATTTTGTTTGTGGTTTGTGCTTTTCTAAAAGCCTCTTAGTGAGTGAGAGTATGCGTTTTTAGCGTCTTAGAATTTGTCTTTAGTTTGGCTCAGTGTCGTCCCATTTTCCTGTTGAAAAGGAAGGGTTTTTATAAAAACTAAGGACGGCTGATTTTTTCTGTCAACCACCTAAGAAACCGTCAGGTGGATAAGATACTGTTTAGTTGACGGTTTCAACTGGTGCTCGAGACTGTTGAATTCAAATAAGAAAGGAAAACTGTTTCGACCGTTGGCATTGGTTCTGAATTCTTTCAATGAGCAAACCGCTTGGACAAAGCCAATAAGTGAAAAAGCACGTTTTGTACTAACGTGTTTCGACCCCGTTAAAAGTATAGCGGAAACAGTGAGTAATAATAAAAATCTAATACACGTAAAAGATATTTAATACTAGATGCTAACAAGTTTAACAATCATGCACGATATAAGTAGCAATAAAGATAAAGACTCAATTTTTTGGTGACGAAATGAAAACTCGATACCCACGGTATCGAGAAAAACACTCCGGGCTTCAACGGCCAGGGAAGCAATACACTATGAAAATCAACTTACAGACCAGGTGGTAACGACGCGCTAACCTAGTCGACTTACTCCCGTCACGTGATCCCTACCAAGGAACTCCTTGGATTATTTGCCCGTGGCAACGGAACCGGACACCTTCCGGTCTTCACGTCAATCTTCCCTCTAGTGCCACTTGAAGTGCCAACCACGATCGGATCTCCTTCTTCACGAACCAACGTCTCCACGAAGGTAGAAGGATGAGAACGGTTAAATGGAAAAGCAAAAAGAAAAATGGTGAGAAAACTCCTTAGATCATGAAGCTCAAAGATGTGTCTTTTGGTTTTCTCGAGAGAAGCAAAATCAATAAAGCATATAAGGCTTTCTTCTCAAGTTTAATGGCTTCACCAGATATAAACAAAGGCTGTGGCGTGCTTAGAGTTTCAAGAAAAATAAGGTATCAATTTATAGTTGAGCCAAAAACACGTTCAAAAATTCTGCCGTTGCACACCGCGCTCGGCGGGCTCGGCGCGCGGCGGGCTGCCGGGCGAGCATCGGCGGGAGACCCTCTGGTTTTCGGCTCGAGCGGATAGTGGCATGTGCAAGCGGCCACTATTCTGCATTTTTTGTGCTCGGCGGAAACGAGCTCATGGCGGCGGGCAGCTTTGGATGGACTCGGCTTGTTGGAGGGCGGACCGAACGGCATTTAAATTGACAACCCACAACCCGACATCGATACAATAATATATATGGTCACGGAATATGCCAATTAAATAAAAATCTCTAACAATCTCCCCCTTTGACAATTCCGTGATAAAACTCAAAAAATAAATAAATACAAGTGAATCACGGGTTCAAACACCACCGAGATAGAACCCATGTACATGAAAACCTATGCCTAGTGATACAAAAGAGACAAAAAAATGTAAATAGCTATACTGGAGCTACTGAGGCGATGTGATGAAAAACTTGCTTGATTGCCTATGTAACTTCAGTTTCCTGGTCAAGCAAGGTTAGTACCAACAAAGCAAAAAAAATAATAACATAACAGCATGCATGGTACATAAGCATGAGAGACAGGCATTAACAGCATGCAACAATATAACATACAACAATCCTCCCCCTAACGAAAATAAACAGTACTCCCCCTCAAGTAATAATAATTTATACTAATATGCAAATAACAAAACTCCCCCAAAATAAGCAGGGTCTCCCCTAAGCTCCCCCTATCAAGGTGAATCAAGTCTCCCCCTTTTTGTCACGAATGACCAAGGGGTAATGTAGCTCACTTTTCTTAACCCAAACTTGTCTCACTGAATATACTTTTGCATTCAACCTTTTAACTTGTGCATCCAAATGTTGAAGGTGATCAACAAATTTATTCATGAAATTTATTCATGTTTAGTCCTGATCTTTGGTTGTGCAAAAGATTCATGGTGTAGCACCATGTACGAATGTGACCAACTTTTTCACATGCATGACAGGTAGGCACAAACTTGGGGATGGAAGAATTGTTCATAGCCTTGTGATTACCTAGATTAGTTGAGCCAAATCTGTTATTCACACGTTGAGGCACGACCTTGATGACTTTGGGTGTGTAGGCATGTTTGTGTGGAATTTTTGTGGCGGGAACAAAAACAGTTTTAGGATTCACGTTATTTTAAACAATGTTTGCAGCATACCCTAAACCCTGTTTGTTTCCACCAATTTTTCCCAACCCGAGCATAAGGTCTAATTTTATAGACCCATTTAAGAATTATTTTAGATCTTTTCGAGAAGCCTCAAGTTCAGGTTCTAAAGTTGTGAGTTGCTTACCAAATGAGACTTTTAGATTCTCAATTTCTTGAGTTTTAGAATCTAACTCGGATTGATGGACTAATTTTTCTTGTTCCAACACAATGACCCTACTATTTAAGGTTTTATTTTGTTTCTTTACTTTCAAGCATACCCTAAACAGTTTGTCATAGGCTTCTTTAAGACCATCAGATTTAGCTTCTGACTCATCCACAGAGTCAGCAGAGTGATTAAAGTCTTCTACTGAGTGGTCACACATAGAGGTCATAAAAGTCATATACTTGACAGGGCTATTTTCAGAACATGTTTCACCCTCTTCTTCTTCGTCATCACTTAAGGTCACATCAGCTTTAAAGGCATGACCTTGTTAGCGTTTAAGGTTTGGACATTCAGCCCGGTAGTGGCCAAAGCCTTTACACTCATGGCATTAGACTCCTTGGGTAGTTTTTGATTTAGAGTCCTTACTCTCACGTCGGTCTTTCTTCTCAAATTTATGTGATCGTTTTAAGTCTGCATCCAATTTTTCTGATGGAGAATTATTTTTCTTTAAGAATTTTTTAAAATTCTTAACAAATAATGAAAAATCGTCATCGCTACATGATTCTTCATCGGAGTCCCGTTTTCGCTCTTCCCTACTTGATTTTAGAGCAAGTGATTTATTCTTCTTTGATTGTGGTAATGTGTGCTCATAAGTTTGTAGAGACCCTACAAGTTCTTCTATTTTCAATTTATCTAAATCTTTGCTTTCTTCAATGGCAGTAACTTTAGATCTAAAGCGTTCAGGTAAAGATCGAAGGACTTTTCTAACAATCCTATTTTTCGGAATTCGTTCTCCTAAATTAAATGTAGAATTTATAATATCATTCAATTGAGCATAGAACTCATCAAAGATCTCATCATCTTTCATTTTTATTTCTTCGAATCTAGTAGTGAGCATTTACAATTTTGAATTTTTCACTAGTTTCGTGCCTTCGTGAGTAATTTCAAGAATATCCCATGCATCTTTAGAAGTCTCACACATTGAAATCCGTTTAAACTCATCGGGAGACACAACCATAAAAATAGCATGTAACCCTTTACTATTCCAATTACATGCATCAAGTTCCTCTTTGGTCCATGAAGATAGGGCTTTTGGTTCGTTGCCCGAGGAACTAGTGGGTGGAGTCCACCCAACTTGGGTACGTGCCCAAACACGCTCATCTAGAGATTTTAGGAAAGCTCTCATCCGAACGTTTCAATAGGCATAGTTACTCCCATCAAAGAAGGGAGGAATGGAGAGCGATCCACTCGTATACATCTAGATCAGGGGTCGCGGATCGGGGTAAGTCTCTGATACCAATTGAAAAAGCACGTTTTGTGCTAACGTGTTTCGACCCCGTTAAAAGTATAGCGAAAACAGTGAGTAATAATAAATATCTAATACACGTAAAAGATATTTAATACTAGATGCTAACAAGTTTAACAATCATGCATGATATAAGTAGCAATAAAGATCAAGACTCAATTTTTTGGTGACGAAGTGAAAACTCGATACCCACGGTATCGAAAAAAATACTCCGAACTTCAACGGCCAGGGAAGCAATGCACTATGAAAATCAACTTACTGACTTGGTGGTAACGACGCGCTAACCTAACCGACTTACTCCCGTCACGTGATCCCTACCAAGGAACTCGATTGGATTTTTCGTTCAAGCACCTAACCGGACACCTTCCGGTCTTCGTCAATCTTCCCTCTCGTGCCACTTGAAGTGCCAACCACGATCGGATCTCCTTCTTCAAGAACCAACGTCTCCACGAAGGTAGAAGGATGAGAATGGTTAAATGAAAAAGCAAAAAGAAAAATGGTGAGAAAACTCCTTAGATCATGAAGCTCAAAGATGTGTCTTTTGGTTTTCTCAAGAGAAACTAAATAAATGAAGCATGTAAGGCTTTCTTCTCAAGTTTAATGGCTTCACCAGATGTAAACAAAGGCTGTGGCATGCTTAGGGTTTCAAGAAAATAAGGTATGAATATATAGTGGAGCCAAAAACGTTCAAAAATTCTGCCCGTTGCACTCGGGCTCGGCGGGCGGCCCGGGCGAGCATCGAGGGAGACCTCTCGGGTTTTACGCTCGAGCGGCTAGCGAGCAACAAAGTAGCGGCCACCATTCTACATTTTTGCACTCGAGCGGAAACGCAGCTCATGGCGAGCGGGCAGGCTTTGGATGGACTCGGCGGCCCCGAGGGGCGGACAGCGACTTTAAATCGACAACCCACAACCCGACATCGACACAATAATATATATGGTCATGGAATATGTCAATTAGACAAAAGTCTCTAACAATAAGTATGTCGACTGATTTGGGCCGTCTGGGCCTTTGTATTTTATAGGCCAAATCCTTAGCCGGACTCTTTCTTTTGGGCCATCAGTAATAATACCCATCACTAGCTCCTCATACCATAAAGCTTGAAATTCAGCCTTCCAGTATGATGTCCGAGGGCAGGCATTTGTCTGAACCTGTACTCTTAGTTCAATGGACTTTGTTGGCTAGCTGGACGAGAATTTTTAGTCTAAAATGCTTCATCAGACAAAGGCTATCAATCCGACGAACTTTGTCCATGATGCCAGTAGCAGCATTAAATATGAGCTTCTTCAAGTCTCGTACCATTCTTGGAAACGCAGCAGTCATCATTACCTTCAGATGATTTGACATGTTGCAGAGCCTATGGGGTATTGACAAGTATCACTGTCATAATGAGGTGCATCTTTTTGAATTTTCATTTCAACAGCATCATTTTGACTCAAATGTCTCGACTATAAATAGGCCCAAGTCCTTCGTTTTCACATTTTGAAACCCTAAATAGACCAAAACATCTATTAGTTCGAATGACATCAGGCGGGTCATGGAGTAGAGGTATTGGGATGGTATCGGCTTCTGTTGGCATAATATCAAAATGGTGACTCCTAGTATTCCAATTTCCATACTTTATCCAAGAAATATCAGTGCACAACATAGCTCAGATGTGTTGTACCTTCCTAGAGATGATGTGGACTCCTAGGAGACTTTACCGAGAGATTTCACAGTCTCATCCTCCTCCAAAATAAATATTTGTATTTTATATATTTTTATATTTTTATCATACTTATAATTATATTTGTAACATTTTTATAATAAAATAAATTTTTTCATCATTGTGTCAATGATTCCTTTTCTCTCTTGGTTATTTATACTTCTACACACACACACACACACACACACACATATATATAGTTGATTAGACATTATATACTTTAATGCTGGGCTCTTAAGATTACTTAAGCCATCGTCCACATATGGCTTCTATCCCTTGGACATGCCAAAAGGTATTAGAGCTCTTGTGTGTTGAACTTAAATTTTTTAGACCATGGTCAGCTAACGATACTACCTTCTTTTAATTAGAGGTCTTTGCATTCGTACCTTAAGGAAACCCCATAAATTTTTAAGTCTTTGGTCTCATGAGGGCTGCTTGGTTATGTGACCAAGGTTTTAACAATCCGACTTCATTAGAGCCACTCAATTATATGATTGAGTTTTATTGACCACTAAGTGTAGGTCGAAGGGTAGGCAAATAGACTTTACCTAACTTAGAGGTAGTTTAGGTCATATAATTTCATGAAATAACAAATAAGTATTCATATGAATAAACAATAAATAATTATTTCATTAATAAAATATCACAAAAGTTTACAAGCACTCCAAATGATGCAAATTGATCTTACCTAGCCATAAGTATATTCATTGATGACATTTTTTAAGGTGAGAGGTATTCCAAGTTTGAGGGACTAGTTTGCCAATCTGGGTACATAACTTGTACACTCTGTCTTGTAGAATTGTTGAGACTAGGAACAGCCCCTCCCAAATAGGTGAGAACTTATTTTAGTTAATATTCTTACCAATGGCTTCAATGCTTCGTAGCAGTAGGTCTCCCACTTTAACCTAGCGCGCTCTCACATTCTTATTGTAGCATCTAATAATCCTTTACTGATAAGCCGCCATCCACAATCATGCCATGTCTTGAGTTTTTCAAGCAGATCAAGATTTGTTTAGAGCCTTTGTAAACTGCCGAATGAGTTAAAATATTTAACCAGAAGACTCGGCAATCCAACCTCTATTGGTATGATTGCCTCGGTCCCATATTTAGAGTGTCTCTCAGATCAACTCTCTTGGCATTGTCCTGTGTTACCATAAAACAGATGATAGCTTGTCCACCCATGAGCCCCTAACATTTTTGAGCTTTATCTTCAAACCATACAGTATTGTGTGGTTGGTAACTTTCACTTATCCGTTGGCTTGTGGATAAGTAGCGGATGTGTGAACATACCTTATCCTCAAATTAGTACAATATTTTGTAAACCACTTGCTATTGAATTGGGTCATATTATCGATCATTATGACTTCGAGGATGCCAAATTTACAAACAATACTCTTTCGGATGAACTTAGTCGCATTCTACTCAGCGATCCGAGTCAATGGAACAGCCTTGATCCATTTTGTAAAATAATAAATCTTGATGATCACGAACTTTCTTTATCCGCACGCAGCTGGAAGCGATCTAAGGATATTGAGCCCCCATTGTGCGAACGGTCAAGACTACTACAGAGCTCGAGTTCTGTTTGTGGTTGATGGATAAGTTTTCCATATACCTAGCAATTCTCACATTTCCATGCGAAATCCATAGCGTTGTGCTTCATGGTAGGTTAGTAGTATCTTTATCTCATGAGTTTAAAAGTAAGGTTCTTGCCCCCAATATGGAATCCGCGAATATCGAGGTGTACTTCTTCAAGCATGTAGTAAGCCTCTTCTAGTATGAGATATCATAGGTATGGGATGGAGTATCCACGTCGGTACAACTTTTTGCCCATAATGATGTACTAGCCTTTTGTATTTTTCACCCACTTGGCCTCATTCGAGCTCTCAAATAATGAACATTCAGAAAAATATCTCATGTAAGGAGTCATCCAACTATCGGTATTAGCTATCTGCATTATTTTGGGCTTTGGGTCATCTATATGGGAACTTCGAGGACTTCAGGCATTTCTCTGCGTATTGC
This sequence comes from Nepenthes gracilis, assembly GCA_033239525.1. Lineage (NCBI taxonomy): Eukaryota > Viridiplantae > Streptophyta > Magnoliopsida > Caryophyllales > Nepenthaceae > Nepenthes > Nepenthes gracilis. The sequence goes on along the minus strand of BSYO01000007.1, from coordinate 8,319,118 downwards.
TTAGGGTCCCCAGTCGCTGTGGCCCTTACTAGTTGGTCTACTTTTTTGTTCTCTTCTCTTAGAATGTAGTTCATATCTACATTATCAAATGTTAAAATCAGGCCTCAGACTTTTGAGAGGTACTTGGAAAGCTGCGGGTTGTAAGCCTCAAAACTTTCTCAGACTTGATTAATAACTAGTTCTAAGTCATTGTAGAAGATCAGGTTCTTGGCTAAACACTCTTTACCCAACCTGAGTCCGGCAAGTAACCCTTCCTACTCTGTGATGTTATTGATTGTCGGGAATTCAATGGTCATTGAATATTTTATCTCTTACCATTAAGAGTTCTCAGATTACGCCAACATCACATCCTGATTGCATTGAAGAACCTTCTACGTGCAAAATTTATATTTGAGTATTTTGTTGACCATCGGTCACAATATGATCGAGGGTTTCTAGAGTCGGGGTTGTTGTTTTAACAATGAAATCTACCAGTGCTTAGCCTTTTAAGGCTATCTCTGTTAAAATTTCACGTTGAACTCGTCCAACCCAATGGCCCATTTGACTAGTCATCTTGACACATCTTGCCTCTGCAATATATTTTTTGATGGCTGGTCCGTCAAGATAATAATTTTGTACACCTGAAAATACGGTTGGAGTTTTCAGACAAAATATACGAGTGTCAGAGCCATCCTTTTGACATAAGCATACCAGGTCTTTAGGTTGGTCAAGATCTTTCTGACGTAATATACAAGCCACTACCTATCGAACTGTTGTCAAATGAAGACCAAGCTCAAAATTGTATCAGAGACAACTTGGTATACATAAAGCTCTCTTGCCTTCTTGAGTGGAAGTAAGAAGTAGTGGGTTCAAGAGATACTCTTTAAGTTCTCAGAACATAGTATCGTAAACGACCATCTACTAGATGTCGATTGCCTTTGTTCCCCTCAAAGATTTGAAGAAAGACAAATACTTTTCAACTTATTTGGCTAAGAAACAGGAGAGCACTGCCAACCTCTCGGTTAGCTTCTGAACTTCCTTCACAGTTCGAGGTAGGTTCATGTCAAGGATTATCTTGATCTTTTCAGGGTTTGCTTCAATCCTTCAATGTGAGACGATGAACCCCAAAAATTTTTCTAAGGTCACTTCGAACATATACTTTGTCAAATTGAGCTTCATCTATTGTGTCCAAAGGATATTGAATGCCTCGTCTAGATCGCAAATATGGTCGTTGGTCGCTCTACCCTTAACGAGCATGTCATCCATATACACTTCCATATTTCTTTCGATTTGGGTCTTGAACATTTTGTTGACGAGTCACTGGTATGTGACACCAGCATTCTTTAACCCGAATGGTACAATTTTATAACAGTATGCCACTTGGTTGGTCATAAATGACGTGTACTCCTCATTCTCTAAACTCATCCGATTCTGGTTGTAGACTGAATATATATCCATGAAGCTCAACAGTTCGTATTTGGACGTTGAGTTTACGAGCAAATTAACCCTTGGTAACGGAAAGCTATCCTTCGGACATGCTTTGTTAACGTCGATGAAATAAGCAAAAAAAAATTTCCCATTACTCTTCTTGATCATAACTACATTGGATAATCAGTTTAGATATTGGACCTCTTTGATGAATCCAGTAGCGAGTAGTTTATTCACCTCCTCACGAATGGCAATCAGTTTCTCAACCAAATGATTTCTTTATTTCTATTAGACAGGTTTTTATCCAGAATCTAGACCTAACTTATAGACCATTACTATAATCAGTACTTCTGGCATATCGCTAGGTGTGCAAGTAAAAGTGTTGGAATTCTATTAGAGAATATCGATAAATTGGCTTCGGAGGGGTTCTGGTAGAAAATTTCCTATCTGAACGCACTTCTCTGGATCACAGGGGTTTAAAGGGATCCAATCTGTAAATTCTCTAGACTGAGCTTGCAACAAAGTAGTCTCGTCATGGAAGCTGAGGTCCTTAATTGATTGACCGGGGGTGTCTGAGTGATTTTGGATAAGTAACATGTTGGCCCATTCATTTGGTCTCCAAGAACTTTTCCTATGCCATATGGAGTCAAAAATTTTATCTTCAAATGCGAGATTGAAGTCATTGCCTCAAAAGCCGTTAGATAGGGATGATCAAGGATAGTGTTGTAGATCAAGGGAATGTCTAATACTAAGAAAGAAAGTATCTTGGTGGCCGTCTCCGGATAGGTTCCCAACGTAATTTCAAGTTAGACAACCCCGTAAATAGGTCCAATCCATATAGGGGTCCCTCGATGGATTTTATTTGACTTATTTTTAATCTCAATTTAAAGTACGCATCGAGATAAATTTTTTAAACTTTCATTATCAACAAACACTGCCTCAACTGATAGTCTACATTACCATCAGAGACGAGCGCAGATACAACCAAGGAATTAGAATGTAGGAAAGTTACATACGTCATATTTTTATTACTAAAACTAATGACTTCATTCTGAATTCCTACCCTTGACTTCTTGCGGTCAACAGCCATTCTTGAGTTCTCCAGAGTGTCATCCCACACTGGTCGTATTATAATCATATTCACGACCCTAACTATCACTCAGTTTCCTGGCTGCTCGGTCTCATCCCCATTCACTTCTCTGTAAGTCTGTCTAGATCTTTGCAAAAAATTACTTACCAAAAAAAATTTATTTACCAAAAAAAAGGTCTTTGCAAAAAATGGATGAGGTGTCCTTTCTAAATTAACTCTTCAATTTTCTTCTGCAGTATCTGGTAGTCTTTAATACTGTGGCCCTGCACCGATGGTAATGACAGTATTTTGACTGACCGCCTCTATCTGGGTTATTTGATACCTTCAACCATTTGAAGAACTTTTTATTAGTGCGAGAGTCATTCAAAGAAGTCAAGTCCAGGCGCCTGAACTCCCTTCATGCTTTCGGATCAGACTTCTACTACTTCCTTGGTCCTTGGAGACCCCTGTGATCCCCGTTCTTCCTCTTTCCTTCCACCGTCCTCTGACAAAATTAGACTTGGACAATGGCCTCGACCTCTCTCAAAGTCTGAGGGTCCTTGTGGGCCAGATGCTTAAAAAAGTTTTCAAACTCCAAGTTTGATATGAAGGCACTCACTTTCACCTCATCGGTAAGCTTAGGTATCTTCCTGGCCTCGGTCATGAACCTAGCCAGAAACTTCTTCAAACTTTTATTTGAATTTTACTTGACCGGGCCAGATATTATGGTTGCTTCTCTTCCCTTCGATTGGAGGCAAATTAGGACAAAAATCCCTCGGCCAAATCCTCAAACGTCCGAATTGAGTTCGGTTGAAGTGGATAGAACTAGACTCGAGCATCCCCTTTGAGAGTCGAGATGAAGCATAAACACATTACTGCCTCATCTAAACCTTGAAAGCTCATGGGAGTGTAGAAATTGTTTAGATGGTCTATCGAATCAGCACATCTATCATAGGGATTCAAGGCTGGCATCTCAAACTTGTGATGGAGCGGATAGGTTTGGATCTCTACCGTAAATGGAGATCTCTACAAGTCAATGGCTCATCCTCCAGCGTCTCCTCCAAAAATGTGTTATCATATTTTTTAACTTTCTCCTTCATTTAAGGAGAAATAGCCATTCTCTTCTCATTAAGAAAGATCCTCAATTCTGAAGGATTTTGTGTGGCCTAAAGGTTGGGCAGCTCATATTTGTTGAAGGGTGTACACTGTGAGAGGCTCTTGCTTGGTATGAGGGCTCTCTATCGTCATGAGAATAACGAGGATTTTACCTCTCAGAGCAATCCTCATGGGTCCTTTAATTCAGATGACCCTCCAAGCATATCAAAACTTTATTGCTTGAGGCAACTCCAAATCGTGAGATTGAGTTTAAAATTAGAATCATGCCTGGAGTGGTGCCCATATAAAAGCCTCCTATAGAATGGCACCATCAAAACTCAAAGTATTGAAGAAGCAATTATAAAAATTGTTGGAAAAGGATTTCATCCATCCAAGTGTGTCCCTATGAGGTATTCTAATGTTGTTTATAAAAAAGAAGGATGGGTCTATATGATTGTGAATAGATTATCGAGAGTTAAATAAGACCACTATAAAAAATAAGTACCCATTGTCAAGAATTAATGATTTATTCGACCAATTGTAATGGGCTTAAGTATTTTCTAAGATTGATTATTGTTCAAGTTACCATTAATTGAAAATTAAGAAGGAAGACATGGTAAAGATAACATTTCAAATGAGGCATGGACACTACAAGTTTTTAGTTATATATTTTGGGTTAATTAACACCCCTATAACTTTTATAGATTTGATAAATCGGGTATTTTAAACCTACCTTGATAAATTTGTGGTGTATTTATCAATGAAATTCTAATTTACTCGAGCAGCTACAAAGAGCATAAGATGCACCTAATGATAGATATCCAGATATTTCGGGAAAGGATTTTGTATACCAAGTTGAAGAAACGTGAGTTTTGGATTAAAGAAATCATATTTTTGGTTCATGTGATCTCAAAGGGAGGTATTGTAGTCGATTCTAAAAAGGTTGAAGCTGCAATCAATTAGAGCTAACTAATATTGATGGCCGAAGTTAGGAACTTTTCGGGAATGGTGGGTTACTACCAAAGATTTGTTGAAAACTTTTACTAGATTGCCATGCCACTAATCCGATTGACACGAAAAGAAGAAAAATTCAATTAGACAAAGGATTGTGAAAGAAACTTTCAGGAGTTAAAAGACCATCTAATGCCAATCCCAATTTTGATATTTTTAAGGATTCAAAAGATTTAAAGTCTATTGTGATGCATTAAAGGTCAGATTGGAATGTATTATGATGCAATATGGAAAAGTGATTATGTAAGTGTCAAGATAATTGAAGACACACAAAATGAACTATTTGACAAATGACTTGGAATTGATAGCGGTAATTTTACGTTGAAAATTTAGATACATTACCTAGATGGAGAAAAATTTTTGATATATTCTGATCACAAAAATTTTAAATATTTATTCTCTCAAAAAGAGTTAAATATGATGAAGAAAAGATAGATAGACATCCTGAAAGATTTTAATTATAAAATTCAATATCAACGGGTAAAGCCAGTGCAGTAGCAAATACTTTGAGTTGTCAAATGATAAATTTAATGGCTCATTTAAAGATAAAGGAGATGGAGATGTTAGATTGTATGAAGAAATGTGATATTAGAAGACATTCCCAAGAAATGTAGATGATATTGTTATATTTTTAATTATAACTTGGGATTTTAAAAAAATTAAAAAAACTTAAATGGATGATCCTTTCTTAGTAGATATTGTCGGTGTCTTAAACAAGGATTCAAAGGTGGATTTTAGTAAATGGGCAAATGGAGCTTTAAGGTTTAGGGAATGGATATTTGTGTCAAATATTGAAAAATTTAAAGAAAAAAATATTAAATAAAATTCAGTGATTAAAATATATTATTCACCCAAAATTAACAAAATAAATCAATGTTTTAAAAAAATATTTTGATGGGGTAACATGAAATGAAAAATTGCTGCCTATGTAAGAAGATACTTAATATGTCAACAACTGAAAGTTGGGTGCAGGAAGCCACCCAACCTTTCAAAACCCTTGCCAACCTCCAACTAGAAGTGGGAAGATATAAGGATAGACTTTGCAATGGGTTTGCCAAGAACGTCGAGAAATCATGATATTGTTTGGGTTATTGTAGATCGGCTCACTAAATCAACTCATTTCATTATTGTTCAAATGATTTTGCTTGAGACTAACTAGTAAGACGATATATTAACAAGATAGTTGGATTGCATAGAGTGCTAACTTCAATTATGTCCAATCAAGATGACAAGTATATCTTAAAATTCTAGAAAAGTTTGCATCGACAGTTAGGGATTAATTTAAAATTCAGAACAACTTATCAACCTTAAACGGATGGATAATCGAAGTAAACAATCCAAATTTTAAAAGATATGTTAAGAGCTTTGATCTTACAAATGAGACAAAATTAGGACAACTATTTTTCATTAGTCGAATTCGCGTATAATTAAAGTTATCAAGTAAGTATTGGCATGGTCCCATTTGAGACTTTATATAAAAGAAAATATTATTTTTTAATTCACTAGAAGGAGATTAGAGATAGAAAACTTTTGGAACCAAAAGTTATTCAAAAGACATCTGAGAAGATTTGTTTGATCCATGATTGATTAAAAGGTCGCCCAAAGTCAACAGAAAAGCTACGTGGATTGTAGAAGATCAGAGTTGAGCTTTGATCTTAGAGATTATGTATTTTTAAAGATATCTCCATCAATAAATATTTTTGATTTAGATTAAAGGTAAATTGAAATCAAGGTTTACTGGACCATTGCAAATCTTAGAAAGAGTCAGTGAGATAGCATATAGACTAGCTCTAACCCTCAAATTTAAGGGATGTTCACAATATCTTCCACATGTTGATGCTTTAGAAATATATTCATGACCCCTTGCACAATATTGAATATGCGCCATTGAGGATAGATGAAGATTTGACGTATGTTGAATAACTGGTTCAAATTTTAGAAAAAATAGATCGAGTGTTTCGGACGATGGTAATCCCATTGGTAAAAGTCTTATGGAGGAATCGTTCATATGAAGAAGCCACGTGGAAAATGGAGGAAGAGATCCCAGAAAAAAATACCCGCATTTTATTTCTTAGATGAGGTACGTTAAATTTCGAGAATAAAGTTTTTATAAAGAGGAAAATATTAGATGTAAGTTTTAAAATTTTAAATTTTATTATGATTAAATTGAGATTAAAAGAGGAAGATTCAAGGTCAAATGAAAGATTGGGTCAAAGTTAACTTTAGATCGGGTCACATCATGTAAAATGATGATTGATCTATCCTGACACACACACACTTGCATATTTTAGACAGAAATATCACACCTAAAAGATATCTAATTGGAGCTCGGGTGCTTGTTTGGCAGATTGCCAGCGCCAAATGCGTTCTCAAAAGGTGCTCATGCACACTTTTGACATAATGCCCACGCCTGACGCATGCCTAAAATGATGATCATGCGCCACAATCTTTTACTGTGGTATCCGATACGCATTCAACGAGTATACATGTATCAATCTTTTATAAAAATCATGCTTAGTTATTTTCTGATCATTTTTTGTTAGATTTTGAGAGAAAGGAAAGAAGGAGAAGATGAGAAAAGAGAGAGCAGGTTAGAGAATGTCAATTGAAAAGAATCCAATGAAGATTCTTAATAAATTTGAAATCAATGCAAGTGAATCCTAAGCCTTTTTTATTTGTTACTGATTTTTCTCTACTCTATTAAGTATTTATTATTTCAAATCTTCATACATGTCATATTTTTGTAATTATACTATTTGAACTCCACATACATGGACTCTCATTTCCAAATGCCTTAGGATGTTTATTTTGATATCGGTTGAATGGTTTTATAATTGACTTAATTATTACAATGTATTATTAGTGATGTAGTTGAATTTTGATTCTCTTCTCAATATACTTACCAAAAAAAAAAAAAAAGATTCTCTTCTCAATAATTTATATGAGCACTCTAATTTTTATATAAACATAACTTCTTATGCATACTTCAACATCACGGTATAGTCGATATCCAAAACCACTTTTGACTATGACATTTTGGATCCTGTAATATAATTGTCAACATATAATTTTTGAGTCACACCTGGTGGGTAGACTTTTGGGATTTTAGGAATATTAAGTTGGTCTCATTTTTTGTCTTGAGATGTTATATAGTAAGATATAAACTAAATTGATTAATTAAGATTAAATAAATCCCACTAATTATTTGAGATTGGTAAATGGACATGACAAAGTCCTCCTCAAAAGATAGATTCAAAGTGGATAAAAAGACCAGATGGCTAACACTTATATAGGGAAGGTCAATTAGTGAGAAAGCAGCTAAAGATAGGGGCCAAGGGAAAAAGAATCATAATCCACAATTAATTCCACTAGTGTTCGAATAATTGCAAGATTAATGAGGAACTAAGGTGAAGTGAGCTATGGGCTAGCATAGTGTGAAAGCAGTAAGGGCTGCAGTTAAGACTTGAATTAAGACCCTAAAATAACCGTATCCCATCCTAAATTAATTATTATACTAATGATAAAATAAAGCTCACCTACAAAACTTACTATTAAACAAAAGAAAACATGCATAAAAGATGAGGGGTGGCCTAAGTGAAGTGTAAGAATTATCAAGGTATTCACACGCACAAATAATTAAAATTATATTTAAATATAACATTCCCATTCATTAGCTTCCACAATTATATCAACACATATAAGCACATAATATAGTTATCCAACCCTAATTAGTAGCCTAAGGTTTAGAAAATAATTAACCATTATTAGCAACATTATCACTAAAATGTCCATCCAATGATCCTATTAATCTGATCTAACTGGTTTCAACATGAATTTAACTTAAGTTTGCTGTATCAAATAACTGATTGATTATCTCTATTAATGACTTTCCTACTAAAAGTCAAATAAATCCAAATCAAAACAACACTACTCAAAAATCAACTCTTGTAATGCTCTATATTGCTTTGGATGATAAATTTGTGTGGACTATATCAATCGACAATCAATGTCTAGAGCCACATCACTATCTTCCGTTTTTCAAACACATAAAAATTTTTATTGATCTCATTAAATATTTTTAATTTATCATATAAAAATTTATCTGTTTGGTTATTATGACTTAATTATCTCTTTATATCAGTCAAATATTTGACATTTTTATAATAAATCCTAACTTACTGAAAAGAAAATAGAAAATTACAAGGAAATCTCAGTTTAGCTGTTTAGAGAAGTTATTTAACTGTGATCCCGAACGGGTCTTATGTTTTTATGTATCTTCATAATATCAGAACTCCATAGTTTTGTTCTGTTGAAATGTTTCCCGTGACTCTTCTAGTCAATACTGGCAAAGCACGATTCTGCAAGATCGATGGCGCAAGAGAGAGCGGCAGCTTTAAATTCGCACTCACTCTGCTCGTCAGCAGGAACACTGTCTGCCACGATGCCAGCGCCAACTTGAAGGTGAGCAATCCATTCTCGGCGCTTGTTAAGATCCTTGCAAGAATACATGGTGCCGTATTGGTTTGCAGTAGGGAAGACTATGGTTCTCAAGGCAAGGGCAATATCCATGTCACCGGTGAAAGAAATGCTGCCGAATCCGCCGCTATATGGCCCGCGTCTCGCGACTTCTAGCTGATCGATCAGCTCCATGGCTTTGACCTGTATTTGAAGGAAAACGCCAACCGGCATCAACACTACAACAAAGAGTGAAAAATGTCTTGCACTAGAACAGATGGATAAAGCCACAGAGCCATGATTTTCGGTTGGGTGGTGGCGATTATTGGTTAGATGTTTTATTGTTCGGGCGACAATGATAGTATCTTACACCTGAATAAATGGTCCACTTTTTCAAAGTAATGGCAAGGATGACTGAAACATATCACCGAAAGATTAACCAAAATAAAGATAAAGCAGATAAGAATGTAGAAAAGTAGGATGGGCTGCTGGTCAGTTTTAATATTGAGCATACATGAACGGCAATTGGAGCTTATGGCCAAAACACATAAAGAGTGAATGGGGTTATTGCTAAAAGTAAAACTCAATTATGGAATAAACACATTGTGACCAAACTAATAGATTATGATGGTGAAGCTTGCCACTCAATATCAGAAATCAGACCATCAGATGACCAACTATAATGCCACAAAAATTTGATACTTTCAGCATTGACAACATGAAATACTTCAATACTTTCGGCATTGACACCTTCCAAAAAAGAACTATTGTGCAATACCCAAATGTGCTTTTGCAGTAGTTATATGAGAACTTGATGAAAGAAAGTCAATATCTGATAATTACTACTCCACTTTTTAATTGCTCTAATACTAAAATTAACAATTCTAAATTGAATTGCTATTTCTTCAAAATAAAGAATAAAAAATACCAACTTTCACTTAGTATTTTTCATTCTTGACCGTCAATGAATAACTATTTAACAATATTTTTTTTATTTATCCCTATCTCAAACTAGATTTAATTAAAATTAGATTCATATTAAACACGGGTTGAATTTAAATAAAAATTTATGACTAATAAATCAAACTGGGTTAAGCATGTTCTTAATATAAACCGAGTTGGTTAGAGCTAAGACACAATTTTTTATTTTTAAGTATTTTTCTTTAAAAATTTATAAATACATAAAAAATAACTAAAATATAAAATATTTTTTTAAAAAAAATTATAATATATAGATTAAAAGATTATCTAATTATATATATATAATTTATATAAAAACTATTAATTGCCCGAAGATATACCTAAATATATTTAAATTAAGAATCCTTATATAAAAATTCTTAGTTACATGAAAATATAATATATTGAAATAATTTTTTAAATTTAGTATTTATTTAAAATAAAAAATATATTTATAAAAAATTTATAATCCGGGCAAGGTCTGTCCAAATCAGTTATTTTTATCCATGATTGTACTGTCTAAAAAATAATCGAGCCTTCTTTGCTGTGTTCGTCTATAATATCAACATACCTTAACCAAATAACCAAATATTATAAAATTTTAGATTGATAGGACCAAACAAATCAGGCAACTAAACTTTAATCAGGTCTATCCAAACCTTTTAATATATGTTAAAATATTAGTTCTTTAGGTAAGGGTAAAAAAGTCATTTTATACTAATGTTTTAGTCATTTCTCCTGCTATTATTGTATACCAAATATTAAAAAATTAATTTATAATTCAATCTTATCTATTCCAAATAATTAATCAAATAATAAAATATTAATTCTAAACTCTATTATTACCTTATCAGATTTTTTGAGAATGATTATTTCAATTCGACATTATTTTATTTTAATAATTAAGTATCGCACCTAAGAAAAAAAAAAGTAAAAAAACAGTAAGGAAAGGAGAGTGGCCGACCTTTGGCGCCCCACTGACTGTTCCAACTGGCAATGCAGCCCGCAAAGCATCCCAACCAGTTAAATGGTCAAGCAACTCTCCTGTCACCTGCAAAAGGTAAAATAGCAACATCAAACCCAATGACTGGCAATGATATGTTTCTTGATAATTCAATTCGTTCTTAAATCAAACTATGCATGAAGTATTGATAATGTTATAAATCCCTGTGATATTTCAGGCATCTCGAAAGAGGAGCACAGAGAGTCAGCTGTTCCTTCGTGAAAAGGCACTGGGTTTGATATAGGTCATTTCAGGGGGCATCAAGGAGTAAACAAAAGCCCACCTTCCAAAAGACAGACGGGAGAGAGAGAGAGAGAGAGAGAGAGAGAGAGCAAGTCGGAGAACAAAGGAAACCGAGGAGCACGGTAAATAAAACTTCCAGAAGAGATACTTACGGAAGAGCTGATATGCATTACATGGGAATATGGCTCAATATTCATGAGCTTTTCAATCTTCACGGATCCAGGTTTTGAGACCTGTGTGAACGCCATTTTATTAGATCTAGTATCATAATCATTGACAGCCCATAAGCTATGTGAAGAGAAAAAAATTGAAACATAGACAGCCATGGGAAGTGGACTCATCGGCATCTTTTATTACGTATTTTCTGTATACAACACAAAGTATACCTATTCCTGAAAACAAAATGCAGGAGAGAATAGATAAAGAACCTTTCCAACATCATTCCTTGCCAAATCAGCCAGCATAATGTGCTCTGCGCGTTGTTTTTCATCATTCAGAAGTTGCTTTTCCAGCATAGCATCTTCTATTGGGGTCTTTCCTCTTCTTATAGTCCCCGCGAGTGGCCGATTAGTGATCTTCCCCTGTAACAATTAAAGTTAATGCTACGAAAATGGTTTACATCTCCCCACCTAAAGAAGTCAAATATCATATTGAGAACTACGAAATAAATGAATGAAGATTACAGTTGTGTATTGTTGTCAAACAAAGACAGAATCAGTGGTACACTAGCATTGGCAGAAGTAGTGCAAACAAACAGGAAGAGACAGCCAGCCAGAAAAAACTACTACGTTGACAACCTCCATAACTTACCTTCGTCACACGGGTGAGAATCTCTGGACTAGAAGCAACAAGAATACATCCTCTAGCCTAATAAATGGCCATGTTCAAGTCAGTCACCATTTTTAATGAGAAATAGATTACCAAGGAAAAAAAAAAAAAAAAAGACAAAGTCAAGGAAGCATTACATGCAGATAAGCCATGTAAGGACTTGGATTGACAATTCTCAATGCCCTGTACACTTCGAATGGGTCAGCACATGTCCGTTTCTCAAAACGCTGACTCAATACAATTTGGAAAATATCACCAGCAAGTATATGCTCCTTAGCCCGCAAGACGGCCTTCTTGTACTCATCACTTGTCATATTTGATAAATCCAATGAAGGGCGACAGAGGCGTGTGCGTAATTTAATACAGCCAGATTGCAGCCTTGGGCTGAAATCTCAAAAACAAACCCAGCTCACCAAAAAAGGACCCAAATAATTCGTGCAGATTAATGAATGAAGTGTCCTAAGATACAACTATATAATCAAAACTCACGGGACTATGCCATGCACTCTGGCAAGTAAACATTCCAAGCGGTTCATTCCATCATTAAACGCCTCCTCAATGGAAGAGTACCGATCCAGTTGAACCCAGTGAATCACACAAGCTTTCTGAAGTCACAGAAGTTCACATCATCATTATGGGGAAAAGGAGGAAAAAAAAACTATACTTCACCCAAGAAACAGTCCGCTTAAGCTCATTTGGCATGATGTCCTGAAGTAAGGTCACATGTTTCGAGTTCTCAGTCTCACATCTTGGTGTCGGCGGTTCTGACAGAAACTTTTGCAATTCATTTCTTTACAGTGCTTTTTCACACTCAAAAGCGTATTCTCTTCCTTTCTTTTATTTGAGGGTGGCATCTAAAATGTGAATGACAACGACAACATAATCCATGACACTTCACAAATGAGTCTATTGAGAAATACATAATATTTTTTATTTTTGTTAATATTTTCTTATTTGGTTATTTTTGTATTTTTGGGAAGTTAGCTGTATATTTTTTTTCCTTTTTTGTTGTATTTTCTTTCTTTTCCTTTTGTTATATTTTTCTTTCTTTCTTTCCATATTTGGCCCATCTACACCGCATTATATATCCTTGGGCACTTCTTTGTATAGTGTGTGAACGCATAATAAAGAAGGCCTGCAGCCTTCTCTCTGTTCTGGCAAATCATTGCCCTTTTCCAAGAACGACGTTGTCCTTTCTTTTCGTCTTCGTCTTCGTCTTCTCCAAAATATCTTCCATTTCTTACATAGTATCAGAGCACCCATGGCACACCACCACAACCCCAATACTTTCGATAACGCATCTAGCCACAACGCATCTAGCGACGACACCCCAGATCCTATTTGTATCCAAAGGCTACTACGATTCCAAAACCTTTCAGATCCATGCAACCCGTTCCGTTTGGAAGCCGGCGATAGTCTAGCCGTCGTCTTAGTTGCCGATTTGCTCACCGTCGACAACTACTCGATCTGGTCCAGAACCATGCGTCAAGCGTTGATGGCTAAAAACAAACTTCCATCGATTCCACCGACCCCCTTTTTGAAGCTTAGGGACGCTGCAATGACATAGTGGTGTCCTGGATCCAGAATTCCATCAATTCTTTCATCAAATCCAGCGTTGTATTTGTTGATGACGCTTTCGAAATCTGGAAGGAATTGCGTGAGCGATTCACCCAACAAAATGGGCCACGAATTTTTCAACTCATGAAATCTTTGGCATGTCTCTTGTAAGAGCACGATTCGGTAAGTTTATCTTATGGTAAGCTGAAAATAATCTGGGATGAGCTTCTTATCTATGACCCTCCTCTAGATTATAACTGTGGCAAAATCAAAGTGCTCACTGAGCGATATAAAAAGAATTGTGCCATGCAATTCCTAATAAGTCTCAATGATTCGTATGCTAATGTGAGAGACCAGATTATATTGATGGACCCTCTCCCTTCTGTCAACAGGGTCTTTTCTATAATCCAACAGCAAGAACGACAGCACCAAATGTTGTTTACTGCTCACCCCTCAGAAACTGTAGCTTTGCTCACGAAACGGGCTGTTAACAACCCTGTAACAACCATGAAGAATAACCAGATGTTTAAAAAGGATTGGCCTTTCTCCGTTTATTGTCGTGTTCCAAGACACTCTTTGCAACAATATTTTAAAATTGGGAATGCTAAGATTCCCATCTGTGCTCACTGTAACAAACCTGGACATATCATTGACAAATATTATCAGCTCCATGGCTTCCCTCCCGGTCGTAAACCGAATGGCAAGTCTGGAGCCACAGCACTCTCGACCAACAAATTAAACCACACCATCGTCTCTAACCAAGAAACTCATGAGGATGACAAAGTTGAATTAACTAGAGCGCAATTCCAGCAACTCATGAATCTGATTCATCCAAAGGATCTAGCAATGCCTTCTCAAACGACCCGAAAGAATTTCCAACCTTTTGATCCCATCAGTGATCAACCGAAGGCAGCAAATATGGCTGGTAATCACCTCTGCTCTATCCCTTCCTCTTGCGATAAAAGGAACGTTTGGATCCTCGACACAGGAGCTACGGATCACATGATATGTGATCCATCTTTATACCTTCACAAGGAGACTCCAATCTCCTATTCTGTCAAACTCCCTGATGGGAGTAAGGCCCCTGCTTCTTACATTGGCACGGTCAAATTGACTGATCAAATTATGCTGCAAAATGTTTTATGTGTTCCCTCTTTTACTTTCAATTTAATATCTATGAAGCAATTTGCTAATGATCTCGATTATTGTTTATTTTTCTTTGGTGACATTTGTCTAATTCAGGACCTTTCCACTTGGAGAATGATTGGGATGGGTGAAGAGAACAATGGTTTATATATCTGATGGATAAGAAAGTCCGTTCCAATTCTTTATAGAGCCTTCTCTCCAAACTCTGCAAGGAGCCTTCGGCTGTGACATTCTCGAATAGGTCATATTTCATATTCTATGATGAAATTAATAAATGATCCCCTTGTAAAAGAAACAGTGCATTCTATTAATGATAATCCCTGTTCTATTTGCCACATAGCCAAGCAACGTCGCCTTCCTTTTTCTCCTAACACTCATACGTCACACACCTTATTCGACGTGGTGCATTGTGACTTATGGGGACCATGTTCCGAGGTATCTTATGATGGATATAAATATTTCTTGATTATCATTGATTTCTCTAGGAGTACTTGATTTATCTTCTGAAACAAAAATCGGATACAAAATTGTGCTTGGAAGCCTTTTACAATTTGGTTGCCATACAATTTAATGTCAAAATCAAAGTCATTCACAGTGATAATGGAATTGAATTTAGTTTGGGAGATTTTTTACAGTATAAGAGGTGTTATCCATCAATACAGTTGTGTGGAAACACGACAGCAAAACGGTATTATTGAACTCAAACGCCAACATTTATTGAACGTTGCCAGAGCTATTAGATTTCAATCGGGACTTCCTTTAAAATTCTGGAGTGATTGTATACTTACCGCTACACACATTATCAACAGAATTTCACTCCAGTACTTGAAAATAAAACTCCATATGAAATTATATTTAGAGTCAAACCAAATTTTGACAACCTCTGCTTATTTAGTTGTTTGGGTTTTGCATCCACCCTCTCTCACGGGTGGATGAAATTCGATCCTAAAAGTAAAACTTGTCTATTTTTGGGATATCCTTTCAGAGTCAAAAAATACAAATTGTTTGATTTACATAACCATGTAACATTTTATTTAAGGGATGTCATCTTTCATGAGAATGTGTTCCCGTATAAAGGAAACCATGCCGAAACTATTCTCAATGACCAATCTAATGCAATGTCTCCCGTAATAACCAGTGTCGACTCTCCTGTCACTCAACAACTATTTTTTATCCATAGCTCAGACTTAAATCCGGACATAGATTTTGTTTTAGATAAAGATCCGCCAGTCACTACCAATTTGAATGACAAAGAAGAATTCAATTCACTCCCTATTCGTGATCAACCGGACCATAATCAAGAACCATTGAGTGACAATCTGCAACCTAGAAATTTTCCTACA
This sequence comes from Nepenthes gracilis, assembly GCA_033239525.1. Classification (NCBI taxonomy): domain Eukaryota; kingdom Viridiplantae; phylum Streptophyta; class Magnoliopsida; order Caryophyllales; family Nepenthaceae; genus Nepenthes; species Nepenthes gracilis. Next base: position 8,303,001 of record BSYO01000007.1, on the reverse strand, counting down.
AATATACAATTCCCATCAGGAGATAACACTCCTGTTCGTAGAACTACCAGAACCAGGAAAGCCCCTCAATACTTAAAAGACTTTCATTGTCATCAAGCATCTCAAGTTTTTCCTATCCAACCCACTACACAAATTCCCCCAGGGAAACCTTATCCTCTCGAAAATTACATATCACATCAAAAGCCATCCCATGACTATAAGTCTTTTGCATCTTCCATCTCATCCCAAACTAAACCGCAACTTATGCACAGGCCATGTGTGATCCTAACTGGCGAAAAGCCATCGAAGATGAACTAAAAGCTTTAGAATTTAATAAAACCTGGACCATCACTGATTTACCTCAAGGAAAGAAAGCTGAATGTTGAAATGTATTCAAATTAAAATTCAATAGTAATGGGAGTATTGAAAAACATAAATATCAGTTAGTATATACTCAAGAGGAATGAGTGGATTATCACGAAACATTTTCTCCTGTCGCTAAACTTACCACCGTTCGATACCTTTTGGCTGTCGCTGTAATAAAAGGATGGCATTTGTATCATTTTTATGTCAATAATGCATTCTTAAATTGAACCCTAAACGAAGACATCTATATGCAACAGCCTCCTAATTATACCAGAGGAAAACCCCACTAAGTATGCAAATTACTAAAAAGTATTTATGGACTTAAACAAGCCTCTAGACAATAGTATTCTAAACTTTCTACTTCCCTTATTGCATATGGATTTGTGCAATCCAAGGCTAATTATAGTCCATTTACAAAACAAGACGACAAATCTTTCACAGTCCTTCTTGTCTATATTGACGAATCATTGTTGCAAGCAATTGCTTGAAGGCCATCACATCTAACAAAACCTTCCTTAATCAAGCATTCAAAATTAAAGACCTTGATGTCCTACGATATTTCCTTGGCATAGAAGTTACCCAATCAACAAAAGGCATACATTTTTGCCAACGAAAATGTACTCTTGACATCTTAGTCGATCTGGCACTATTGGAACAAAACCTCTTAAATTGCCAATTAATCAAAATGTAAAATTGAGTAAACAACTTGGAGAGATTTTATAGGACCCGAGCACATATCGAAAGTTTATCGGTTGCCTTCTTTACCTTACTGTCACAAGACCGAATATAGCTTATACGGTATATGTTTTGAGTCAATTTATGAATCAGCCTACTTTCAACCACATGAATGCTGCGTATCAAGTTTTACGCTATCTAAAACTAAACTCAAGACAAGGCATATTACTTCCTTCCACTTCCAACGTTCAACTAAGAGCCTTTTGTGATGCAGATTGGGCTTCATGTCCAAACACACGAAGATCCATTATTGGCTATTGTATTTTGCTTTGCAATTCTCTCATCTCATGGAAATGTAAGAAACAGTCAGTGGTCTCTCGCTCTTCTGTAGAGGCAGAATATAGATCAATAGCTACCACATGTTGTGAATTGTTCTGGCTACATTATATTTTCAATGACTTGCAGGTTTTACATCATCATGAAGCATACCTATACTATGATAATCAAGCGGCGATTCACATTGCTGCTAATCCTATTTTCCACGAGCATACCAAACGCATCGAGTTTGACTGTCATCTCATCTGCAACAAAATCCAAGAGGGGAGTATCCGCACACATCATGTCACCACCCATAATCAGCTGGGAGATATATTTTCAAGATTCTACCTTCACATCGGCTAAATGCACACTTGTCCAAGATGGATATTGTTAATATATATGCTCCATCTTGCGGGGGCGTATTAAGAAATACATAATATTTTTTTATTTTTGTTAATATTTTCTTATTTGGTTACTTTTGTATTTTTAGGAAGTTACCTGTATTTTTTTTTCTTTTTTGTTGTATTTTTTTTCTTTTCCTTTTGTTGTATTTTTCTTTCTTTCTTCCCGTATTTGGCCCATCTACACCGCATTATATATCCTTGGGCGCTTCTTTGTATAGTGTGTGAACGCATAATAAAGAAGGCCTGCAGCCTTCTCTCTGTTCTGGCAGATCCTTACTCTTTTTCAAGAACGGCGTTGTCCTTTCTTTTCGTCTTCGTCTTTGTCTTCTCTACAATTTCTTCCATTTCTTACAGAGTCAAGTGCATGTGGCTAGGCCAGAGAGATTTAACGGGTAATCTTTAGGGTTTAAAAATAATTGTCTAAAAAATTTTTTTAATTTTTTTTGTATATGAACTTTTATATTTAATCAGTGCTAAAATTTAAAAAAAATCAAAAAATAACCATTTTAATAATACTTATACTATAAAATATCTACCCTCGGATATTAATTAAAGGGAGGAGAGAGAAAGAGCAGGTGTAGCAGTGTATTCACATGTTAAGTGTCCCTCATTTACCTCTCAAATGTTATCTGAAACTTAGAAATACCACGGGAGCCCCTGTTGATTGAGATTCCACATTGCATTACTCCTATATCTTACACATTTCTTTTCTTGTTCAATATGTCTATCTAATGTATCATTCAATGTTACGCACAATAACGCACATGTCTTGGCCTGATTAGGGGTGAGCATTGAATGGTGCATGATAGGCATTTGATCCATGTATATGTACCAAATGTCTAAATTAACGACGCTTGAAAGGCACACGTGCTTACACTATCTAAATTAAAGGCGCTTGAGAATATTTTTTGAACTTTAAGTCCAAAGATTTTTACTCTTATTGACAAGAAATTTTTCACATAAAATTTTATATATCTTATTATTTATGATTATTATCTTATTAGATATTATTTATTTATTTTTTTATAGTTCAAATAAATAGATTTAGAACCCAACATAGCAGTGGTAGTTTTAGCATAATACATGAAAAAAAAAATGAAAAAGAAAAAACACATCAAAAGATAATGAACGCAGGTCATCCAATTATGCGTCAAATTCAATTTGTCCATTCGCATTATGGAGTGTACTAGAAGGATGACGTCGAAGTCTGCGCAATGTGACTACTTAAACTGAAATGATGATACCTTCTCGACGTTGTCTAACACAATAACATCGTCATACAGGCCCAGATGAACATCTGAAAGGCTCCTATCATCCACGGGCGCACTTGAAAACGGCAGCTTCTTCTTCTCCACATATCGCGCCGTTTCATATGAGAAATAGCCAAACCATCCACCTGTTCAAATCATAATGACAAGAGATAAGAAGAAACTGCTTTCCAAATCAGTGGATTTGCCTACAAAATGAAACTGCAGAACGAAAAAATGTCAAGGGATCGGTAAATCCCATCGACCACACATGGCTCTAAACATGTGATGTTTTCCATTTGACGCACAGGCCAGAAGGAGAAGCAATTAGCTTAAATGAAAGTGCCGCTGCACCAACGCATAAAGCTGCTGTGTGTTAAGAAAAGCAAACGAATTATATCCTACCACTCATGGTGGTCAATTCTTGTACACTAACACATTGGTCACGCAATCTGATGCTCCCTTCAACTCCACCCCATTTGGTTTACCACTGAGAAGAAACACTAAAGACACACAACAATTAATATATATATATATATATATATTCATGTGTGAGTTTGGCAAGTTTATCAAGTTTTAATATGGTTATATATATATATATATATGAACATAGATGGTTAGTGAAGTAAATATTGACATATTATGGTGGTGATAAATATATATGTGCATATTTTAGAATACAAGTTGATTTATAGTGTAACATCCCGAATAATTTTAATTCTGTTATTTAGTTGGGATAATTAATCTAGCAATTTTAGACATAAAATTTCGTAATTCGGGATGAAAATATAAACTTGAAGTATATGGACTGTCAAATTGGGCCTAAATATTTGGGCCTAATAAATTTAGAGTATTGGATCGATAAATTAAATTAAATATTTGGGCTGCTAAATTCAAATTTAGTTTAATTAATAAATATAAATATAAATACAATAATAATAATAATAATAATAATAATAATAATAATAATAATAATATGAACGAAGAAGGAAAGAAACGAGAAAGAAAAGGAAGGAAAGAAAGGAAAGAAAAAAGAAAGAAAGAAAAGAAAAAGAAAAAGAAAAAGAAAAGAATGAAGGAGGAGAGGAAGGAAAGGGGAAGAGAGTGAGAGAGGAGCGACGTTTCTACAGTGGCAAAGAAGGAGGAAATCGCGTCCAAATGAAAATTTTGGCAAAATCCTAACTCGCATCTTCAGTATTTAAGGCGGTATTAGGGTTAGGGAAGGGAGGGAGGTCAAGCAAGGAGTGAGAGCAGAGAGAAGCGCTACTATTGGGGCATTTGGCGTTTTGTTTCAGTGGTCTTGCTGTCATGGTTGTGAGCGATTGCTGCTGCCGTCGTCGTGATTATTGCCATCGCCATGATTATTGTCGTCGCCATCGCCGTTGCTGTTGGGCCAAAGCCAACGCCGTTTCAACCCTAGCCGTGTTCAAGGACCGAGTAATCAAGCAAATAACAATCCTAACTTTTGCAAGTGAAGTTCCTCAATCACAAAATTTATTCTTCCTTCATCTTTGTCAAAGTTGAATATTTGATTTCATGCCTTTATTCAGTAGAAAATTGCTGAAAATTGAGGATTGTAATTTTGGGGGAAATCGAATGCTGAGCTTCGGTTCGTGAAGAACGACCGACGTCTTTAGGATTAATAGTGGATTGGGGCTTCGGGAATTATCTAATGGAGTCATGAAGAGTTGATTTCGAATATTGTACCCCTGAATGTTGGGAATTTTGGCATCGCCGTGGAAACAGAGCATCATGCTCTGTTTCCCGTTTTCCAGCTGGGTTCAATGACCCAAAGGCAGTGAGAGGGCTTCGACCCTTTATGTAGCAAGTAAACATTTTCCCTCTTCATTCTTAGAGGTTAAATTTTGCTTCGGGTGGAGATTTGGTGCCTATCTTTTCAAAGCTTTGGGGTAAAACGAGGAAATGGGGGAAAACAAAGCCATCGTGTTCTGGCCGTTGGCGTCATGAGGGATTCGGGAAATTGGTGACAAATGGGGACTCCGTTGGGTACGCATGCACACCGTATGTTTGTGCGTATATGTATGTGCATATACGGTGCATATGTATATGGGTGTGCGTATGTATATGTACATGGTGGTGCATGTAGCAGTGTGTATGCTGTGCGCAGTGGGTGTGTGTGTTGCAATGTGTTGTGTTGACAGGATGTATATAGATATATATATGTATGTATGTATGTGATGGCATATATGTGTGGGTGTATACATGTATATAGATAAATAAATAAATATGTATACGTATATGGGTGTATATGTATATAAATAAATATATATATATACTGATTAGAATATTTATATATATATTTATAAGCATATTGATATATTGATGGTAGAAAATATTTATATGAAATTATGCAAATATGTTGGCACACTTGAAATAATATTAATCGATTACGTGATTATTCCCGTATCTCGTTGCTAAAATCTAGTAAAAATATTCTTCGCGTTAGCTTCGTTGGTGTGTGTAATTCTATTGGTACTCCATGGTTAAATTTAGGAGAGCGTATGAAAATACTAAAATATCGAATCATATGGGAGGCTACGAAATTTTAGTGTAGTCTACACTTTTCTGATATTAAATCCATATTCCGAAGGATGAGTTCGTTATTATTGGGGAGTGATGCATATAACCTAGTGACCATCGTAGGAGATGATATCTGCGATATCATTTGGCGAGGGGTATCAATGGTGGTATCAGCATGCTACGAGTACAACCTCTGGGAGGACTGTAGGGGTAGTTGGATACCATGGATAACCTCATTGCATTACCCAGCCGTTGGGGGCGTAAATATGCGGCCTTTTGTCCACTATGGTAGAATAATGTCCAAGGAGATTCTTATTGTCTCGTACAGGGGTGATCTCAGATTGAGTTGATAATTAAATTCTTATTATCTCATACAGTTAGTCGAGAGGGATACTTATAACCTAGTGACCATCTAGAAGATGATATTGGGATATCATTCGATGAGGGGTATCACGGGTAGTATCAGCATGCTACGAGTACAACCTATGGGAAGACTGTAAAGGTAGTTGGATATCATAAATAACCTCGTTGTATTATCAAGCCGTTGGGGGCGTAAATACGCAGCCTTTGATTCACTATGGTAAAATAAGGTCCATGGATATTTCTATCATTCATACAGTTGTGACCTTGTATTAAGCTGATGATCGGATTTGACGGAATCCATGTTACTTCCTTGATACTTAGCCGTTCACGTGGCCTTCGGATCGTGGATACGACATGTTATTTAGTCTCGGACAGCAGTGGATATATTACCTGCTATTATTGATTTTATTAATTATTTTATCGTCTGAGATACTTTATTGCACCCCCTCTATTATTATTCATTTTTACTTGCTGGACATTCAGCTCACCCTTATGTTTTATTGGCTCTAAATTAGATACGTTGATATCAGAATCAAGGAGATCACGTGACTTTTGAGTAGCCACCAGATAGAGGTGATATCAGAATTCGAGGCTCTCCGGATGGAGATTTAAGATTTTTGATTAGTTATTGTTCGACTTTTATTAGATTCTCTTTATGAGAATTGATATTTTGAGATATCGATATTGTTTATTAAAGTTATTATTATTACTATTATGGATATTTAATTGATAATACATTTATGAGGATCATTGATGATGTTTTAATGATATTTAGTTAATTAATGACGTATAATTGCCGATTTCAGATGATTTGAGACATTCACCGTGACGGTTCGAATCGGGTTCGAGGATCCAAACTCGAGTCGTTACATATAGAACGTGATTAAAAGTATTATGCAGTTTCATTTGGAAATCACTAGATGAATTTTTCAGACGATTTAAATTATATATGGTAATAGTGGGCTTTGTTTAGATGTTACAATTAAATTATGACCTTAGTAATATGTTTATATTTCAGAACAAGATGGATAACTAGTTAAATGTTTAAATTGATCGAAATATAAATATATTATTTTATTTTTATCCTTTTTTCTTTTCATGATAAATTTCTTTGTGTTAGTTTTAATTGTGTGAGTACGATTCTTGTCAACAATAAACAACAATTCTATCATTGTAATTTGTAAAACCTACTTTGTGTTATATTTAATTATGTGAGTACTTAGATTATTGGCTTCCTATGATCAAGGTTGGGGAGAATGTATAAAAATATTATGATATCTAGTCGAATGTGAGGTTACAGTACATTCGTGTGGTCTACACTTATCCGATACTGATTTTCGTATCATTGTGGTATTAAAATATATTATCTAGTGTGGCAGGATGCATATGGTTATATGACCATCGTAAATCATAATATCAATGATATCATGACGAGAGATGTTGGATTTAACATATATAGTTGCCTTCTTTATCATGTCGAGTCAAAAGATGAGCATGTTGATGAAATCATCTGTACCTAGTTGAGTCGGATGATAAGCTAATAGTGAGATCTTCCATACCTGGTTGAGTCGGAGGATAAGTATGTTGGTGAGACATCTGTACTTGGTTAGACAAAGTACTCGTGGACCATAGATTTTAGTCGGAAGTCAAACTTGCAAGTATTGATTATCCCATACAAGTACCCAACTGTCGGGGGATATATACAGTCTTTGGTTTACAGTGGCGAAATAAAATCCAGAGGTGTTCTTATGATATCCGGTTGACGTTGGTACCTCATGACTTGGAATTCAATGAAGTCTAGGAGCTGCATTCGGTAGAATCTATATGTTTGATTCTGTGATAGTCCAAATAGTGGAATCCATGTTTATTATCGTTTAATGTACAGGTCGTTCATGCCGACATTCGAACTAAAGAATCCCTATTCATCTTTTGATATCGGATTCTGTGGGATTTTCACTAATTTATTGGTACTCATAATATCCTTGTGATACATGGATCAAGTGCAACCTATCTTATTTTTGAGTCGTGTCTATTACATGTTGGGGTTTTTCGGATATAGTAGATTGTGACATAAATGTTGCGTCGATTAGATTCGAATATCCGATATATTTATTATTTATTAAGATTTTTTATTAATATTTCTTGTTGGGTTTTGGCTTACCCTTATTTTTTTCTTGGCTCCAGATTGAGTCACACTATTTACCCGGTGAAAAAATATCAGTTACTGTAGAAAATTTCAGGTAGAGAAGGGTTCAGTTGCCAATAGATTTCATTCTATTAAATTAATTGGATTTAAAATTGTCATAGGATGTAATGTATTTTTCTTTATTGCTATTTCTCTTGGGTTGCGACCAAATTATTGTTCTTTTCTCCTTAGTTATGTTTTATGAATATTCAGTGTGTCTATCACTAGTTAATTGATGAATAATGAAATGATCAAACCTGGTATGTAAATATGTATATATATATTACTTTATGCTTGTATTTTGCTTTCCGCGTAAGTGGTTTGAGTTGTATTTGATTATTAGGACTCAGATTCTCACAGTTTTGGCTGCTCCCTTATGGATGTCGTAACAAATAGATAGTTATCAGAGGATTGCGCGATATTCGTGCAAAACTCAGAGTGCTTGCGTGCGCAGCGAGAGACCTAAAGGTGGTCTGCGCTCACGGCTCACTCGAGTAGAGTTTGAGCACGAATTCCAATTTGTTGCTAACACATCCACACTTGAGGCTCAATCGAGTAGAGGTCGAGCACCGATTCCAGAGTCATTCGGACTCGAGGTGTGCCTACCGGGCCCTCGAACGTGACCAAGGTTATAAAATCGTGCAAACACGATTTTAGGATAATTCTAAAATCATTCATACACAAGGAGTACCGCATGAAGAGAAAGGGGAGAAGAAGAGAAAAGGGAAAGAGATTTGACATTTGGTTGGTATCTAATTTAAATTTTATTGTTTGTCAAAGTCGGATGCGTTAATCTAGATACGATTTCTAGAGCATATTTTCATTTGGTTGATCTTATTTCCCGTTATATTTCACTTGTGGACTATTGGGTGTATTGACAGGGGTTGTAATAACTCATTCTTTACTTAAGATTGTAGTGAAAAGATTTCATAATGGATTTTTATAATCGGCACTTTTATAGTGAATTTATTCTGAATTTATCCCATAATTTTTTTCTTAGTTAAAAAAGGTTTTTCACGTTAAAAACGGCATATATTATTATATTTCTTATACTCACAATTATAGTGGTAACATTTGATGGGGGATTAGGGTTTTGTTTCACTTTATCGAATTGTGTATATTCAGGTCAGACCCCAATAGTGAGTCAATCTCACTGTAGTCCATTCCATTTTAGGCAGAATTGACGGACTAATTCTTTGATTTCTATTTGATTTACCTCATTACTACGATACCAAGTCTTTTTTGGGTAAGTAAAAATGCTACAACAATTATTATTCCTAATTACCAATTATTTTCGGATATTAACCAGTTGATACATAAATCTGTAAGAATACATATGGAAAGGGAAGTATTTAGGACCCTGAACTATTCAAAGTGCACAAAAAATTTGCTACACCCCCAAAAAGGAACAATAGACAAACACAATGGGCCATCATGAATCGCAATTCAATCAAAGTACCCAAGCAACAAAAGCATGCATACATAGCAGTCATACTTTGGCAAAGTGAAATAATCAACATACTGATGTAATAGCACATGCAGACCGGCCAAAATCTCTCTTGTGCTAAATCACTTTTTATATGATTACACAATAAATACAGAGCTGCAAATGAATGCAATCGAAAAGTCCTACATGCTTTTAATTTAATGCCATTTAATTTTGCCTTGATCATCTCTAATTTTGTAAATGAGGATAATAAACCAGAATTATAGTTATCTATTTCGGTCTACACTTTAAATGAGAAAATTTATAGAAATGAAATTCTCCTAGAAAGATGGAAGGTGAAATCATGATCATCATCATAATTTGGGATCTGGCACCGATGAAAAGTTAGGATGTTAAGATGGGAAGAACATGTTTAATTGGACAGTCTTTGACCAATATCATATTTATGGTCCTATATTTTAAACACTGACACTTTACGACTTGCGGTTTTTCCTCTTTATCACTAAACACCATTCAACTACCATTTTGTTGAGCTATAGCATAGGTAGACGCCTACATGATTGCTATGCTATCTCTTGTAACAAAATTTTGAGCTAATTTAGAGTATGTAATATTTAGTGTTTCAACAAAGTTCTTCTAAATCATAATTGACATAATTAACTTATTAAATCAACTATTTTCTTGAGAGATGGAGATGTTATTATGTAGTTAACTTAGTTAATTTGCTTAATGAATATATGGAATCTATACCACGCAAACATATGGCTTGTAACAAATTAAGCCCTCGAGATATTGTCTTTGACTTAATTTAGTGGACAATTCAGTTGTAAGTGTCGAAGTTTGAAAGGCATGCCTCTTAGTTAAGCGTCGGTAATTCACAGGATAATAAATTTTACTTACATATAAAGTTTTTTACTTTTTTCATACAATATAGCACATATTTAATAATTTATTAAAATAATTAAAATTTATAATGTCGTTCAGATAAGTTATTTTTTTAATGAGCTCGATATTTAATGGAAATAAGGATACTTATATAATTAGAAAATTGGTTCTCCTATTATTTTATAAATAACAAAATTATTTATCATATATTAAAGATAATAATTGGCATTTTTTGTAGATAATGATAGGCAGCTTTGAGATTTAAATCGAATGAAGTTTGTTAACTTCTGATTTAAAATTCCAATGTTTTAAGTAGTCCTCCACAAAACTACATGAAAACACTTCTCTGTAAATTTTGTAACTCTCAATGAGGAAAAGAGAAAATGGTGAATAGAGAGGAATTAATTACAGGTTATTTCAAAAATGAAAAAAAAAAGCTTTAAATATGAATTCTAAATATAGTAAGGATTCAAAATTTAAATAATAAATGTTTTCGGTGCTTTTTCTCTTGGGAAAAAAATACTTGAATCTGGGGGGCGTCCTTCTCCCTTGTAAAGAAGAACCGTCATTCTCCTCATTTGAATCGTCGGATATAAAATTTGACGGTCTACACGTTTTAAATAAATAATATAACGTGGACCGTTCGATTTTAAATTTAATCATCCAAAATACGTAACCGTCGAACTTTATATCCGACGGCTCGAATTAAGAGAAGGATGGTCCTTCTCCACTGGGGAGAAGGACGCCTCCTCAATCTAAAATACTTCGATGAAGAAGAATGATTCCTAACTTTACTAGATATAAACGATATCAATTTCTCGAACTGGACATATAAAACCAAATCATGCAAATAATACGAAGAAGAAGAATAATCAACACGATTGGCTCACCACAGAACACTTGAGGAAGCTCGTCGATAAGCTGGGGTTTCCAATTTTCCATGATCCTACGCGGCACAGCCAACGGATCCTCCGCAAACTCTTCGGTCCTACGCCCTTCATGGTGATCGATCACGGTCACCATATTCTCCTTCGCAATAATTTCCATCGTCGGCTGAGCTCCTACCACACTATACCTTCCCTGATACGCATCCAGATTGTGAAGTTCACAAACACGCGCTCACCATATACAATAGAATCAAACACTACTAACAAATCTACGAATGCCAGTGTTTCTTACAACGCTTGAAGTCTTAAAACCTGTCTTCACGGACTCGGACAAAAAGCTAGGAGAGTCTCGATCATCTTCCTTGACTAAACAGCGGTAGGCAAGCACCGAAGTCAAGTGATCAGAGGTTATAAATCTGTAGAGAGGGATCAAGTTTCCGTTCTTCGAAGCCTCCACGAACTTCGTCGAGTGATCGACTAAACACGCATAAAATCATGAAATCAAACACGAAAATCAACCAAGAAGAAAATAAGCATAACAAGTTGAACTCCTCCTATCTTTTTATCGTAGTTTCTTGAAAATGTCATGCAGAAGAGAGAGAAAGTACTTAAAGGAGAATGCAGAGCAGAGCAGTTGAAAGAACGAAAACCGGTAGAGCTGGTGCTGCGAAGTGACAGAAGCCGAGAGGCGGAGTGCTTGCAGCGGTCGGAGGGAAACGAGACCGGTACAATTTGACTGCTACCGGACTGTAGTAGAACTTGAGTGACGGTTAGAGCCTCCATTGCCATAGCATCAAGCGAGGAGGGTAAGAGGGAAATAGTGCGCGAGGGAAGCGGATTTGAATGTTGATTTGTGAGAGTCGAACAACAATTTATATTTGATTATTCACCCGGGAGAAAAGAAATTATTTTGAATTCGAGTCCAAATGCTGACACCATGAAGATGGAGCTCAATGGTGGCAAAGTTGCGGGAGAAGAAGGGGCTGTGGCGTATCCGGTAGCCGTTGGATTTATATTTTTTTCAAAATTAATAATATTATTAATAAAAATATATATATTTTTAATATAAAAACATAGATGGCGCTGTTGATATCAGAAACGCTGCAACATTTGTATGTATTACAGCGCCCCGCATTATCGGTTGCAGGGGCAGGGATTCCTGACCCTACTTCTCTCAAGGAGAAGCATGACCCTACTTTTTTAATTTCAACCATTTGATTGAAAAAAATTTAATCGTTAAAATTTAAATATTATATAGTAATATTTTAAAAAATTATTTTTTAAAAAAATATTTTTAATTTTAAACTTAATATTTAATAAACATTAATATTAAAAAAAATTTTAAAAATATAGCAATATTTAATATACTTTATTTTTTTAAATCTTAACTATTAAATTAAAATTTAATGATCATAAGGAAAGAAATAAGATTCTGCTTTTCTAAAAAAAAAAAAAAAATAGGATCCGGTCGCGGAGAGATGCCTCAGTTCATCCAAGGGTCATTTTTATTTTCTTATTTTTATTATTTATTTATTTTCTATTATTGTCCTCCTATCGTGTTCTTCTATTATCCATGTTTTAATTGTTTTTTAAAATTTGTCAGAATATACGCACATTCAACTGAAAATTTGGTCCAAATAATTTTGATTGTTAATAGTTATTTAAAATTTATTGGTTGTTAAATAAAAAATATTTAGATTAATTCTCTAAATATTCAATATTTTGATTATTCGAGCATTGAGATTTCAACTTAAAAAATTAGGAACGATCGCGTCAAATCCCCCATAAATTTTGGACCATTCATTTCTTAGAAAAGATAGTTTTAATACATTTTTATATCTAATTTTTTTTTTCATTAAATAACAAATCTAATAATAAAAATTTAAAAACGAAAAATAATAAATAATATTTTTCCAAAAAAATATTTATTTTTATAAGATCTAATATCCATTAAGTATCTATTTAAATCTTTTTTTAACATTAAATATTATTTATTAGATTTTTTTTCATTTAATAAATGATATACATATTTCCAAGGAGACATATATCAACCCCAGGATCCACTGCAACACCCCCTTTAACAATAGGAAATAAATCAAAGTATTATTTTTTTAAATTTTTTTTTTAAATTTATTCCTAATTTTTCTTTCTAAAAGAATTTTATTTTATAATTAAAAAAGGCTACTAACTCATTGTGTAAAAACTTTTAAATCGAACTTTATCTTGAATTTATGATACTTTAATTTTTTATTTTTGTAAATTCTTTATATCATATCTATATTAACTTATGACTTAAAATTAATTTAATTTGAATAGATAATAAATCAAAATTAAAAATTTAATTAAAAAATAATTATAACTTAATAACCGATCCAACCTATCTAATTATCAGTTTGTTTGGAAAAAGATGGGCTGCTATGGTTATATTATTTGAGTTCTCATACACTAATTTTTATTGCACATTAAATGGGTGCAGTTCAACTAACCCATTTAGTAAAAAATTATACAATATATTATAATTATTATACCACTTTATAAAAAATTATACCGTATAGTCTAAATGATTAGCAAAAATCTTTTACTTTTTCTCATTCTTTTTCTGGCTAGATACCGCCAAGAGTTATTTAATATGCTTACGATAAATGACCTAAAAATTATATAGGCTTTTACATTACTGTAGCTCTGACTCACATATATAGTACAATCATGAATGACCAATGAAGCTACTAAAATATCAGATAAATATACTGTAAGGTATAGGTATTACTGCTACTTATATATGAGCGTCCCATCATGTGTAAATTAAACATTGATGATGCTCTTACCTAAAATTTTTTTTTACTCGAGCATTTATTATGTGAATCTTTACAAAATTTATGAAAGGGTAACCCATCGTAGTAATCTCACCGACAATTATGGTGACTTTTGAATAAGGTAAACTGATGAATGACCTCTCCCACTTCATAGAATTGAGTAGGTTTACATCTCTTTTATATATATATATATATATTATTTTATTTTTTTTTTCAAATTAACTATTATTGCTTAACTGTTTGTAGAAAATAAAAAAATTAACTTAATTATTTTAAAATAATTATTATTTATTTAAAAATATAATAATTAGTTATCTTTTAAAATCAATATTATCCATTAATTTTTAGCAAACTATTGTTATTTAACTATTATTTTATAAAAAAGAATAAAATTAACTTAAATTAATTATTTTAAAATAACAAAATCTAACCGTTTACTTTAAAATGTACCATTAAAAAATTGAGATAGACTAGTTTAATTTTCATGAGAGATATAGCCTTCTGAAAATTACACATCATCTCTCATATCAGTTGTAACACTTCAATGTTTTAATTCAAGTTTATTAAAATTTTTTTTATTCAGAAAGATTATTAGTAAGTTAGTTAATTATATGTCAATTTAGGTTAGCTTTTTAAAGAGGTTAAATATGTTGAATTTGTAGGATTTTTGGAAGGTATCTTTTATATTTTTCTGGTCAATGGGCAATATATAATTTTTCTATACTTTAGAATATTAATTAGAGTTATAATAATTCTGTTATGTGTTTATATGCACTAATATAAAGCAAGTAATTAATTAATTAATATACTAAATATTAAGGTAATGGAATTAAATTGAAATCTAAGTTCTTAACCCTTTCTAGCCACCAACATCCACGTTTTCATACTATATCATTATGCTAGTCCCTTGTACACTTAACATTAATCCATCATTAATCTAGTATTAATTTAGCATTAATGGAATTAAATTGTGATTCATGATTCTATTTCCCTAGTCATCACCTCCATCACTTTCACAACACCATTTAGTAGCTCCTTACCAATTTATGTTTGGCTTCACCACTACATGCACTTGTGGCAACTTAGACCCATTTCACGATTGTGCCCGGATCCGTCCATGGAAAACATTATAAATTTTAAAATATTAATATCTCATAATCATAAATGATAAAATAGGACTATTACGATCTAAACATTTCATACATAAAAAAAATATTAGAGAAAATAGAGTCCTAAAATCTATTAAAATAGAAATAAAAATACTGAATATATGACTAGAATATAAAATGATTAAAACTCTTAGAGACACCAAAGTTTATAACTATTCCTCAATTCTAGAGTCAGTTATCTCTAATAAGTGCTACTTTAAAAAACAGTAAGGGTGAACTAAAACTTCAATAAGTAACTCCAATTGGAATTATTAACAGTGAAAATTAAATTATCAAGAAATCTCAACTGTCAAAATAAAATACAATAATATATATTATATGAAAAACAATAAGCTCTCCTAAATAATCAATAACATAACAAGTGGCATCAGTAATACTATATCTAAATAACGATATAAATGAGTAACACCTATAATGTCAACTCCATAACTAATCTTCATATCCCAAAAGATATTTAGTAGATTCCAATAAATCCCAGTGAATGTAGCGAGATTTCAAAGTATCCATAATATTAATATATTTTTTAAATTTTTTAAAAAAATTTTAACTCAACATGTGGTCAAAATAACACAAGATGTCAACAAATTTTTGTAAACCTTATTCTATCACTGTGATCAAAGACCACATATTTATACCTTTATCGGTTAAGTAAGTATCTTGAGGTACCCCTATAGTTCTCTTGAAAAGTACACCCCTAATATACTAATACCATCTATAATGTTCCTCATCCAAAATATTCTAGATATCATCTATATACGATGGTTATAAGATTATAAGTATCACACCTCAAAAATCAGATGATCTTTACCATTTGATATGGAATAAGTATCAAAAAAGAATAAACTACATCAAATTTTCATAAATTCTTATTCACCAAAATATTTTAATATTTTCATACGCTATCATTTACTTAGCCATAAAATTTAAATATACTCAAACAATTCAAGATGTATCACCAACGAAACCATGAGCACGAGAAAAAACAAAAATCATTATGAGTACCTCATACTGTAAGTAGTCACATCTCACTGATGCTCACAAGCATCCTCTAACACTTCATCTCAAATTGAACTTTCGGTCATAGGTCTCAAAGTCTACAATCTAAGCCATGAATATGAATCTACCCATCTAGTGTTCAAACCTCAATCCTAGCATTTCGACAATAGCTTAGCTCCTATCCATGTCAAGCATACATCTCCAAAAAAACAAAAAAAAAAAAATTAGATCTAAATCTTCAATTATATTGTTATTCCTACTACTAAGGCCATATACCAATTATTTATTCGGTTAATTTTAGAAATAAATTGATCATACCACTCAAATTTATAAAATCATTTCATCTAATAGCTGGCATTTAAAGACACTGCAATAACCTTCAAACGTTGAACATAAAAGCCTTTATTGCGGATCTTCTATCACACAAAAAATATATATATATAAATCCATGCAAATCAATGCTACCATCTAACAGATCTAAAATACGTATAGCAATATAAAAATTATAACATATTATTAATTAAAATTACTTAAAGAACATATAAACTCAATTGCATGGCCAGCACTCAGACAGTACTGCTAGGAGTAGTGGCATTTAAACATCGATCAAACGTCACTTATTTCTCATATATTACCCATATAAAAATTATTCTAGTCAATTATAAACTCTTTTCTTAAAAAAATATATAATTTATCATTATTAAAATTGAAAGAACATCAGAAATCAAATTATAGAAGGAAAGAAGAAATATCACAAGTTGAATTACTTCAAAAGTTAAATGCTCCACTTTCTTTCTTTTCTCCTCACAAATCACATCTTTACTAAGCCAGCAACTTTTCTTCTCTCCTCTTTACTTGAACGAAATGCAAAATGGTTTGACAATAAGAGCTTCAATGGGTTTAATAAGAAAAGAGATGAAGGGAGGGAGCGAAGGAGTTAATTCCCCTTCTTGATTTCGAAAATAGGTGGAGAGATTGAGAATTATCTTCACAAGATAAAACCGAGTCCTAATACTAAACTAACGCCTATCCCTTTTTAGTTATATGAATCTTTAACCTCTATTTTCCCAAAATTAATAACAACATCATCTAATATTACTCCTTTAATTGAGATGGTAAAAATAATTAATCAGGTATCTAATTATTAAATTGTTATTCTAATGTTCTAATATTAATTTGTTACCACACTTTAACTGGCCGATTAGCACCTTAGAATAAGCTAACAAACAACTATAGGCTATAAGTTAGGAGAAAAATGGATGGCTAAGGAGAAATTAGCTCTAGGTGATTGAACCGTTCCTATAAACCCTCAATTTGATCAACAAATTTGTGGGATTATAGCCATATAAACTCACCCTAAAATAATCTTATCAAATTTAATTAAATTACAGTCCACTAAAAATATCTATATTAGCCTATTAGGATTTTATTGGAACTAAGATTTGTTCAATTCTTCCTATTTTTTCTCCACTAATTTTAATTAATCTTTGACTTATTATTTTTCTAAATTTTATAATAATATCTAGCTTCAAATGTATCTCAACTCTATCGAGTGATTTCCTCCTCCCATGCCTAAAAAATATAGCTAGCTTCAAATATAAATTAAGGTGGTTTAGGGTTTCCAATGAATACCCCTATAAGTCTAATTTAAATATTATTTTACCCAAAAAATATAAAATATTCAGCCCAATATTCTCACCAAATCAGCCAATTTACACACCACTTAAACACAAATCAATTTGCATTAATTAGCTTATGAACGAGATAATCCACCAAAATATAATAATTCCCAAAATTTATTAATATAACCCCTTCATATTTCCCTCAATTCGACTGAGCAGAAAGGGTCCTACAGCAATATAATTTTATTGTCATAATATTTGAATTAATAATCTTGCCATAGAGCCATGGAGCACTATGGTCCATATTTAGAGATTTTAAAACAATACAAAGTTATTGCCTTTGAATGCTATGGATGTGTAATTAAGTTGCCAACCAAAAGGGATTCTAAATATCCCACCTTCCCATTCCAGGTCCCAAATCAACCGAGATCCTCCATAGTATCATTACAATAATTTTCTAATTTATCATTAATTAATTTGCTTGCAAAGTAATTTACCAAGGTAATTCTCCTCATCTTTCATTAGTTCTCGTTATGAAATAATGTAACAAGTAAATATAAGATATATAAGTTTAATTTTATATTCGTATGATTCAATTTTTATCATTTTCTTAGCGATGTTTAACTGGTGTTCAAGTCAGCATTCCAATATCACACTGAAATTTTGCTAACATTTGAATGAAGTTTGAACTTCAACGTATGTATCGACGGTTAGGAGTAGTTCATACTTTTATGATATTAATTTATTTCTTTATACCTTAAAATATATGTTATAAGACTGTTTACATTCAGTTCGATGATAGAAAATTATTTTGATGCATAACATACTATTTGTATGACATAAATTAGTGAATTTATGATATGTATGTTTAACATGCAAGCAGCGTTAAATGCCACATTCGAACTCCAGAGCCTATTTTATGGGAGATTGGTTTATCTACAAACATGGTCATGTAATATTGAAAATATATCTTGGTAAATATATTTTCAGATGATTGGGAGCCTAATATGTTTACCTGTGGGATTTAAGTATTTATTTCTTAAGTTATAGGCTAACATTTGAGTGTTGTAGGAAGCAGTATTCGAATGTTAAACTAATTTGAACAAATTTGAGTATTTTGGAAAATAAGTGGGTTTGTTGGAACTTTATAGGACCCCTTGTTGATTTTGAATGTCTTAGTATCTTAGAATTGATATTGCACCGTTTGAAGATTATTCAGTAGTAAGCAATGATCGGCGTGAGCCTAACAAGTGAGCTGACGTTCAAATGTTAAAGGACCAGAATGTTGTTTCAGGCCAGTTTTTCGGTACAGGGACAAGGATAATTTTTTAGAATCATTTCTCTTATCGTTAATCATTGAGTACCTTTCTTCGCATGATCTTTGGATATATAAGTATGTTCTTAACATTTATGAGTATAATAAAGAAGATTATATAAAAACATTATGATTTCAAAAGATATAAAATTTATAAAAATTAAGTGTAATTTATAATTGTCTATATTCATGGAGAGATGTTTGTAATTATGTAAATAACACGTGATAAAATAACAAAAGATACCATACCAAGAGGTGTTGGGCCTGAAAACTCAATTTGAGATAGAGTATTTCATACCTCATTTGTGTGTGACTCTCAATTGGGCCATGGAAAGATGAATATATCATATTCTTGACAAATCTGTTGGGTCGATGAGAATATTAATCAGCAAAATTGAGTACGATACTTAAATATAACGGATAGTAAGGTATTATAAGATCTTAATATTAATTATTTGTCAAATTTGTGAGTATCAATACCTCGTAGATGTTAACTAACCGTTGATGGCAGGCTTATAGTAGTTGGTTTATAACGATAAAATAAAATCTAAAAAATTATTATGATAACTCATATAATTATAACATTACTCAGATATCTTCGATAAAACTATATCCTTATTAATATTCAAATTTGATAAAATCTCAATTGTGCTCTTGGTGTTCTATTATGATAGAAACCCTCGATTGTTGTTCTTGTAGCTCTTTAGTGATGATTACACTGTAGAGTTAGGTTTTGAATAATTTATAGTTGAATGTATATTGTTGTTGTTATGCGGGATGTTTATTAATTGTTGTTATCATTTATTATATCGCTTGCTGAATTTTTGACCCACCCTTGTAATTTCTTAACTCTATAGTAGAGCAAATTAATAGTATGTTAGTAGATATCATACAATTATTGTAGAAATTTTAGATTGAAGCATTTTTGGAGTCTAGCAGTTTTAATAATGAGAGATGTCATGACTTTCTTTTTTGTTTTATTAAATGTTGGAGATTTTATTGGAGTCATGTTTCTATGAGTTTATTTTATTATGAACAATTATATTATCTCATATTTCAAGTTATTATTAGGATAGATATTTTTCATTTACGATGAATTTCTAATAAGTATTTATAATTTTAAATTTTTTACGCGATTAATTCGGGTTGGGTCGGCTGATTTAAATTTGGGTTACCATATGTGTTGTCAATTTTATAATTTTAGAGTTTTTTTCCCATTTTTTACACCTAAATAAAATTTAGATATCTCCAAATTTTGATATAATTTTTTGACACGACTAGGGTTGTCTTGGACCGCCTAAAATTTGTTAATTTTCTCTGCCCAATTTGTTTGGTAGCATTAATAATCTTACCTTTTGTCCATGCCTGCCTCACATATTAATTAAGTCAACAAAATGCCATTCAATACAGCCTGTGGGGCAAAAAATATTTAGCTTTCGAGCAAATGGGTGAAGAATTAGGTGTTCCAAAATACTAATTAATTAATTAATACATCAACAACAACACTAGAATCATAAAATAATTCTTCCAAGATCAAATGGCTGAGAACCTTATACATTTAACCCCGAGGGATTTGAATATTTATTTCATAAGTAATAGGCTAATGTTCAAGTGTTGTAAAAGGCAACGTTCAAAGACAAGACTTATTCGGATAGATTTGAGTATTTTAAAAAATATACAGGCTTATTGACAATAGACAAAACCCCTTGTGGGTTTCGAAGGTTTTGATATCTTAGAATTGAAAATTACATAGTTAGAAGACTATTCGGTAGTAAGCAGTGATCAATATAAGCCTAACAAAAGAGCTAGCATTCGAATGTTAGAGGATCAGCATGTTGTTCTGGTTCAATTCTTAGGTACATGGTCTAGAATGGTTATTCCATTGTTTTTTCTCTTATTCGTGGTCATTGATTACTTTTCTTTACATGATTTTTGAATACGTAAGTATTCTCTTAAAATTTATTATTATAATAAAAGAATTATATAAAAATATTACAGTTTCAATAAATATAAAACGTATAAACTTTATCTATTAGATACTAATTTTTATATCATAATGAACTGAAATCAATATTCATGAAAAAATACTTATAGCCATGTTAATAACATGCAATGAGCTATTGTACCGAGAGGTATTGAGTTTGATATAGAGTATTCCGCATCCTATTTGAGCGAGGCTCTCAATTGGACCATAAAAATACAAGTATAATATATTCTGAACTTATTTGATGGCGTAGTGGGAATATTAATTAACAAAATTGAGTTTGATACTTGTAGACAACGGGTGATAAGGTATCATAGAACTATAGAGTGGTCACTTGTCAAATTTTTCCTTATTGGTACCTCATGAATATTAGCTAACTGTTACTAATGGGTGTGCAGTCATTGGCTTACAATAACAAAAATAAAAAAAATTAGAAAGATTGTTGAGATATCTTATATAGTTGCGATTCTGTTGAGATATATTCAATGAAACTTATATCTATATTTGAATTCAGTAAAATCCCTATTGTACTTTTGATATTCGATTTCAGCAAAAACACTTGATAGTTATTTTTGTAGTTCTTAAGTCGTGGCTATAACGTAACATTGAGTCTCGGATAATTGATTATTGAATACATGTTATTATTGCCTTGCATTATTAATATTGTTATCCGGGATATTTATTAATTCCTATTATCATTAATTTTATTATTTATTAGACTTTTAACTCACCTCTATATTTTCTTAGTTCCAAGGTAGAGTAGGTTGATAACTTACTAGTAGAGATCGTACAATTGTTATGAAACTTTTAGGTAGAAGCAATTCTAAAGTCTCACAAATTTAATAATAAGAGATCGTGAGACTTCATTTTTTTTTTGTTTTATTAGACATTGGAGATTTTGTTGAGACTCTGTTGTTATAAGCTTATTTTATTACGAATAATTATATTATCTCTTATTTCGATGAGTTATTTTATGATATATTATGGTTGATTTATGATATGAGTTTTTTCAGGTGGTCAGTTCAAGTCAAGTAATTCAAATTTTGGTTGCCACATGCATTGTCAACTTTGTAATTTGTTGGGTTTTTTTTCCCCCATTTTTTACACCTTAATAAAATTTATCAAATTTTTTTAAAATTTTTTTGGTACAACTAGGGTTGTCTTGGACCTCCTAAAATTTGTTAATTTTTGATGCCCAGTTTGTTACGTAACATTAATAATCATACCTTTTGTCCATACCTATCTAATCCATTAATTAAGACAACAAAATTCCATTCAATGCAGCACTTGGGCCAAAAAATATTTAGCTTTCGAACCAGTGGATGAAGGATTAGGCGTTCCAAAATGATAATTAATTAATACATCACCAATAAGACCGGGATCAAATTTAGAGGCCTCCATCCTTCGTCCCGACAGATAAAGTCAGCTATCCCTAATTTAGACAACCCCACAAATTATTATATACAACGAAGGATACAGAAAATTAGAAATTAAGTTGGCAAATTACATTCACTGTTCCAGGTGCCACAGTCCAATCATGTACTGCAATTTGTCAGTCATTTTCAAAATTTGATACCGTCTGTAATAGTAAGAGTCTGGAAACAAAGGTTAATAGTTCTTCTAACAGTAAAGCAGACAAGGCATAACATCTAAAGATGACAGCGGCGGTCATCTTTTCTTAAAACCATATTTTTTCCTTTCGTAGAAGAGATCTGTTTTAGCACTCCCTAAGTTCACTATTTTTGGACACCCGTCTCTATCTTTCTCCTGCTGTGTACACTCTTTGCAGTAGTAGGCATCGGAGATTCCAACACCTCCACAAATGACACATCTGCCTTGGAATGATCCATAGTTGCACTCGTCACAAACTCGCACAAGCGTGCAGGGACGGACATAGGAATCGCAGATCACACACTTCCCATCGCACTTCTCGCATAGCCGTCCGATGGCAATGCCCGGCTGCTTCCTGCACATGATCAGATCAGGATGATGCTTCGCCATGCCTTCTTCCTAAATAGTGCACTTCAATCTGCGTTGTGGGTACAACACCATGACATCAAAAGTATGGCCAAGTTCTACGTGAGAAGCATGAATAAATAAGATCTTGAGAAATTATCTATATGTAAAAATATTAATGATTTGGGCTTGTTCCACGTGAAAAGGGAATATTTTGTTGGTGAGAATCAACCAGATTTAAGCTACCTTATTGAACATTCCGAATAAAAATTCAAGACTACCCATTACCCAATAAAGACCTAAAATTCCTAAGAATAATACAAAATTGCCTACAGATTAGTCAAAAAGGTGCCAACCAATATAAAACCACGGAGACACATTTGCAGGGGTTCAGTAATGTGATTCAAAGGCCTTCCAGTACACCTATGAGGAGGTGTAAAATGGATAAGAAAGAATTCCCTCTAAAAGGGCTAGAGACTGGCCAAAGAAAAGCTAGAATCAGACAATAAACAATGATCTTGCACAATTGGAGTTGAGGAAGGAAAATGTTAATGGATGAGATGAATGAAGGTGTGTAATCCATGTAGCTGACGCCGTCCATTTTGAGAAAGGCTAGTTTGTTTTGGTTTAGTCAAAAACTGTGTTGGATACTGAGTGTTGGATATTATCATGTGTTCAAGCACAGCACTCAGCTATGTTCCAAATATTAGATCTCTACATATTTAAGTCTCTAGCAACCATAACTACTACCAAAAGTCTAGTGTCACATTAGGTAAAGTGTTTTCAATGTCCAGTAGCCATAACCACTACAGAATTCCATTATGGCAGCCAGAGTTACTGAAACCTAGGGATGCTGCTTGTCTCTCTCCAGTCTCTCATAACCATGATTTCTTAGACAAGGCACCTTCTAAAGGTAAGTTACTGTCAACCTTCAGGAATCCCGATTAACCAACTGGCGTGATTCCATAAATTAGCAGCAGACACTTTGACTGCTTAAGAACCTAATCTGCATCTGACTATCCAATCATCCGACTTGCAAATGAAGTTGAAATTTTAGAGCTATCTTCTATCAGAATACATTTTTCAAGCCCTAGGAATGCATTTCTATGGAATTCTGGCACTGCTTGCAACAAAATATAAGCAATTACAGCTTCTGATTATGGAAAAGCCTACTCCACATCCTCCAATCTTTGGAAAGAATATGAAATTATAGTTTGACAGAATAAAGCATGTTGGCACCAGGACTGGATCATTCTATTTCAATTCAAATGATTTTGAAGGGTGTAAAAGCAATATGACAGATCTCCGTGTAGTCTACTGTTAGGATGCAATGGAACTTTGAAGCTCTTAATGAAGTTTTAGTTCTGGTTCTTAGGCATAGAAGGCATGTGCCAGGGTATATTTACAATCCCTAGGCTGCTAACCTGGAAATCTATTTTCATTGAGAATTTGATCCTAAAGTTGGACTGCACACATTAAAATTTCACAATTAGAAGATAACTCCGAATGACATATAGGTTACTGTAACATTATAAATCTAGTATTCTAAATTTTTAATCATATAATGTATCTATTTGGATCCCGTTTAGACTAATCGCTATTACTTCAAAATTTTTACTCTAATAAATTTAAATAGACCTATGATTTTAATAACAATTATTAGAAAATATAGCATAATTAGGAAATGTAGCACAATAAATATTTGGCCATGTATCTATGTATTTTTTTCTTCCTTATTTTTGTATTTCCTCTTTTATTTTCTTTCCCGCTTTATTCTGTTTCCTTTATTTCTTTTACACATTTTGTATTATAAAGCAGGAGAAGGGCTTTGTAAATTCACTGTATCAAAATGAATTGAATAAACAAGTTGCGTCGGTCTTCTTCCTCTCACCTCGGCCACATTTTCTCTCCCTTCTCACCTCGGCCGTTTGTCACCGTCTTCCTCTCTGTTTTAACACCAAGGTTTTCAACAATAATAATAAAAGAAGAAGAAGAGAAGAAGAGGCTGAAGAAGAAGAAATGGGGAATCGGTGGAAAAATATGGCTGCTAGTAAACATGAAACACATCTACCTAAACTCAAAAATTTACAACAATATTGGGTGAAATCATAAAGATTATAGCTGTATGTTGTTAGGTGGGACAAAATGGAGAATTAGTGAGGATGTGTCAAGATTAGGCCTTACTAGGTGAAATTGGAACAAGAAAATTGCAACAAGTATGAGCTAAATTAGGATCGGTAGGTTATAAATATTAGTCAAATTGAAGTTAAAAATAGAATGAATTGAAAGCAAAATTTGAGAAAGAGAAAGAGGAGAAGACTTTCAAAAACAGAGGAGGAAGAAAGGATTAAGTAAAAAATTTGAGTAAGTAATTCTTTAATTTTTTTATTATTTTATAGTCCCAAATTTGAGTAAGTAATTCTTTGATTTTCTTATTATTTTATAGTTCAAAACCTCTCTGATATCTTAAATGATCATCCTTTTGTGTCAAATCCTTCTTATATGGTCAAATTTGAGAGAAATGTGATCATAGTGTAAAAAAGGGGGTTTGAAATTTTTTAAAAAAATTGAGGGTCAACGGGTAATATTTGATGCGTAAATTTGGTTCTAGCATTTGTATAATGATAATATATAATGACATTGATAAGTCATTTGTGTCAAATATTTGTAAACAATTCAAATTTGAGCAAAAATTAAAGTCAGGCATTGAAACGGCAAAATAGGGCCGCCAGGTCTAATCTTCTTGGTTCTTAGGTACTGTTTGCAGTGCAGGGGAGTGCCACCTTCGCGGCACTGTAGCCGCAAGGGATTGAGAAATAATATAAATTTGAGGGTATATATGTGTTATTTAAGAATGATAATTAATTATTTGGTGGTAGAAAAATATTATAAGGATTATTTGAGGCATGGGGTGTATAATTAATTTTATATGGATATATTTTGGATGACTCAATATAAAAAATTAGTTTTTTACTTATTTAATTATGACTTTAAAAAATAATATGTTAAGTATTATGATGAGTTTTAATTAATAAATTTAAAGAATATATTTAATATTGATATTTGAAGAAAATAAACATCACGATAGGCTATATTGAGACATCTGCTTAATTTTTCATAGGACATTAATACATTAAATTAATATCTGATTTTATTTACATTCCCTTAACACTTATTTATATTTCTATTTTTAATAGCTAATTTTGGTAGGACAAGGTAAAGAACTACACATTAAGATAATATAAAATTACATGTATATGGATCCTGGATACTTCATATTATAATTTTATGTAGTGCTATACTTTATTTTATATTCCATAAAAAATGTACAAATACACTATTTTATCCGGATGATATGGGCATCAAGATATCTCAGTGTAATATGTATGATCCGATACTAAAGTCATTACATTAATCTTGATAATATATTGATTATTCCTACATAACCTAGCAATATTATATAAGTAATGGGAGATATTTAATTACTGATCAGACCACAACTTTGGTAGAACATTCTTGACATTGCATAATGATGTGATAAAAAATAATCTGAGTATGAAGTAATTTACCCGATTAATGGGGTATAAATGCATTATTCTTATGTTCGCAATGATAGAAATATAATTCTCACAAATTTTTCCTATGAAATCTCTTTTGATGAAATATATCATACACTATATAGTATCATCAGACTTATCCCTAATTAGAGAATTATTTACTAGACATTCGGCTCACGCATTTTCTTCTAGCAAATTAGCAATCAAGTGAATATATAATCTAAAGTAATGATGGATTTCGTACTGCAAGATATTTAGCATATTGTTATGGAGTATGATGGTTACATAGAGATAATAATTTACGTAGTTTATAATGTGCATTACTGAATGTAAAAGTTCTAATAATATTATAAATAAATAAAAGCTTAGTAAGTGTTTTTTAAAAAAGAAAATGATAGCATGTTGTAATAATAAATATATATGATATAATTATATGTCAATTTCAATATTATTAACTGAACTATTAAAAAATATAATTCTGATCACTACAATAAAGGTGCTCTTTACCCTAAAATACCTCAAGGTTTACTTGCCCGGATAAACATAACAGGTAAACACCATCACATTGTAACCTAAGCATTCACGTTTTCCCAAATACTCCTCCCCCACCATTAAGGGTGTTTGTTTCTCATTTTGAAATGTGCTGATGGGAAACGTAATAATTTGTATCTTATGTCAAAAGTACTTTGGGGTGTATTAAAACAACTCTTAATACACTGTGAGCACAAAAAATTGTGAAGAAGCTCAACAGGAAGAGCCAATTTATAACTTTTCGCAAACGTTATTTCAATAGCCAAACAAACAAGTCCTAAGTCTACTGAGACAGCCAGTTAGTCAATGATGGTATGCATTTAATAGCTGGAGGTGTTTTGGATACCAACCTATCATTTTGTTTCGAGCAAATGAAAATGCCATTGCTTAAAAAATGTAGAGAACTTGAATTTCTTTCTTCCTCACCTCACTATCTCATTATTTCTTGTTCATCTTAGACTTTTGCAAGCTTGCTCACCACTTCCAACACCACAAGGCCAAGAAAATATACACTTTCAACCCTCACAGCTATCACAGCCACTATAAACAGCCAACACCAATCTAAGCCAACAGTTTGTGTTACCAAGGACCCATATTTTGGTAGTAATAAATAAAAACAGTAGCATATGATGCTTACAGATAAGCATAATTCTATATAACGTAAACAAAGCAACTGACTGCCAAATTAATTGCCCAAAAATTTAATTTTTCTGGTAGACAAATGTACAAGAAACAGATTTATTTTTAAATTTCTTGAACCGTGCAGATCAAACCAATGAGAGTAATTTTCGGTCGTTCGTAATTAATTTCATTGTTAGATTTTTTTTTTTGGGTGCAAAATCCACAACGAAATTTGAAATTGACACCGGAAAAATCCTATATTTCATGAAAAAAAAAAGACTATTTACCGAATTTAGGGTTTCTCTCACGGCAATTACTAAAATGAAAAACTAATACAGATAGTACTAGAGTGACTTACAGAAAGCTTTGTGTCGGGCTTGGTGGAGAGAGAGTTCGGCAGTTGAAGAGTTGCTCCACCGCCCGGCGTAGGCTTTGCCGCTGAAATTCCCACCTACGAGAGCAAGCGAGCGAGCGAGCCACGGGGAGAGAGAGAGAGAGAGACAGAGAGAGAGAGAATATATGAGTCGGTATGGCCCGAATGTATGTCCCATGGATGATTCGGATAGCTCCATTTTCAGCGAGGTTTATTTTTTATATTTTAACTATTTCTTTTTTAATAAATAATTTTAATTTATAATTAAAATTAATTATATTAAAATAATTATATCATAATTATTTACTTAAAAATTAATAATTAATATAAAAAATAAACATTTTAATATCATTGAAAAATAAAATCCCCTCAATTGCCATAGATTGTCTTGTCCAATTCCAATCCAGCTTAATCTAACTTTTGGTAAAGGACATATTTGAGTTTTAAAATGGCATTTATAAAAAATTACAATTAGTTTATTCTAAAAATAATTTAATTTATGTATTGATGTGTCTTGAATTTAAATTTTAAATAAATTTAGGTCAAGTCGTTCGTCTGAGTTTAATTCTGTTCACCGAATTTGGATCCTATATACCACAACTATGAACAAGAAGTCAAGTGACGGCAGAAGATTATCACACCGTAAACACTCCGACGATTAAATCAATAAACGGCCTTCGAATTAAGAATGTGAAAGTAAAAGGATGCAGTATGAATGTTAAGAGTGTTTGTTTCGTGGGAGTGCTCTAGGAAACGGAGAGGTTTGGGTTGCTTGTGAGGAGCGAAATCTCAAAGTACTATGTTCTCCGGAAACGTAGTAGCAAAGAGAGTAAGAGAAAGAGAGAGAACACTAGAATACTAGAAGTGTGGAAGCTTTTCAGTAGAAGGCTTTTGCAGGCAAGTGAGAACCTCCCTTGAAGTGATAACCCCATGGCCTTTTATAGCCATTGGGCTGCGATGCCTTCTTTATACAAAAGGGATTGATTCCCGCGCTCTATTGGGATCGCTGTATTTTCTAGTGTGGAGCCCTTATGGCCATAATGGTCACTGAGTTGATGGCTTTCCTTCTGTATTTTGTAATCGCTAGAATTTTCAACAGATAGGGAAAGGATTTTACCGCCTTCATTAAGGGTACGCATTGAATCCGCTGATGACCGTTACAATAAAAATTACCTTTTGTGGAGAGTGTGAAATCAATGGAGAATACCGTTGCTGGTCGAAGACGGACATTTGGGCTAAATTGGGTTTGGCCCACTTGAGACTAATCTTCAGATGGTCAACCAAGTGCGCTTTCGGTCAACGAAAGCGTTGACTATCTTGAAAGCAAGTTATCTATCCTACTCTTGGGCTTCTTCTGGTTCATTGGCCTTTTGATCGGACAACGTTGGACATTGACCGTCCAAGCGTAAATGGGCCGTTGTGAATCTAGGTTGTTACTCCTTCTTAGACCAGTACAATATTGGCGTACCCATTACTAGCCCCCCATGCTGGGGTCTGAGTTACTCGTCTAAGGCAACCCGGTGGGGAAGCTGACAGATGAGAAGCATTGACTGCATTCATTGCCGTTTTGGCCAAATTTGGAGCACTGTCAAAAGAAATATTAACCAAATTTGTTGACCGTCTGGGATAAAATCTAGAGAACTGCTGAAGGGAACATTAACCGGATTTATTGACTGTCTAGACTAAAATCCGGAACACTATTGAAAGAAATATTAACCAAATTTATTGATCTAAAGTCAAGAAACAGAGAACTGGCGGAGAAATTCGTTGACAGGATTCGTTGATCATCTAGGCTAAAATTTGAAGAACTGGCTGGGAAGACTGTTGACCAGATTTGTCGACCGTCTGGGCCAGAATCCGAAGAATTTCTAAATGAAGCGTTGACCGAATTCATTGATCGTCTAAGCTAGAATTCAAAGAACTGACGGAGTGAAAACGATGCGCCATCATGCCGCCGGACTATTAGTTAAAAAGTTGGCCACGTGTCAGTATGTAGTAAATTACGATCTCGGTAATTAATACGTTAGAGGATCCGATTTTACTACACCCTTTCAGGGAGCGACACATGTCAACAATGAGGGGCGTACATTTACGAGACGGTTCTCCTTCTCCAGCATTCACATTCTTTTAAGTACTTCGTCCGTTATGTTTCAAACTCCCTAAGCTTTCCTTCAGAAAATTTTCTACGTGTTCTGCAACCTTCTTACTTCCATTTTCATAGCGCCTTCTGTAACTCAGATTGCTTCAGTGGTCAAAGCCAGTGAAGTAAGGAAGTTGTACGTTGAGTACAACGTTCTTAAAGTGATCGTCTTCAGGATGCTCAATGAGGAAGACAGAGCGTGCTCGCCCCCTAAGGGTTGCATCATCATATACGAGACCTACTTGAGGAGTGGGTTGCTTCTTCCGGTCCCTGACGAGCTGTTGGACATCCTTACCGCTCTTCGAATTCCCATCGCACAGTTTCATGTCATTGCTATGCGGTACTTGTACACGCTTTGCATTTTTCTCCATCACCATGCGAAGCTGCTGACGGTGGAGGCGGTCAAGGTGATATTTCAATTTGTCTAGGGTGGAGAGTAGGTGTCCCTGTCCCCCCGAGGACTCCAGATCAACAGCGCTATATATAACTCCTTAAAGAATTGGAAGAACCGATTCTTCTTTATTCATGTTAATACGACCTGGCCCTTGGCCAGAGATTGATGCAGGGTGTCCAATATTTACACTGGTCCACTGACTAGGAGACTTCTACAGTGGATTTGCTTTTGAAGCTGGTAGAGGGCCACCTTCCTGAGTTCCGGAGAGACCACTTGGTTTCTCGTGTGGAGGCCAAGAAGGCACAATGGGGACCACTTTCTCCGGTGCAGAAGGTGAAGGTGCCTTCCTAGGTCTACCGGCACGCCTTCCAGTGAGGAAGCTCCCAAAAGTCCAAGGCAGCAACGGCGATGCCTTCTTCTTCTTCCTTCATGGAACCAGACTATGTTATGGTTGGCTAGTTCACTAGGGCCGAAGATAGCTCTAGTGTAGGCAAAGTTGAGACTGTTGTGGAGGTATATAGGGCTAAGCTACGCTTCGCTGTGAGCAGCCTCGTTCTTTCTCTACCACAGGGGAAGCACTTGGCGGTGCCATTGGAGTTACCCACAGAGCCTTCAGCTAAGCAGGTTGATGAGTTGCCTGAGGAACCAGCTGCCGGAGAGCTCCTGGAGATGCTTGCAGAGCTTCCCGTTGCATAGGCTGCTGAATTATCTCAGGAACCTACTACTGGAGAGCCTGTTGAGGCGGTGGACCTTACGGCGGAGTTGCCGGAGGAATCTGCGGCGAAGGCTACTGCTGGGCTTGTCTAGGAGATTACAGTTTCGAGTCCTCCGCCGCCATAGCCAAGGTTTCGTAGCATGCCAGTGAGGCCGGAGTGCAAAATCTGGCAAGTAAACTTTCACAACTTTTCTTCTCTTATTTCTCTCCGTTACTATTACTTAACGTTTTTTATCTTGGCAGGAGGGGAAAATAACTGGTGCAGTTGGCAAGGGATTGTGCTAATGGGACATAGCGATCGCTGACTGTGACAAAGAGATCGTCTGATTCGAGGGGGAGATGGAGTTGCTCGAGGAGGAGCACGAGGAGGATACAACTGCCATTCAAACTGTGATACCAAGCCTGGAAGAGAAGAATTTCAAACTGAAGGAGGAGGTTGCCCAGCTGAGAGAGGAAGCTGACCAAGTGACGAGGCGTACTGACCAACTCTTGGGATAGATGACATCATTGGAGAATGAGTTGGCCACTCGTATACGTCTCCATGAGGTCTCCACAATGTTGTGGGCATGGGTGTGGGAAGGCGTCAATCTTAGCCGGCGTATTGCACGGCTGGTTGACTTTAACTTTCCAGTTAAATTACTTAACCCAGCAAATCATTCTGCCTAGCGTCACAAGAACCTTATGGGATAGTCTCAGAGTGGCCAGGGGCCACCGCCGCCGCCTCCTCCTAGGGACTCTACTCCTCAGTAAATTTTGTACCCTTATATTTTTAAAATTATTGTAATTGTACAGTTTCAATCAATAAAATGAGCATTTGACTTACGTTCTATATCTTTGCCTTTGTTGTCGTTTCAATTACTTGTTCTTGCGTTGGCCGGCCGACTCGGTGTATCGTACGCAAGTTGGTCGTCTTTCTCGCTTGAGACGTTTGTGGTGCTCTCCAATGGACTTAAATCCTAGAGAAGATATCAAGGTAAATATTGATGTCATATCAAGCCTGTTTTATACTCGTGCACGAGTAGAGGTTTGGTGACACTGCCCAAGTGTGAACCTGGGTGGCCAGCTTTGGATAGAGTACTTTGCTCCTATCGACCGTTATTGACCGATCACGCTATCTCTTTGTGAAGGAGGTTGTTGCGTGTGCTATTTAAGCTCCCTAAGATTTTGACCACAAATGGACCACTTGGATAACCAAGGTTTAATTCGACTGCCAATAGACCGTTTGAATAACCAAGGCTTAGCCATGACCGCTTATAGGTTGCTTGGATGACCAATGTTTAATTACGACCTCTTATGGGCCGTCTAATTGACAAGGATTTAGTTACGAATGGACCACTTGGATAACCAATGTTTAATTCGACCGCCAATAGACCGTTTGAATAACCAAGGCTTAGCCATGACCGCTTATAGGTCGCCTGGATGACCAAGGTTTAATTACAACCTCTTATGGGCCGTCTAATTGACAAGGATTTAGTTACGAGCGAGTAAAAATTCGTCCAACTTAGGGACAGTTTAGGTCACTTATATAATCCTACAAACGCACACACATGCATACAGAACAGAAAAGGAAAGAAAGAACAACATGATACAATGGAAAAAGCATTTCGATATGTTTATTAAAAGCATACACGTGCAACATGGATGACCTACCATACTCTTACTGAAGGTAGCGCTTGAGGTGGATTGCGTTTCACGTCCATGGGACCAACTTGTCGTTCTGGGTCCAAAATTTATATGCTCCATCCCGCAGAACGGCCAAGACTAGGAAAGAACCTTCCCAATTCGGAAAAAGCTTATTCCGGTTGGTAGTCTTACTTGTAGCGTCGATACTTCGCAAAACCAAGTCCCCAACCTCGAATTTCCATGTTTTTACCCTCTTGTTGTAATAGCAAGCGACTCATTGTTAGTACCTTGTCCGTTCGCATTTCGAGTATGCCAAAGTGTAGACCCTCTAATAAGTTTAGGTGTTTTCAGATTTTCTACAAGTTACCTTATAGGTCAAATGACTCAACCGTAAGACTTGAAAACCCAATCTCAACCGAAATACTGCTTCAATCCCGTAGTGGAGACTGAATGGCGTCTCACGTGTCAGTTCTTTTGGAGTCATCCGGTAAGACCATAGAATGGAGGGTAGCTCATCGACCCATGAGCCCTTTGCATCCTTCAACTTGGTCTTTAGACTGTGGAGTAACGTGCGGTTTGTGACCTCCATTTGTCCGCTGGTTTACGAGTATGCCACCGATGTATGGACCAATATAATGCCCAAACTGGTGTAATACTTGGTGAAGCATTTTTCAAAGAATTAGGTTCCATTATCAGTCACGATGACCTCAGGAATGTCAAATCTGCTAACTATACTCTGACGGACGAATTCTAAAGCATTGTGCTCAGTGATCTTGTCTAGTATGACGGTTTTGAACCATTTGGTGAAGTAATCAATACCCGCGATGATGAATTTTCTTTGCCCTGTCGCAATGAAAAATAGACTGAGAATATCGAGCTCCCATTACATGAAAGGCCAAGGAGCTTAAAGAGATCTCAACTCAGTGGGTAGCTAGTAGTGAAGATTGCCATGAAGTTGACAACTATCACACTTCTTTATAAACACAAGGGGGTCCTTCTTCATTGTCGGCCAGTAATATCCATAGCGCATGATCTTGAACGCTAGGTTTTTGCTGTCTATATGCGATTCGTAAATCTCAATGTGGACTTCACTCAAGGCGTAGTTAGCCTCCTCAGGAGTAAAATACTAGAGGTACAAAGTCGAGTAACCACGGTGATACCACCGCCCATCAACTATGGTGTACCAGCCGGCCATCTTTTTAATCTACTTGGCTTTGTCCGCATTTTCTAAAAGTATTCCATTTGCCAGGTATCTTTGGTAAGGCGTCATCCAACTTTCCGTATCAAAGATTTGCTTTGCCTCCTACTCCTCCGTGCTAGGAGTGCTCAGGACTTTCGCATGTCCCTTGAGTACTACTCTGGATTTTCAGCCGCCGCCCTTGCAAGTTGGTTGGCCCTCCAGTTTTCAATTCTAGGGACGTGGACTAGGTCCAGCTTATCAAATCTTCGGATGGCATTCTTCGCCTTAATGAAGTATTTGGCTAAGTGAGGGTTACACGCCTCGAAGCTCCCGTTTATTTGGTTAACGACTAGCTTAAAGTTGTTGAAAAATGGTTAATCGTATGGCAGAGCACTCTTTTGCTAGCCTTAGCCCGGCTAATAAGAGTTTCATATTCGCAACGTTGTTGGTGGCTAAAAAGTCGAGTTTGAGGGAGTACTTCACCTCAAATCCGTCTGGGATCCTCAGGAATACTCCGGCACCATTACCTGAGTCCGTAGACGATTCATCTACGTTGAGAACCCATTCCGACTCTTTTTTATGTAGTCCTGCGTTCTCAATGGGTTGTTCATCAGGAATTGGTGTCGTGGTTTCGACAATAAAATCAGCCAGAGCCTGCCTTTTGATGGATGGTGGCCAAAATTTAATGTCAAACTCTCCCAACTAGATAGACCACTTGACTAGTCGTCCGAAAATATTGAGTTTCTGGAGTATGCTCTTCAGTGACTAGTCGATCAGAATGACTACACGATGAGCCTGAAAGTAAGGTCACAGTTTTCAGGTGGAGAAGACAAGTGCCAAGGCTAACTTCTCTGCGCGTGGATAGCGTGTCTCTGCGCCGGTTAATGTCTTACTCACATAGTAGACTGACCATTGAGAGTCGAAGTCCTAGCGTATGAGAACAAAGTTAAGAGCCACCTCCGATACTACCAAGTAGAGGCACAGCTTTTCTCCGTCTTTGGGTGACGTCAGCAACAGTGGATTGGCCAAGTACTACTTTAATTCGTCAAAGGCTTCTTGGCATTCTACAGTCCACTAGAATTGGTTTGCTTTTGTCCCTCTTAGAGCCTTGAAGCAATGCTAATACTTGTTCCCCGACTTGGCCAAGAACGGGACAATGTTGCTAGTCATCCGGTTAGCCATTGGACATCTTTGACACTTCGTGGCGGAGTCATGTCTCTGAGGGTCTTGATCTTTTTCGGGTTTGTCTTGATCCATTGTTGAGAGACGATGAAACCCAAGATCTTCCTCGAGGACACTCCAATGATACACTTTAAAGGGTTCAACTTCATTTAGTACATGCGGAGTACCTCGAAAGATTTAGCCAGATCATGAATACGATCGATGATAATCTTACTATTGACGAGCATGTCGTCAACGTACACCTTCATATTGAGGCCAATCTATTTTTCGAACATTTTATTTACGAGCCTCTAGTAAGTGACACCTGCGTTCTTTAGACCAAAAGATATGACCTTATAACAATAGGTGCCTTGGTCCGTCATGAACGAGGTGTGCTCTTCGTCCTCTAGGCTCATTCGGATCTAGTTGTAGACCGAATACGCATCTATGAAACTCGACAACTCGTGTTCAGATGTGGAGTCCACCAACAAGTTGATCTTTGATAAAGGGAAGCTATCTTTTGGGCAAGCTTTGTTAACGTCTGTGAAGTCAACGCATATTCGCCATTTTTTGTTACTTTTCTTTACCATGACGACGTTAGAGAACTAATTTGGGTACTAGACCTCCTTGAAGATGTTGGAGAGTGTATCGGTTAGGGGCGTCAGATTGATCGGCTTCTTAACTTCTCGGCTCCTATGCCGACTTCTCGCGAGAGTGAGACTTGTATTTCCTCTTTCCCTCAATTGGGAAAGAGTGAGGCTGTTTAGCCCTTTCGGGACGCTTAGCCTCTTCGGCTGTTGTGTAGGCCCTAGTGATAGATTCCGCCTCTCGAAATGTTTGCAGATTCTTATACACTTGCGTGCCTAAAGAAGTGTTATGTTGATGAAGTCACAAATTTTATCTCTTCCGTGAGCTCGTGAATCTCGGGCACGAAGCAACCAGAACCTTCTTGAATTCTCTCCCCCTTTCGCTTGATGTAGCAGAGATGTCATGGTCTGTTTCTCTTCCGTCATTTTGGAAGCATAGTATAAAAGGAACTGTGAACTTTCTAAGCCTGGATCGAATCTAATGGGAGATGATGGAATTAGATGCGAGCATCTCTCTTCAGTGTAAGAGAGAAGTAATGTTACATCGCTGCGTTCTCCAACCATTGGAGACTCAGATGGGTGCGAAAGTGATTTAAGTGATCCATAGGATCAGCACTCCCATCGTAAGAGTTAAGGACTAGTATCTTGAATTTTGCCGAAAAAGGGCGATTCAAGATCTGTGCTATGAACGGAGATCTGTTCAGATCCATGGTGTCTTCGTCATCCTTGAACACATGGTTCAAGATCTTCTTCACCCTCGAGTCTGTGCAGGTGGCATTGCCAGTCCTTTTGGAGTTGAGGTAAATTCTCAACTCCGTTCTTTCTTTAGAGCGGCCATCGCCATCCGTTGGATCTAATGATCCCGTAGGCTCCCTCGAGCCCGATGCCCGGTCTCCCGCCAAGTATATCAAGGATTCCTCTGACTCGACTCTCCTCCGAGTCCTACTTGCCCAAACGTCCTCGAGCCTTGGGGCATGTGAGGCTTTCATTTCGGGATCACCCGCCTTGATCTTCCTAGATAACTTCTTCTTTTTCTGGCCTCCTCTCCTGAAGGCCAGAGTAGGGATCTTTGTGAGTGGAATTTTTCTTACGTGCTCTTAAATGATTTTGGAATATTTGGAGCATTCTATTCATACTGCTTATGTGCTCCGTCAGATTCTGAAAAAGGGGTGTTGGCATCTCGTTGACCACCCCATTGACTAGGTTACCAGCATTGTGGTCCTGATCAGATGAGGTCATGTCTTTAGCGGGCTCACTAGCCAGTACTCTGGTGTTCACCATTCTGATAAATGAACTAATTGTGGAATTAGACAGGGAAGTTGTTGTGAAAGGTGGTAGGCTTTTTGTTCACCTTCCCATAAACGACGCTAATGATAAGTCTTGAATCCAAGGTTCAAACAAGTTCGAGCCATGTCGTTCTTCTGAGTTTGACTCCGTTCACCGAGTCTAGATCCTACACACCACAACTACGAACAGAAGTCAGGTGATGGCGAGAAGTTATCTCATCGTAAACACTCCGATATTCAAATCAGTAAACGACATTCGAATTAAGAAAGTGAAAGTAAAGGGATGCAATATGAATGCTGAGAGTGTTTGTTTTATGGGAGTGTTCTTGTAAGCAGAGAGGCTTGGGTTGCTCGTGAGAAGCAAAATCTCTAAGTACTGTATTATCTAGGAACATAGTAGCAAAACGAGTGAGAGAGAGGGAGCGTGCTAGAATACTAAAAGCGTTAGAGCTTTTCAGTAGAAAGCTTTTGTAGGCAAGTGAGAACATCCCTTGAAGTGAGAACTACATGGCCTTTTATAACTATTGGGCTGCAATGTCTTCCTTATACAGAAGGGTTTGATTCTCGCGCTCTACTGGGATCGTTGCCTTTGCTGGCATAGAGCCCTTATGGCAGTCACGGTCGCTGAGTTGATAGCTTTATTTCCGTGTTCTGTAACCGCTAGAATTTCCTGCAGACAGGGAAAGGATTCTAGTGCCTTCCTTCAGGGATGCGCAATGAATCTGATGATGACTGCTATAATAGAAATTGCCTTTTGTAAAGAGCGCGAAATAGGGGAGAAGAGCGTTGCTCGTCAAGGACGGACGTGTAGGCTAAATTGGGCTTGACCCACTTGAGGACTGGCATTCAGACGGTCAATCGGTCACGCTTCACGTTTCTGGTCAATGGAAGCATTGACCGTCTTGAGAGCAAGTTATCTGTCCTACTCTTAGGCTTCTTTTGATCCATTGGCCTTTCAACCAATCAACGTTGGGCGTTGACCATACAGGTGTAAATGGACTATCTTTTGTGGATTGCCATTCTTCTTTTCGGGGTTCATTATTGATATACCCATCATGTGTAAATTAATATATTTTTTTATAAATTTTCAGTCAACATTTCTTTGCAAGTATGGAAATTACTGTCAAAAAATATCCTAAATCATAGCTTTCTATAAAATAAATATATATATACTTTCAAAAAAACTAGCAAAATTAATTGCATAATTCCTTGTTTAAATTGGAACAAATGAAGTAACTAAAAATAATAAAATAAAATAAAATGTCATAAATTTTAATATATATATATATATTATAAGTAGTTAAGAGTAATTGATTGAGTTGGTTGATTGAGTTGTTAATTAGTTGATAATATGGCAACCATATATATAAGGCATGTTAGCATTTGTAAAGCAGTGTGAATGATATGAATGATTCTACTCTTCCGAATTCTCCTCTGTTCTGTCTCCTCTCATTCCCCCTCTCTGTTCTTCTACCTCTGTCTCTCTTTCCCTCTTTCCTTCTTTCTCTCTTCTCCTTCTCTGATCTCTCTTTCCCTCTTTCTCATTCCTTATACTGAATTCCCTTGTATTTCCTATCTCTATTTCAATTTTACGGCTTCACCGACCTATTTCCATCAAAGTATATCACAAGTGGTATCAGAGGAGATTTTTCTTAACCACATACACGCTTGATTCAACAACTCCAATATCATAACCATGACAATAAGAAAGAACAATTAGGAGGAACAAATACAACAATTGCAGTTAGAAACTCAAGAAAGCTTAATGTAGCAGGTGAATAACAATTAACTAACCCAATTTTCTATTTAAAAAAAAAAGCATATTCAAATGTCGAGGAATAAGGTGATAATCTGGAGCAAGATTGGACAACAAACTATCTAAATTCATGGTAGACACGAAGGACTATCTAAATTCATGGTAGATACGAAGGACATGTTAACTCTTGAGAATTTAGCAACAGAAAAACAACCGAAGTAGGCCACAAATTTCAACATGTAGCAAGATAACTTAGAGTAGAGATTGGATGACAAACTTTTCAAATTCATGTCAAACATGAAAGGTTTATTAACATTCAAGAATGTTAACTCAAAAGGCCCACCAAATCAAATTGCAAAGATCACCATTCCATAGATTACACAAAGAAGACTACAGCCTACACCATCAGGTAAAAACTTCCGAGAAAAACATGGTTTGAGACAAATTCCAATCACATGCAACTCCTCTGATTTAATTACAATAAGAAACATTTTCACACCTTTACCAAGAGTAAATGTAATATCCTGGATCTTCATTTGGATTATTTTAATATTAATTATGATTTTGAGTAATTTAAATATAATAAAAATTAATTAAATATTGTAAAATTTTAAAGGTCATTTAGATCAGATGGGTTGGCATCCGAGGTATAACCGTGTTGTCACTCGAGTATCAATTTGGATTATGAAATAAAAAAAATAAAAATAAAATATATAATAATAATAATAACAATAACAATAACAATAACAACAACAACAACAACAACAATAATAATAATAATAATAGAAAAAGAGAAGGTGAACATCGGGGAGAGAGAGAAAAAAAAGATGAAAGAAGGAGAGAATGAGAGAAAAAAGAAGAGAGGAGGAAAAGAGAAGAGAGAGGAAAACTGGCGTGGGGCTACCGCCGCCACCATTGCCAGTGCAGCTAACGCTAGGGATAGAAGTCAACGAATATTATCATCCATTTCGTGCGCTGGTATGAGTAGAGGAATGAATCGCAAGTTAAAGTAGAACGGCCATCGTCGTCAAAGGAGGAAATGGGTGAAATCGAGACAAGTAAATCATTCCCTTCCTGTGGATACTAATTTTGTGGTTTCATGTATAAATTTTTAAAAAAATTGGCCAAATCGTGAAAAAATGAGTAAATGAGGCCCGGTAGAGGGAGAGAGAGTCAACGGCTTGCATGCCGCCGTTACTACTATCACCATTGCTAGGTTGCTACCGCTATGGTCACTGCTATTGCCCATGTTGGAGCCACCGTCGGCGAAGGAGAAATGTGAAGAGAGGCAAAGAAGTGATTCGGTAGGAGAGAGAAAGGGAGGAAAGAGAAGGGGTGCATGCAAAGTAGAGAAAGAAACGCACGGTTTGAGTACCTCAAAGTATCATTTTGGCAAATCTGCTTAGAATAAAGTTGAGATAAATATTTTCTAACCCTACCTTTTATCTAATTTCACATCTGATATATTTCTGTTTCGATTTAAAGATTTTAAGCTTGTGGGTCACTTTTAAATTAGCTTGTTTATTTTATTGTGCACGTATGACCTTTTTACTATTTGTTTGAGGGTTTTATTCTATTTTTATTGATATTTGTGGATTTTGTCATTTTTTAAAAAAATGAGTAATTTTTGGACACAGTATATGTTCATATCAGTTTATGTATATGAAAATATGTATTAAATTTGTATAGACCGTACATTTTCACATGCATGTATTGGATTTGAATATTGAATATCCTAGCCAGTTTCTGACGGAAAGATATTTTATTATTTGAAAATCCCTTTTCGCTAGTAAAAAAGGTTTGAAATAATAACTATTTCCATTTGGATAATTTGATTTGACATTATAATATATTCAAACACCTTAATATATCTAACAAGTTTGAGAATTGTATCCAAAATCGCAGGTAACAAAATATAGTAAGCAACCATAAATGTAAGAGACGGAATCTACATTTTGAGTAGCCAAACATGCTAATCTAATTTGCATTTGATATAACCTAAGGTTACCAAAAATATGTGTAACCCTTCCTCAAACTAATTTTTAAATAATCAGAACTCAAATTTGGTGTATGATTTGTATTTCTGTATTTATTTGTATTGAACTTTGTTTTGGATTTGAATTTTAGATTTGGATTTGAGATTCACCCATTTTGCCCACAGATGAGTTCTGATATATCTCGTATAAATAATTTTAACTATATGTTTTAATTCGGACCTTTGGACTATATATTGCGACATTATTTCGGTTTCTATGCATACTATTGGATCATCCAGCTATCAAAATTCTGCCCCATATCACAAGCTGATCAGGCATTGGATTTGTATTTGGACTTAGACTTGGACTCGGATTAGGCATCGGCTTATTGGAATCGATTCGAATAACTTATATATATATACACATCTCGATGAGGGCTTTTTTTTTATTTGGACATTTGTTTTAAATTTGGATATTTGATTTGAGTACGAGAATACTATTGGATTTTGTATCTTATACTTCAATTGGATTTATTATATCTATAATTTGAATTTATTTTGTTTTTTGATTGGATATTTATCCATTTGACTTTTCCTCTGATTTATTGAACTTATTGTGTTTAAATATGATACCTGTTGGGCTTTAGAGTCATATTTTATATTTTGTCCCATTAGAGTAAAAGGTTCAGATGCATTGCAGGAATAAAGATATAATCCGTCAGTTGTTCGCTTGATTTGGTGAATTTTAACTCCGTTATAACTTAAATTGGTATTTGATATGATTGAATTTGGAGTTGGTCAGTTATATGCTCATGATTGTATTTCGGGAATAATTAAAATATTATATTATGTCTGATTATGATTTTGATTGAATTGTTACCTCCCTTCCGATAATTGTAGAGCAAATTGTATTTTTGTTATCCGGGCGATTGTCCAATGGAGTCCTGTATGGGTTTTTGATTTGTCGAATCCTATATATTTAATTTGTTACACCCGAATTTTAGAATTTAACATTATTTATTGAATTTATTTAAAATTTTAGAAATTATAACTAATTAATTAATTAATTTGTTGGGGTTGGATTCGTGACAGTAAAACCTTCATATTTCTCTAGAGATAATTGAAGATATTAGAATATAAAGTGTACACAATTTTTCCAGATGTACCATATTTCTCATGAGCAAAAAATGGAGATTACAGCTATATATTTGAAAGGCAATGCGGATATACGGTTTTGAGGATATTGTACTCAGCATTCAACAACTTGTAGAAGAGTTTAACGAGTTGCATCAGAAAATTAGACTGGAAGCTTAAGAAGAAAGATTTGAAGACCAGAAAGTATGGGTGATGAACTCATATCCAGGGCTACTTTCAGAATCATACTTCATATCAAGCTTCCTTAGTCGATTCAAGGAGGAAATCCAAATCATAGTGAACCTACATAAGCCTACTTCGGTGATAGAGGCCTTTGTGCTAGCAAAAGTTCAGGAGTAGCACCTGGAGTCAATAATAGAAATAGTAAGAGTTCCTTACAAGCCACAGTTGAGGATTCTTCCGAATAAAAATGAAGGTGGCAGGATTAATACTAATGGCGGCATTAGTAACAATTGGAATCTGTCCAAATATTTGTCCCTTTATCAAAAAAGAGCTGCTGTACTCTGTTTCAGGTGCAATGAAAGATTTACTCCGATACATTAATGAAAGGAAAGGCAGAGTAATTGTTTGATAATGGAAGAAGACATGGACAAGGAGAAAGAGATTATTGCTGATCAAGAGGAGGATCGAGATACAGAAGAAAAACAGAAGAAATCATTATCCAGGCCTCATTTAGTGACTCA
This sequence comes from Nepenthes gracilis, assembly GCA_033239525.1. NCBI lineage: Eukaryota > Viridiplantae > Streptophyta > Magnoliopsida > Caryophyllales > Nepenthaceae > Nepenthes > Nepenthes gracilis. The sequence continues at coordinate 8,260,112 of BSYO01000007.1, read as the reverse complement.
TGGAACAACACAATTAAAATATTGGGGGAATAAAAAAAGTGACCCGTAACTATATTGGTGGATAGTGAGAGTACACACAACTTTATGAGTCCTAGGGTGGCACAAGAAGTTAAGGAAATTCTAACTAATACTCCTCCTTTGTCTGTAACAGTGGCTAATGGAAGCAAAATCATCAGCAAGGCAAAATGTTGTGGTTTGTCGAGGTTGATGTAGGGCTATTTGTTCAAGGCAGATTTGAGACTAATGGAACTGGGGAGCTGTGACATGATTTTGAGAGTAGATTTGATGAAAATATTTAGTCCCGTTCTTTTCGACTTTCATCAACTCAAACTAAGTTTCCTAAGGAGGGCCAATAAATTGAGTTGTAAGGATATAAGAAAAATAGCTGCATTAAGATGTATCACTGCCAAAGAAGTATGTAAACTGATACGCTACAATAAAGGATTTGTAGGACAATTACTCCATCTCTCCATAGAAGAAGAACAAGTAAGCATTTCCATTCCTATAAGAGAATTGCTTATTGAATTTCCAGACATTTTTTAGGAACCAATTAGCCTACCTCCTGAAATATTCTTTTATCACCAAATTCTATTACAACCAAATCACAAACCAGTTAATTTGTGTCCTTACAGGCACAATTATGCTCAAAAGAATAAAATTAAACACTAAATCGCTAATACGATTAAAGCATCACTCATACAATCGAGTACTAGCCCATTTGTATATCCTGTCTTGCTGGTTAAAAAAAATAATTATTAAATGCCATGTGTCAATTATAGTCAATTAAACTTAATAAGAACAAAAAATAAATTCCCTATACCCATTATAGATGACTTGCTTGATGAGTTAAGTCGATTAGATATATTCTCCGAACTAAATTTTAGATCCGGATACCATCAAATTAAAATATATGAATTTGACATGTTTAAAAGAGTTTTTAGAACTCACTAAGAATATTATGTGTACAAAGTTATGCCTTTTGGAATTACCCATGCCCCAACCAATTTTCAAGTATTAATAAACCATGTTTTTCAACCATACTTAAGTCTTTTTTTTATAGCATACTTGTCTGTAATCCTTCCTTGAAAACCCACTTAGAACTCCTTAAACTTGTGTTCCTCACATTAAGACAACATTCTCTTTTAGCCAAAATAAACAAGTGTTCTTTTAGTTAAAATAAAGTGGAATACCTAGATCATTTCATTTCTAAAAATGGAGTTACAACTGATTCTAGCAAGAGTGGGGCCATCAATTCTTGAACAGTTCCTATTAACGTCAAAGTATTGAGAGGATTCGTAGGCTTGATTAGTTATTACAGAAAGTTCGTAAAAAACTGCAAAGTAATAAGTTGTCTATTGACAAACTTGTTAAAGAAAAATGCATTCCATTAGAGTAAAGAGGCAAAGGAGGCATTTCAATAGTTGAACAAAGCTACGTGTCGAGAACTTGTTCTGATTTTACCAGATTTTACTCTAATTTTTATAATTGAAATTGATACTTCAACAAAAGGCAAGTGAGCTATTCCTATGCAAAAAGGGCGACCTATAGCCTACATCAGCAAATCCTTCGGAGTCAAGAATATGGGAATATCTATGTATGAAAAGGAGTTGTTAGTGATACTATTAGCAGTATCTAAATGGAGATATTATTTGTCTGATAGCTAATTTATCATCAAAACAGAACATAAAAGCCTCAAACACTTGAGTAAAAGGTCACATCCTTACTGCAATAAAGAAGCCTATTTAAGCTCCTAGGGTTGAACTATTTGTTCATTTATAAGAAAGGCAAAGACAATGTGATGGCAAATGTATTATCAAGAAATATAGAAGACAATCAGTCCAGCTGTGCCACTACATTAGTACTGGTGCCTACATGCAAGTTAGAAATAGAGCAAAGTTATAAGAATGATCATTGGATTCCTGATATTATGACTGCTGCACTAATTAATCAAATTCGCAACTATAATTTTTCGTTAATAAAGTAGTATTGACTTACAAAGGCAGGTAGTGCATTGATAATTTTACTGAATTACGTCAAAAACTCTTATTAGTTATTTATGAATCAAGCTATGGAGGACATTCACGAGTCGTGAACACACATAAAAGAGTGCATTAGATTAAAGAGCTAGTACTTTCATATGAGGTATGTCAAAAAAATAAATGTGATCAAGTATATTATCTTAGTTTGTTACAACCTCTTCCTATCCCATTATATTCATGGAGTTATGTCACAATAAACTTCATTGAATGACTGCCTCGTTCTAATGGCAATGACACAATATTAGCAATAGTTGATAGACAAATGAAGTATGGCCATTTCTTATCACTACAACATCCATTCTAAGTAAGTAAAGTTGCTGAATTATTTTTGAATCATGTTTTTAAGTTTTATAGTGTTCCTATTAGTATTATTTCTGATAGAGGTAATGTGTTTACAGTGTTATTTTGGAAATCATTAATAAGTAATATGGGCACCAAATTCCATATGAGTACATCTTAATACCCACAAACCAAAAGGCAAACTAAACGATTTAATCAATGTATTAAGACATTCTTGAGATATATGGTGGCACATAAACTGACTCATTAGTGCAAATAGTTAGCTTTAGCTGAATGATGGTACAATTTTAATTATCACTAAACCATTAAGATGACTCTTTTTTAGGCTTTGTATGATTTTCCTCCTCCTCAACCGTAATTTGGGGATGAGACACCACTTGTGGCCTTTGCAGCGGATCTAATTCAAGAATGACAACACAAGACTCAATCCTCGAAGGAAAAACTAGTTGAGGCACTAAACATAATGCAGAATTATGTCAATTTGAAGAGATCCAAAAGTAACTTTGAAGTAGGTGCTATGGTGTTTGTGAAACTCTAACCATATAGACAAACTTTAATTGTACTTAGAAAGAATTTGAAGTTGTCTTCCAAGTATTATGGGCCTTACATGATCACTGCAAATAGAGGAGAAGTCGCTCACAAATTGGAGCTGCCAGCAAATTTCAAAATCCCTCCCGTTCTTCATGTGTCATTGCTGAAAGAAAAAATTAGAAGGCATAATATTGTTCCCACACACTTACCTTCTGCTGATGATAACCAGGAAGTAAAAGTGAGACCTTTTAAAATACTTAACACCCAATTAGTCTACCGTCAAGGCAAACAGTTGAAGCAACTATTAATTCATTGGGCTAATTCACAAGAAGAAGATGCTACTTGGGAAGATAAGACATTCATGACAACTCAATTTCTAAAATTTTTCCTTTGTGGGGAAGGATATTATTATGTAATGATACACGAAAAGGTGCATCAACAATTGCATCAGCAACTGCTTCAACACCAGCACGACAGCATTACAGGGATCAGCAGATTGCCATTCTGGACGAATCAATGGGGCCGGCTCAATCTATTATAAGTAGTTAAGAGTAGTTGATTGAGTTGTTAATTAGTTGATGATATGGCAGCCATATATGTAAGGTATGTTAGCATTCGTAAACAGTGTCAATGAAATGAATGATTCTACTCTCGTGAATTCTCCTCTGTTCTATCTCCTTCTGTTTCGCCTCTGTTTTCTACCTCTGTCTCTCTTTCCCTCTTTCTCATTCCTTATACTGAATTCTCTCTTATTTTCTATCTCTATTTCAATTTTATCGATTCTTCAACCTATTTCCATCAAACTACATTGCACACACTGGTAAAAAAAATGCATGTATAGATAATTCTAAGTTCATTTGTAAATAAGAAAATATATCATGACACCGACAATGGATTTTTTCACCACACCTTAATAGGATAAAATTGTATGATAATGGTCTTAAATTTTGTTAAGTAGCCATGATTACACAAAATACTTTTGATATTTTATTTGATTTAGCATCAACGTTCCATAGAATTATGTAATTGAAAATTTACAAAGAGAATGCCACCCAGGGAGATTTAATTCAAGAATAAATTATATAGAAATACGCAAATGATAAGCTATATAGTTGATGGAATAAAATAAAATATGAATAGAATAATTATTTTTAGATAATTAACTAATGTGAAAACATAGTTAAGTATTTATATTTTATTTTTATTTAATCACTTAAAATAAATAAAATTAAATTAAAAATTAATTTTTTAATAACTGATATATAATAATAATAATAAGAGAAATAATCAAAAACATTCATTAAAATAATAATACCCTGTTTCTTTTAAAACAATAACGATTTCTTTTAAAATAAATACCCTGTTATTAAAAACAATCAAACAGATAAAATTATCTCTCAGCCAGCCAGCAACCCTAATTGGACAATGCCGACGGCCCCATCGGCCGTCCACCACCGCCTCCTACCCACGGGCTAGACATATTAGTGGTATTTTTATCTTATTTTTAAAAATATATATATATTTTTTTTATTATTGGCATGAATCAAATAATGCAGTTATTCTATATAATATGCAGTTATATTTTTATTAATTTTTTTACCCATCAAATAAATACACAGCTGACGAGGGCTGAATTGGATATATCTTTGTGAGTTTTAACGTACAAACTACGATGTTTATTCCTTCCACATAAACTATGACCTCAAGACTTTGGGAACCCGAAAACTCAACAATTCCCACTCGGCTGACCGTTTCACAGCTGAATCAGTCCTCTCTCTATTTTTGTTAAATTTTATACGCAAAAATAAAAATAAAAAATAATAATAATAATATAAAAAATATATTTTTTTAAAAAAATATTATTAAATAATGTAATATTTATTTATCTATCTATATATTTTTATATTCACGTGGTTAAAAAAATATTATTAAATAACGTAATATTTATTTATCTATCTATATATTTTTATATTCACGTGGTTGTGTTTTAGTTGACCCTTTCAAATTTCAGCCGTTGATTTGTGTAAACGTTGGGATTCCCATTTGACTGGTAAACTGATGCAGGAGTAACGCTATATATGATAAAATAAAATAACTTTTATTTTGTATTGTTTTATTTGCCTTGTGACGAGGACAGATGAGGGAATATCCAATTTTTCTCTGTGTTCATATTTTCCTTTATTTTTATCGACGGCAACAGTGAGAACTTGGTTAATGATTCTACGAATCTGATTGAGGTTTTTTTAAAAAAAAAAATTATATTTAAAAAAATATTTAGAAAATCATGATATTTTTTAAAAATTTTATTTTATAGAATTTGTTAGTATAAGTAGCAAGAATTGCTTTATTTTAATTTGTAAGTAATGAGTGCAATTAAATTATAGCTTTTAAAATATTATCTAAGAAAAATCCTGATCAAATATTTCTATTATATTAACAGCTTTATTATAAAATTTTATTTTAAAATATCTAAAAAAATAGCCGGCGCATAAAACACAAATCAATGACATTTCCAAACCCTTTTTCAAAAACATTAGAAACAATAAGAAAGGCAGCTATTTAGTGGGGAAAGGCAGCAGATTAAGTGAGCTTCCTCTCACAGCTAGATGAATAGACTTGATCTTTTTATCTTAACCGTCTAATTTTAAATAAATAATTATGATATAATTATTATAAAATAATTAATTTTAATTAATTTTTAATTTTTTAAATGTAATTAAATGACAACCATCTATTTTATCATCCATCATATCTATCATCTGCCACTTTTAAAATGATTTTCATTATTAAAATGGTAAGAAAATATAATATTTTATAAGAACATTCACATAACCCAGTTGACAAAGCGTGGGCAAGAGCCCCACAAACATCCCTGCAAATACACTCAATGCCATAATCTAGTGCATAATCAAACTGTCTGAACAGCGGCAATGCCTCATCATCATAAGCTCACCGTAATGAGCCTCCACGGTGCTTCAATCAAGTTTAGGTTCCAAACTTTACCCTCGGCGCACCCTGAGTTCAGAACTACCCATCTACTCGTATCAGTAACTCCGGCCATCCGACCAGGGGGCAGCATCCTATTCCTGTTTATCTCGGACTTGGGAAGGGCCGTCTTGCTCTTCCTTTGCAGGATTCGGCTGATTTAAACTGGCTTTTGCGGCAGCAAGGAAAGAAGGATCAGGGCAATGCTCGTTGAAGGGCTCTCTCATTGCCATGCATATGTAGAATGCAATGATTATGTTAACCGATATCACGGCAAGAAATCCGCTCAAGAGGGTGGTTTGTGTCTGAGATTGTGGCGTTTGAATTGAGCCTGTTACACGTTATTGAAAAGAAGAAGAAAATTGAATATCGTAAATGAAAATTAAATAAAGGGAAATAGAAGCATGCATAGGAAGCCTGGGCTGCCGCAATGGAAGCAAGAACTTAGAACTATACTAGCCTGCTTTTGTTAGAGAAGATATCATATATTTAGTTATTTATTAACACAATAAAAGATTATAAATCCTAATCCTTAACGGATCCAATCTTTAACGAAAAGAATGATAATTAAGTAATTGAGAAACTAGCCCTCCTGCAAATAAAGGATAATTTTGACTGATCACAGAAACAGTTGAAAGGACAGTTTTTCTGATTTCATTAAAGGGCGGTCACCCCTCTTGATTTTGTCTGTTAAGATTTCAGACAGAAAAAGCAAAAGGCTCTCTTTATTATTAAGTTAAAAACTCGGCACTAAAATATATGTAGAACCAAAAAGGGAGAAAGGAGGAGAAATAGGTTCTAAATTCTTCGAGACAATAACGTATATTCTGAGTTTGGCTCTCATGTTGCAGAACTTATATATCAATTGTGAAAAATTAAAACACAGAATCGGGTATGTCGTTTGTTTATTATTGTAACTTATTTGTGAAGTGAACAGTAATTCCATGATTCAACGAAAGATTTTAATCTTATAAAGTTTCACACAAAAACATTACGTGATAGTCTAGTATGAAAAAGCAAACAGAATAAATTAGTATATTACAACCCAAATCTTCAAAATGGGTTTTCCCCGGCCGGGATAAAAAAGGATTTGTGTTTGTCGACGTTTACAACGAAGTTTGCTGAAGTTGACAAGATTTTAGCCTCCTACCATAGTAGTCCAATCCTACTCCCTGATAGTATTCTTTGGTCAAAAAATCCTCAGGGCATAAGTTCTTCCCAAAGGAGACAATTCCAAACGAAAACATTCCAGATGCTTACAAGAAACGTCCAACAACAAAGCAAGGCCCAACCTTCTTAATTTCTTCTTCTAAGCTCAACATCCAAAACTTGGTCATTGCTATCACCATTAATGTAAGATTTTTCTCCTCCTTTTTTTGAGAAATTTCTATAATGTCACACTCTCAAACACTTGAATAAATAAATTCATCTCAGCCACCCGTTTATTTTAATTTTTGCGGGGGTCTAGACTCCAAGACTCTTTCTACCGCTTCTTTCTCTAGATATGACCTTTTAATTATCGCTTTTTATCATGGACCAAATCATATTCAAAGAGATTTTCCTTTATCCCCGGCGGGGGCTAATGAACCATTCCTAACCTCAAACAGATACCCACCAACATTGCAGAAGTCCACAACAACTCTGCCCATCTTAAAGGAAGAGATTATCCTCAGCATATTCAACATTTTCTGCTGAAATCAAAGTCTTCCAGTCTTAATAACCCGTTCAGAGCCCAGAAAATTTAAAGATATAACTAATTTCTCCACAAACTTTCCATAGATCTTTTCTTCATCTCAGAATTTTCAGAATTTAAATAAACAAATAGAAGAATTATAATGCTTTGGCGCAAAAGGCTCCCACAAAAATGCATCAATATAAACTAAAAAAACTGTGATGCACCATAGAATAAATATCCAAGGAGCCCAACAAAACTGTTGGGAACATAGGACATTGCTGCAAGAATTTGGGCTAATCTTTTTGAAGTATTTTTGGCCTACCTTGCACGTGTTTAGTGCAACAAATAAATAGAAAAGAATTAAAAAAAATAATAGAAAACAGAGCCAGGCAAGTGAGATAAAAATTGTGCATATATTAATCTCATGATACAAAGCTATTTATAGAGATTGAGAGCCACCCAAGATCATGAGACAACTTGCACATGAGAATACCCCAAAAAAAAAAAAACAGAGCAATTTTTAGCGTCACAATAAATAGGGAAGAATAAAATAAGAAAAGAAAACAGAACGAGAGACAGTGAAGCAAATGATATAAAAATTGCATATATGATACAGAGCTATTTATAGAGATTGAAAGGCATTATTAAAGAATAACTTCCGTTATTGGGTGTTAGGGCCCCAATTCAATAGCTCTGGGAATCAATTTGACAAAGGACAACACACCAAATGAATTGATTCAATGTTTCACAGAATGTGAACACTGGAAATATGTTTCCTAATCATACAACAGGCTTATTGGCATTTGCTCATGGATAAGTATAAACCAACAAGACTAAAGAAATTCAAAATAAAAAATGTATATCAATATAGCCTCATCTACAAGTGCCTACTGCATTTAATAAAGCCTTACCTGAAAACCAATTATGGTGAAAACCATATAAGATCGCCACTGGAAGTATCCACATAAACATTGAAGCGATGATGAACTTTTTGATAACATCTGCCCCTGTTGCCATGAACTTATGAAAGCAAAACCATGAGTAAATAAAAATAAGCCCATCAAAATTGTCATTTGATCATGTCAAAATTGACAGAAGAGGGCAAGGAAAGCAAGAGGTCACCAAAGACCAGAGATTAGAAGCAAGATTATTAGCTTCAATTCGCCTTGAGAAATGTTTGGGGCACTATTTCGAGTGACGTGACATCCATCTATCTATCTATTCTTTTGTGAGCCTGATAGAATGAACGAATTAATGTGACACCATGCCAATCAAGGTATCCCAAAGGTGTCTTAAGGGTATAATCTTAATGTCAGTTGCTGCTTTTCAACCGTTTTATGTAGGCATTTCATATCCCTTGGGGTGGCTTCTTTTTTTTTTTTTTTTTTTTTGATAGGGTATAGGGAATCAGATTAAGAGCAGCTCTTCACCCTATGAAGTGACATTAGGAATGGAGTAGAGCTATAACTTAATGGAACAATGATTTGATGCCAAGGGTTTGGATTTACAATCCCTTTCCAGATTCAGCCCTCCTCTGTTGCCCAACAAGCAAATAATCAACTCTCAATACATTGTTCAAATCCTAAATCAGTTCATCATCAAACCACCTAATTTTAAAATCCTTACTCAATGACAGTTTTGCACTTAAATTGACCTAATTTATCCCAAATTAGGGTTTGTTACCGCCGAATCTTTGAATTCGAATTGGAAAACTCCCCGGATTAAGATGACCATCTACATTCACAGTCCTTCGACGAGTATACAGCCAATGCTGAGATATCCACAAAATCAATCGAGAAAACTCATAACTAGCATAAACTATCAATCAATTTACACCGATGCCACTGAACCGAAACTCTGCAAATCAAATACCTAAATCTACACTCTATAGATAAACAAACAGGCAAAACATACGATGCATTATGCTGCAGCACCCCAAAATAACAGTAAGGTGATGATTATCGAAGAAGATACATTCATGATACCTACCTCAGCTGGTACCCACGCCGATGTTGTCGAAATCTCTTTGTGCTAGCCGCTGTCAATTCATGGCTGTTCAAACCTCGAAATTACTCGCGAAACCCAGCAACCATCACCATCAAACAGTCCCCAATTAGCCCCCGAGGTGAGTTCTTCTAGGGCTCATCAATGTTCACGACAACCCACTGAGCATTGATTAATAATTTTTTCTTGTTACTGAAAAAAATTAATTTTGTTGCATCTATTTTATAATATATTTAATTTTGTAAATTCAGAACGATTATTATTATTATTATTGTTATTATTATTAAAGTTAAATATAAAAATATTATTTAGTTAGAGTGATATTATATACTATTATTATATGTTAAATGACAATATATTTTATTATTTTTAATATACTCGTTCATTTTCTATAGTTTAAAAAAGTAATACCAAATAAAATATAAATACAGTCAGCCAGCACTCTGAATATTTATTTGATTTAATTTTATTGGTATCTTAAATTTAAATGAACCTTATTCTATATTTAAATAATTAATTATTTTTATTACTTAATATTTTTGCATTAAATTATATCAAAAATGACAATAAATTGGTTAAAACGATTTCAAATATCACATATATAACATATTATTATAGATTAAATACGATAAATTATTATTTTTTTGTCAAACAAAATTTAAGTATTGGAAAATTTTGATAAGAACATTTTTTGAAAATTGATAAAATTAATTTAGCTCTAATAATTCAAAGTAAAGTCATATTCAAATAAAATAATAATATTATTAATATTAATTTAGCTCAAAAATAAAATGAAAATTTATAATATTATTTATTTATGCTTGTATTTTAATTATAATTTTTTTTATAAACTACTATACTAATTTTTACAAAATAATAATTACACATTTTTTAAAAACATCAGAATAAAAATTAATTATAAGAAGCTCAAATTTTAATATATTTCATATATATTTTTCATAGATAATTCATTTACTAGCTGTTTTTAAAAGAATCTGAAGATTAATTTCAGTTCTCGTAATAACGTGTTTAACCCTTCTTATTAAGCGGAATTGGACAGCTGTAATAATAGCCAGTACATTCTTATCTGTTTAAAAAATTCATTTTAACTAAAAAAGAAAACAAATTCTAATTGTAAAAAATGAAAATTAAATTCAATTTTGTTATCAGATTTAATAAAATTTTAAGAAGATCTGCACAATCACACCAACACAATAATAATATAAGGCAAGGTCTAAAATTGATGAGCACAAATCATTGAGAATAAGCTCATAGGCAACCTTACATATTATGACTTATAAAGAGTTTAATGATCAAATTCAGTCAAAATTTTAATAATTTAAATCAATCAATCAAATAATTAAATGATTAAAATTTTAAATCTGGATTATATTTCATGAGAAAATCAATGCTTAATTAGAGAGGTAAGTTAAATGTTATGAGGTTGTTTAATCAAGCTATTGGTTGATTCTTAACACTCAATCGATATGCTATGTATTAACTGTTTATCTACGTGTAATTAACACAATCAAACCCAAAATGGCGCTTATTGTGATTCATGACCAAAAATGTAAGTCATGACTACTGATATGAATTGTTAGCAAACAACTAAATTTCTAAATTTTGGTCTGCAACTCTACTATGAAAGAATTGGTCGTGAGTCTTTAACAAACTATAAAATGTCAATCTCCTAAGCAAAATAAGAAAATTAGTCTGAATCTAGATTGAGAGATTACTATCATCTAAGACAATTTGGTTACTAACTGATCAGTATAATATTAAAGATACAGTCTTGTGACATTTAACTCTCACAAATAATTTTAGAGCTTATTCTTCAAAATATCTCATAATATCTACAAGATACTTTCTCTTCATCTCTTTATAACTCAATTATTAATTTTTTTAAAAAAAATTAATTTGATTATCAGATGATAGATTAAGAAGTAAATTTTAGTTCATTTAAAACTTTTGTTCAAATTTATAATATGTAATATTTAAATTATAATGTTTGAGAACCCAATCCAAAATCCCCAAGATTAAAATTCATATAGAAAGCACTCAACAATTTTAATATTTGACTTGCTTAATATTAATTTTGTAGTATTTCAATGTCATCATTGTTGGACAATACTTATTTTTGGAATGTTGGTCTTAACCCATATATATATTAAATATATTTTTTAAATATGAGATTTACTTAATATCTAATATTTTTATACTTATATTTATTTGCTTCACTTTTCAAATCTATTTTATTATTTTACTATTTTTATTTTTAAAATTTTAAGCTCATCAAATAAATAATAAAAATTCATTAAATCTATCTAAATCTACTCCTTTGCACAAATCCACTTAAATACGAGATTAACTTAACAAGGGCAATGATAAATTCACATGTTTAGGCTTAGTAAACTTGTATGAATAATTATTATATGATATCTTTATCAATGGAATAAAGAAAATTCATATTCTTCACATTTTATTCTCATCCATTGTTTTTAATTTAAAATATAATTTAACATAATTAAAATGATTAAATAAATTTAACCATGAAAATTTATATTTCAACAGTATACATAATAATAAATACTTCTATATATCTTAAAATTTATCTCATTTATTAGTAAGCTCCTAATTGATCGGGTTATGAATATTTAAAATTTGAAATTTGAAAATGTTTTGGTATTTAATCACAAGTACTTTTGGTATTTTATACATAATGATCACTTTTATTGTTTTTATTTACTTGCCCATATTATTGATTATACATCAATAACTAGAAAGAGTTTTAATTTCTTTATCTATTAATAAATGAGTAATAATATTTATATATTTAATTATATATTGTACTTATTTTGAAATTATTAAAATTGATAAAAGAAGATGAAAGAAAGAAAAAGTTAAAATAAAGTAAAACCTATATTTATGTTAAATAATTTTAATATAAATAAATATACATATGAGAGTATGAATAATTTTACTCTTAATAAGCCTTTTTAATAATATGAAATATTTTGACTATAACTGTAATTATATTAATTACATAATTATGATTTGAGTTAGCAAAATAAATTAAAATTATCTGTGACATGATTGCCGTGATCAAATTTAAAAAATAAAATGTGATAAATTTATATGAAGTATAGGAAATTAAATATGAAAAATACAAGAGGATTTTCAATCTTACGATGTGTTTGGTTATTAGAATGAATATGGTGGGAATAAAATAACTATTTTTAGGAATATAATAAGATGAGAATATAGTTAAAAATTATTATTTTTATATTTAGTTATTAAAATACAATAAGTTAAAAATTAATATTCTAATATTTAGTTTGTAGAATTGTATGAAAAATAATCTGAAAATTTATCGTAATGACTTTTTTATTTTTATTTAATAAAAAGATATTTATTTTATATATATAATATATATATATATATGTGATGCGTTCTTGGATCTAAATTTCGAACAGATTCGAGCTTATCCACTTGTCCTGATTCTGGCACTGTTCCCTGAGTTGGATCATACACACCACTAAAAAGAATAGGAGGTTAGCGTGTCGACGGAAAGTTGTCCCACCGGAAACACTTCGATACTCAAGTCAGTAAACAGCCTTCGAAAGATAAGAAGGTTTTTAAAACTGAAAATTGAGAAAGAGAGAGAGTGTGTGTGTGTGTTTTTTCAGATAAAAGAAAGACGAGACAGTCTTCTTGAATCTGGAAGGTGATGAGGCAGTAAACGGCCGTGAGAGGTGCGCTTGTATGTCTTAGGTTTTTTTGGAGTAGTCTGAGTCAGAGTTTGCATAGTAGAAAGCATCAATGATTCAAAGCGTAGGTCACTGAGAGCGTAGGTAATTGAAAGCGTAGATCACTGAAAGCGTTTGTCACAGAAAGCGTCAATAAATGACAGCATGCCTTGAATGATAATTTAATGGCATATTTATGATTGAGAGGGCAATATTTCTCCTCTGGAAGGAGTGATTCCCTGTGTGATTCTTGGCGGGCTTGCCTTTTGAAGCAGGCGCCAATTGTCAAACAAAGCAAGGTAGTTTCCTTCTGTGACGGTCAGCGTCTTTCCAAATCGCTCACCTTCCTTCTGTGTTTTTTACCATTGGAGTCCCCAATTGGCAGGAGATTGAGAAAATCCGGCGCATTCCTTACAACAAAGGCGCCGATTTTGTCAATATCCGTTTTGGAAACCAGCAAAGATCGTGGAGACTGCCAGGAGAGCCGTTGCTGGCCGTCTGATGAATCGTGGGCTTAAGTGGGCCTGGCCTGTAAAAGCCTTTATATTTTTATATTTTTATTCTTCTGGTGATTACAATTAACGACACATTATTTCATGCAAATGCCGTTAGCCTTTTCTTTGGTCTAGAAGATCAACGATAGCGTTGATCGTCTTGGGCCTTTCAAGCTTTTAGCCTTTGGGCCCTGTTGGGAAGTTTTTACGTTGACCGTTTGGCGTTTTTTTGTTCCTCAGATTGTGTGGTTAGCCAATATTTTGGCACTCCATCAATACGTATATATTATATACATTATTCTAAATTATTATTTAGTATAATATATATTTTTATCATAAAAATATTTATTTAATAAATATTTAATATAATATATATAACTGAATATATATTACGCACATATATTAAATATTTATTAATTATTTGATATAATATTATATATTATTAAATATTATATTTAATATAATATTTAAAATAATATTATTTATTATTATATAATATATAATATTATATATTAAATATTAACTGTATATATTAAATATTTATTAATTATTTAATATAATATTATATATTATTAAATTTTATATTTAATATATATTACATATTATTATATAATATATAATATTTTGTATTAAATATTTATTAAATATTATGTATATATAATTATGTCTATATATCTAATATTTATTAAATATTTGGTATAATATTATCTATTATTACATATAATATTTAATATAATATTGTATATTGTTATATAATACGTAATATTATATATTAAATATGTATTAAATATTATATATATATATATATATATATATATCAAATATCTATTAAATATTTGGTATAATATTTTATATTATTAAATATTATATTTGATATAATATTACGTATTATTATATAATACGTAATATTATATATTAAAATTTTATTAAATATTACATATATGTAATATTATGTGGATATAATACATATTTATTAAATATAATTATTAAATAATTATATATCAAATAATTACGTATATGTGTATATATATATAAGGACATTTTTAAAGTACAAAAAATTATTGCGAGTATGATTATTTTTAATAACCCGAAAATAACTAATATCAATGTAGATATGGTAATAATTATTTTTTATAATCCGAAAATAACTATTTTTTTAGAATATTTATTTATTATCAAAATGTAACAAAATAGTAAAATAAATATTTTTAAATAAATACGAAAAAAATAAAAATTTTATTTTTACCAATCAAATATGGGGTTAAAATATAAGAAAATGTTTTAATCACAAATATTGGCGAGACTTTATAAGTTTTACATTATCATATATTTTTTTTAATAATTAAAATCTCTACCAAAAATACGAACGAAATAAATAAGACAGTCTTTTAATATATTATTTTAATTTTAAAAATTTTACATTACGTAAATAAATTTCAATCATTTAAAAATAAAAAAAAATCTAAAACCTAAAGGGCGGTGGTCAAAGATAACAATCAGACGCTGAATTGACACGGACATTTTCTTGACCAACTCTTTACTTAGCCCCCCGGGTTACTTCTTCCTCCTCCTTCCCCTTTAAAAGCTTTCCTTCTTCTCCGCTCCTTTTCTCTCTCTCATAACCCTAAACAACAAAAGCAGGCGAAAATAGAATCCCAAATAAAATCGAAGGAAAGATCAATTCAAAAATGCCGTGTACCGTTGCAGTTTCGAATTCGACGGTTTTCTCCCCATCATCGTCTCTTTTCTGCAAAACTTCGTTCCCTCATCCTTTGTCTAGGCTTAATAATTCTCCTTCTTCGTCCTCGTCGTTGGGATTGGAGACGAATGGGTTGAGTGTCAGTTGTGCTGATGAAGATGGTCCGTCGACTTCGAATCCGTCTCCGCCGGCGTTGTTGAAGAGGAAGAGACCCGCGAGGCTTGACATTCCGATTGGTTCTTCGGGTTTTGGAGCGCTGGTGGAGACGCCGAGAGTGGATGGAGCGGAGGTCGAGCTGGAGAAGGATGGACTGTACTCAGTTTGTTGCAAGAGAGGGAGGAGAGCGACAATGGAGGATCGGTACTCCGCTGTTCTCAATATTCAAGGGGATTCCAAGCAGGTAATTGATTTGCCGCTTTTTTTTTTCCAAAATATCCTGATCGCTTGTTTTTGGTACGATGCAATTAAATTTTGTGAAATTGACGATATGTGTCAGGAAAAAAATTTGGTCTCGGCATGTTCTTTGCAAGCTAAGAGAACAACATGGAAATTTATGCCCCATAATTTTGATAAAATTTGCTTGTGATTTTGGATGGGATACTACATGTGGAAAGGAAACTTGAGAATAGTTGTGTCGAGTTTAAGGCTTTTCAGCCCTGTCTGTTTGCTTTAGTCTCCCGCTGATTAATCGCTTATATTCATCTCATTACGCACCACTTCAAACAATAGCAAAGAACATGCATAAATTCGATCAGGTGAGGATACATTTGGGGTGGGAGACATGTGAATTGCATAAATTTAATTGGCAATTCTATTCACAATGCTAGATTGTTCAAACATTCTAAGTTCATCTAATCAACCAGCAAGGGTTTGTTTCAAAACCATGTTTGGATGAGCACTAAATCAAATATGGTCTAAATCTCAGGGGAGTTATAATTTGCAAGTTTCCGATCAAAAAATTGAGTGCTATCTAAATTTGGTGCTAAAGAAATCGACAATTGCATATTTTGAACAGAATAATTGGGAAAAATACTGAGAAGTACAGAGTGACATAATTTTGCTTGAATGTTTGCTAAATTTTGAAAGGGAACACGTTTTGCAGCTTATTAATTTCAAATTGTACGTGAATCTGTGGGATGTTCTTATTTTATTTTTCGGTATAAAATTGGAACTTGACGTGTTGTCCTGCATTTTTATGCAGGCCTTCTTTGGGGTTTTCGATGGCCACGGTGGGGCAAAAGCTGCCGAGTTTGCAGCTGAGAATCTTGAGAAGAACATCATGGATGAAGTCATAAAAACGAAAGAGGATGACATTCAGGAAGCCGTTAAACGTGGATATTTGAAAACAGACTTGGATTTTATGGAAAAAGATTTGCATGGTGGCTCATGCTGTGTTACTGCATTGATTAGGAACGGCAACCTTGTAGTGTCCAATGCCGGTGACTGCCGTGCTGTCTTGAGCAGAGGTGGTGTTGCCGAGGCACTCACAACTGATCACCGGCCTTCAAGAGAAGATGAAAAGTATAGGATTCAGGCCATGGTAAGAAGTCCTTTCCTTGTTCTTTTTCGTAAGTTTTGGCTTAGAGTTACAATCTTGATATGATATGCAGCTATTCCATTAACTTGTGTGTAAAGGGGCGAAACTTTTGATGGGTTTATGCAGGGTGGATATGTCGATTGTTTCAATGGTGTATGGAGAATCCAGGGATCTCTAGCTGTGTCAAGAGGAATTGGTGATAGGCATTTCAAGCAATGGGTTATTGCTGAGCCAGATACACAAGTTCATAGAATCACGGCTGATTATGAGTTTCTAATCCTAGCATCGGATGGCCTGTGGGATAAGGTAATGTGTCTCTATATAAACCCCTATCCTTTTTTTGACTCTATTAAGTAAATTTATTGACCACTTAGACGTCTGCCCATCATCTTTTTAACAAAAACTGTCAGGAATACGTGAGATTAGTAACAATAAATCAATAAACATCATATTTTTGTGGATTTGGGTACAAACAAAGGAGGAGAGGTTTTTAAAATCTATCAAAACTTTAGTTCAAACTGATGGGCCCAAAAATATAAGAGATCAATACAATCCCACTAATCTTCATTCAAAATTCACGTCAAGCTACACTGCAAACTTTTCAGGTCAGATCTTCAAACAAGCTGGTAACATAAAATGAATTTCAGTCACATTTAATTAAAAAAACAGCAATGTAATCGTTATAAGTTAATTCTGTAAAAGAAAATCTATGAATTTATTGATTTTTTTATGATAATTCTTATAAAACCAATGACCCCTATTGGGAAAAATTATGGATCCGCCTATGCTAATAGGGCTTGTTTTTGTTCTATGTTTCCAGGTTACTAATCAGGAAGCTGTTGATGTTGCACATCCTCTCTGCGTTGGCATCAGCAAACCAGAGCCAGTTGCTGCTTGCAAGAAGTTGATGGATTTGTCTATTTCACGCGGCTCTGCTGATGATATCAGTGTGATGCTAATCCAGTTTGAAGGATATATCGCTAACTCTGCTAAATAGCCCTACACGATGAAACCGATAAAAAGACCCCCAAGAAGAAGAAACTTGACTGACATTGCAGATAGGCATAGTCTTCTGATGATTACCAATTTTGTGGTGGTTTGATCGATGACCCGGGTGCAGAACTCGTGTTGATGAGAGATATGATCTATTTTGATTATTTTAGAGCGCCAGGTTTTTGCTTATGATTGTGCAATTATGATTATTTATGCCCATGTAGAAGCCTTAAGCACGCAAGTATACGATTATTTGATTCTGTTAATTTCATAAGCCTTTTGTTTCAAGTCATTGCTTGAATGCTTGGCAGTGTCAAAATCGGGGTAATTGTTCTAATCTCTTCAACTAAAGTTAGAAAAATTAGAAACCATAATTAAATTATACTAAATTAGATTAAATGGAGAAAAAATAATTAGAAATTTAGGAGAAACAAATGTGGAATGAGAATATTTGAGAGATTGAGGCTGCATTTGATTGGTAGAAATATAATTTTTATTTTATTCTCCATAAAATATTTATTTAACTGTTTGATTATATTTTAACATGAAATAAATATTTTTGGAGAAATAGTTATCTCAGATCTCCGGGAATACAAAATACCACGTGTATATAAATATAATTTATTTTTAGATATCTTAGAATAATTATTTTCAGATACTATATTTTTTATTTCCAATATATCCATCGCTGCATTCCACCATTTTCCCTGGCGTATTCTTGATCGAAACCATTCTCCACCGTTTTCCCTCTCAGATGCTATATATATATATTTTTCAATATACCCCTCGCTGCATTCCACCGTTTTTTCTCGTGCATTCTCGATCGAAACCATTCTCCACCGTTCTCCCTTGCCCTGCTTCTACCGTTCTCTCTCATTTTCTTGATCGAAACTGCTTCCATCATTCTCCCTCGCTCATTCTCGCGATTAAAACTATGCTTCCACCATTCTCTTTCACTCAAAATCCTGCGTCCTCTTCTTTCCACTCGGCTGCTTGACATTATATATATATATTCTTAAATAAAGGTAAAAAATTTATTGCGATAAATTTTTATATTATTTCTCATATTATTTTATAAATAAAAATATTAAAATACTAATTTATAACTTATTTTATTTTAATAATTAAATATGAGAATAAAAATTTATAACTCTATTCCTATCTTATTCTTTTTTTAAAAATAACCATTCTATTTTCAAATGGGGGAGAAATGAGAGTTATACGTTTCTCAAAAGGTTAAACCTTTACACCGCTTCAATGCAATTTCAATATTAGAAATTCTTAATTCATGCTAAGAGAAGGGCTTAGAATAGGATCCTTCATACCTGAGAGCGTCTAATATGAGGCCCCAGTTCGAAACATGGTGGTGGGAGTGGTGGTTCAGTTCAAACTCGACATGATACGATACAAATTAATTATATTTTATTTGTTATTTGGATAAAAATTAAAACATTATAATTGGATTTGAGGTGAGACAAAATTTGTCATTGTCCACCCCAAACCTGATTTGGATAATATATAATTATATGCAATATATAACGATATATACATAAACTCATCTTTGGTGTTTCAATTTTATAAATAATACAAATTCTAATTTTACAGAGACTGTTCATAGTTCCATTGTCCTATGAATTTACAATATTTATATTTATAATTGATAGTTCAAAGTTTGTTTTTTGCCTTTATGAAGCTAGATTATTAACAAACTATAATAATATTAATCAAACATTTAATTTTTTATTTAAAAGAAAAAAAAATTGTGCTGAATTTGGAGTCAAGTTACCGAACTAATTTTTACCTAACCCGATGTTTGACAGTTCGATTTGAGTTAAGGGTTTCAAGCATTGCGTTGAGCTCGAGCTTTAGATTATATACTCTTCCAACTCAAACCCGATCTAATGACATCCCTAAACAATTAATGACTAAAATGTCAAGCACAATGGTCGGCTGATATTTGTGCAACGTTAGTTAATGGTTGGTTGAGAATTGTTCGATCGACAACGAAAGTTGAAGTATTGCATGATATTCGTGTGATAGTTAGTTAATAGTCGGCCAAAGGATGGTAGAGTGGCATATGATGTGCTCCGAAAGAAAGCGCGTGCACTATCTACCCAGAGAGTTGTGCTTGATGCACGTTTGAAAAAGTATGTACATAACTTGTCTAAAAATGTAACGCCTAATGTACGTCTGAATGATACTCGTACACTGTTTCTCTAAGGAGGTCACATCTAATGCATGCCTGATTGGCACTTTACGCTATTTCTGATATAAAGTTGCGATTGATGTGATTTTAGATTATTCAAAATTATTTTTTGTACAAGGAGTGCCACACAAATAAAGAAGAGAAAAAAAAGGAGAAGAATAAGATATCCAATATTTAGTTGATATCAAATTTGAGTTTTATTTTTTATCAATTTCGATTACATTATTATAGTATTATTTTTTAGGACGTATTATCATTTAGTTACTATTATTTCTTAACATATTTTCTCTTGTGGGCTATTAGATATGTTGAGAAATTTGATATTCAATCATTTTTCACTTGAGTTTGTAAAAAAAAGGATTTTAAATGAGGTTATTTTTATAATTGGTATAATTACTATAGTAAATTTATTCAAAATTTATTCCATAATTTTTTCTTGATCAATAAGAATTTTTTACGTTAAAAATATTGTACATTGTTGTATTCCTTATCCTCACAAGCTTGGTAATTGATATTCGATAGGAGTTCAAGTTTGTTCCACTCTACCGAGTGTACGTATTTTGGTTGAATCCTGATAAGCAGTATCATATTATTATCTTTTTGGACAAAATAATTTTATTTTTTGGTAAGAAAATGTGAGAAATATTTTAACTTGTGAAGAAACGATAAAAACACTTTGGAGTAAGGAAGACAAACCGGAGAAGATGAAGGATAAATAGTGGCAAAATATAAGAGATCTTACTAATTGCACAATCAGATTGTATATTGTGAATTATTTTGAGAAGTCATTGAATTGACAAATCTAGCAAAAATCTGGATGAAATTTAAAGACCGATATAAATCCAAATCCTTAATAATAAGATTACATATGAAGAAAAATTTTTATGGCTTTTGGTTATTAAAAGGAAAAAATTTTAAAAAGCACACGGATGAATTTAACTGAATTTAGAAATAAATGTCAACACTTGATGAGAAGACCAATGAGAAAAGCAAAGTGTTGATATTATTGACTTCTTTGCCAACCCTACACAATTATATTGTTACAACGTTACTGTTTAGAAAGGATACATTCAACCTCAATGAAGTCATTGCTTCTTAAAATATGAATGGAACTAAGTGAAGAGGAAGCGTTGAGGTTTCGGGGGAGTCTAGACTCTTGGCATCTCTTAGCGATCGAGGTATAGAAATCGAGGGATTGAGGCAGCAAATCAAATAGGAGCAACCACTAGTGTAAACTTTAGGACATGGAATATTTTTATTGTGGCAAAAAGGGTCACATAAATCAGGATTAATTTAAGAGGAATGCAAAGAAGGAGGGCGGTGGCGAACGTCAAGAGAAGAGGGATCATAAAGGAAATGATCGGGCCTTTATTGTTACCCACGGAGACCTTCCAATCTTCCAACGAGGAAGACACGGAGCATTATGAGTCAGAATATGAGTTAGGTTCATCACACCATACAAAATCAAGGAAATTGCTCTTCACCGACTATATGCCCGAGGAATATGAAGGATTGAAAGTAAGTAACGATGACTCGTTGAGAGTTATTGGCACCGAGAATGTTAGATTGCGAATAAGTAATAGGATAAAACTCGTGTTGAAGAATGTGTGACATACTCCGAATTTACGGTTAAATGTGCTTTTAATCAAAAAGTTTGACAAAAAATACTTTTCACAATATTCGAAAAGGGCCAATGAGAACCCATTGAAGGTACCTCGGTTGTGGCAAAAAAATACAAGCATTCGAACCGGAACATGATAGAGGCTGTGGTTGCTTAGGACAACACTAAGATGGCCAACGAGGATATTGGTTAATGTGGTGGGAAAGGAGGTCAATGAGGAGTGTAAGGAAAAGTGATTCTACAGTGAAAAAAAAGCCAAAAGGGGGTGAGAATACTCTTGATTTGGTAGAGCGAAATAGGGTGTCATTCAAGTTTGCGGAGACCGATGCTGAAATCCCCATGAAAGAGAAGTTACTGAATGATAAGAGATGAAAGTCGTCGGTAAAGATAAGGGGTCCCCCACAAAGTCATGAGGTAAAACTTATTGGATTTTAGGTCACTCGTTTGTAGTTGTCACAACAAATAGATAATCAACAAATAGATAATCATTGGGAAGACGCACGACGTCTGCATATAGCATGCTTAAGCAAAAATGTCAAGCAAATGTTACACGATATTCATGTGAGATTGGATGATGGTCAGTCAAGGGTTGTCTGAATGATAATAAGAGTTCAATTGTCACGCGATATTTAGGATGATAGTCGACCGGATGGTAGTCGAAAGTCGGTATAATAGCGCATGATAAGCACTTGAGGGAAGCATGTATGCTATCTGCCTAAATGAGTAATACTGGATGCGACCTGAATGACATGTGTGTAAAACAAGTTGGGCATATTATGCAATCAGTTGGTATCCAAAATAGAGGATTTAAGTAGACAAGTCGAGAAAGAAATTGTTAAATCAAAATAATTAATTTTAAAGTTTTCTTTCTATTAGTGGACAACAAAATTGTTCTGTCAAATTCAATTAATACAATAAAAGGATTATATGCCTCTAAACCTTGAACCACCCTTAACTGTAAATACCAAAAACTTAACCAAATATCTTTAACATTAGACCTTGAACTCTGAACCCTGAACACTAGACCCTAAATGCTAAACCCTAAACCTTGTAACCTTAATCTTTACCATGGCCTATTGATTCTTATCCCTACACGCTATACCCTTTACATTGGACCCCCCCTAAATCTTTAACCCTTACCTCCTAACCCGTAGAACATAGGCCATGGACCTTAGACCAGGCACCTTGGACCCAAGATGCTAGACCCTAAACTCTTGATACAAAATTTAGAACCCTGAACTGTCAACCATAAATATTGAATCCCAAATGGTAAATTATAAACCCTTGATCCTAAAACCTAAACTCTGAACCCTAAATCTTGATTGCTAAATCTTAAAATTTGAACCCTAAACCCCAAATCATTAACCATGAACATTGAACTTTGAATCCTTAACCGTGAACTTTGAAATCTACAATTTAAACTTTAGACTCTGAATCCTAAACTGCAAACATTGAATCCTTAATCATTGGCCCTAATCAGTTAACCCTTGACTGTGAACACCCTGGATGCAAGATCCTTGACCTTAGAATGATAACCTTGTAACCTGGACACTAGAACCTTAATCCTTAACCCTGAAGCTCAGACCCTAAAAGAGCGTTCGTGTATTATTTATCTAGAGAGGTTGCGCCTGATGTGCTTGATTGGCACTCGTGTGCTGTTTATGATATAAAGTAGCTCTTGATATGATTTTAGGGTATTTGAAATCATTTTCTCATATAAGAAATACCATATAAAAAGTGAGAAGAGAAAAATAGAGAAAATGAAAAAGTTCAACATTCAATTGAGGTCCAATTTTGAGTTTTATTTTTCACCTAGATCGGGTATGCTATCCTAATGTCACTTTTTAGATCATATTACTATTTAATTGCTCATATTTCTTGATGTATTTTTTATTGTGGTTTGTTAGATATGTTAAATGGGTTAGTATTCAACCATTCTTTACTTAGATTTGTAGAAAAAAGGATTTCGAACGGATTTATTTTTGTAACCGATGTTACTATTATAGTAAATTTATTGTAAATTTATTTAAAATTTATCTCGTGATTTTTTCTCTTAGTTGAAAATGGTTTCCTACGTTAAAAATATTTTGTATTGTTATGTTGCTTGTATTCATGAGTTTAATGATTGATATTTGATGAAAAGTTCCGGCTTTGTTCCATTGTGCCAGATATACGTGTTTTGGTCAAATCTCGACACATTTATCCACTCAAACTTCTATTCGTATCCATTATGAAAGCCTTAACAGCTCTACAAAAACACAGCTGCTAGAGAGAGACCTGGTTCAATTATGCTGAGGCAGAAAACTCTGAATTGTCTTGCACAGGCACTTGATCCGCGTTGTCTGGCATAACAAATCATCAATATCTGGCATTCAGAATGCAATGCCAAAGGTAGTATAACAATTTATGTAACTCGGTAATAACCACATTTAAGATTAAGGCAGGGAAATTATAGCAATATTTCTCGCACGGCAGTATTATTATGCACGTTATTTTCATACAAGTCTCGTGACTACAGATAGATGTTTTCTGCTTTCTGATACTTGTGCTTGATTTTTGGCAGAATGTTGACAATTGCGAGCTGGTTTTCTATTGTGGCCATGGAACGGCTTTTCAAATAGTTTTCCATCAGTTTTTTAAGTAAACACAACAAGGAGAGGAGAAAGATGATAAGAATACTCTTCAATTCGGATGCTGATTTTTGTTCGGATTTCTTTTAGTTTTTGAGATGTTGTACTAAATTAAGTGTAGAACATTTCTAAAAATTCAAATTTGTTATTTTTACTCTCGTTTTATGTAATTGTCGAGTTTCAACTTGTACAATGTTGGGTGAAACTTTTGTTGAAAGATTAGTTGCCTACTTATGCCGAGAGCTGTAATAGATTTGTGTAACTTGATTCCGATTAGTGGAGCTTTATTTGAACTCTAATGTCCCATGATTTCTGTCCTTTGAAAGGATTTTTCACATAGAATGTTGTGAGACCTACATAGGGGAGGTAGCTCCAGAAGAGCTGCCTTATAAATATGAAGGGCTCTCCCCCTTTAGGGCATCCTTTTGAAGTGAGTTCTCCCTCAGCTTATACTTGTGATACTGGTACTCTCATTAATACTGGCCCTTACCCGGATGTTGGGTTTTTGGGTCACTACAGTGTGAGAAGCATTGTTCACCATGTGGTTAAAGTAGAATATAGGTTGGAGCGGTTACACTTGGCTGAAGAGATATAAAGGCTGAGGACTTTAAATAATAGCTGATGACTCTAATTGATGGCCAAAGTCTCTAATTAAGGGCCGATGACTTTGCCTAAAGGCCGAGGACATTGACTGACGGTCGAAGACTCTGATTGAAGGTCGAGAACTCTGATTGAAGAACGAGAACTCTAAGTGATGGTCGAAATCATTAGTTGTTGACCGAGGACATTAAGTGACGGCCATTGATACAAGCTAATGGCCGAGGACTTTGGTCAACGCCTGGGGACACAAACTAGAAATGCTGATCATGTGCAAAGTCTGTGTAAATAGCTTTTTCAGAAAAGAAAGTTGACTTTCAGAGTTGGTAACCGATTTTGTAGAGTAGGTCAATTACTCTTGGCAGGAAGGTGTTTTGCAGAATTGGTGGTAGGTTTTGTTGCGCACGCTACCGGTCTATAGAGTAGCTGGTTGCCTGGTGCCTATAAATATGTATGCTGAGCTCGGTGTGGATGAGAGCGAGAGAGTGCAAAAGAGAGAAAAATAGAGTGAAAACAAGAAGTCACAATTTTGCTCTTGGACTCTATCATCTATTCTCTACTCTCTAAGGGTTTGTGTAACCAGAATTTTTATAACCAAAATTTACATAGTGAAATCTTTATGGATTAAGTGCTTATGATTTTTTTTTAATTATTCAGAAGAAGATTTTTACATAAAATTTATGTGTGCTTATTATTCTCCCTTATTTTCTTCTTGTTGTGTGCGGTAAGCACTTATCATGGTCATTACCATTTTGGATTCACTGTCTGACCAGTACTACTTTTCCTTATGCCGGAAAGGGCTGCCTATAGAGTGGTTGACCTATGGAGGGGTTGACCTGCTGTCAGTGTACCGGGATGGAGTGAAGCGCCGCAAAGTGAAAGCTGCTGAGGTCGGTGGCCAGAGAAGGAGGGAGGAATACTACAAGACCCACGTCGAGGAGACAGTTCTAGAAGAGTTGCCTTATAAGTATAAGGGGCTTTCCCCCCTTAGGGCGTCATTTTGGAGTGAACTCCCCCCTCAACTTGTGCTCTCAACGAGAGCACGAAATGATCTGTGCCTTCGTGCCACTATTGGCAAGAGAACTGAAGCCGGCTATCTAACAAGAGCTTGAGGCCTTCTAAGAGTAGCTTTTCCTCATCAGCAAGTTGCACGGCATCAGTTAGTAGAGAAAAGAGAAGGAAAGTAACAGTGAGAGAAAGAGTCAAAGGGAAATGAGGAAAAGAGAGCAGGTGAGGAGAAGAGTTTTCCAGAGCAGGAATATTAATTGTTCAGTTACTGTAGCACGTCAGTGCATCATATACGAAACCAACAGAATGCAGTTGGAATCCAACTAAGCCAACAACTCAACCGAGCTAAACTAACCAGAAGGGAATGTCAATAGAAGGCCCATAACAACTTGTGTAATCAGCAGAAAAAATAAAAATGTAATATAACTAAATATGTAATATAACTAAATATAGATCTGGAGTTTGCGCTGTGGATGAGTTTGCCGAGCACTTCATCTAGTAATCCGAGGAACCGAAACCGTTTCCCTATCCGTATCAATCAAGCCTATGACATTTCCATCCCAATCGAAACAAACATTGTCCTCAAGGTTAAATGAGAAAAAATCCTAAAGAATTTCAGCCCCAGACTCCCAAGTGGCATCCTCTGGTGACTGAAACTGCCACTACACCAACACTTGAGGGGTAATGCATCCCTTGACAAGGAGCTTCCTCAAACCCGGAAGTGTCTGGGGAACAAGAAGGGGCTAAGACTCCCAGGCCTCGGCAGGCAGGTCTGAATATTGAGAAGAGGGATCACCACAACATTGTTTTAACAATGAATCATGTAACACATTAAGAATTTTTGATTGCTCGGGCAGTTTCAATCCCTAAGCTACTGAGCCAATGTGTTCTAGTATCTGGAAGGGCCCATAATATTGTTTGGCTAACTTGTACTGCCGATGTGCTACAGAAGTTTGCCGATACGGTTGTAATTTAACATATACCAAATCACCCACTTGAAGCTCCTTATCGGTTTGGTGAGCATAGGATTGGTTCTTCATGCGGAGTTGTGCTCG
The DNA here is from genome assembly GCA_033239525.1 of Nepenthes gracilis. NCBI lineage: Eukaryota > Viridiplantae > Streptophyta > Magnoliopsida > Caryophyllales > Nepenthaceae > Nepenthes > Nepenthes gracilis. The sequence goes on along the minus strand of BSYO01000007.1, from coordinate 8,232,992 downwards.
CTGGAGATGAGATTTAAGGTCTTGTAGGAGTCCTACATGGGCAGTTAGTAGTTCATCTACTGCTGCCATAGGTGACGAGCCCCAAACATAGTCAAGCAATGACGGAGGGTGTTTTCCATACACTGCTTCGAAGGGACTCATTTTAACTGAGGAATGCCATACTGTATTATAACTCCATTCAGTCCAGGGAAAATATTGAACCCAAGTTGAGAGTCCAACAGTAAAATAGCACAAGTAATATTCAAGATAGCGATTAATGACTTTCATTTGTCCATCCGATTGCGGATGATACGAGCTGCTAGTGGATAATTTTGTACCATAGAATTTGAACAACTCCTTCCAGAATTGACTCATAAAGATAGGGTCTCAGTCTGTGACGACGTCAACCAGGAGACCACATAGCCGGCATATATCTTTGATAAAGACTTCGGCAACAGTAGTGACTGTGAAGTAAGTGTTCAATGGGAAAAAATGAGCATACTTAGACAATCGATCGACCACCACCAGGATGATGGTCTTGGCATTCGAAGGAGGTAGGTGCATAATGAAATCTATAGAGAGGCATTCCCGAATTTGTCCTGGGATTGGAAGCGGTTGGAGCAAGTCTTACGGCAGGGTGTTGAGGGATTTAGCCTGCTGACAAGTTGTACAAGCCGAAACATAGTCCCGAATCTCCTTACGCATTTGATGCCGGTAGAAAGTAGTAGCTATTCGCGCATAAGTGTGTTGAACTCCCACATGCCCACCTACTGGGGAATTGTAGAATTCTTGTAGTATCCAGTCTTGTAGCGCCGATTCGGGGGGAGCGAGAATTCGGTTCTTATAGAGTATTAATCCATCCTTGCAAGAGTAATTTTCATGTTCATCTGGCCAGTCAAGAATGGTGTGGACAATTTCGGTAGATGGGGAGTGCCGTGTATAGAATTTAACATAGTGCTGATAGTAAGGCCATGACCGGTTGAGATATAGCTTGTAGGGCATGATAAGAGGCTTCTGAAACTTGAGACAATGCGTTGGCAGGACCATTTTCTTTTCCTGCCTGATACACAATATCGAAGTCATATCCCATTAGTTTTGTAATCTAGCACTGTTGGTCCAGAGTGGGAATAGTTTGGTTTAATAAGGCTTTAAGGGGTTGGTATCCAGTCTGAATAGTAAATTTAGCACCTAGGAGGTATTGTCACTACCATTTGACCGCCTTCGTGACGGCACAAAGTTCCTTAATGTACGTTGAGGCTGCCTGCATTTTGGGCTCGAGTTGTTTATTGAAAAAGGCTATAGGATGGCTAGGTTGGAGGAGGATAGCGCCCACGCCACGCCCAGAAGCATCTGTTTGTACTATAAAGGGCTTGAAAAATTCTAGCAGGGCCAGAACTGAGGTAGAAGTGAGAGCAGCTTTGAAGGGGTTGAAGGTGTTCTCAGCTTTGCCGGTCCATAGGAAGGCATCATTCCACAATAATTTCGTAAGTGGTGTTGAGATTTGGACGTATTGTGCTACAAATCGCCGATAGTAGCAACCCAGACCCAGAAATTTGAGCAGTTGACAAATATTAGTGGGTGTAGGCCAGCACTAGATGGCCGCAATCTTTGTCGGGTCCATAGGCATGGCTAAACTGGTGGAGGAGAAATTGGAAGTTGGGCGACCATAGCCTCAACACCTATTACTTCCTAAGCAAACTACGAATATTTCGGCAGTTCTGCCAAAAACCTCCTCCCCTTCCAACTCTCCTCTAAAATTGCCTATATGGAGGCTCACTCCTACGGAGATGGCAACTCGCTGTGAGAAGGGCCTGTGTTTCAACTGTGATGAATATTTCACTCCAGGCCACCAGTGTAAGCCATCGCAATTTCTATGTATGATCACGGAGGACGACACCATGACACATCTAGTTCCACAGCATTTAGAGGAGGACTTAATTGATCAGGAACCACCAATAGACTCTTTTTAGGGAATAGAGCTAGTACCTACTGCCATTGAAGTTGCCCTAACAATCTCCTTACATGCGTTCGAAGGCTGTTTTTTTCCTTCCACTCTTAGATTGTAGGGAATGGTTACTGGCTAGCCTGTGGTTGTATTAGTGGACAACGGTTCTACTCATAATTTCCTACAGTCGCGTTTGACGAAGCATCTGGGGCTCCCCATTGTTCCTTCCCAACACCTTAGTGTCACGGCAGGGAATGAGAAATCTCTACAGTGCGAAGGATTATGCTCTAATGTCATGGTTACTCTAGGACCATCCACCTTCAGCGTAGACCTCCATTTGTTACCTATATATGGGGCGGATATTGTGTTGGGCGTATAGTGGCTTATCTCTATTGGCCCTGTCTTGTTCGATTACAAGGCATTATGGATGAACTTTAATTATGAAGAGAATTCCCTTACTCTACACAATCTACAAAAACCTTCCATGTCCACTATGACCTTGGGCCAGTTGAAACGCAGAGATATTACTTACTCTGTTACCTCCTACTTCTAGCTTACTATTACTCCGGTGTTAGACGATAAGTTAGCTGCCTCAACTTGCTTACCTTCTAATGTTGATCCTACCATAACCATAACCCTCAACAAAATTCTTTCCCCTTTTGCTAACGTTTTTGACATTCCACATGGCTTGCCCCCACATCACACCACAGACCATCGTATTCCCTTGAAAGCAAACACCTCGCCTGTGAATGTCAGACCTCACCACTACCCTCATTTCTAAAGGTTGAAATGGAGAGGCTCATACTTGAAATGCTTGAAGAAGAAATTATACGCCCCAACACAAGTCCTTTCTCCTCACCAGTATTTCTGGTTAAAAAGAAGGATGGAAGTTGGCAGTTCTGTGTTGACTACAGGGTGCTCAATGCCATCATAGTTAAAGATCGCTTCCCAATTCCAACCGTGGATGAGTTATTGGACAAGTTACATAGTGCCTAGATTTTTCTAGGTTGGATTTATGCACGGGTTACCATCAGATGCGTGTACACTCTGGGGATATCGATAAGACAGCATTCCGGACTTATGAGGGGCATTACGAATTCCTAGTTACACCCTTCACTGTCTAATGCCCCATTTACATTTCAATCCGAAATGAATACCATTTTTTGACCCATATTATGGAAGTTTGTCTTGGTGTTTTTTGATGATATATCGGTCTACAGTTCCTCCTGGGAACAACATTTCCAACACCTTTCTCAAGTACTCCAGATTTTGCGCGATCATTCCTTCTTTGCCAAACAAGAAAAGTGTGAGTTTGGTGGATCCACATTGTCTTATTTGGGACACATTGTGTCGGCAACAGGAGTGACAGTGGACCCGACAAAGATTGAGGCTAGCACTACACCCACTAATATTCATCAACTGCTCGGATTTCTTGGTCTAGCTAGCTACTATCAGCCATTTGTAGCACGATACGCCCAAATCTCAGCACCACTTACGAAATTACTGCGGAAGGTTGCCTTCCTGTGGACTGGCAAAGCTGAGAACACCTTCAACTTCCTCAAAGCTGCTCTCACTTCCACCCCAATTCTAGCCCTGTAAGAGTTTTTCAAGTCCTTTATAGTACAAACAGATGCTTCCAGGTGTGGCGTGAGAGTTATCCTCCTCCAAGCTGGCCACCCTATAGCCTTTTTCTGTAAACAACTAGGGCCCAGAATGTAGGCAGCCTCAACTATATTAAGGAACTTTGTACTGTCACGGAGGCGGTCAAACGGTGGTGACAATACCTCATAGGTTCTAAATTTACTATTCAAACTGGTTACCAATCCCTTAAAGCCTTATTAAATCAAACTATTCCCACTCTGGACCAACAGTGCTGGATTACGAAACTAATGGGATATGACTTCGATATTGTGTGTGAAATCCCGAAATCATGAAGGCTTAAATTCGGAATAAAATATCGCTATTGAAAATCAGAGTGGCATTGCGCCACTAGAAGGCCGAACCACTTCATGGAAGTACAAGAGACCGAAGTAAATTTGACTGAATTTTGAAGAATTGACCGGATTTGAATAGTTGACCGGATTCGAAGATATTGACTAGACCGGATTCGAAGATATTGACCGGATTTGAAGAGTTGACCGAAATTGAAGAGTTGACCGGATTTCTTGAAAGGTTTACAAAAATTGGAACAGGCACTGCATTTTGAACTCGGCAATGTGAAATGGAACTCGACCCTTTAGAATCACAAACGGCCCAACAAGGTTGGCCAGTGGCGAAGTGGGCCGCTGGCATGAAAATGGAGCGGTTGGCATGAATTAAATTAATAGTAAAAGTAAACTTTCTTGTTCAGTTAGATTCCAACTAGGCGGCAACTAGGCGGCGACCAAATGGAGTAGGTAAACTAATCTAGTTACTCCCACCTACCGTCTGCAAACAAGTACGGGAGTAAGTGGCTTACCCCACTTACCCCACCAAATCCCTCCTCTATAAAAACCCAGCGTCGGTTAGTTGAATGTAGCAAAGGCAAACGCAAGCATCAAAGGAAGAAGTGGAGGAGAGAAAAACTTCAAACGGTAATACTGGGCAACCCTCAGGCAAGTTACTTCGGACGCTACTTTTAAGTTCATGCTTTAAGAATATTGTAAGTTATTTCGGACGCTACTTTTAAATTCATGTTTTAAGAATATTGCAAGTTACTTCGGACGCTGCTTTTAAGTTCATAATTTAAGAATATTGCAAGTTACTTCGGACACTACTTTTAAGTTCATGCTTTGAGAATATTGCAAGTTACTTCGGATACTGCTTTTAAGTTCATGCTTTAAGAATATTACAAGTTACTTCGGACGCTACTTTTAAGTTCATGTTTTAAGAATATAGTAAGTTACTTCGGACGTTGCTCTTTAAAGTTCTATTTTTAAAAATACTGCAAGTGTACTCTATTTTGAAGTTCATGTTTTACTGCAAAAGAGTACTTCAGACGATTACCCTTTTTAAGTCTCGTTTGCAAGTGTACACCCTTTCCCCCTGCTTTTAAGATCATGATTTAATACAAGTATATCTGATTCTTAATGAGTATATGTTACGGTATGTATGATGTTTGTTCTGATCATTGATTAAAGAAGAATCTTTGTTAACCGCATGCTTAAAAGAAGTTCAGTTTTCCCTTAATAAAATTAAGTTCGATTTTTCCTTGATAAAGAATCAATTCGGTTTTCCATAATGAAAAAGCACTCCGTCCTTCAGTAAAAAGCACTCCGGATTTATAAAATTTTAGCTTTTAAAAGTACCCTGTTCTTTGAGTAAAAAGCACTCCGTCCCTTTTAATGGAAAGCACTCCGTCCGAAAGGCACTCCGTCCGAAAAGTACTCCGGCATCTTTTAAAAAAGAACTCCGACTTTTTGAACTCTGGCTTTTTGAGAAAAAGAACTTCGACTTTTTGAACTCTGGCTTTTTGAGAAAAAGAACTCCGGCTTTTAAGAAAAAGAACTCCGACTTTTTGAACTCCGGCTTTTTGAGAAAAAGAACTATTACTTTTTAAACTCCGACTTTTTGAGAAAAAGAACTCTGACTTTTTAAACTCTGGCTTTTTGAGAAAAAGAACCTCGGCTTTTTGAACTCCGGCTTTTTGAGAAAAAAGAACTCCGGCTTTTTGAACTCCGATTTTTTGGGAAAAAGAACTCCGACTTTTTGGGAAAAAGAACTCCTATTTTTTGAACTCCGGCATTTTAAGAAAATGAACTCCGGCTTTGTATTGAAAATGAACTCCGGCTTTGTATTGGAAATGAACTCTGACTTTGTATTGAAAATGAACTCCGACTTTGTATTGGAAATGAACTCCGGCTTTGTATTGAAAATGAACTCGGCTTGTGCTAAAAATGGCTTTCAGTAAGCAATAAGAAGGAAGTATTTCTGTTAATTAGTGGACCAGAGGCCCGATATGCGGTGGAGTTAGATTCTCCGGCATGCCTTAGAACGTTACGGTGATAATCGAGGATAACTCTGTCCACGGAGTTATTTGTGGTCTGCTTCTCCTCGAGGCGTTATAATGTGGAGGGTAGATTCTGTTCTGTTTTGGCCGGCACCCCCTTGGATTGGGGCAGGATCTCGTGAGAAGGGATCATCCGTTCTATTCCGTTTATTACCGTTGATTATAGGGAGATGTACACAATCTATCCTCGATAATTCGCCCCCTCCTACTGGCAAGGTCTTTTATTGATAAAGATGAGATTTCTGTAAAATATGGAAGTAAGACCGACTTCAACTTTCTGAAATATGAATACATTGATTTCGAATTTTTGAAGACCGTTTATATTTCTAACAGTTCTGAATACATTTCTGTTATGAATCACTTCCTTATGGCATTGTAACTTTATGTGCAATAGTATCTGTTTTGTTGAGATATATTCCGCATACATGTTTTACTATATATCTGTATGTAACTTGTTGGGCATCGGCTCACTGTTTTATGTTTTTTTCTCCCATCAGATGAGACTTTAGAGTTGGTGCCTGACGAGTTGGAATAATTAGAGTTTGTCTAAAGAACTATTAAAGACTCGGAAGCTTATTTTGGAAAATATTATTGTAATGACTTGTTTATGATTTATGAATCTTTATAGATAGACATTTGACTATGTATTCGGAAATAAATACTTGGGAATGAATATGAATGTTTCCGCAAGTTGTTAGAATAACTTTCGCTATATTTCTTATGGTTAAAAGTATATGGGTCTTAGATGGCATCTGTGATCCTGTGTTGCAAAAAAAAAAAAAATCCGTTCCGTCACATTGTGTATCAGGCAGTAAAAGAAAATGGTTCTGCCCACACATTGTCTCAAGTTTCAGAAGCCTCTTGTCATGCCCTACAAGCTATATCTCAGCCGGTCATGGCCTTACTGTCAGCACTACGTTAATTCTATGCGCGGCACTCCCCATCTACCGAACTTGCCCAATTCATTCTTGACCGGCCAGATGAACATGCAAATTACTCTTGCAAGGATGGATTAATATTCTATAAGAACCAAATTCTGGCTCCCTCCGAATTGGCGCTGCAAGACTGGATACTACAAGAATTCTATAATTCCCCAGTAGGTGGGCATGTGGGAGTTTAACGCACTTATGTGCGAATAGTTGTTACTTGCCCAGCTCATTAAAATTGAGGACAAGGTTTGTTTCAATGGGGATGATAATATCATGGGCGTGATTGATACGGACGGGGGAAACAGTTCGGTTCCTCAGATTACCAGATGATGTGTTCGGCAAACTCATCCACTGCGCAAACTCCAGGACTGTATTTAGTTATATTACATATTTAGCTATATTACATTTTTATTTTTTCTGCTGATTATACAGGTTGTTATAGGCCTTCTGTTGCTGTTCCCTTTTGGTTAGTTTAGCTCGGTTGAGTTGTTGGCTTAGTTGGATTCCAACTGCATTCCGTTGGTTTCGTAAATAATGTACTGACGTGTTATAGTAACTGAACAATTAATATTCCTGTTCTGGAAAACTCTTCTCCTCACCTGCTCTCTTTTCCTGCTTTCCCTCTGACTCTCTCTCTCACTCTATCACACGCTGTTACTTTCCTTCTCTTTTCTCTGCTAACTGATGTCGCGCCACTTGCTGACGAGGAAAAGCTACTCTCACAAGGCCTCAATCTCCTGTTAGATAGCCGGCTTTCGTTGTCTTGCAAGCAGTGGCACGAAGTCACGTATCACTGAATTTGTATTCTTTGCGTGTGATTAATTTACATTTGCCACAATATTTGCATTGCATTGTGGTAATTCATCCTAGGCGGACTTCTCACGATGCTTGTCCTTGAGTTTTGGCGCCTTCTCCCATGAAAGATTTATGGAGCAGCGGTGTTTAATAATTTGCTTTAGGCTTGCTCTAGAATTTCTTATAAGCTGTGGCAGTCCAGTACAGACAGAATCATGGAAATGTTTAGTTAAAACTACTCTAGAAGTGCAGCTGAGTAAAACGATCAATTCCACCGGTTGAATAATTGTCACGTTCACTGCTCAGTGCTCACTATGAAGAACTAGCTGTTTGCAGCAAAAACACAAAAATACTTATCCTGACTATGATCAAGAAAGACAATAATGTCATCGGAATGTCATGCATTCATTTACACACGAATAAGAGACTTTACAGTTATGGTCAAGCAAAATGAATGTGCGTGAGTTCGAGGCAAGAAACTTGGTGCCATTGACGTGGTGAACTCCAATCTTAGACAACACGGCATAATACTCAATCTCAGACTTACGAAGAGGGGGAACTTGCTTGATATGATGACCAACTTGGCAGAAGGAATAGATTGGAAAAAAAATAATCCAAAGAACATCTGAAGAACGGAAATGGCTCACAAGCAGCAAACATAGTGCCGCATGTTGACAAATGAGAACGGGTACAATAAATGTCGGAGAATTGTCACTTTTTTGGTTACTTTTTTTTTAATAAATTTTATACTCATTTAATATATCGTTCACTAATATGATCGATGCTACACGAGTCTTAGCCTGATTGGAGAAAATTATCCAGTAGCGCATAACAAGTGCTTGAACCAAACATGTGCACCATTTGTTCAGAATAGAGACGCCTGATGCGTATCTGAGAGGCGCACATACGTATTTTGTCCAGAGAATCAATGCCTATTGTGTGTTCATGTGTCGTTTTTGATATAAAATTGTTCTCTTACGATATTAGGGTATTCATTGTTGCTTCTTTGAATTGTTGAGTGTTGCCACTATGAGAAAAGAAAGAGAGGGAGCGAAAAGATAAAAGAGTAAGATTTATTCATCTATTTGAATTCTAAATCGTATTTCATTCTCCATCGACTTTGGGTATATTATTCTTATTATTGTGAAGGATATTTTATTAATAATTTTCTCTTTTGTATCATGTATTATCTATTACTCGAATTCATTACTATAAGACGTTACGATCTTAAATTTGTTAAAAGTTTTTGTAAAAATAACTCACAGTATAGTTGATATTTTTCAAACTTATAATCATGTAATTTTTTTATTTATTTTTAAAATATATTTTTATATAAAATTTTATATTTTATTATTTATAATTGTTATTATTCATAGTATATTACCCCATCATCTCTTCGTGAATACAAACAAAGGGTCCGAATATATTACTGGGAGAGATTCGTTCTTTTATGATCAAAGCTTGGACGTCCGAACTCAATAATAACCCCTGACAACAACTGCAACCCTTTTCTGTCTCATGCTGAAAAAGAGCCATCGATTGTACTTTCTCAACCAACAATCAGATCACGCACATCGCTTTTCTTAATGAGAAATAGCGGACTACATTAGTAAGAAAAAGGTAATACAAAAAATAGAACCTGTAGATTTTCATAGTGTTTTTAGGACCGTCTTGTGCCCGAAGGTGTACCTTCCTCCTTTCATCACGAGAGCCAACCTATTGTTGATACTTTCACGAGTCTTCTTCTGAATAATCCACAATACACGGTCGAATACTCGTGTTAATTCCTTGAGAAAAAAACTCAATGACAAAATTGAAGATGATATATGAAGAGAATTGACACGATCTCCAGGCTACTGCAGAATTTTACACAACAAATCTAAGCTTTATGGGAAGGGGATAACTGACAGAGGGGGAAGAATAAGACTGAGAGGGAAAAGAGATAGAAAGTGAAAGGGGAAATTAGAGAAGGAGAAGGGAGAGGGAAGGAGACAGTGAAATATTATATCTGTCATTTCCTCTACTTCCAATCAGTTTAAGGTAAAGTAAGCAATGGCTCATGTGAGCAACAACAGCCTAAGCAAAAACAGAATAAAAGAAAACATCAACAAAACGTGAAAAAGCAGAATAACCTAAAAGGAATCTATCTATTGTGCTATCCGACTTCAGACCCGGATGTAATCTCGCAATTTTAGGGGTGCTTGAGTGACCCGAGTGCTCTTTCTTGTGATTGGTGGTTCTACAGATGATATAACGTCTCAATTGATCAAGTCGGTAACATTACTGCCCCCATCGAAAATAACATTGTCCTCAAGGTTAAAAGTGAAAAAATCTTACATAAATTCTGTAGCGGTTTCTCATGTAGATTCAGTAGCAGATTGAGATTGCCAACGAACAAGGAATTGAGGAATGAATTTGCCCTAAAGGAGGATTTTCCTAAATCCCAGCAATTTTGTAGGATAGAACAAGGGCTGTGAGCCTTGTGCCTCCATAGGAAAGTTCACTGGCTGGTTGGTAGCTTCTCCTCTTAATTGCTTCAATAATGAAATATGAAATACATTATGAATTTTGGAGCCTTCCGATAAGTATACTCGATAAGCAATCGGACCAATACGTTCCAAAATGCAGAAAGTCCCATAATTCCTTTTATCCAATTTGTTGGATTGTCGATGTGCAACCGTGGTTTGGTGGTACGGCTGTAATTTGACAAGAACCTAATCTCCGACTAGAAACTCTTTAGCAGTGCGATGCCTATTAGCCTTCTGCTTCATGCGCTGTTGAGCTCTACTTAGATTCTCTTTAAGGGCAGTGATAAGATGAGTCCGATCGGTGAGCAATTCATCTACAACGGCCACTGTAGAGGTGCCCTGCGTGTAATCCAACAATGAAGGGGGTGATCGCCCATAAACGGCCTCAAATGGGCTCATCTTGATCGAAGAGTGCCACACAGTGTTATAATTCCATTCAGCTCAGGGAAGGTATCGAACCCAAGTAGAGGGGTTGTCTGCAACAAAACAACGCAAGTAGTCTTCTAGGCACCGATTAACAACCTCCGTCTGACCATCTGTTTGAGGGTGGTAGGAACTGCTGGTGGCAAATTTGGTTCCCTGGAGTTTGAAGAGCTCTCACCAAAAATGACTCATAAAGAGTGGATCACAATCTATCACTAGCTCCACTGGAAATCCATGCAATCTACATATCTCTTTAACAAAGACTTCAGTAAGATCTTGGGCTGTAAACTGGGTATTTAGAGGTAAAAAATGGGAGTACTTGGACAGGCGATCTACTATTACCAGCACCACGCTTTTCCCATTCGAAGGAGGCAAATGGGTGATAAAATCCATTGAAACTGATTCCCAAATTTTTCCTGGGATGGGGAGTGGCTACAACAGGCCTTGAGGAGCAGTCGTGAGGGATTTGACTTGCATATAGAACAATGCTGGACAAATTCAGGGATGTTTCTACACATTTGAGGCCAATAAAAAATATCGGTGATTCGGGTGAAAGTACGTTGGAAGACCCCATGACCCCTTATGGGTGAGCTATGATATTCTTACATGATGAGGTCCTGTAAAGCAGACTCAGTGGGCACCAGGATTTTTGTTTGGTAGAAGATGAGGCCATCCTTAATAGAATAACCATCATGGTCACTGGGCTGGTTTTGAATGGAGGAGATTAATGAGGAAGAAGCAGGATTTTGTTTGTGAAAATTTTGAAGGGCATCCAACAGGGCCAGAACAGGACACATTGCAACTCATAGAACATGACAGGATACCTCTTGTAGCCGAGATAGGACATTAGCAGGTCCATTTTCTTTCCCGGGACGATAAACGATGTCAAAATCGTATCTCAAAAGCTTGGTGATCCAACATTGTTGCTCGGAGGTGTGTATTGTTTGTGCCAGTAAAGCCTTAAGAGGTTGGTAATCCATTTGGATAGTAAAATTGGATCCCAAAAGGTATGGCCGCCATTTTCTTACAGCCTCAGCTACAACACAAAGTTTCTGAACATAAGTAGATGAATTCTGCAGTCTGGGAGAAAGTTGCTTGATGTAGAATGTGATCAGATGACCTGCTTGCATCAGTACCACTCCCACTCCTGTTCCCGATGCATCGGTGTGTATGGAAAAGGGCTTAGAGAAATCAGGTAGTGCCAAAACAGGTGTGGAGGTAAGAGTAGCCTTAAGAGACTAGAAAGCTATCTTTGCTTCTGAATTCCAAATGAAGGTAGCCTTTCTTAACAATTGGTTGAGAGGAGTGGCAATTTGGGCATATCGGGCCACAAAACGGTGATAATATTCGGCTAACCCTAAGAATCCTGATAGCTGCTGGACATTCACAGGCGTTGGTTAGCGTTGGACTGCTTCTATCTTAGTGGGATCCACAGCTATCCCTTGATCAGTTATTACATGCCCCAGGTATGCTATGGATGAATACCCAAATTCACATTTGGAAGATTTGGCATAAAAGGAATAATCCCTCAAAATCTGGAAAGTCAACTGGAGATGCAGTAGGTGCTGCTCCCAAGAGGGGCTATAAACTAATATATTATCAAAAAATATAAGGACGAACTTCCGAAGAATAGGACGAAATATCTCATTCATCTCTGCCTAGAATGTCGAAGGGGCATTAGAGAGCCCAAATGGTATTACCAAGAATTCGTAATGGCCCTCATGAGTGTGGCATGCAGTCTTGTGTATATCCTCCTCGTTGACTCGCATCTGATGGTAACCTGCTCGCAAATCTAACTTCGAAAATACTTTAGTGCCATGGAGTTCGTCCAATAGCTCATCCACAGTTGGAAGAGGAAACCTATCCTTCACTGTAATTGGGTTCAAAGCTCGGTAATCAACACAGAACCTCCAGCTACCATTCTTCTTTTTTACAAGTAATACCGGTGAGGAGAAAGGGCTGGTACTCGGTTGAATGATCCCTTCTTCGAGCATATCTCGAATCATTTTCTCCATTTCTGCCTTCTGAAAATAAGGATATTGATATGGATTCACGTTTACAAGAGAGGAGTTTGGTTGATGAGGAATTCAGTGATCAGTGTTATGGTGGGGGTAAACCATGAGGAATGGAGAAAACATCAGCAAAAGAAGAGAGAAGGGACTGAAGGGAGTCAGCCATCTCAGTAGTAAGATATGGAGAGAGATTGAATTTAGAAGAAGCATCTAGTGGAGTGTCTGCCAGAGCTTCTTCATGTGCCTTCAGCACGGTTAATTGAAAATATGTGGCAACGGACTTGGTGACTTCACCTCTTCGCAATTGGCCTAATGTCATGGTGGACATGGTGGCCTTAGGTAAACCGTGTAAGGTGATCAAGCGGCCCTTATGATCAAAACTCATCCAGAGAGCCTTGTAGTAGAAAAGCACGGGTCCAATTGAAGCCAACCACTGAACTCCAAAAACTATATCGGCGCCATATATGGGTAGCAAATAGAGGTCCACTATAAATTTTGATTTGCCTAGTGTGGTCACGATATTATTGTACAATCCCTCGCAGTGCAGAGAATCTCCATTTCTGACTGTGACATTAAGATGCTGAGAGGGTTCAATTGGCAGCCCCAAGTGTTTGGCCATTCGTGTTTCTAAGAAATTGTGGGTGGAATTATTATCCACCAAGATAACCACTAGTTGGCCTAGGATATAGCCTTGCAACCTTAGGGTGGAGGGGACAAAAGTGGCCTTCAACGCTTGTAAAGAAATAGTCGAAGCATGATCAGGAGTAGGGGGAGGAGATTTTATCTCAAGGGTATGCTCTGCTGCAAAGTCGCCTTCTGCTGTTTCAACCTTTGAAGGTGAAGTAGTCATGGTAACAGAGTGGTCCTCCTCTACCAACATACACAAAAATTGGGAAGGTTTACACCTATGGCCGGGTGTAAATCGTTCATCACAATTGGGAAGGTTTACACCTAGCGGCTATCTCTGTTGCTGTGAGGTGCTTGATGGGCAACATGTGTGGTGGACTCAGGGGAGGTAACTATTTGAGATGATGGGTAGGGAATGTTGCTGGTGGTTTGGTCACTGGTGACCGATCATGCAGTGATCGGCTAATATCTATTTTGTCCTCCATCAGCTTAGCCATGCCCATGGCCTCTGGTAGTGTCTGAGGCTTCAGCAAAAGCAATTCTCGCCGTATATTATCCTGTAATTCGGATAAGAAGCAGTTCAGGAGATTAGTTGCAGAGAGTCCCGTAGTGCGAGTGAAAATGGTTTCAAACTCAGTCATGTAAGCCGCAATCTAAGTATTTTGATGGAGTTTATACAAGAGGGCTTTATGATTTAAGTAAGAAGAAGGACCAAACCGTAGTTTTAGATCTCTAGAGAACAGTTCCCATGTTAATAACTGGCGGGTAGCATGCATCCATTGGTATTATTGGAGGGCAGCCCCGGTCATGTAGAAAGCAACAATGGTGAGTTTTTGATCCGGTGGAGTAAGATGATATAGAAAGAAGTGCTCGATTTGAAACAACCATCCCACCACATTTTCTCCTGTGAAAAAGGGAATCTCGAGTTTGGACAACCGGACCGGCAAGAAGTTTGGGGAATCCAATTGTGGGGGATAAATGAAAGGTAGGGTTATGGTTTGAGTGGCGGGTGTTGAGATCGTAGCGGGGGCTACTGCAATCGACGTGGGAGTAGGCAATAAGGGAGGGAGTGATGGCGAAATTGAGTTTCGTTCGAGACGATGGAGGGATTGGCAAATGTCAATGAAAGATTGTTGGAACTCACTGAGGGTTTGTTGAATCTGTTCAGACGTGGTCGAGTGTAAGGTGAGGCAGTCGGAGTGATGGTGTACTGTGACGGCGAGCTCCTTCACTTCCTGTGCCACAGCGGCTATGGAATCTTCAAGAGCTTTGTATCTTGTCACTATTCCCTCTGTCATGATCTCAATGAGAGTACCAAATTGATATGATCTCCAGGCTGCTGCAGAATTTTACACAACAAATCTAAGCTTTTTGGGAAGGGGAGAACTGACAAAGGGGGAAGAATAAGACTGAGAGGGAAGAGAGATAGAAAGTGAAAGAGGAAACTAGAGGAGGAGAAGGGACATGGAAGGAGCAGAGAGAGAGATAGTGAAATATTATATCTGTCATTTCCTCTACTTCCAATCAGTATAAGTAAGGTAAAGTAAGCAACGACTCATGTGAGCAACAACAGTATAAGGAAAAACAGAATAAAGAAAAATAGCAACAGGACGTGGAAAAACAAAAAAAAAAAAAGAATAACCCAAAAGGAACCCATCCATTGTGCTACTCAACTTCAGACCCGAATGTAATCCTGCAATTTTAGAGGTTTTTGAGTGACCCAAGTGCTCTTTCTTGTGGTGGCTCTACAGATGGTGTAACGTTCTGGTAGATAAGCCGGTAACAAGAATGATATGGTTAGAGAGAGAGAGAGAGAGAGAGATCTCACTATCTTCTTCGTTGAAGCCATTTTCGCAGAGTTGGAAGGGGAACTACGACGGCCATCGGGTTGTCCGTGACCAATAACTGTGAATAAGAGAAGAATGGGCGTTCATTTTTGAATTTTGTAATGTCAGGGTTTTGCAGTTCATGCGATGGTCACGGGCTGAACCTCAGCGCGTGGTCTTGCAGCAAGCCTGACCCATTGACTTCAATTGGGCTTGAGTAGAAGCTTGTAAGATCTAGGCTAGGCTCGAAGAGGCACACACATTCCACTGTATTTCTTTTTAGAAAATATTATTCATCACATTTATTTATAATTTATAAATAACTTTTCTTTTTATATGTAAATGCCCATCAAAATTTAAAGTAATAAAATAAACACCATATAAAAAATAGCTATTTATTTTTCTTGCAAAATAATGTTTTTCTCAAAAGTGAGTAGTCCATCAATCAATAATCCAAATGGATTAGTGAATTATAATTAAATCTATAATTACATGTTTAAATTCTGCTGTTATGTCTCAGGATTTAGCATGTTTACTTGGAAGAAATTATGTGAGACAAATGGTCAGAGATATTTACTCACATTTTATTCCAATTACCTCATATTTACTCATATCTTAATGGGACTAACTTGATTGATTGACATAATAAGTTTATGAATAGTAAGTTGAGAAAAAAAAGTATTAGTTGGTCCATTTGGTTCATTTTTGAAGAATAGAAGTCTAGCCTTGATTCAATTTTAATTAGAATGACTTAAAATCAAATTGACAATCAAGTGATCGAGTGACTGAAAGGTTATAAAAAAAATTTAATTATATGCTCAAATCGCTGGATATCCAAATGACAAATTGAGCAGTTAAACCAAATAAGCCGTTTATATACTCTGCAATTAGCCTGAGTAAATGTTTCTTAATTAATGTCAATTGCTCAATATTATCAACTAATTTGCCTCAATATAATTCAATAATTAGAATGTGTATAATGATAGTTAAACTAATCAATTTTTAACTAATCCGATCACTCAAATCCTAGTTAATTATTCCTTTTTAAGAAACTGTTATCTATTTATAATATAATTATAAATATGCCTACTTCCCCTAGAAAGGAGGAGGGATATTCCAAAAAGTAATGACAAAGTTAAATCTTTTAACACATCTATTCTTTTATAAAATACGGAGCCAATTTTTTCATATCTCTTTCTCATTCCCGCAATCTTATTCACATTTTAGATATTTGGAAAAAATTTTTCACATAATTGTCAAATGATATATCCAAAAGTGAGTTATAAATTTTTCAAATTCTTATGTACTATTATAGCATACATGGTCAGGATAAAAGATTTGATGGTTTAATATGAATTTATTCAAATCGTGATTTAAAATTTTGATAAGTATCATTGATACCATCTGTGGAAAAGATAATCAAACAACTCATTTTCACCTAAATCAAATCACATCACAAAAATCTATGAACCAATAATCTTTGAAAAGATCAATTAATATGACGGATATAATGGCACATAAATAATTGAGTCAACTGTCAAACGATGTCCCTTTTCACAGCATCACCTTAGAAGAAGATAGCTAAGAAAGTGCTCATTTATAGGTCGCTCTGGGCATTGGAGTCTTGGCCGCTCAATTATAAAGCATGCCAAAGTTGTTAAAATCCCTCTAGAAAGACTTGAGAATCAACCTATCAAGGCTAAGTTCCTCTATCCACAAGATTTGACCTCAAAAAAAGGTCAAAAAATTAGAAAGTTGCCTTAAAGAAGAGTCACTTTTGGCCAATGCGTATAGCTCTGAAATTGCAAAATTGAGTTATTTTGTTTCGATTTGAATGCTATCAGGGAAGTGAGCTCAGAATAATGGAATTCAAATATGCTCAGGATTCTAGACATCACTCCATTCGAGAGGAAAGGTCATATAATAGTATACTTCAAACCTCTCGACTAGGCAAATACCAAGTGTATCTGTTAATCACTCTAAGGCAAGAATATTTCTCAATGCTAAAAGAATTGCCTCCATAATTAAACTGAAAAGTACGCATCAAAAAGAAGGAACAATATATTTTTTGAGAAAGCTTTGCCGGCCAAATGATTGAACTAGATCATATACCATTTACCTTGTAGATTAAAAGAAAACTGCTCCCCTAAAATTTAAGACGCTTGTATTGGAACCATATGACGAAAATACAAATCCAATGGATTGTTTCCACAATGCTACTTGACTTTTAAAATTCAGAGGATGTTGCACAGTGCATCTATTTTCTTTTAATATTAAAAGAAAATGCATGAATTTGATTTTATAGGTTAGGACCGAATTCTATTAGGATTTTTTAAGAACTAACGAGTTAGTTTTAATCTCACTTCAACTCCAGCCAAAGGAAAAAAACCAACCATGGCAACTTATCAAGATAAGCCAGGCTTCCAATGAGAGCCTAAAGTATTATTTGGCTAGATTCAATGCTGTGGCCAAAGTTATATCAAAACTTACTGATAATGTAAAATTAAATGTTTTAATGGTAATGATTCAACCGGATGATTTCTCAAGTCACTCGTTTAGTAGGATCCTAAAATACTTTTAAAGACAAAAGCAATCACTTAACTTATATTGCGGTAGAGGAGGCAAATGACACCAAAATGTCAGAATGCTAAAATTATGAGCAACATTCAAGACATGCTAGGGGTAAAAAAGGAGGAATAATAGAAATCAACCCATGCGGGATCATCATAAGCAACAAAGGATTGAGCCATGAATTTGTTGAGAATATATGCTATTACATCTCACACCTCTCACGGATACGAGAACTAATGTTCTGATATAAACTCAGAATAATAAATTTTTAAAGTGGCCTAAACCAGTCAAAAAATTGAAAGGAGATTAGTCAAAATAATGCCTCTACCATCGATCTCTGGAGTACAATATCGAAAACTATCAGATACTTTAGAAAGAGATTGAGGCTCTTATTTAGAAAGAATACATCAAAAAATATTTATAAAACTATAAGACCACAAAAAAGACTAGTTTTGGCCAATAATGAAGAAGGATGTTATAGATTTGTTAAAAAAAATATAACAATTGTCAAATCTATGGCAATGTTCCTAAACAATCACACACGGAATTTGAAACCTTGTAGGCTCCTTAACTATTTGTACAATGGGGCTAGATATACCAAGCCTTTTTCCTCTGACATTAGTTTAAAAAATTCCTTATTATTTCAGTCAACTATTTCACAAAATAAATTAAAGTTTCTCCTCTCACAAATATTACATAATAAAATGCCAAAGAATTTGTGTGCCAAAATATTATCAGTAGATTTTAGATATTGGAGGTTATAGTCATCAATAATGGTACTCAATGTTTGAGTAAAGTGTTCATATAGTACTGTAATGCCTCGGGTATCCAACTGGTTCATACATCAATATTATATCAGTAGACAAATGGGTATGTAGGGGTAACCAATCAAACAATAATTAACGGTTTGAAAACCAAGTTATATGAGGCTAGAACTACTGAGGGTAGATGAACTCTATCCATACTTTAGGCCTATCAACGACCCCAATGAAAGCCACTTGGAAGACACCTTTCACTCTATGCTATGAAATGGAAGTAATGATCCCAATTGAAATAGGTTTGTTAAGCTATTAGATTAAAAAAGGTTTGATTTTGCTCCAAATCAACGTTCTCAACTCCTTAGAATTTGAATCTTTTGGTAAAAATTAGAATTGCGTCTCACCTCCAAGCGATGCCTACCAACGAAGGGTTAGTCGATATTATAATAGAAAGGTGAAGGTACGAATATTCGAAGTAGACAACTTGGTGTTAAAGAATATCAAGACCATCAGAAAGCTTGTACACATGAATAAGTTATCTATAATTTGAAAAGGACTATTCCTAGTGTCTACAATCTCGTGCACTTGGAACGCCCCTTTATCTCAAAAAACATTAAAGTAAGCTCTTCTCCTTACTTTAAAGTGCTTATATAATTTAAAATATTTTATATAAAAATAATCTTTTATTTGTATAAGTTTACATGCATGTATGTTCATAAATTATTAATGGTTGTATTAATCTAACAACAACTGACCATGAATCAAAAAAATTAGGTTTTACCCATTGTCTATTAAAACATAAAAATCCAAATGGTCTGTCATGATATAGTTTCAAGGAAACCAATGTTGCCTAAGTAATGTTACATACTTGAAATATAATAAAACCAGAGAACTTGAGAACCAGGTATTCGATACCCTTTTAAAAGATCAAATATAAGGTGGGTTGAGGTCCTTCGAAATTTAACTATCAACATAGTGACGATGAACCCCTTTGCAAGATACGGACAATCAACTACGTAGTTAAGGACCATGGCCCTCTCTTACCATTAAAGATAGTTTCAAGACTTAGTTAGTAATCATTTTAGCCATCATATGATCAAAGAATCAAAATTCATATGCTTGAGGGTTAGGCCCAACTATTTACATTTATGATGAGGAAAATAATTTAAGAAATATTTATTAAAGAATAAATATATCATTCTACTGCAAAATTGTGGCACTATATTTCAAATTAAGGAATGAAAAATTTAACATCGTAATCCTATAGTTGACACTCAAAACTAGATACAAAGATTTGAAGATTTGATTTGCCCTAAAAATCTCTGACTTTTGAAGTCAAAACAACTCTATAATTCATTGCATCCAAAAGGCCAATAAAAAAGTCAGAAGCTACTAGAGAAGTTATCCATTTATAAAGATTGATACCCTCATTAAATTGGGCATCAAATAAATAATCAAATTCTTCTAATTAGATACTACTTCTCAATGACTCGTCAAGTTATAGATAGTCTACTTGTCCCTTAACAATGTGCTTAGTCATAGAAACATGTTGATCTACTTTAATAGCTTTGTCCTCAAAAAAATTGGCTTTCTCCTCCTTCACAGGAGCTCAATCTTTCAGTAAATCATTTGACTTTCTAAATCTTGAGCTCTACTTATCCACTCAATCAATTCTTCCTCAAAGTAGACTAATCCATCCTTAAAACTCGTCACCTTGACTTCGGCGGCCATTGCTCTACATTTGAAACCCCTAATTACAGCTAGATCAATGTAAGATCTTATTAGACGCGCTACTTCTTAATCCTTAAAAGAATAGCTTATGCCTAACTTGATTTGCCAACTCTAAGAAATGCAAAAAAGAAACATATTAGTAATATGAAATTAAGTAAAAGAATTAAAGTTAAGTGACAAAAATATACCTTCCATATGGAAAAACTCTCTTGTAATGGAGTAAGACGAAGAACCAGTGACACTAAAGTCCAGATGAAAGCCTTTGATAAAGAAGTGGCACCGTTGGCTAAAATATTGGATAACCCAATCCTGGAGTTCCCCCTGAAATTTTAAATCTAGAGAAGGGGATATTGACCAAATTTCAATACCCCTTATGGCAATGATGTCACCCATGACACTTTTTGGTTCTAGGAAGTTGAGACGAGTGGATGCAGTCTCCATTGTTTGTCCAGTTGAAGGAGAGCGAAAAATGATGGAAATCCCACATTCAGCAATGATAGGAGTAATGACAAATGACATGCTCCCACATGTAGAGTGATGCAAAGAGTCTCGCTCCTTGTCTGGCAAAATAAAAGTGATCTTCTCATTATTATACAAACTAGGTATCTATTCTGAGGACCTCAAGGGAGAAAAAGCAAGGATTGGAGTCAAAGATCATGCAGATTCCTTTGCTCTCAACTCAGCTCTTACTTCAACCACACACTAGTCAAAAGCAATATTAACCCCCATTGATAATTCATCAGCAATGGAAACAGTTAGTAAAGTCACAAGACGATCATTGGGCCATCAAACAACAGGGTGATCTGTAATATCCTAAATTTTTATTCTATTTAATTGGATTTATTTATTATTTTGAGTATTTTTGATGTGATAAAAATTAATTAAATATTATAAAATTTTGAAGGATATTTAGATTAGTTGGGTTGTCATCCGAAGTGTGCCCGTACGGTCGTCCAAGTATCGATTTGAGTTTTGGATTAATAATAATAATAATAATAATAATAATAATAATAATAATAATAATAATAATAATAACATAGAGGGGGGGACGCACATTCGGGAAAATAAAAGCAGGGAGAAAGAAGAGGGGAGAGAGAGAGAGGGAGAGGGAGAAGAGAGAGACGAAGGAAATTGAGGTCCCCGAGTATGATTTTAATTTCGAACTAGTTGGAGAAGCGATAGATCGGATCAAGATAAGTGCACTCATACCCTTTTTGTTCTTTCTTTTCGATTTTTGTTCGTATTTCTCGGGTATTTTCATTCTGGTACCTACTCAAAACTTGTATTTTACGGAATCCGTAACCCTTACATGATTTATTTGTCATTTGATATTCAATTTCCCCATATTTCCCGTGGTTCTAGCTTCAGTCAAACCCTAGACCCACGCCAGATTGATATTGCTCATTTATTTTGAGTTCCATATACGATTTGCCCCTAGAATATCACTACCCATATATTGTATACGTTAATTTATCGATTGGTTATCTAATTTGGTAATTCTATGTGAAATTTCGTTCGCCGGAACCCTGAATCCTCGCCCCTTTGGTTTGACCCTAAATTATGGTAAATTAGGCATGATTTGGCTTCAATTATAATTTACCCATGTCTTAAATAAGCGTTTTTATCAATTTGGTGTTCAATTTCTAAGTTTTAACCCGTTTCGGGTGTCCGGAAACCCTAAACCCGTGCCGGCACTGTTCACCGAATTTTTAAAAATTTTTATATAATTTCACTTTATTTAATTACATATAATTGTAAATGTTCAATTGTATAGTTCGAAAAAATATTTGTGAACCGTTTATGAAGAAATATTATTCGGAAGCTTTAAAGTTACGTTTGGCTCATGATGGTAAGAGTTTTTGTTTTTTCTATACTTTATAATATCATGTATATAATTTAAGTTATGTGAAGATTTAAACCTAATAAGAATTATGAAAATTATGCAAGTATATGAAGAAAATGTCACGATTTGATATATGTATTATTCATTCTCCCAGAGGAGAGTTTTGGTGAAAGAAGTTTGGTAGACTTTTCCTAAAAGAATAACAATAATGAAACCAAGACCACAAATTTATATTTTAGAGGGCAATATCCCCTAACATATCATTGATATTACAATGGTAGTTAAAGGATTATCTGGTTGTGTATTGTAGGAGGTGATATTTATTGGCATGCTTTAGGATATTACTATAGAAGTATGATGACTGCCTCTGGGCCACGGAGGACATGGTAGCATATGTGATAAGGCCCCGTCTATAGGGATTATATGTAGATGGCCCGCCTTTAGGTCTTGAATAGGAGGTTACGGCTTTAGAATGTGTAGAAACAATCACATTTTTTTTTCTCGTTCTTTGCATCTTTAGCTAATAAGGTCTACTGGTCCTAATCCGCAAAGATAAGTAATTATACATATTTTAAATTCCAAAAAAAGAAAGATAAAATGTAGGAAGTTATTTATACTTCAAAAATACATTCGATCATGTTCTATATTTACGTACCCTCCTTATACTCATATATTTTATTTTTACTTTATTTCGCATATATTGTTATTGTCTTAATTATATTACACTTGTTAAGTATTTGGCTCATCATTCTACTTTCTTCCTTCTGAATGAGCACCCTTTGTACCTGATGAGACAGAGTAATGACTAGAAGTGGTTTAGGCTTGGACTAGAAGATCCTATTGGAGTTATTTGCATTTTATGATTTTGTATATGTATGGAGACTTGTATATTTTTTGGATGATTTTGATGATGTATATTTCTATATATGGATGATAGCATGATATAGTAGATTTTTTGCTGCATGTATAGTTGCTAGTATATGCTTCCACATAATTGTGATAATTTATTTAAGGTACTTAGCGGTATCTTTATCTGCTCGATATTGTGTTTAGATACACACGTTGGAGCCACGTTTGATGTCAATATTTCGGATCTTATGGGGTTTGTTGCAATTTTCTGGATGTGTTGGAGTTGATTTGGATGGGTTTTGTTATTATACAAGATATTGTATATGTTTTGCATTAGTTCGACGTCCGTATTACAGTCGGACTCTTGCCAATTTTCGATTTGGATATGGTACGTCACATGAACCCTAGGGGCAAACCAAACACAATGCCCATTCTCCTTTTCAAGGGGTAAGGATGCAAATCGACAATAGCATTTCCCCCAATAGCCACATATCAATCAACTAACTCTAAGGCAGTGGGAGTGAGAAAGCTCCCAATATTTCACAACTTGGCAGCATGTTTTTTCACGACATTTGCATAAGTTCTAGTACCAAGAAGTTCATTCTGATTCAGAATAAGTTAGATTTATATTACTCTAATTATTCTACAAAATCCAATTAGATGAGACTTTAATAAAAGATGAAACAATTCTTTTGATTCTTTATGAAGCT
Organism: Nepenthes gracilis; assembly: GCA_033239525.1. NCBI lineage: Eukaryota > Viridiplantae > Streptophyta > Magnoliopsida > Caryophyllales > Nepenthaceae > Nepenthes > Nepenthes gracilis. The sequence continues at coordinate 8,209,478 of BSYO01000007.1, read as the reverse complement.
AAACTTTTCTTGACATATTTTAAAACCCTTTTTAGGGTCATGAAAATCTAATCATTTTTTTTATTAAAACGAAAAATAACTTTTACCATTCGTGCATCTAATCTAAACTCATTATGCTAGAAAAAGACATACAATGCACAACGTATTAGATGACATTGGGATGAAGTCATGCAATAAGAATCTTCGGGGCCTTTATTATCTCTAAAAATTCCTAAGCAATAAGGATGTAAAGTTTGTCCTTCAAATGAACTTCATAAACTGCAATGAAGTTATCATGGGATATCAAACCAACTGTAAATATTAGATACATTTGATAATGACATACATAAGACAATGTCGACAATACTCCAAAAAATGCTTTGCAGGGCCATTGTCATCCCCAAGCAATGAGATTATAAGACTCTAAATACTAAGAGTTTGAAAATTTTTGTTTCAAGAAAGCATAAAAGCAAGAAGATGAGCCGACTCTAATTTAAATGGTTAAAAGGGAGACAACAAAATTTAAAAAAACATGGTTGAATTTTAAAACAATGAATTTTAAAAAAATGCAAATCTAAACGATGCATTTTTTCCCAAGACATCTTACATAAAGACACATTTCCTACTCTATTTAAAATCAAAATGTTGTGTCTTGATAACCGGCAAAATAAGAATTCCAAGAGATGGTTATGTGTCATGAAGAAAGAATTCGTCTGATATAGTATTAAATGTATCTTCTAACAAATCATCTCAGTTACAAGAGTCGTTATGACACTGACGTTATCCAAATTGCTACCCAACCAACTATTCAAATGCAATGAAATAAAAATTCAATTGGTTCTAAGAGGCAAATTAGTTAGATTCTTAAAATTCTAATTATTTACTTAAGAGTTCCGCATTTCAGGTTTGAATCATTAGATTTTATCAAAATAAAAATCATTTGCTGGGCTACCACTTAACATGAGCTCAAGCCTTAAGACCAATAATCAAGGAAATTTCTGTCTGAATTTATTGATTAATTTAAACTTTTAGCAATTTACAATCCCATGTGGATAAATGTAAGTTCAAATATAAAAGAAACAAGTTAATAAATTCGATCCAACATGAAAAATAAAAAAGTATCATCTTTTTATTCATTCTTGAAAACATTCATATATAAGTTTTGACATGAAAATACTAAGTTGATTGGCTTGAGAAAAAAGAAAAAAAAGACATCATTGAGATGAATCTCATAAGAAGTAGAAGATTCAACATACATCTCTTCAACGGCAACTTGTCCAAATAAATAGAACAATAGCATTACCCAGCCCGATGGTTCATGCATTTTCTCACAATGAATACATCCTAACGCATATGATAGTCCCATTAAATACAGACACATGAGTCACGATACACCTAGTGATTTATGGTACCACAAGTAACTACCTAAGTAGAAAATCAGTCTAGTTGATGATATTGTATAAAAGAAAGAAATTAAGACGGCTTTTCGTTGAAAAAAATAAACTAAAATAGACTACATTGATGACACTCAAGAACATTATGGCATTAGGAACATCTCTCTTTCATCCAGGACAAAAGATCCACCAAGCACCGAAAGGGTTGAAAAATCTAGTCAACACTATCATCTATTAAGGTATAATAATCGGACGAAGAAGATGAAATAAGAAATTAACTTATTTTATTGCCAAAAGAAGCAGTGAAAAGAAATGTTTTGAAGTAAGAATAGGTAGCCAACACTTAGGAAATTTCTACCAAAACCACAAGGTAGTAGACTCTAATTGATTTGAATAATCGATAATAATTACTCACTGGTTTCAATTACCCTAGGAAAAGCTCCTGAAATAGTACAATTGATAGGTTAATTTGATCATTTGTTCATACATTTTCAGAGTTTGAATTCAGCCTCCGAGTATAGAGACTACTGTTAGGTATAATCTCAACAAGGATAAAATGATTGATTAGTATAGCTAGCTCATGAATAGAAGTCTCGAAAGGATAAAGTATTAGCCAGCCCATTAGGCCCAAAAGTCTAACCTTAACCTAATTTTAATGAAAATAAATTAAAATCAAATGGACTACTAAATGGTTGAAAAATTGTAGAAAAAATTGGGTTATAGGCCCAAATGACTGGACATCTAAATGATAAATTGAGTGGTTAATTCAATCAAACGATTAAACCAAGTAAGCAGTTTATATAGTTTATAATTAGTCGAGACAAGTTTCTTAAAATAATATCAACTGATTATCATCATTGACTAAATTATTTTTGAAAAACCTCACAATCAGAATGTACATAAAAATAGTTAAATTAATTAATTTTTAACTAATCTAACCACTTAAATTATAGCAGATTATTCCTCTTTAAGAAATCCTTACCAATTGACATAATTGTAAATAAGCCTACTTTTGTAAATTGGTGGAGAGGGATTCCGAAAAATAAAAACATAACTAATCCCTTTAACATAACCAAACCTTCTTTCTCTTTCTCTCTCTCATTTTCTCAATCTCTCCCATATTTTAGATCTTTGAAAACTTTTATTAATTTAAATATCAAAAAATATATTAGAAAATGAATATCAAAATTTTTTAAACTCTTATTTATTATTATTAATGCGTTCTTAGATCCGAATTATTGTACGGATTAGAGAGTCATAGATTTGATCTTTACTTTGGGTTGATATGAAATGGGTCCGATTTTTGTATTCTTAAATTTGAATCCTGTGCAATATAACAAGTAGATAAGATGTCAGAGGATTGGTAGTATGATATTTTCAAACACTCAAGTTAGTGATTTTTCTGTAAGAAAAGAAAGACAGAGAATGTAAAACAAGAATGCTAATGCATTTGTTAGGGGATTGAATACAATCTGCTTCCACTGGAAACGTCTTTGTGAGAAAGATGCAATCAGAGTGTGCCCTATATACTTTTTTTCTTCTTCATCTTTCTGCCGAAGTTAGAGATATTTATAGAGTTATTGGATATTTTAACCTTTCCAAACAACCGCTCACTGGACTGTCCGGATGGATAAAAAGATATCATTTAGCTTGCGGTTTCGATTATGGTGGGTTTTCTTTAATGCACAGAAAGCAAATCCTGGGTTATTCTAACTGAGCCGATGAGCTCATTCGTTTGTTTGGATCGTCTAGGCTAACTAGGTTAGTTAAAATGTTGTTCAATTTTGACCAAATTCCTTCTGTTGATAGGCCATCATTTTATGCTGAGCTGACCAAGCCCATTAATTATCATATGCAAAATCCAGATAAAAAGTTAAATAATTCAATTTGAATTTATTTGAATTATAATCTAAATTTTAGGTACACATCACCTTGTTTAATTATAAAATTATTGATAATAAATATTGACATGGATATTTTTACTAAAAAAAATGAATAACTAACTCCATGCAGGGAAAGAGCATATTATTGCCAAAAGTGTAAAAATGTGAATTACTAATCCAACCCTGCCACCCAAAACATCAGCCCACCTCCGGCCACCGACAATCGCTGATCCTCCCCCGGAGCCCCACCTTTGACGACCTGCATCGGCCCCGGTCAGTTCTACTTGCCAAACAACAAAAATACAAAAAATATAAAAATATCTCTATGTTGTTTTCTACGAAATAAATGTCCAGGTTGATTACAAAGTTTAATTATTTTACACCTGTTATTTTTTCTCTTGTTACATGTACAAATAGGTAAGAACCTGAAATTTACAAAGAAAGAAGAGAAACCGTAGAATACAGACGACAGAAATAGCAGCCCTCACTCGTTGGTAACAATCATTATATTATCAGCTAAAACCTACTTGTCGATCAACAAGAAATTAAAATAAAAATTTAAAGAAAATTAAAAAAAAAAAAAAACTAGCTATTTAAGAAAACAACGTTCACCATGAAAATGGAGTCGCGCATCTGAACCTAAGTCATCGATAACAAAACTTCACTTCCTTGGCTTTTTCCACGGAGGATGTGATTGGGACTCAACCTGTCAAAAAAAAAAAAAAAATTGTGCCAAATGATGTGAAACGATGAAAATTAATTTATATACCCAATTTCATTGAGTAACAAGTAAGGCATTGTTATTGTTGTATTCTAAGATTGTAACATGAATCCAACAAATTTTAATATCCGGCCAGTAGTCCTAACCGTTCAAATTGTTATAAAAACTGTTACCGTGGGGAGCATAATGGAAGATAAATAACATGAGGACCTTACCCGGACTCCCATTTTTCATAGTGGGTTGTCATTGCAATTCAATACGCGAATGCAAGAGGTTAAGCGATCCGGTAACCATGGTTAAAAAATTATAACTTTTTTTTTTCTTTTATAAACTTTATGAGTATCAGAAGAAAGATACAAGCAGCTAATATTTTTATATGAATGAACTCATGATACTTACTGCATTTGACAGCTGCTCCCGAATATAGGCCATTGATCTCAACATGGCCCCCAGTGTATCCTTGGAAACCTGAAACTTAACCTCTGATTCTCCTGAAGAAGTATCAGTGTCTTGGAGCTGACATTACGTGAAGGGATAAAAATCAACTAAGGAATCAAGGTATAGCAGTTCACTGCACAATTTAACAACATGAAAATACGGTTGCATATATGAATTCATTTTAGCTATTCCACTTGATTTAGTGCAGAATCCTCTAAGACAGTTTTTATCATCTCACAGTGAGTTTTTCCAAGTTTACATTTTCCTTTATTTCCTTCAACCAGGGCAACTCACATTTGTTCATATGTGTTTTATTTAGCTTACATTTTAAGTTCATAAACTACCTTAGATATTATTCCCTTATCTTATCACAACTTTTAAACGTTTATAGATACCATCATTTCTTATATTATCTTTTAGAGTGATTTTACTTATCCATCTTAGCATTCTTTAGATGAAAAAACCAACGAGGAATAAAATTTCCTTTTCCCCTTCGAAAAATTTCACACAGCTCACTAAATAATAACAGAACTGTGGAATCCTTTGGACATGGTTAATGTCATATGGGCATGTAAGACTACACAGGGAAGCCTGTCTCTTCTCTCTCTCGCTCGCATCTCCTGCTGTACCTTAATTAGCAAAGCATTAAACAACGCAGCAGAAGCAAGTACGTGCAAAAGACAGCTTACAATGAAGCTGCTCACAGTCATGAACAAGCAGATTAGTGAAGCACAATCGGTTGCAGCTAGACTACATGAATGGAAATCAATTCCCAATTTCTTTCCCATCTCACTAAATTTGAGGAACATAGAAATCCACTTGCTAATTAGTTACACAACAATGAAAATTTAGCAGTTCAGAGAAATCCTAAAAGAGGGAATAGAGTTGGACATGCCTTCGAATTGACTATGGAAACCCTGTTAGCTGGAGCTGATTGTACATGAAAACTAGCTGTCGAAAGATTCTTAAAGACAGGATTATAAGCATAGAGATCACTTGCCTTCAAATTGATGACAGCAACCCTGTTAGCCGGAGTTGACAGCTGCTCACTGATGTAGGCCATAGATCTCATCATAGGTTCGAGGGTGACCCTTGAGAGCTGAAACTTAACTTCAGATTCACCATCAACACTCTTGCTATAATCTTGCAACTGTGTAGGTGAACAGAGACATAACGAACAAACAAACCCAATACAATGGATCACAGCCAAAGTGTGCAAGAAAAACATCAAGGGGTTTCATTTCTTCAAGAGATTAAATTTTACATATTTGTGCAGTTATAGCCTCTGCTCAGTGGAAACATAGTCAAATCCTTTTTCACTGCGTCATTCCAAGTTTAATAGGCCTTGCTTTTGCCCTTTCTGTTACTTTTGGCTTGAATAAAACCACCTTTATATGATTACATGGTTCAACAATGAACATTGTATGTCCTGTATTCCCAGCCCATTTACTTAAACAGAAAGAGGTTGACTAATTTTATGCTTGAAGGTGGTGGATCAATGCCTTCAGATATTTCAGGCAGTAGTTGACACAAATGAAAAGTCATCAAATGCCTCCAACGGTGACAATAACAAATCAATGATCCTAATATAAGCTAGAAAGCATTTGTAGAATTTCTGGCACATTGAACGATGTAACTTTCGTAGTATACGACTGCATGACAAGCATAACTCACGCAAGCATACCTTCAGATTGATGACAGCTACTCTATTTGCTGGTGCCGAATTTTTATTCTCCATTACCCATGTCATTGATTTGAGACAAGGAAGTACAACCTACACGATAGTAAGAAGACAAGCAGAACAAAAAAAAATCGATCAATGACTCAGCAGATGAGATGATACAAAGTGGAGCAGGAGTTACAAATTTGCCCTTACATACAATGTTATCTGAAGTCCTGTCATCACGTTGAATGGACACCGGAGCCATGCGTGGAAGATTCAGATCAGCTACAGGTTGAGGAGGAATATTTGAATCATTAAGGTTGAAGCGCTGTGTAACTTCATCTTGGCGGGGCCACAATAATGGGGTTGTCTCCGTAGGGGATGCATAAGGTTTCTTATCATCATAACCAACAGGAGCTGCTTGAGAGATAGGGGCTACAACCTTAGCAACATTTTTCTTCAGTACGGCGAGCTTCTTTCCCCCATCCCTCAGGGCAGCAAGGGCTGCATGGTAGGTCTCCAGAGCTATTGCTCCTTCCTCTGCATATCTAATGGCTTCTCGGCATAAGCTGTTGTATCTTGAAGTGCTAGATTCTAGTACACCATCTGATCCATATTCATCTAATGCAACCCCCGTTTTAGCATTTCTCGTCCAACGCTTCAAGATGTAATGTGATGGCAACGTAAGCACATTTGTCACAGTAAAAACAGTCAAGATGTGCCTGCAAAGAATTCCTGAGTACTCTAACATCTTGCAGCTACAACTTGCTCTCAAATCAGAGATATTTAGGGTTACAGTATATGCCTTGTGATCATCCTCAAATTTTACAACCCTATAAGTGCTGGTAGCAGCATCACCTTCAATTCTGTTTGCAGTGTACACAAAAGTCTCAACTAACTCTTCCTGAAACTTTGCAAATATTTTCCTTGTGTAAAGATTTGCAGCCTGCTTCTCCATAGGTGATGGTGTCCTCAGAACTGGTGTGGTGCAGATTGTCTCAAAATCTGCTTCTATTTCCTTTTCAAACCAATAGTCCATAGCTCTTTCATACTGCCTAAAGAACATCGGTAACGTGGTCTGTTGACTCACATAATTATCAAAGAAGGAATTCTCAATTCCCTGATATGGGGAAATTGCAGCAAAAAATGAATCACGAAAATATGCTGGAACCCATTGTCTTCTTGCATTATATAATGACTGAAGCCAATCATTCCTCCGAAGATCATACTTATCAATTATAGAAGCCCATGATGATTCAAATTCCTCAATTGTTTCCGTCCAGTTGATACAGTTACACAATTCAACCTGGAAATTAGGATGTGCAACACACACATGGGCCAGTTTTTCCTGGCCTTCTCTCAGGACATGCCACTTGTTAATACAGTGGCGGGCTTTGGGGAACACCTGACTAATTGTCGTCTGTATGGCTCTGTCTTGATCTGTTATAATGGAGACAGGAGGTTGATCATTCATGGCAGTGAGAAATGTCTTGAACAGCCAGACAAAAGAAGCCTCGGTATCATCCAATAGTAATGCACAACCAAACAAAATATTCTGACCATGATGGTTCACACCGGTAAATGGAGCAAAAGGAACTCTATATCGATTAAGTCTATATGAAGTATCGAGAGTAACTGCATCACCAAAATGACTGTAAGCTGTTCTTGACCTTGCATCGGTCCAAAATGCATTAGCCATACGATTGTCTTCATCAAGTTGTATTGCATAGAAGAACCCCGGATTCTCAGCCTGCAATTTTTTAAAGTAGTCCATCATATTTTGAGCATCCTTCCCTAATGATGTCTTGGGAATAGCAGGTCTGACAGCATAATTTACAGAGCTAGTGCTTTTAACCCGGTGATTTGATCCTGTTAGAGAGTCACTCTTAACTCCATAATTTACTTCTGCAGATGTGTCGTTTCCATCGACGGACACGTACATCATGCCACTTGGAACAGTACCTGTGGCTTGGCAATTTTCCGCCACATTCTTTGCAGAACCAGCAAAATGGCAGCGTGGTCGTAGGTAATGCACCTTACTAGGACTTACGATCACATGAGTATGCTCCTTAACAAATCTTGTCACAACCCACCTGCCAGCCATTAACTCAATTTTAAGCATGGCCTCACAAGTATCGGCAGGTTTTCTTTTCAAGAAACTTTCCCTCGCACACACGAACTCATGAGCATTGACTGCATTATCAAGTTTGGAACGACCAGAACGGGAGATTTTGGTGCTAAAGCCTACACGTCTAGCATACTCATCAAAGAAATTCTTGGCAGCGTCCTCTGACACAAATTCCATACCCACGTGTGGCTCAAAAATCTCTTCTTCATCCAGAGCCACAGAATCCTTGGCCACATTAAGCTCTCTATCTTCACTATGTTCACCATAGCCATCATCTGTTGTAGCACCACACCCCATGTTCCTTCCTTCAACATCTATAACTTCAACATCCATGCTAATCCACAAAATAAGGAAAGATTCAAATTGTGTTCGATTACCTAGTAATCCTCTGCCTGACCAATGAAAGTGGAGCACAGCTTATGCAATCACAGAAAACACTCTGCAGGATGAAGGTCTTAAGAACAGAAGCCAGAATGTACCTTTGTAACATAAAATAATATACTTTTGTAAAAGTATAAAATCCCTCCCATAAATAAATTCAAGGAAAAATTTAGTGAAGTATGTAGTTTAAAGATAAAATTATTCCCTATATTTTCCAAGAAAAAAGGAGCTCAACATGTCTAGAAGCATGCAGAATCCTCTTTTGTTGTAGGATTAACTGCGCCTCAATAGTTTTTTCTAGAGACATATCACTTGAGTTGCTCTCTCTTTACCCTGTTTTCAGGGTTAAAATAAAACATTGGCCACATTTCGTGGTTTGATGCAAAGTAGTCAAATTGGTCTTCCTAGTGCTTCTGCATATCATCACGAGCAGTTCTTGAACTGGTTGTAATTAAGCATGCACCAGCAGTTTCACCATTTACAAGTTCAGAACTTTATGGATCAACTTCAATTGTCTTTCACCAAGTTTGTTAGACCCTTCTTTTTCAATGTTTCTGTCTTTATTTCCAGAATAATTTAAGCTTAAAATCTCACTGGAAGATATAAGTATAGCTGTAAATATAAACACCATCAAGAATGTTCTTTGTACTATTTACCAAACTAAATGAATTATATGGATAGAGTCAAGGACTGAAGGTGCTGCTTGGCTTGCTTTCGCCTATGGACATGTTCATTTAGGCTTTGGTTCAAGCTTGTTTAATTGGTTAATTTATATCCATTTAGCAATTCTTTATAGATTTATTCCTAATCTAGTGCTTGATCAAGGGTATATTGTAAGTAGCTTCACTAAGAAGCTTAGCGAAGAGTTTCCTACAACAACTTTGATTGGAGAACATAGAACTGAAGTTTTTATCATTGCATCCTAAATGCTATGTAAACATGGTATAATTGTAACACTTCAGTGTTTCAATTTGAATTTATTGAACTTTTGACTAGATGTGGTCATTAAATAGGTTAATTAATGTATTATTAATTGTAGGTAAGTTTGGACTAATTTTGCGTTGAGATTAGACGTGTCAGATTCATGAGAATATTTGAATAATATTTTGGTAATTTTCTACTGACAGTTATAACTATTTTCAAATACTTTAGAATAATAATTAGACTTATTGTGATAATAATAGATATTTAGATATTTACGTGGATATAATTAATAAATTAAAAAATAACTAATAAGTTTCATTAATATTAATTATGATTAAAAAAACTTATAAAACCAAATTCAACTTCTCCACCTTGATCATAGCAGCCATGAAATTTGTAAAATCAAAGTCATCCTCTCTCCACCAAACAATACACAGTCCACGGCCACCTCTCCTTCCCATCTCTCTCCCTCTTCATTCATTCAAGTGACTGCCCCACTCCTCCATTATTTTGGCCACCTCCCTTTATATTCTCGAAAGCTATGCATGAATGTCAGTTAGGCTCATTGTGTAGAAGAGGGAAGGTGTTGAGAAATATCATGCTACCATTGCTACTACTGCTGCTGCAGCTATGTCAAGAAGGAAGAACAGTGGCTGTGCTGCTGCTATACCATGGGGGGAGAGAGTTAAAGACACCACTACTACTGGTGCACAGTGCAATGAGGAAGACAATGAAAATTAAGGCAAGGGAAAGTTTACCCTTTTTTTCCAATTTTCATATTGTTTTAATTACTAGGTTATTGCCTAAACATTGTAAAATAGTAGTATAACTAGTTACACAAAAATCTTGCCGTCTGAAAGGATTTAGTTCCTTGTAAAAATGAGAATTTGATGCATGAACAGTAGCTACTTTCTTTAGGAAGGTGACAAATAGTTTTCACAGTAGAGAAATTCATGGTTCCAAACCATTTTCAAGCCATTCATATGCTATATAAATGTGTTTATTCTAATAATATTACCGTTTTTATACTGTGACATAGGTAGTATAATCTTTTGTTGACGAAATGTGATTTCGATTTTGAGGTGTTAGTAATCAAGCGCCGAAATTACTTTGGCGAGTACTGAAATCTGTCATTTCAAATTTTGGCCATAGTGACAAAGGATTTTCAAGCTATTCATTTTCACCTTAAATTAATACATTTTTATCTTCGTGATTATCTCTTTTAAACTATGAAATGCGTAGTTTAATAGTATATTATCGGATCTCAATTTTGACTTCTCAAAGTTGTAGAAATCAAGTAACAAAGTCGCCTTGTCGATCACAAAAATTTGCTCCAAATTTCAGTAGGTTGATGCACCAAACCAAATTCTAACAAATCATTTACATAATGAATAAATATGTTTGTGACTATAACTTGTTATTACTCTTTGATATGCATGATTTAATATTATATCGACAAAATGCAACTTTGGTTACCCGAAGACATAGGAATTGATGGATGAACACGTGACAATGGATACTAAAATAACACATCTTGAATTGTCCATGTGCTGCCATTCACTTGTTCTGCCAGTAGGTACAATTCGGGTGATACAATATATTTTGAATTTTAAAAATATAAATTATTATTTAATTTTTGGCTAATTTACAATTAATGCATCTATGATACATGGGATATTTACTATCTCGATTGGACCATAATATAATTAGTTGGGAAGGTTTAAATAAAATTGGTAATTCACGAGCTTAGTTCGGAGCTAATAAAATAGGATGTATTCTTATGATTTTAGAAATGAGATTAGTATGCCAACAAGTCTGGTAAGAATCAAATAAAAAGTCGTTGGATACTTAATGAATCCTGGATTTTTCTTGATAATTTCGATAATCATTTCTTGGCATTAGCTTAGTTCACATACGTGGTTTTCTTAGTTATTGATGGTCATGGTAAAGGATATTATAAAAAGACATCATAGTAAACCTGTAATACCATAATATAGTCTATAATTGTTCAATACTGATTTTCATTTCTCAAAGGGATTGAGATCATTTGGAGAGATGATTATAGTTCTATAAACAACATGCATTGAAATATCCACGAATATCATACCAAGAAATGTTGAGTTTGATATATGGTTGAGATTGAGTATTCTATACCCAATTTGGGCGTGGATCCCAATTAAACCACAAAAATATGTGTGTGACATATTCTAGGCTTACCCAAGAGGATAACGAGAATATTAATCGCCTATAGTGAATTTAATACTTGTATACTACGGGTGGCAAGATATCATAAGACCATAGAGTTAGTAATTAGTCAAACTTGCGAGTAACTGTATCTTATGATTTTTTATCCAACCGTTCGTAGCAGGTACATAACCGATGGTTTACAGTGGCATATAAGATTCGAGAATATTATTATGATATTTCATATAATTGATATATCTATTGAGATAAATTTAACGAAACTTATATTCTTATTGATATTCAAATTTAGTGGAATCCTAATTGTATTTCTAATATTAAGTTATCTTGTAACTTTTGAGTCGTGGTTATAACATGCCGTTGAGTCTCAAATAGTCGTTAGTTTGTCGCATGTTGTTGCTAATTTTGTAAATATTTGATACATTATTGAGATACTTTTTATACTATAATATTATTAATTATATTTACTTGTTAAACATTTAGTTCACATTTGATTTTCTTGGTTCCAAAGCAGAGGATATCGATAACGAGATAGAGGAAATCATTCATTAGCTGTGGAAATTTCAGGTAGAGGTGATCTCAATGACTTGAGATTTTTATGTTGAGAATTGGTGAGAGTTCTTTATTTTAGTATTAGTTTGTGAACATTTATTAGAACTACATTTCTATAAATTATGATATTATGAATATTTATATTTTCTCTCGTTTCGAGGAGATGATATTTATTATGGATATTTTATTCATGATATATCTATGATGAGCAATTGAGGTTTGAATTTTTCACGTTGTTGGTTCGGGCCGGATCAGGTGATTTGAGTCCGGGTCACCACAATAATAATTGAATCTTTGTATCTAACAGGAGTCTTATTCCTTACATGGATACATATCAAACTGCATATAGTAATCAATCATCCATAAGCCTTACAAAAATTTCTGCATTATTTTTATCAATAAGATTACTTTTCAATGTTTGAAATAAAGTACATTGGATTCAAATTCGAAATAAAATGCTACTTAACTGAACAAGCTTGAACTTGTCAAAATTTGGCATCTGGTTTGCTCATTTATAACTTCAAAGCACCCTCACCCACACTGGTTCTAGCATTCGTTTTTATTTTCAACTTCTCACACCATGGGCTCATCTTTTATTCTTGTACTTACATGGGTAGATAGGTTCTATTGCCACTGCCAAGCAGAAATCTAAGTTGAATTTCTCGTACATTTGTTCCAGGAATAATTGTAATCATAGAATAAAATCTTAATATCGGACCTTGATATTAAAGTAAAATCATGATATGTGGCTGTATTGGTGATATATTGGCTGAAATTCTCAGTGTCTGTGTTTACTATTCATAGAAAAATTTTTCTTTGGATACGCCCAATACCTATATATATTTTCTAATACATCCCATAATGATATGGCTGCGACAATGACCATGGCGATATTGTTATCCGCAATTGAAATACATGAAAAATTAGACAGCACAAGTAGCATATCAAGCAGGACTCATATAAGACCAAATTTGTAGAAACTTTCACCTTGACTTCAAAATATTTGATCAACGACCTAAGACTGTAAACAAGTATCAGGCCATCTGTCCATAAAAATGAACTATATATCTGATGCTTTATAACACGCAGCCATACATTGTCAACAAAGAAAGAAAATGAAAATTGTGGAAAAAATGGGAAAAAAAACTTTAACATAAAGAAATGAATTCACTCATTAGAAATACAAGCAACATAATCGAAAGATTACTGAGAGGAAGGGAGAGGATGAAAGACCTGTGATTCAGACAGAAATCAATCCTTCTAGTAACATAGCTGTGGAGGTTGATTTCGTAACAGTTGTCAGAAATTAATTTTGTCGACAAAAAATGCACTCAGCCCGAGTTCGAGGCGATGGCTTTCGGAGATTAGGGTTCTCCGGCGAGCGATTGCAGGGAGCGGACGGGGGAGAGGGAGGAGGGGGAGGTTAGTGGCTGTCGCGTAGATCAGATGTCATTTGAGTGTCCGTGAAATAACCACCGTTCGATCGGGATCGAAACGGTGATGATCGTTCAATCCACTGATCGAGGATTTTATGGTGAGGTCAGATGATGTGGGCCCACGAGGCACAGCATCTCGATGCTCCACCTAATTACTTGGACTCATCCGTTTTCTCTGACTGAGCTCTCTGGATTGCGGTTGAAACTTATATATAAATATATAATTTTGATTTTCCGGTCTAAATAAAAAGTGTGGCTATTTTTTCTTTAAAAAAACAAAAATATATTATAATTTAAAAAATATTTAAGTTCGTCTAATTTTAATTTATATTTTTAATTAAAATTTAAAAAATTATCAAATATAAATAATGGGGACAGCTGTAGTGAACCGGTTCAATGGGATAACTGGCCCAGAATTCGTAACGGCCCATTTATCCCGGGGCTAGTCAATGCTTCCATTGATCTGGAAGAATATCCAAGTAGGCCGGATGTAACCCAAAATAAGTGGGGCCCAGATCGAAGTTAGCCCACACGCTCCTTCTCAAGCTCAACGGTCATCTACCATAATTCATCGCAACTCTATGGATGACAATCTATCTCTTATAACGAAAATCCCTCAAAATGAGAGCACATCCCTTAAGGAAAGCTCTCGAATCAAGGTGCGACTCTCTGATGCAACCACAATGGTCGCAATGCATGGAAGGAAAGGGATCCTTCTTCCTGACCGTTGCAACCGAGAATGGTGCCCACATCTATACAGGGAAGACAACAATCCTCTCAAAAGGTGGGCATTCCACCACACCACCTAAGGAAGGCGGTGAACGTCTGCACCTATAAAAAGCCATGGGGACTCACTCCATAGACATACTAAAACACGCAAGAAACGCTCTCTGACATACTAAAACGCTCACTTGTGTACTCAAACTAACAAAGGCTCTTTAAGCTCTCAAGCATCCCAACGCTCTTTCTCTCTCTACTATTAGTCCCCTGCAAGCTCAACTGAGAGAAATTGCTTTCTGCAAGAATCCATATCTCAAGCCACTCTCTCCACGAGTGCACCTCCCACCATCATTCTTAAACACACTCTCAGCATCCATTTTTGCATTCATTGTATTTTACCTTCTTCTCATCAGAAGGTTGTTTACTGATTTGAACGTCGAAGTATTTTTGGTAGAACTAAATCCCGTCATCACCTGACTTCTTATTTGAAATTGTGGTGTGCAAGATCCTAAGCTCAGCGGACGGAGAATGAAATCTGATATACTAGTTTGACCGGAACCTGTTTGAAATTTGGATTTAATACGCATCATTGGTATCGTTTGTGGGAACGCTGACTAAAAGCCAATAAACCACCTTTCCCAAATCAACATCATCAAACAAAATGGTGAACACCAAGACTCAAGCTAGTGTTCCTGCTAGAGAGGCTGCCTTCCCCAACCACGACCACTTAACTAGTAGTCAGACCGGAGAGCAGCCTGCCCCAAATTTTCTGGTCATGGCGGTTCAGATGAACAAAATGTTTCAGATACTCCAAATGCTTTGTACACCCCTAGACAAGAAGAAGTAGGAGGCTGAGTCCTCCTCAACCTCCATGGCAGGCCTCAAGGTGGGGAGGCCAGAGGAAGAAAAGGCCAACCAAGAAGACCTTAAGGTCGGGCAACTCTATCATCCTAGCGGCCTCCAACACCTAGAGTCATTCAAAGCTTGAGAGGTGCTTGGGCCGTGGGACTCCAGATGAGAGTCCTGAAAGAAGAAACCTCGATATTTTTGGGAAGAACAGAGGCCTCCCACGCAGGAGGGAGCCTCTCGAATCATCTGATCAACAAGCGGTAGCAGCCGACTAGGCAACGCACTGCACCGCAGAGAGAATGGAGTTAAGAACTTATCTTAACTCAAAGGTCCGAGAACTCCTCCCGAGTGGAGGAAAAGGTCAAGAAAATTTGGAATTGCGTGTTCAAGGATGACAACGAGCACGCAGTCGATCTGAAGAGATGTCCCTTCACCATGGAGATCCAAACCCGACCAATGCCGGCCAAGTTCAAGATGCCGCCCCTGGATCCCTACGATGGGAGCATTGATCTCATGGATCACTTGGATTATTTCTGCACCATTCCAAGCTTCCAGAGCCTGGAGGAGGCGTCAATTTGCCGATATTTTCCCATCACATTGAAGGGAGACCCTTGGATATGGTTCTATCAGCTTCCTTCAAACTCAATCTAGAGTTAATGAGATCTCACTGATCTCTTCTTGGCGTAGTACGCTTCCAACTGCCGAAAAGAGAAACAACCATGTCACATTACCCACATCAACCAGAAACAGTGCGAGAACTCGAGGAGATTCCTAGAGCGATTTATGGCTAAAGCTTGGAGAATCCTCAAGCTCATCGAAGAGATGAAGCTTGGTAGCTTCATCTCTGGGCTAGGGCTGGACGACTTCTTCAAGCACTTGGCCCACAAAATTCACAAACATTCCGGAAAACAGAAGCCATCACCCGAACCTACGTGGCTGTTGAAGGGGCTAATGAGGTAGAGCATCTAGAGATGACTGACCATCCTCGCTCTTTCCTGACAGAGGAAAAGAGGAAGAGCAAGAGTGACGACAACCCCCGAAGGAAGCAACTCAAAATCGAGCCATTGGTTTGGAAGGAGTACTTGCCCATTAACTAGACTCCGTTGAATGACATGCGGGCAAACGTCCTCATGCGGATTCATGGGGAGAAGTTCGCTAAGTGGCCAAAGCCACTAAAGAACTTGGAGGGAGGAGATCCAACAAAGTATTGTGATTTTTACCGATTTTCGGGGCACATCATGAAAGAATGCAAGATGCTACAGCGAAAAATCGAAGAATTAATTCGCCGTGGCTACCTTACAAAGTTCTTGAGGAACCCTGGGTAGACCTTCGGAACCTCAGGAGGTGAAGGATCGGATCATCCCTAGCCAAAGAACCGGGTAGCCATTGGGGTGGTTAGCATGGCGACCACCTGACTGCCAAGGCACACCTGATAGATCGCCAGGAGAAGCTAGACAAATGCAAGAAGCAAAGGGTGGGGAAAGATGTCATTAGCTTTAGTGATAATAATATGACTAATATAATCTCCCCTCATTCAGATCTCTTGATTGTATTAGCGCTCATTTCGGATGGGACGCTCGATTTCTAATTGAAACGAGTTTTCATTGATAATAGAAATTCAAGGGATTTGCTTTACCTCGATATGTTCTTTAAACTAGGGCTCAAAAAGAATCAACTCAAATCGTCCGAAGGACCACTGTATGGCCTTGATAACAAGCTAGTAGCTGTCCAAGGGACAATACAATTAGAGATCACCTTGGGCATGTACCCCAGAATGACGAGTCGCACACTTACATTCTTAGTTGTCGACATACTCTCCGTATACAACGCCATCCTAGGCTGGTCGGGCCTAGCGGTGTTCGGAGCCATCACCTCAATATCATACTTGAAAATGAAAATTTTAACATCATATGGTATTAGTGAAGTGTTGGTTGACCAAGTGATCGGACGGACGTTCTACATATCGTAGATAGCACCAAGTGGTGTCGAGACACAAGCGGAAGAATTAGACCATCGAGATGAGGCTACTTTGTAGCAGGTGTAGTCCGGTGAGGCCATCGACCTCGTACCACTAAATCCAAAGGACTAGAAAAGGTGCATACAGATAGGGGGTTCACTCGCTGAACCCCTACGCGATGAATTGATAAGCTTCTTCAGGCAGAACAATGATGTCTTTGCGTGGATGCCCACTGACATGCTTGGGATTTTGATTGGAGTAATGGCCCACAAGTTGGGTTTCAATCCAAACCGTAAGTCCGTTAGGTAGATGCGAAGGAACTGCTCCGTCGAAAAGCTTGTAGCCATCTAAGAGGAAGTGAAAAAGCTGTCAGATGCTAGGTTTATCAAGGAGGTTTAGTACCTAGACTGGCTCTCCAACGTTATTCTGGTCAAAAAAAGCAACGAAAAATGGCGGATGTGTATTGACTTTACCGACGTCAACAAAGCCTGTCCAAAGGACAGCTTCCCATTGTCCAGGATCAACTTGCTGGTGGACTCCACTTCTGGTCATGAGTTTCTGAATTTTATGGACGCGTGCTCAGGTTACAATCAGATCAGGATGAGCTCAGAGGACAAAGAGTACACATCGTTCATGACTGATCACGGCACCCACTGTTATAAGGTCATACCTTTTGGCTTGAAGAATGTGGGCGCAACTAACGAGAAGCTTATAAACAAAATATTTGAGAAGTAGATTTGCTGCAATATGGAGGTGTACGTAAATGATATGCTCATAAAAAATAAGACCACCAACAACCATATTCGTAATATGGCTGAAGCCTTCGAGGTACTTCGAGCACACTAGATGAAATTAAACCCGTCAAAGTGTGTCATTGGAGTGTCATATGAAAATTCTTAGGGTTCATAGTCTCTCAGTGAGGGATCGAGGTAAACCCCGAGAAGATCAAGACCCTCACGGACATGACTTCACGCGGAGTGTCAAGGACATCCAGAGGCTAACCGGAAGACTAGCCGTGCTTTCCCGCTTCTTAGCTAAGTCGGAAGATAAGTATCAGCCTTTCTTCAAGGCTTTGAGAGGGACGAAGGCAAATGGATTTTAGTGGACGGCAAAGTACCAAGCCGCCTTCGATGAACTAAAGTAGTACCTGGCCAGTCCGCCATTGCTGACGTCACCAAAAAACGGAGAAGAGCTATACTTCTACCTGGTGGTATCAATGGTGGCTCTTAGCTCAGTTCTGATATGTCAAGATTTTGACGCGTAGTGGTCAGTCTGCTACGTAATTAAAACGTTAACCGACACTAAAACTCATTACCCATGTGCTGAGAAGCTTGCTCTAGCATTTGTCTACTTGGCCAGAAAGTTGAGACCATATTTTTGAGTTTATTGTGTGGTCATCTTAACCGACCAGCCGTTGAAGGGTATCCTTTGGAGACCTGATGTTTCGGGACGACTGATTAAGTGGGCCATTAAATTGGAGAGTTCGACATTGAATTTCAGCCCAAGCCAGCCATCAAAGGGCAAGTATTAGCCGACTTCATCGTCTAGACCATGACCCCGATCGTCAATGGACACTGCATTGTGGACATAGATCATCACTCTGGAAGAGCCAGAATGGGTCCTTAACATGGATGGCTCGTCTACCAACTTAGACAGCGGTGCTAGAGTGGTCCTAAGGACCCCGGATGGGTTTGAGGTGAGGTACTCCCTAGAGCTTCATTTTTGGGCCACTAATAATGTTATCGAGTACAAGGCCCTGTTAGCTGGTTTGCGACTAGCCAAAGAACACTCAGCTAAGCATTTAACTATCTACAGTGACTCAAAACTAGTCGTCAACCAAATCAACATGAGTTTTGAGGCATGCAATCCTCTCCTGGCTAAATATCTGGCTAAGGCGAAGGGCGGATTTAGAGATTTGACAAGCTAAACCTTGTCCATGTCCTCGGGATTGAAAATTAGAAGGCCGACAAGCTCGTTGGAGCGGCAGCGGCCAAAAATCTGGAGCAATACTCGACGAACATGCAAGAAGTTTTGAGAACTCCTAGTGTAGAGGAATAGGAAGCAATATAGGTCTCTGACGGTAAAAATTGGATGACACCGTACTGGAGGTATCTAGTGGATGATACTATGCCAGAAAGCACGGACGAGGCCAAGCGAATTAAAAAGATTGCTAGATGGTACACCATAGTCAACGGAAGACTATATCGCTGAAGATACTCGACCCAATACCTCTAGTGCCTTACCCGTGAGGAGGCTGACTACTCTTTAAGGGAAGTCCACCACAGGATATTTGGATCACATATTAGCGGGAAGAACCTAGCGTTAAAAGTTATGTAACCAGGATATTACTGACTAACGATGAAGAAAAACGCCCTAAAATTTGTGAAGAAGTGTGAGAATTGTCAACTCCATGGCAACCTTCACCACCAACCGCTCGTGAAGCTGAGATCCCTCCAAGCACCTTGGCTTTTCGCGCAATAGGGGCTAGATATTCTCAACCTGTTTCCTATTGCAATCGGATATTATCACGGGTATAAATTACTTCACTAAATGGTTGAAGCTGCCCCACTAACCAAAATTATCGAGCACAATGCCATGGAATTTGTCCACCAGAGCATAGTAAGCAAATTTGGCATTTTCAAGGTGATCGTGACTGACAATAGAACCCAATTTTAGGAAAGCGCATTACTAAGTATTGCACCAGTCTGTGCATCAAAGTGGTCCACACTTCGGTAGCATACTCTCAAGTGAATGGGCAGGTGAAAGTCACCAATTGGATGCTGCTGTTGCATAGTTTGAAGATTAAGTTGGAGAATGCAGGGAGCTCCTGAGTTGACGAACTGCCCTCTGTGCTATGGTTGTACCAGACAACTCCAAAGGAACCAACTCGTAAACACTTTTCAGCCGTTGCTATGGGACTGAGGCTATGATCCCGGTCAAGATTGGGCTCCCAAGTCATAGGGTTGAAACCTTCGACCCACTAGGTAACTCCTAAAAGATCAGAGAACACCTAGATTTGCTAAAGGAAGCCCGTAACTGGGCCAGAATGCGTATAGCCGCCTACCCACAACGAATTGCTCGTTATTACAATAAGAAAGTAAAAGCGCGGTAATTCGAAGTTAAAGACTTGGTCTTGCGGAGTATAGAGGCCACAGGCAGAACAACCAATCGGAATAAACTTTCTTCGAATTAGGAAGGCTCGTTCTTTGTCTCATCCGTTCTACAGAAAGGAGTGTACAAACTCCGAACCTAAAAAGGCAAGTTGATTTTGCGGACGTGGAATGCGGTCCACTTGAAGCGCTACTACCAATGAAGGCCCAGGTAGGTCATGTGTATGATTAGATTGCTTATAGTAAATATTCATGCATTAATAAAATACATTCTCCTTTTTACGTGTTGTTGTGCTTGTACTTTTTTCTCTCTTCCATATGTATGCTTGTGTGTATGTTGTATAAATATGAATAATCTAGACTACCCCTAAGTCAAGTGGGTCTTCTCCCACTTGTGCCTGAACCTTGGCCCTATGCCAAGTGGCCCGTAAATGGTCGAATTGAACATTTGCCCGATGCCAAGCGATCCATAAATGGTCAAATTAAACCTTAGCCCCATCCCAAGTGGCCTGTAAATGGTCAAATTAAACATTGGCCCCATGCCAAGCGGCCTGTAAGTGGTCGGATTGAACCTTGGTACTATACAAAGCGGCCGGTAAGCGGTCGAAGTGAACCTTGGTTCCATCCTAAGTGGCCCATTCGCGATCGAATACAAAACCTTAGGGGACTAAAGCGGTACATGCGACAACTTCCTCCATTAGGAGATAGCGTAGTCAGTCTACGACGTTCGATAAATTATGGCAAAGTGTAAAGAACAAACGCTCCGACAGAAGGCTAGCCACCAAGAATTATAACATAGGCAGCGCCACATAATAAAAAAACTTAGTTCTTTCAATAAAAAGTATGTTCGTATAGAAAAGGTAAAACTTTGTACAATACCACATGAACAATAATATGTCAAGACTCATCCTGATGGCTCCTCGAGGACGAAGGATCCCTTGGAGGGTGCGGCACACGTCTCTGGCCGCAACTAACTAGATATCCGACCAACTTTGATCGTGAGAGGCTCGACATTCCTCGATTCCAAAAAGTTGACCGGAAAATGGGGATCCACCAAGGAAACGATACGCCTACTGAAGTCGATCTGCACCTGAAACCGCTCCTCCAGGGTAGAAGCCACCTCTTCAGGGTGAAGCCTGTCCTTAGCTTGCCCTTGAGAGCCACGATCATCTCCATGGCTTGAGCAAGCAAGTAGAAACCACCTACAACCTAACTTCAGACTCTATCAATGCCCGATCAAGATAGTTGACTCGTGCCTTACATTGCAATGCCTCCCTAACCGCCGCGTTGACATGACGTCCCACGTCTTCGGCCCCGTGATGGGTCTGATCCTGCATCATGCGGGTGATCTCGTCTCCTTGTGAAGACAAAAACTCGTCCAACTCATGAGACATCCTCGCTGGCCGAGAAAGCAAAAAAGGGAGTTAGTAGTGAGAAAGTACAAACGATCAACTGTGCCTCTACGCATTGAGGAAGACAAACTAGATGAGAGAGGGGCGTAGGTTCCTGCGATGGGACGGCTCTCAGGGCACCATTGGGATAGAGATGAGGGGGCCTAGATGATTCCACTCCTCGTCCGCATCCACATTAGCGGAACCCCCTTCACTGCTCTCAGAATGCAACCTTCCATCGCTACTCTCCCCGTCAGAAGAGGATCCCAACGTAGGAGGAGGAGACACCTCTATCCTAAAGCCAAGCAAAGTGGGAATATCGATAATATTCTCATCAGCCATGAAAGCAAAGAGGGTATGAGGCAAAGCAATGAAGCAAATCGCAAGAGGAACTTTCATTATATAGGCAAAGTTTCCCACCAAAAATGGCATCGCACTTAGTTTAAAGGGTCGCGTCGCTTCTATGTGAAGCGACATGTGTTTTTACCCAATTAATGCCTACTCGCAGAACGAGAAGACAAACATCGCATTGTTTCATTAAGTGGGTAGCCTAAGACGATCAATGTTTTGATATAATCGGCCAAAAGCCACGTAACAGGTTGGTCGGCTGGCACATAAAGCAAGCGAAGGAGAAAAAGAGGAAAAGTTGGGCAAAGGTGTGGAAACTGAGACATTGATGGAATAGACTTCTCATTAATACATTCACTGTACCACGACAGTTATAAAGGTGAAAACAAAAATAATAATATAAAAATCTCAGCTACGGGGCAGAGCTCCTAGGAGGACACGGGAGAGGCTCCTGTCCACCTCGAGAGAAGTCAACCAGGTCCCCACGCCATTGAGCATCACAGTTCGAAGGATCAAGGATGCCAACAGGAAAGTCCGGATCCACTACCTTGACTATCCGCCGACAAATGTTGACGCCTTCCTAGAGCCTGGCCCATAGTGCCTGACTGACCTCCTCAGGGCACATGCGAGTGGACATCTCGTTCTCCAATGAGATTATCTTCACCCAAAGTTTGTCCGTCAGGTTCTCAGCTCGGATGGCCCACTCTTCTAGCCAAGCCGACCGCTCCCTCAGCTCAGACAGCTCTAATTGGAGGGCAACCTTCTCCTCTTGATGCTGTTGAACCTGAGTGCTCATCTGGCTCAGCTGCTTCACAGCTGAAGAATCTCCTCCTCCCGGTCACCACTGACCGTGTCCCTCTAGCGCAGCCCCTTCAACACTACATCTATAATTTTTTCTTGCTGCAAAAAAGAAAAGAAGTTAGGCTACGATGGCAGAGAAAGAAGAAAAGGGAGCAACACAACTTTGAAGAAATTATCGGGATGACTTTGTGTTTCTTCTTCCCTGATGGACCTAGTGACTCAAGCCCATGTGATGGGAACTCCTTTGACAGGCCAACTGGGAGACCTAGAGCGGTAGCCTCCTGAGCCAGCTCTGCAGTAGCTTCACCCGTTCCAACAAACTCTCCGGTGGCCAAATCACCCGGCTCCACAGGCAGCTCAATGGCTGGCTCCTTTGATCCTACGGCTTCAAGCACCAACTCCACTGGCGCCACCAAGTCGCCCGGTAATGATAGCTCAACGCCAACGCCTCTTGTAACGGCCCCCACAATAGCTCAAAAATCCACCAAGCCAACAGAAGCCTCCACTCCAGAACACTCACCAGCGCTAGCTCGTCGACCAGCCATACAATAATCTGGCACAGTTGAGGACGACGTGGAAAGCAAAGCCAAAGCAGCTCGTTTCCTCCATGGACTGCTGGGAGGATCGCCAATGGCAAGATCCTGAGCCTTCCTCTTGGACTTCGATGGTGCTAGCGGTGAAATTTTGAGCTTCTAGACCAGCGAAGAATGAGCTCGCCTGGCCTCCTTGTGAGATACCAGGTTGTCCTTCCTGAACTCATCAAGATTCTCCCTCACCAACTTCAATAGAGGCTCCACAGCCTCTAGCGCCGTTGCTTAAGGCCTCCTAGTGAGGGACTTAGGCACATAACCCCATTCCCTGGGTAAAGGGCAATCGTTAGTGACTTTTACGTAAAAGAATTGGTCATTCTTGTTTTTCACCGATCATATGTAGTGTTATTGATATATCCGAGTCTCACTCTAAGGTTATGTTTGGTTGTTGATGGGCAAGTCCATTTGGTTAGTTATAAGGTGGAAATTGAGAGATCACAAATGTGGGAATAACAATTCTCACTACATATTATTATTATATTTATTATTATTTATTAGGTATTATTATTATTATTACTACATATTATTATATTTATTATTATTATTTATAAGATATTATTATTATTATTATTATTATTATTATTATTATTAATCTATTCTCATCTTACTCACAAACCAAACCTCACCGCCTCCAACTCTATTCTCATCCTTTTCATTCCTCGGAATAAATTTGATTGGCGGAATTCCAACAAATGCGAGATGAATCAAAGATAATGCACGGCATCCTCGAATTTGCGGAAGAAAATAGAGAGCAAAGATAACGCATAACATTTGCGATGGGGAAGCGCAAAGCCCAAAAGATGGTGAGTAGCTCCTTTGGAACAAGAAGCCCACTCCGTAGATGGGCATCGTAAATAGTAATGCATCCAGCAGGAGGAGAATAGGCCTTGTCGTTCTCATCCAAAATGGATAACATAATGGAGCGCAAAAATGTTGTACTACATGTACAACTCCTTGATGCCATTGGTCCTAAGGATGGAACTGATTGCAGGTACTTTGGGCACCATGAAAACGAGAAGGCAAGGAAGCAGAAGAGCAATCGTTGAAGAAGAACAAGGAGAGAAGCAGGAGGGGATTTCATGTCGCCCCTCCGCTTCTTATAACAATCATTGTTGGCAAAAGCAAAAGGATGCCTCTAAAAGGCACGTTAATCATAAAAAAACATGTGTCGCTTCAGGAGAAGGCAAAGTTAAATCAAATCCGTCACATTTATTGTGGGATTTTGGGCATCGCTTAAGGCAACCCATGTCAACAGATGATGGGAAACACAGAAAAGTGCAAGCCCCCTAGCGATGGCTAACATCCCGTAATATAAAATAACAAATGCTCAGCTACTTGCATTCTTCGGATTCAAGCGTTACAATTAACAAATCTAGTCAACATTCTTCTCCTTTCAGTTCTCTAAATTTGACCGTTTTGATTAATGAATCCGGTCAACATCCACCTTCGTTCAGTTCTTCGGATTCAAGTTTACGGTCATCCGTCGGTCAGCATCCGTCTCCTTTCAGTTCTCTGAATTCAAACGTGACGGTCAATGAATCCAATCAACATCCATCTCCACTACGTTCTCCGGATTTATGCATTCGGTCAACAAATTGGGTCAGCAACCATTCCGTTTTTGACCCGCTTTCTAGAATTAGGAAATACGGTTAACGGATCCAGTCAACCTTCACTCCGAAGTGTGAAATGATAAACAACGTAATAAGCAAGGTGACGAAAGGCGAAAGCCAAGAACAACAGTAGGTCTCTTCATTCACTTCCTCCTTACAAGTTGTTTGGCCAGTAGCGTCCCATTTTGTACATGCCGGAGGCTTGGCATCCAGATCATTAGCATGGTGGTTAGTGATGGGGACAATTGTAGTGAACCGGCCTAATGGGGCAACTAGCCCAAAATTTGTAGTGGCCCATTTATCCTTGGGATGGTCAACGCTTTTGTTGACCAAACAAATATCCCAAGTAGGTCGGATGTAGCCCAAAATAAATGGGGCCAAAATCGAAGCCAACCTACACTCTCATTCTTAAGTTCAATGGTCATCTGCCATAATTCTCCGCAACTCCACAAATGACAATCTCTCCTATAACAGAAACCTCCCAAAATCAGAGCACATCCCTTAAGAAAAGCTCTTGAATCAAGGCACGACTCTCTGAGGCTGCCACAACAGTTGGTACATGTGGAAGGAAAGGGATCCTCCTTCCTGACCATTATAACCAAGAATGGCGCTCGCATCCACACAGGGATGGCAACAATCCTCTCAGAAGGCGGGTATCCCGCTATGCCAACTAAGGAAGGCAATGGAGGCCCGCGGCTAAAAAAGCCATAGAGACTCACCATAGGCACGCTAAAACCTGCAAGAAAGGCTCTCTGGCATACTAAAACACTCACTTGCGTACTCAAGCTAACAAAAGTTGTTCAAGCTCTCAAGCATCCCAATGCTCTTTTTCTCTCTGCTACTAGTCCCCTGTGAGTTTAGTACTGAGAGAAATTGCTTTTTAGAAGAATCCACATCCCAAACCACTTTCTCCACGAGTGCACCTCCCAACATCGTTCTCAAACACATTCCCAATATCTATCTTTGCATTAATTATATTTTATCTTCTCATTCTCAAAAGGCTGTTTACTGATTTAAACGTCAAAATTTTTTTAGTGGGATCAAATCTTATGATCACTTGACCTCAAGTTTGAAATTATGGTATGTAGGATCCTAAGCTCAGCGGAAGGAGATTGAAACCCGACGGACTAACTCAACTCAAACCCATTCAAAGTTTGGATGTAAGATGCATCAATAAAAATATATTTTTTAAATTTTTTTCATTTTTAAATTTTTTTGTAAAATAAGATTTTAAAAATATGTAATTATAAATATACATTTATAAAATATAAATATGTTTATTCAATAAATATAAAAATTTTAACCTATTTTGTAAGTGATGGGTATCGTTCACACACGGGCTAGCCTAATACATAGGTGAATAAGAAGCTCAAATGCTAGTGGCCTAATAGAAGATGTCACACAATCCATTAAACAAATGGCATACAAACACATGAACTAATGGATACAAATTGAATAGTAAGATATTAAATAATTATAATGGAATTTAATGGTCAGATAAAAATGACAATTGAAGTGATCTAATAACTAATTTTCAGGCAGTTTTGTCATTTAATTAAGGTGACCGTTAGATATGTAAGTATCAACCCTCGTCACTAATTTGAAACAGCATCATACTCACACAATAATCACTGGTACCCATCAACCAAATGATGTTTCTCACTATAAATAAACTTTCTCTCCTAAAGAAGATAAGAGAAGTCACACAACGAAAGAAGAAAGAGAAAACAAAAGCCACTCCACTAGACGAATGTACGAACACAAAAGATAGTTAAACAAGTGCACAAAACTAAAGTTACTCATCAAGATGAGTGTACAAAAACGAGCATTGCCTTCCATACATACACTCATCCACATCCCCTCTAAATTCTTGCATCTATTTTCTAATATCTTTAATATGTGAATAGAAAGATTATTGATTTGAACGTTTGAGGATAAATCGGAGAGCGAGTCTCACATACTTCTTACATTCAATTTATTTTATTGTGATACGTAAGATCAAAATTTAAAATTATAAAAATTAGACCCATTATTGTTTGAACGTGCAAGTGTGATAAGACGGCTCCATAATTCGTATATCAATTTAAGTACTCAAGGCGTATCAATAAGTAAATTTAGTTATATCTAAAATAGTTTTATTTTTATTATTTAATATTTTACATGAATTCTTAAATTAATATAATTTATATTTTACATATTTAAAAATAAAAATATATTTATTAAAAATCTAAAAGTATGATCTTTTAATATTGATGTTATTAATGACTGTACTTGGATTATTATTTAATGTTTGTTACGATTTAATGAAACATTTTACATTATTAGTTACATAAAATTTTAAATTAACTATGTTATAAAATTTAAAGAACTATTATCGTTAAAAATAATTGATCATTAGTATTTATTTTTAATTTATTAACAATTGAATATAAAAGGGATATTATAAAAATTAAGTATGAACATATTTAGACTCAATCAATTAATTTATGGTTGAAAAATTAAATTTAATTTTTGCACCATTAGTTGAATGATCTTGGCTCAAATAAGTTGGTCTAATGTTTATAACACAGTAGTATTTGATTATTCAAGATCTAGTATATATTGTGTATTTTTAAAAATATTTAGATTAGTATTATTTTAAAATCAATAATGAATTTCATAATACAATTTATTATTATTATTATTATTATTATTATATGACACATATATTTTTCTAGTATTTTTGATAATTATGTACCAAATTATTAGAAAAATAAGTTCAATTAATTAGTTTTTCATAAATAAATATATTAGATAAAATATTAATATGCTAAGTAAATTTATTAAGTTGATAATTTTTATCATATATGATTAAAAACTTATAAACAACTATTAATTATTATTGATGCATCATGGACCGGTTTGTTGACGGATTAGAGTGCCACTTGATTTTCCGTGAAGGGTCGAATAAAAGCGGGTTCGTTCTTCATCCTCAATAGTTTGGATATTACACACCACAACTGAAGAACCAGACGTCAGAAAATTGATGGGATTTGCTCACCGATTTATCCTCCGACGCTCAATTCAATAATCTTCATCAAAGAGATGGAAATATGTAAGGGAGAGGGATATGCGTAATGATGCAAGAGTGTGGGGTTTGAGTTTGACTTGGAGGTTGCGCTTAGTGTGAAGCGACTTTTAAGATTGAGGGAACAAAAATTGTGAAAGAATTCTTGGGAGACTCTTTGGATAGAAATTATCATTTTGTTAGCTCTTGAGTGTATATCCGAGTCTGTCCTTCCATTGTGGGGTGAGAAGGTATTTATAACTTCTGAACCAACTCAACTCTACTTGGGTGCCACAACTAGTTGACAATTGTCCGTGCGGATTTCGTAGGCTGTCATCGGGATCTTGGGCACCGATTGTGGCAACTATAATCAATTAGGATGATTCATTCCTTCTTTGTGGCGATACTGGATGCAGTGGATATTGGAATTTCCATTAGGTGAGATATGTTGCATTGGAGTTGCCGTTCTAGGAGAAGATCGTGATCGGGGATGATATTCAGGGTGCCAAGCTGGTTAAGGCAATTAATTTCAGCATGGGGGAAGAGGATCATAGGTTGTTCTGATCAGGTTGAGGTTAGTTTTGACTGTTCAGATTGACTGTAATATCTCCAGGCACTCGCTTATGAATATTGTCTGCTTTGCCACATAGGCGCACGGTTTTATTCTTGGCAGACGGCCTCCACCGCTCCCAAAAGCGTCCCCAGAGTGGCGCAGCGGCGCCACAGCGTGGCGAGATATTGTCCTCTTTGGCCTGGGTGAACTTCATGGCGTCTCCAACCATATACAGGCCTCAAGGTTTTCTCTTGGCGAACCCCCATAGGCTCCTAGGATGCGTCCACCAGAGAAACGCACAATCTCTCAACCATCAGAGTACGTAGCAGCCACGCAGGCACATAGCGTGGTGGATATTGTCCATCCCAGCCACATAGGCCGCAGGGTTTTATTCTCGGGCCCCCCCACAGGTCCCAAGACGCATCCTCGGAGCATGTGGGGGTTCACCAGGAGAAAACCATGAGACCTGTGTATGGCTGGAGATGCCAGGAAGTTCTCCTAGGCTAAAGAGGACAATATCTCCCCACGCTGTGCCACCATTGCGCCACTCTAGGGGATGCATTTTGGGGGTAGTGGAGGCCGTCTGTCAGGAACAAAACCGTGGGCCTATGTGGAAAAGCGGACAATATTCATAAGCGGGTGCCCGGAGATGTTACAAATGGTATCAGAGATGGGATCCGGGTTCGGTGTGCAGCGAGGACGCTGGGCTCGCAAGGGAGTGGATTGTAGAGTCTCACATCGGATTGGAGGGGGGAACGAAACGTGCCTTATAAGGGCGTGGATACCTCTCCCTTGTAGATGCGTTTTGGGGGCCGTGGGCTTGCCGGGAACAAAACCGTGCAGGTTGGGTCAAAAGCGGACAATATCTACAAGGGGGTGCTTGGAGATGTTACAAATGGTATCAGAGACCGGGCCCGATTCGGTGTGCCAGCGCGGATGTTGGGCTCCAAGGGGGGTGAATTGTGATGTCCCACATCGGATGGGGAGGGGAACGAAGCGTGCCTTATAAGAGCGTAGATACCTCTCCCTTGTGGACACGTTTTGGGGGCCGTGGGCCTGCCGAGAATAAAACCGTATGGGTTGGGCCCGAAGTGGACAATATCCACATGCTGGTACTTGGGGACGTTACACTGACTGAGATGCTGCTTAGGCCAATGAAAATATTGATTGGCCCATGGGTGTGTGGAGATGTGTTGTGTGCCGGATATCCTCAAGATCTATTGTCTGTCCGTGGTCCTTTATATCGGGTTGGGCCATTTTTTTCGTCCCATCACTAGCCTCCCATGTTGAGGGGTTTGAATTTTCAACCCTCAGCATATTCATTGATGGGATGTCGCTTGTCTTTTTCCTCTTTCGCCCTTCCCTAGGCTGCGTCCTGATTCCATGCCTTGTCGGTTCTGGCATGATCCTCTACACCAGAAGATTTTTTGCGGATTTGCTGGCATGAGAAATCTTTGACATTTAATGGCCTATCGATCCTTCTGCGTGCTATAAATTGAGGGCTCACTGTGCCATGCATCACACCCTACTTTTATTAGTCAAGTGGCATGGGAACCCAAAATCGGTATGAAGCTTGAATTGCCTGCTGTTGGGATTGGAGGGAGCTTGTCTGTGATATTCGAATGCATCATATTAGGATACATGAAAGGTCTGCTTTGGTCACTCTTTTTTGTGTGAAATACCGCTTTGGTCACCTCTTTTCGTGTCCGTTTTCGAGCCAAGCTTATCGTTGTTCCTTAGTGGGGCGAGGCTTTCCTTTCACTGTGCCTCCCCCTTGGGTGGTGGCTTTCCCTTGGAATAGGCCACTATTCTTAATCCTCAAGAATTACTATTCTTACAAGTCTTGTTTTGCTATCTGTTTGGTGCATGTCAGTCTCTCACCCAGGCTCCTCTTGTTACTCGCTTAGCTGAGAGTTTGTAGAAGTTGAGTTGAGCAGAGTTTTTGCAACCGGATCATCATTCCATCTACTCTTTTTTTCGTTATCTTTTCCTTTGTTGTACATCCACCCCTGGAGGTTTTGTACTTTGTAAAAAGAAATTAATGAATGGAACTAGTAAGTATTTTTGTCCATATTGTTTGTCTCTTCGATTTTCTGGATGTCGCTCTTTTCTTTTTTTGACACTGAACTAGATTGCGCACTCGTCAATCTACTCTGAAGCCGGACTGGATTGTGGGCTTATCAGTCCGGCTTGAAGTTGGACTGGCCGTGGGCCAGTCAAATGGGCCAGATGCTGGACCGGTTTGCTGATCAATTAAACTAGCTGGACATTGGACCGGATCGCTGATCAGTCAAGCCGACTAGACATCGGATTGGGTCAATGACCAATCAAACCAACTGGATGCTGGATTAGATCCAAATTAGTTATATAGACCGGGTGTCAGACTAGTTTGCCAACCAGTTGAACCAGCTGGATGTCGGATTGGATCCAGATTAGTCGAATAGGTCGGGCGTCGAACTGGTTCACCGACTAGTTAAACTGGCTGGATGTCTGATTGGATCCAAATCAATCAGATAAGTTGAGCATCGGACTAGTTCACTAACCAATCAAATCTGCAAGATGTTGGACTAGATCCAGATCAGTCAGACTGGTTAGGCGTCGGACTGGATTGTTGGCCTGTCAGTCCGGTTTTGAGTTCATTACAACTGCTCGCCACGAATTTGCTATACTCGAGAAATGGGGCACAGTGGCTTGAGAGGCTGTGTCTGTTTGACATCTGAGAAGGTTATCATTACTAACGCTGGGCGATTGATGTGTCTTGATACCTTTCGGTGCTGGCACATATCCAGCGTCATCATGTGCATGACTTTTTGAGTTGTCATTTCAAATTTTAAATGATAGCTTGCATAAAACGATGCCTTTTCGTCATTTTTTCCATCTTTATTCCTTCTCTCAAGTCAGTTTTTTCTCTAGTCTTGCCATTCAATTTCTTTGCGCCCGCCACTTTCTCATATCCACGGCTCCTAGTATTGGTGCGATTCATTTAGTTCTTACCACCGTTGATATTCAGGCATTATACGTGCAACATAATATCCTGAGTGTGATTTTGTTTGGGGTGCCAACGGAGTATGATAGGGCCTATTCTCCTCTAAACACGTTCATCACCATTACGAGGCCTACCTTAGGAGAGGTCTATGCTTTCCCCTTCCGTGGGAGTTATACAAAATTTTGGCAGACGTGGGAGTTCCAATCACAAGAGTTCACGCCAATGCCGTGACGTATTTGTGCTATCTTTGCATATTTCTTCACCACCACGGGAGGACGTTGAATGTAGTAGCCGTGAAGGTAATTTTTCGATTCTACCAAAGTGGAGACTAGATTTTACTATCTTCTAGAGATTTACATATAAGTGGGGGATCCTTGACTTAGTGAAGAGTTGGAACGATCGATTTTTCTTCATCAATGTCACCTCTGACTAGGCCCTTTCAAATGAGTGTGGCAACATGCCGGCATCCTTCACCGGCAAGGCTCCACGTGAGGAGGTGGATTTTGTTAGGTTGCTGACGGAGTTGGTCCGAATAAAGACTAGTTACTTTAACAAGAAGGACCGCCTCCTGTTTGCGGAGGTGCTCACGCTAGCCAAGTGGGAGTTTCCCTTGGAGGGTACTGGAGCCACCGCTCTGCCGCCCACTTAGTCCAAAAGTAATGCTAGAACTTTGTACATTAGTGATCCTTTTGAGGGCACATCTCAGCGATGGACGACATTGTCATTGGGCTCTTCCTCTTCTTTTGTCGCCTTGAGCCTGCCAATGGCAAGATGGATTCGAGACCTAGGTGAACCGTCTAAGGGAGTGGTCCCCATCACACCTCTATCAGTTGTTAGCACCACAGAGGAGGATATCAGGGTTGCCATGGCCGGCAAGCCCCTTACTCTTCCCATAGGGACATCGGGTGAGCCTAAAGTTGGGGGACCGACTGGGCCAATTCGCAAATCTGCCTAGGTTTGGTAGGAGGTCCCTATAGTTGTGACTGATTTCCCTGAGCAGACGGTGCCTAGCCCCGCCTATGAGCTAGCTAGACAAGGTCCCGATGAGGTGTGACGACCCAATTTGAGTACATACACTTGACCCAGACAGACCATATGAAAGATTCTCCAATCATTGAATATCATCAATCTATAAAGATCATAAAATCAGCACTATAACATATCTAGGATAACTATTATAATAATCTTAATATTCTCATACCTAAAGAAAGTTTAGAAAAAAACATAACTCCAAAAATTTCAACAGAATGAAATAAAATATCAAAATATATCTATATATTATAAAATAAATACTTCCTCTAACTAGGCTTCATAATCTCTATTACCCCAACTCTATCCAGTTCTAGAGTCATCCTTGTCAAATCCTACTATACTAGAAAGAAATAGTAAGAGTGAGTCAAATATCCAATAAGTAATAATAAATCAAAAACAAGTAATACAATAAATATATCAAATATACAATAAATGATATATGTCAAAAGTCACAACAGAAATATAATATCCAATAGATAAATATATCTAAGAGCTTGTATTTTATCGTATCATGACTTAAAAGTAAAAGTGAGGCAGGTCACCCGAGATTCTCATAAGACAAAGATTATAAGATTCATCAATAATAGGCAAAAATCCATCAAAATCTAACATCAAAAAATAAATAGAAATTTTTTGATTAGAATATCAGCGTGAATGACCTAAATATTAAATAATAATGAACAATATGGATTCCACTGAATTCAAATATCATAAAATCTGACAAATGAATTTTACCAAATACAACTCGTAGATTTCACTAATCCCAAACTCAATAGGTATTAACAATAACGAGATATTATAAATA
This sequence comes from Nepenthes gracilis, assembly GCA_033239525.1. Taxonomy (NCBI): domain Eukaryota; kingdom Viridiplantae; phylum Streptophyta; class Magnoliopsida; order Caryophyllales; family Nepenthaceae; genus Nepenthes; species Nepenthes gracilis. Next base: position 8,175,979 of record BSYO01000007.1, on the reverse strand, counting down.
ATCTCTTGAACCTTATTCTATCACTATGAACCAAAGGTCTTGTATTTACGCCTCCAATGGTTGGGTAAGTTAGACGAGGTTATATATGATATCCTCACTATCCCTACAATTCTCTTAGAGGTTGTATCCGTAGTATACTCATACCATCTATGATATCTCTCGTCAATGATATCTTTGATATCATCTTCTACAATGGTCGTATGGTTATAAGTATCCCTCAATAATAATAATATACCTAATCACCACCATGATATGAAAATCAGTATCGGATAAGTATAGACCACATTAAGGTGTCGTAATATCCTATTTAACTAAATATTTTAGTATTTTCATACGCTTTTCATAACTTTGACCGTAGGAAGTCAATAACTCATATACTCATGCAATCGAGTATGACGTAAAGAAGACTTTGCAATTATAACAATAGAATTATCGTTCAGTACTGATAAGAATCATACACACTAATCAAAGATACCGCAAATAATGTCATCATCGGAAAAGAGGAAAAATACTAAGGATAGTTTAAATATTCGATCATATGCTTTAATATTTTATTAAATCCTTCACATATATATATTCACTCACATATTACAACATATCCACATATAACAGTACCTATGACTGTTCTCTCTCTCTCTCTCTCTCTCTCTCTCATACACCATTTTATGATATTTTCAATATAGGTACAAATCCTGCATATATAACCAATCAAAGATACCGTAAATAATGTCATCATCTAATTATTCTACTAGTTTAAAATTGATCTCTTTAATATTTTATTCTCACATATTACAACATATCCACATATAACAGTGCCTATTACTGTTCTCTCTCTCTCTCTCTCTCATACACCATTGTATGATATTTCCAATATATGTACATATCCTGCATATATAAGTATACTATTCCACTACCAAAAGCTCATAGATACTCATATAATTTGACACACACACACACACACACATATAGATATATATATATATATATATATATATGTATGCATAAATTTCACGTACCATATATGACTGTATTAAACATTTATATTTATTTATACATACATATATATATATACATACATTCACACATATCCCTGCATACACTTATTCATACTTACATATACATATATATATCCAACAATAATGTCTATACATTTACGTGTATATCTACTTCCTTAAATACATATGTACATATAAATATATATATATACACATGCCCGCAGCATATACGCCCACTATTATACACCCAAACACACACATATACATATCTAATTACCTACTTTTCAATCTCATATGTTCCACTAAGCATGACATCCAGCTTCCAGATTCACACACGGCTCTGCATCCATGATCACTGTTTGTTCTCCTTTGACGAAAAACCCGTTATAATTATACCCGTTTGGAAACACAAATAAAGCATAATGCTCTGTTCCTTTCCGCCCCCAGATTCCCACCGGAAACAAGGAAAAGCCCAATTTTTCCTTTCTTACATGAAAATATAAGAATTGAATATTATTATCCACAAAATTTCACTACCCAAATTATCATGAAATTCCTAAATTTTTGGAATTATCTCACCACAGAGCCGAAGCTCTGTTTTCTCCAACCCATTACTTTTACAAAATAATACCACCCGATTATCACAATTAACTCATAGATTAACATCAATAAAGAGAAAGGAAGGGATTTATTTTCTAGAAAAGAGAGGTCACAAATTAACTTTTCTAATTAACTTTTCTAATTTTTCTCACTTTTTCTAGCAACAACCAACGACATCAGCAACAATGACTACAAAGACGACGAATGTAAGGCTTTAAGAAAAATGAGAGAAACTGAAGAGAGAAAAATAAGGCTGGCGACCAAGAGAAAGAAGGAAGGAAGTGTGGCCTTCCAACCGCTTGGCTGGAGAAGAGGAAGCCGCTGCGGAGCACAAATCGGCCGGAAGTTTCTCTCCCTCTCTCTCGAACTTCCGTCTGCTACCTTTTCTTGCTTTCTATTATTATTATTATTATTATTCTTATTATTATATTTATTTATTATTATTATGATTATAATTATTATATTATTATTATATTATTTATTAATTTTGATATGAATATTTAAGTCCTTTAAGATTTAAATAATCTAAAATTTTAAATTTAAATTTTAAATTTTAGATTTACTAAGTCTAATATAATTGTTTATCCTATTAAATATTTATTTTATTTATTTATTATTATTTTATTTAATTCCTAAATAAATAATCATTTACCAAAAAAATTATATTAAAAAAATTTAATTAATCCTAAAACATCTGGGATGTTACATGAGGTCCACCTGGTGGAGGCCTAGAGGGGCGATATTGAGGCGGTGGTGACCATGGAGGAGTCTCGTCCGGAGACTCCAACAACTGATGCCGTAATGGGTTCGGTGGTTCCACCGTTGAGTCCATGTCCTGGGAGGCATTGACCGAAGCAAGCATCCACTCCAGCTTCTTTGTCCTCGGTGCTTTTGGGCACTATGATTGCTAAAATGTGTTACATCCCGGTAGGCTTTAGAGAACTTTTCACTTTATTGGGAATGACCTAACTTTATTTCCTTTTCTTTCTTTATTTGTAGGATGACAAGATGGTGCAGATTTTGCAAACATACTTGCACAAATTGTCATCTAGCATTCGTCGGCTAAAAGGGGAGGTTCTGTGACGGATTGTATTTTTCGACCGAAAATTTGATAAAGTTTTTTTGTAATACGGATATCCGCCAATACAAAAACCTGTACAATCTCCTATATAATACATAATACATCCAAAATAATTCCAATATCCAACATCAACAACAACAATATACAAAACTACACAGAATACAATTGCCACATAATTCGTCGCTCCAATCTAAATATATATCTAAAGAGAGATACCACTAGGTACTTATTACAACCCACAATAATAACATGTGGAAGCATAACAAATCTAGTCATAGTAGAACTAAACTATCTAATCATTAGTTATATGTACAATATCCATTAAGATTCCAAAAGGAATATAAATAAATACAATTTCTCCATTATATAAATTTCACTACAAATAATAAGTCTTCGATATAGTCTTCCAAATTCCAAGCCTAGTCCACTTTGAATCTCTACGCTGTCCCATAGGGTATATCAAACTTGTGCTAAATTGGAGATAAATAGAAATAAGGGTGAGCTAACAGCTCAACAATTGTAACGTTATTAAAGACGGTAAAAATATAAGAGAAATAAAACAAAGGAGACATAATCGTAATGCGGATGCACAAATATAAAACATGCCCGAATGTACTTTAGAGTGCAATTGATTTCCGATGTTTGTGCTTTTTCCTTGAAATGTAATTTATGTCTTATAACTCATCTTTGCGGATAAGGATTAGTAAATCTTACTAACTAAAGGCGGGGAAGGACAAGGAAGGAATGTGTTAAGCTACACATTTCTAAAGCATCGACTGCATTTTAGGCCTGTAGCTACTCCGCCATCACATATTACCTATAAACAGGCCAAACACCATGTAGCATACCCGTATGCCTATCACCCAATCAAACATAGCCAATAAAACACTACCCTAACCTCTTGCGGTCCAGAGACAGTCATTGTCCTTCCATATTAATTTATTAAGGCTTACCAAGAGTATCACCCACTCAAAAAAGCGGCCAGGATATGCGGCCAGTATAATTTTTGAGTCTCTACTATAATACCCATATCATGCCAAGGGATATTTCCCTTTTGTAACATAGTCCATTGTCCTAATTTCATGGTTTTCTTGTTCATTTATTTATTCATTTGAGAAAAGATCCACCATAATTTAATTCACAGTATCTCCATCCGGGAGAACGATTTGATTACATATCACATTGTGGACTTCCATCAGATTACATATACGATTATTATCTTTCTTTCGGATTTAAATTTTTTCACGACTTATTTTGCATATACGAATATCATAACATAGGAAGGAATAGAGATTCTTACCACCGACAGACAATTATAACTTTAGAGACCTCCGGCTCGTATTTCCTTCACAATCAATCAATTAACATAATTTTGAAATAATAATTAATCATATGCGAATGTATATGTAGTTTAATTAACAATTAAACAATGCAGAATCATGTAAAAATTATCAAAGAGCTTGGGTGAGTAGTGTCCGAATACATATATCGGTTAATTTTTAAAATTTTGGACATCCAATGGGTAAATTATCAAATCCAAGGCATGGGTAATCATAATCCTAAGTCATTTTATGTATCAAACTCCAAATTGAAGTTTAAACGAGATTCAGGCACGGGTGTAGGGTTTCGTGAACATAAATTCACCAAATTTGGTATTCAATCGATGAATTAACTTATATAGGATATGATTAATAATATTCTAATCGTAATTTATGCAAAAGCCCCAAACATCGGAAGCCAAAACCACCCGAGGCGTGGATGAATAGTACCGACACAAATGAATGTGCATAAAAAGAAAAATGAGAGTATGAGTGCACTTGTATCGACAAGCTCTACGATTCTCCAAGTAGCTCGAAGTCGGAATCGAACCTGAGAGCTTTCGTTTCCTCCTCTTTTCCTTCACGCGGTTTCTCTCCTCGATGCGGCCTCCCACCACTGCTGCCACTAGAACCACGCTACACCAGACGGCCACCGCCATGTGCGGCCGTTGCCGGCCACCATCGACGACCGCGCACCGCCTCCATTGGCATAGCCCTCTTCTCTCTCTCCTTTCTTCTTCTTCTATCAAACCCTCGCCCCGAACCCCTCCTGCCATTTCGGCCTTCTGCTTCCATGTTTCCGTTATTATATATATATATTCCGATTTTTTTATTCTAAAATCAAATCGATACTCGGGCAACTAAATGGGCACATTTCGGCACCAACCTAAAGATCCAAATATTCTCTAAATTTTATTATATTTAATTAATTTTTTTACACCCAAATTATCCAAAATAATAATAAATAATCATAAATAAATCGGATAAAAATTTAGAATATTACAGGTCCAATGCTTAATCCAGACACGTGTCGACCCAATTGTGCTCTGCGAGATGTAGTGCTAGGTGGATGCCATCACCTTTAAGGCCTAGCAGTGCCGAGATTGGGTCTCTAGTCTTGAACTTCAGCTGTCTGAGGTCAGGGAGGAGCTACAAAGATCCAAAGATGCTTTGTAGGTGGCCAATCAACATCTCATGGACCTCCAAAGAGAGAACGTTAGGATGAACGTGGAGCTGACGACCCGATTTATCCCGGAGGAGGTGCGCTAGACTCTGAACGCCAAATTTTTGGATGACCTTCACCTATGTCGGTGGATTGCTTCGCTGGTTAACCTACATTCATCTTGGTTATATATATATATATATATAGTGCTAGTACACTTATATAGCCTAACTTTGCAATGAATTAGTGAAGATTTTTCCAATCATTGTCATAATTTTTATACTTTTGTGCAATTTTAATTTTGATATATAATTATTTGCTGGGTAAGCATCATTACTTCGTTGGCGAGCCTTAGCGATTGAGGTTTAGTAATGGTTGAATGGGAATTCGCCCAACTTAGGGGCAGTTTATGTCACTTGAATTTATATGATGTCACACAAGCATTCATATAAATAGGCAAACAATTAATAGCAACTAACAATCATTAAACAAGCAAACAAATCATTTTATTAATGTGATACACTCTTACAAGCACGATCGATAATGTATGCTAGGCCTACCTGGGCTCCACATGAGATTACTGGTAATACTTCTTGAGGTGGATGACATTCCGCATCCTTGGGACTAGTTTGTCGTTACTTGAACAAAGCTTACATGCACCTTTTGCAGGATGGATGAGACGAAGAATGAGTCTTTCCAATTTGGAGAGAGCTTGTTCTTGTCAGCATTCTGGCCCGTGGCTCCTATACTCCATAGAACTTGGTCCCCTACCTTATATTAGCCAGTATTCACCCTTTTATTGTAGTACCTAATGATCTGATATACATAGGTAGTTGCACGCATGTTGGCCACATCTCATGCTTTTTTGAGTAGGTCAATATGCTCTCTAAATCGTTGGGAGTTGTTGAGTGGATCAAAGCCCTAGACCCGGAGACTGGCAGTCCGATTTTCACCAGGGTGATTGGCACAATTCCGTAGCACAGACCAAATGGCGTCTCACCCATTGGCTCCTTTGGTGTCGTTCGGTATGACCACAATAACGAAGGTAGCTCATCCACCCAAGAGTCCCAACGTCTTTCAGTATAGTCTTCAACCTGTGCAGTAAGGTTCAATTAGTAACCTTCACCTACCTGTTTTCTTGTGGATAGGTGATTGAGGTGTGGACCAATTGGATGCCCAAACTTGTATAATATTTGGTGAAGCACTTGTCAGTGAATTAGGTTTCATTGTCGGTCACAATGACCTCAAAAATCCCAAATCTGTAAATGATGTTCTACTTGATAAATCCATGACATTTTGCTCGGTGATTTGAGCCAATGGGGAGGCTTCGAGCTGCTTTGTGAACTAGTCGATACTTACTATGACAAACTTCCTTAGTCTTGACACGATGAGGAAGGGGCCAAGTATATCGAGCCCCAATTGCATAAATGGCCAATGGTTGGCATTATCAACCATCATCATATCATCAATCTACTGATCTAGAAATCAATTTTTTCAAGTCTTATACCACAGTCCAAACGCATACAAAAACTATCTAAGGTTAACATGACATAAAATCGACACCGGACAACGCAAAGCAACACCTTAGACGTCTTGACATTTTTCAAAACCAAATCACATAACAAACTGATACCTAGAATTGAAATTGATTAGATTACAGCCATTAGATACATTAACATTGCTAGAAAACATAAACCAATAGGAATCGGTTCTAGGAACATAAGCTAAAGCTTCTTGGCCATCACTCTTACTCATCCGATAAATATTCCTGTATCTCATTTGAAGGGTTGAAAAATAATAAGAGAGTTAGTCAAATACTCAACAAGGTATAATTTTTACAAAGGACATGTATACTTTAGATTTAAATGTATAACGGAAGGAATAAGAATCGTAATTATGTGTATAGGCATAAAATTGTGCTAAAACTTATATGATTTATTTTCAGATTTCTCATCTTATTTTTAGTCATGAAATCAAGCTTAAACCTTATCTTTTTTTTAGGAATTAGGGGCGATAGGCTTTACCAATTAAAGGAACGGACTATCGAAGACTAAGTTATATATATTCCCACACAACCAAAAGACATATGCTCCTATTCAAAACTCAAAGGTAGCCATCTACATATCACCCTATAGACAAGACCATATACCATTTTTTAACACTGTAGTTATGAAGGGTTGAAAATCGATATACCAATATAATATATTAAGGTATGTTAAAATATACTATTCGTTGAATCATCCTTGGTTTAGTTTCTTAATTCTTATAAAAATTCTATATTTTTTCTTGATTCTTCTTAATTTTCTAACTTCTTGAAAAAATAATCATAATTTATAATATGTTGTAGAGTTTTTGGCTATGATTTCATAAATTTATACTTATACATTTATAGGGACTTAAGCATATTTCAATTCAAGGTATGCAGAAATTCTAAAAATTTAAAATTAAGCACATAATGTAGAAAATTCAGCAAGAGGGACATTTTCAACATATACATTAAATTCAAGACTTTAACTATTAACATATATGTATTTCCAACTTTTAATAAAACTTATGATGAAGGAATTAGAGTCTATATAAGTTATAACATAAATTTCAAACCGTGAACTACAGTAAAAATGCAGAAAATGCAACAAAATTAGCATGCAAATTTTTCTGCAGATTTTTCAATTAGGGACATACATGCAGTGCCTTTTTCTGATTCTCCAAAACATATATATTGTAAACTTTGAAACGTAAGTGGACTACTATACAAATTTGAGGTATGAATAATTAAGAATTCAGTAATAGTTTAGTAAATAGTGTAGAAATTCAACTCATTAATTTTCTCAACAGATCACTTAAACATGTAGAGTTTCTTTAAGCAAAAATTCAGTGCATGCAAAGGGTTAAATCCAAATTTCAGGGCATGCAAGAGCTTATATACGAAATTCAAGTATTGAAGAGTATCATAACTTAAAATAAGAATATGCATGAAGTTATAGCATAAAATTCATCACATATATTTACTATACTTGGCTTAAACATAAAATCTCATGAAATGTCTCTACAAAATCATAAAGTATGGACATTCATGCTTAACATACACATATAAACTTTAAAATTAAGACTTGAACGAGCATTTAAACAAAAATGCTTAGTAGAAGTGGCAAGGACCAAAAACAAGAGAAAAAAGGGGTTTAGAATGCATTTGTCTTAACTTAGATTTACTCAAATCCTAACTTGAATCACTTTAAATTCGAGCTTCTTGGCTTTCTCTTTCTTCATTTCTTTCTTTTCATTGTCTCTCTCTCTAGGTCTAAAAATCGTAGCTGAAATGACAGAAATGAGAATGAGGGTCCTATTTATAACTAAGTAGCACTCAAGTACCACTCAGGCACGCTTTGGGTGCTGTGGTTCTAGATTCCCCACTTGAGCACAGCTTGAGCGCTCTTCAGGTGTGAGGTCTTTATTTTTTGGGGTCGATCACGCGTCTGCTTAGGCTCAAGCCCAAATTCGAGCATGCATTAGACTCAGATTCAGCCGATCCAATTTGACTCTTTTAATCCAAATTTTTTGCATCCTTTGACTTTAATTTTGATTATATTAATTTAATTAAATATGATTATAATAAATTTAAAGATTAGGGCCTTACAGTTACCATAGATCTGGCAGTTCTCGCACTTTTTTATGAAGTTTATTGCGTCTTTCTTCATTATTGGCCAATAGTAACCATGGCACATTATTTTAAAGGAAAGGTTCTTGTCTCCGACATGTGGTCCATAGATGCCGAGATGTACCTCACTTAACCCTTAGTCGGCTTCCTCTGGCGTGAGAATCGCAAGTACGGGGTGGACTATCCTCAACGGTACAACCTTTCATCCATGATGGTGTACCAGTTGACCATCTTTTCATGCATTTGACATCATCCGGGTTCTTTGGTAGGGCTCTGTTCGTGATATGTCTCTGGTAGGGTGACATCCAACTTTTATTGTTGGAGATTTGTAACACTTCTTGCTCAGATTCTTCTATACTTGGAGAGGTTAGGACCTCGCGCATTCTCTCGAAGACTGCTTTGGGCTTTTGGTCGCGGCGGCTTTCGCCAGCTGATTGACTTTTCAGTTTCTTGCCCTTGGGATGTGCACTAACTCGATCTTGTCAAACTTTTGGGCCATGGTCTTTACTCTAGCGAGTACTTCGCGAGTAAAGGAGAGAAGGGAAAGAATCAAAAGAAAAAAGGGATAAAATAGAAAGAAAAAAAAGAAAATTTGAGAGAAAAATAGAAGCTAGTCAGGAGAGAGAGGAGGTGGAACCAAAAGCATGGGAAGCAACATTTAATTTTTGGCAAGTATATTCAAATTTTCTTTTTCTATTGTTGTTGATTCATGTGAATTCTCCTTAAGTATTTTTACTCCAATACTTAAATTACGCATGGATTTTATCATATGATCATATTAACATGTGAGACACTTGACTGAAATTCTGAAGCCAAAGTCAATAGTAGATTCAGTTACTGTTATATGGTTGAACCGGCATCCCAATGATTTTCAAACCGACTCAAATTTGGTAACAAATTAGCTAAGCCTCTTATTGATGTTGTGACAAAATGGCTCATGAAATTGAGCTAAATTGGTCACTGAACCGGATCTCACATCAGCAATTGGACTAACCTAATCAAACTTGGTGATATATAAAATTTGCAGCCTATGAACCGGGCCCCAAGTTGGCTGAATCGACAGTCATATAAACTTAAGTACCTTGTGATGATGTTCAAGTGTCACCCCATAAAAATTAGCCCTGAACCGATCACCAAAATAAAAACAGAAATTGGTTGTATTAGAACATCACTAATGCAGAATCTCCAATTACAATTTCGATCCAAACCAGTTGAAATATCAACTTGAACTAGCCATGAACTAGACAAATTCTTGAAAATAAGTCTCATGGCTATAAGAAGACTCCTCGAACCGGTCAAGAACCAGCCTTAAATTGGCTATAAAATTAACAAAAACAGAACCAACCCTTTTGCATCCTTGTTAATGCTAATTGTTGTAGCTTGGGAAAAATTGACCGAATCGGATCCAAATCGGTTGAACTAGTAGTGGCCCAGCCAAAGTATAATGTATTGAGGCTAACCTATCTACTAGTGAATTGGCGGCCCAAAACTCTTTAAAATGATTATTGAACTGGACCTTTAAACAGCACCAGAACCAGCCTAGCATCATTGATGATGAATCTGGCAGTCCAAGAAAAGAGACCGAACCGACCCTAAACCGATTGAACCAAGAGCTGACCCGACCAAGTCATTAAGTACTAAGGCTGAACTGTCAACTTGTAAATTAGTTACTAAAAATACGTTGAGCCAACTGCTGAATCGAACCCTTAAACTGCTAACAGGAGTAGCCCAAGCATCTTTGCTGATGCTGGAAGTTATAGCCTGGGGAAATAAGTTGAACCGGCCCTAAAACTGGCTGAACCGAAAGCCAAATTAGGTTAAATATGTTAAGATAATATTAAAGTACTAACATGTAAAATTTTGCCCGAATTAGCCATCAAACTGGCCGCCAGACTAGCTGAAACCTTTTCTTGCTAATGTTAAATTTTGAGTTGCCTGAACCAGCTACTAATTCAGCCCTGAACTAACCATCAAACCAGATATAAAATTGTTGCTAATGAAAGATTTCAGCCTACAAAATCCCCCTGAATCGGCCCCCTAAATCAGGTTCAAACATTAGTTTGAACCGGCCCTCTTCTAAATCGGTTGAAGTATCAATTGTTAATGCCAAATTAGGACTATAAAATTTATTTGGACTAGCTTCTGAGCCGCTGAAGCCACCATAATATGAAGTTATACAAATAGTTTGAATCGATCGCTAAATTGAAACCCGAATTAGCAGTCGAGCCGTTTAAATACACATTATACGGATCTTGAATTTTTAGCATATGCATAATTTGTTTTGAGACCATGACGCATCCGAAATTTCAATAGAAGAGTATATTATAAAACTTTGACATTTTATTGCATTGTAACATTTAAATGATAAAGTTCAAGCTTTATTTATGAAAATAGATAGAAACTCTACACAATGTTAAGAAATGTGATTATTTTCTTCTAGAGGAAAGAAAATTCGAATAAGTATTAGAACAAATGTAGAGTTTTCATTTTGAAAAGAAATAAGAAATTGGACAAATGATTGATCAATAAATAGTATGTTCTCGAATGTCTTAATATATTATACTGAAAACTTATTGTTTGATTCAGTATTACTATACAATTTTGGCCATGTCTATAGAGATTATAAGTAGTACCTCCTACCTCGGGGTACAAAAAAAGGTTAGGTCTTAAATTATGTAGACTGAACACAAATCCACCCACCTCAGGGTGTAAGATGAGGTTAGGCCTTTGATTGTGTAGACCAAACACAATTCGAGTTTCGATCGACTACTCATTTTGTTAGTAAGGCCTATTGGCCCTGATATCTGAAAAAATAAAAAAAGAAAGTTTTTGGTATGGTTTGAAGGAAAGAATGGGAAAAGATTAAGATAAGAAATAAGAAAGAAATTTACATAAATATTTTGACCATATTTTAAATTGTCATATTCCATGATATTCTCTATCATTATTATTATACTTTAATTAAAATGTGCATATCTTTGTATATTATATATATTACTGAATATTTGGCTCATTCTATTATTGAGTTTTCTAACCTTTCAGATGGCGAGTATAAGTTGGTACCGGATGAGTAACAGTAAAGACAATGGTGGTTTTAGCTTATATTTTAATAAAATTATAATAGACGTATGAAATCTTGTAGTTGATTTTGTAATAAAATAAGCGAGACCTTAGTATTACTCATTTGTTATACTTTCGCTATTTGTTATTATAGTCATTGTTTATACCTCCGTAGAAATTTTATGATAATAATTTTGATAGCTAATAGTATCTCTAAAGAATTCGACACCGTATTCTATTCGTCTAGGGTTGGAGCCATTGGATATGGCAATCATGTGGATCTTATATATGGTGGTTATATATTTTATGGATATATATATAATATGACATCTCATTAAGTCTAAAAGAGGACGTGGGACATCACAAAAGGGCTTGACACCTTAAAGCTCTCCCGGACTTGGTTTATGATCAGTTTTGAGTCGCTATAGGCAGTTACATGCCTGGCCGAACATTCTTTTTGTAGTCGCAACTCGGTGAGCAGGGTCTCATATTTGACAACATTATTGGTGGCTAAGAATACGAGTTTCAGCAAGTACCTTATCTTCAACCCGTTAGGGGTCCTTAGGATTACTTCGGCACCACTTCTTGCTTGCGCCGAAGAACTGTCTACCTGTAGTGTCCAATTCAGCACCTCCTCGGGCCGATGGTCAGCTTCATTGGGACCATCCGTGTCCGAGACCAGGGTTGTGGTTTTAATGATAAAGTTTGCTTGGGCCTAGCCCTCTACGGCCGGTCCTGATTTGAATTCTACATCAAACTTGCCCAATTTGTTGGCCCATTTGACTAGTCACCCAGACATGTCGTATTTCTGTGGGATTCCCTTCAAGGGTTGATCGGTTAAGACAACTATTTTGTGTGCCTGGAAATAAGGCCATAACATCTTGGCCGAATAGATGAGCGCCAGTGTGATATTTTCCTCATGGGTGTAGCGAGTCTTGGAATTTATCAAATTCTTACTGACGTAGTAGATTGGCCGTTGTATGTTGGATTGATGCCAGATCAAAATTGAGCTTAGCGCCCTTTAAAACTGTCAAGTATAGGTACAACTCCTTGCCTTTTTTCAGCGACATCAAGAGATTGGGGATAGCAAGGTACTCCTTTAGCTGTTGAAAGGTGGCCTAGAAGTCAGTTGTACGTTGGAAGCCGCTCACTTTCATCCCTCTCAAGGCCTTGAAGAAAGGGAGGTATTTATCCCCTAATTGTTTCAGGAAATGGGAAAGCGTTGTAAGTTTCCTGATTAACCTCTGAACGTCCTTTACGGTCCGTGGTGGGCTCATATCCATAATTCACTTTATCTTTTTGAGGTTTGCCTCAATCTCCCATCGGGAGATGATGCAACCTAAAAATTTTTCAAAAGATACTCCAAAAATACATTTGGCCGGGTTCAACTTCATCCAGTGTGTCCGAGTATTCTGAAGGCCTCGTTAAGGTCAAAGATATGGACGTTCGGTCATTTACTTTTGATGAGCATGTCGTCTATGGATACCTCCATATTCCAACCAATTTGGCTTAAAACATTTTATTTACGAGTCGTTGGTATATAGTGCATGTATTCTTCAACCTGAAGGCTATAACCTTATAGTAGTACATCCCCTGGTCCGTCATGAAGGAGTTATACTCCTCATCCTTGTGACTCATCTGAATCTGATTGTAACTCGAGTATGCATCCATAAAACTAAGTAGTTCATGCCAGAAGGTGGTGTCCACTAGTAAGTCAATCATGGGCAGTGGGAAGCTGTCTTTTGGGCATACCTTATTCACATCGATAAAGTCAACGCACATCCACTTTTCATTTCTTTTCTTGACAAAGGCAACGTTGGAGAGCTAATTCGAATATTAGACTTCCTTGATGAGGCTGGAGTCAAGCAATTTGTTTATCTCTTCCAGGATAGCAATGACCTTTTCGATGGAGTGGTTTCTTCGCTTTTACCCGACGGGCTTTTGGTCTAGATCGAGGTCAAGCATGTGGACCATTACTTTGGCTGAAACCCTTGGCATGTCTGCGGCAGTCATTGCTAAGATATCAAAGTTTTGTCGGAGCAAAGTGATTAGCTAGTTGCGTAGGGGTTCGACAAGTGAGCCCCCTATCTGCGCGCACCTCTTCAGATTGTCGGGGTCCAGAGGAATGCGGTCGGTTGTCTCACCGATCTGAGCCTGCTATAGTGTCGTTTTATCTTTGTGATCAAAATCATCTGTTTGTCGATTCAGAATGGCTTGAGTAACCTTGGACAGGTAGCACGTTTAGCCTATTATTTGTTCACCCAAAACTTCTTCAATGCTGCGGGTTGTAGGGAACTCTATCTTTAAGTGTGTGATCAATGTTACTGTCCCAAACGCGGTCAAGCAACAAGATCGGCCCAAGATGGCTTGTAAACCAAAGGTAGGTTGACCACCAGGAACATCAATATGCAGGATGTCGTCCTGGGGTATGTTCCAAAGGTGATTTCCAATTGGATGGTTCCTCGGACTAGTACCGGCTTATTGTCCTGTCCGTAGAGAGGTTCTTTGGCCAGTTTTAGTTGACTCTTTTTTAGCTCCAATTTTCAACTGGATGGTATTCAAGTAAGCAAATTATGCGAACTTTCATTATTAAAAAGACCTGCTTCAATTGGTAATTGACTGTACTATCTAAAACAAGCACGAATATAACAATAGGGTCAGAGTGGGCAGCCAATACATGTGACATATCTTCTTTATTAAAACTAATAACATCTTCCCTAACTTCTACCGTCAATTTCTTAGAGGCGATCTCAAGGTGGTTCAAGGGGCAGTCTTTGGAAGGTTTGGTTGCCACCATATTGACTATTTCGATCACGACCCGGTTCCTTGGCTACTGCTGCTTTGTCCTCTCTTCACCTGCCCTTCTGGGACCTTGCTCTGAGTTTCGTAGGAACTTGGTATGGTCCCCCCTCCGGTGAGCACCTTAATCTTTTTCTGCAAAGTTTGGCAAGCCTCCGTACTGTGACACATAGATCAATGGTAGTAATAGTATTTTATCTAATTTCCTTCTCCGGATTCTTGACCGGTTTCAGTCACTTCAGAAATTTCTTTCTAGAATCTACATGAGGATTTTATTCTGAGAGTCGTTCAGAGGGATCAGGTTTAGGGACCCGAACTCTATTGGGGCTCCTCGCTCCACCTTAGGTTGCTTCATCGAATCTTGGGAGTTGAAACGGTCTCCATTTCTCTTTCTCTCGTTCGACAGTCTCTAGTGGAAGGGTCCTTGCAGTCTTGATGCTTAGCCTCGTTGACATCTTCGGCTGCCATGTGAGCATGAGCGATGGCTTCAACCTTATGGAAGGTCTAGGGATCCTTGTGAGCTAAATGTTTGAAAAACTCGCCTAGCTTTAGGGTCAATACGAAGGTGCTCAGCTTCACTTTATCATTCAGCAGGGGTATTTGGTGGCTTCGGCAGTGAATCGGGCCAGGAAGTTCCTCGGATTTTCGTTTGGCCCCTACTTGATACGGGCAATGTGCCAAAGCTGCCTTTCCTCTCTTCGACTGGAGGTGAATTAAGTCAAGAAGCTATTAGCGAGCTCTTGGAATGTCCATATTGAATTTGATTGTAGATAGTAAAACTAAATCTAGGCGTCCCCTTTAAGGGTCAGTGGAAAGTACAAGCATATAGCGGCCTCGCCTAGGCCCTGAAAGTTCAGTAGCGTGTGAAAGTGGTCGATTGAATCAGTGCT
Organism: Nepenthes gracilis; assembly: GCA_033239525.1. NCBI lineage: Eukaryota > Viridiplantae > Streptophyta > Magnoliopsida > Caryophyllales > Nepenthaceae > Nepenthes > Nepenthes gracilis. The sequence continues at coordinate 8,160,418 of BSYO01000007.1, read as the reverse complement.
TCCATCATAGGGTTCCAGGGTCGGTATCTTAAACTTCTATGGAGTGGCTGCATCCGAATCTCCATTGTGAATGGTGATCATCTCATATCTGTAGAGCATCCGCTAGCGTCTCCCTTGAATACATGCTGCCATATTTTTTTTCCAATCGCTCATCCATTTGAGGGGAGATTACATCCCTCTTCACATTGAGGTAGGTCCTCAATTCCGAGTGGTGCGACAAGTGGTGCGAGGCCGGTCGGCTACTATTGCTGGTTGGCTGAAGGTTGCACGATGCTCCCTCTCGGGCCAGGGGCCCCTACTAGTGTGACGACCCTAACTCAAATCCATAACTAACACCCCAGACCTAATGATATAGAAAAAGTTCTTAGTCTCAAATCAATATACGACACATTCACCACTGATAAGGATATAAATATAATAATCTAAACATCCTTATGCTAACGATAAAACTGAAGAAAATACATAGTCCCAAAATCTCAATTAAAATAAAGCAAAATATCAAAATATATCTCTAAAGCATAACATCAACACTCTCTCCCGCTGGGCCTCAACCTTTCTTGCCACAACCTGTTATCCAACTCTAGAGTCATCGTCACTATACCTGCTACTCTGGAAGAAAGAAAAGTAGTATGAGTGAGTTAAATGTTTAACAAGTGATAACAAATTCAAAACAAATAGGAAAGGATAGTAACTATTTCATATATACAATACATAATGTATGACAAGAATCATGAATAGTAATATAATATCAAATAAATAAATATGTCCAAGAAAGAATATTTTATCACATCTACGATTCTAATATATAAGCAGATCACTCCAACACTGATGTGACAAAGATCATAAGATTTCACCAATACAAGACGAAAATCATTCAAAATCCGATCTCATAAGAAATAAAAGAATCTCCTGGAGCGAATATCAACGTAAACGACCTAGAAATCAAAGAACAACATATAATATGGATTCCACTAAATCCGAATATCATAAAATTCGACACATAAATTCTACTGAATGCAACTCATGGATTCCATTGAATCCTAAATTTGAGGTGATGACAAAATATCACAATGAATCTCCTTGGATTTTATTCTGTCATCGTGAACCAAATGCCGCGTATTTACACCCCAACAGTTGGGTAAGTATAACAAGGTTATCCATGGTATTCTCACTACCCTTACTATCCTTCAAGAGGCTATACCCGTAACATGTTCATACGATCCGTAATACCTCTCGCAAAATGATATCCCCAATATCATCTACTACGATGGTCACATGACTATAAGCATCCCTCCACAATAAACAATATACCTCATTATCACCATGATATGAAAATTAGTATCGGATAAGTGTAGTCCACGCTAAAGTATCATAGCCTCTCATTCGACTAAATACTTTAGTGTTTTCATACGCTTTCCTTAACCTTGCGCGTAGAAAGTCAATAACTCAACTACTCACGCAATCAAATATAACACAAATAAGGCTTTGCAATTTCAATGAAAGAAATGTCATTCGGTATTGATAAAGACCATACACACACAATTCAAAGATAACGCAAATAATATCATTATCGGAGGAAAAGCAACGGAACCAATGATAGTTTCAATATTCGATCGAATGCCCTAATATTTTTTAAATCCTTTCTAACTCATTTGGGATCCTAATATTACCTCTAAGGCTACAAAATTTCTTTTATTCTAATGTCACCGAAAGATATCCACAATCTTCAAATATTATTCAACTATTCTGCTAAATCTATGTGAGTCCAATCATAATAATTTATTCACATTTTCTCCTCATCTAACTCATACTTTTATAAACCTTTGATATCTAACTATACTTATATATCAACATTCATTTACATGTAAATCAAAACATACACATGACTTATATATGCCATCCCTCTGTGGACATATATATATATATATAAATACACCCACCTATACACACACAATACATATGGCTACCACCAGCAAAGGCAGCAACACGTCCATGCTGCTATACACACACACATACATGCTACACACACATACACGCTATACACCCACATACACGCTACTGACTATGCGGCACTTCCTAGTACACAGCACAACATACATTTCACTTTCATTTTCAGAGACAATGCAACACGATTTCTTTGTCATTCACTAGTTTTTCACCAATTTAAACTAATCAACATACAAACTAGGAAAGTATATACATTTATTGTATCAAGATTTAATCCTCAAACCTTAATTTAAGTGAAGCCCAAAATTATGTCTTTCCATTGAGCCGAAGGCTCTGTTTTGCTCCAATTTTTACTTAACCAAAATTTTCCACAATCAAAGCATGAAAACAAAATTTTAATTCATAAGATTTAACCGTAACTTTGTAAATTTTACCTACTAATTATTTTGAGCTCAGAATCATATTGATTCTTTGGAAACCCATGGCATAACAGGATGCCCTATTTTTCCGATTCCTTCATCAATGGCTCAATTTAAATGCAATCCTCCAAAATTCACCCATATACAATAGTTTTTTTCTTTATAATTTTGATATGCAAATAGACAATTTATATTACTATTGGAAAAGGAAGGTCATGGATTATTGTAAAGAATCTCAAATCAACTTGCTTGATTATCTAAAAATGCCAAGGGCGGTGGCTTCGACAAATTCTGGCGACAACCCAACGGCGACAGCAAAGGCAACTACAGCAATGACCGTCACAGCCGTGGAATCCCAATTCTCTTTGTTGTTTTCGTCCATTCTTAAGCCTCTAAAGAGGAGCACGAAAGCAACCCTTGCTTTTAAAGCAAAAGAGGCAACACCTAGAAAGAAAACATAGTTGATGACCGAGAGAAAGAAGAAAAAATGGCTTTTCCAACCGATCGGCAGAAGTCATCGCAGCAAAGTCGGCCGTCAACTTCTCTCCCTTTTCTCTCCTTCTTCATTCATTTGTACCTTGTTTTTTCAATTATTATTATTATTATTGTTGTTGTTATTATATTCACTTATTATTATTAATTTTATTATTATAAATACTTATTATGTTACACATATTATTATATATATTTATCTATATTTTTAACTATCTCAATTAAAATATTAATTAATTATCTAATTATAATCTCAATATTATTTAAAATTTTGATCTAAATTTTTAATATTTTTAGAACTTAATTATATATATTAAATTAACTTGCTCTAATTTACTAATTAATCTCAACTCAAACTAATGGCCTAAATATTTAAACCCAATTTATTGATCCAAATCTTCTAAACTTATTAGGCTCAAAGATCAGTCCAATTATAAAATTTTAAACCCAACAGTAATTTGAAACTAATTTGTCAATTTTATTCTCTTAAAATAATTTAAAAACACACATTTGAAATGTTATAGTTAGTCACGTGAGTAACGAGAATTTTGCCGCTCCAGGCTCTCATTCGGTGTCTTGTGACCAAGCTGGCCCTTCAAACACTATCGAGCCCCGTCACTCAATGTTGCTCGGGCTTTGAGGTTGTCCAAGCATCATACCTTCTTGGCCAGGTGCTTCTTCCTTTGGACCTTTTCATTTTGATGCTGAAGTGCAGGTGGTGGAGGAGAGAGCTCCCAGCCTATGCTTGTGTGGACAAAGGGTTTGGAGCATTTGGGATATATTGTCCACCCGATTGGCGAGCACCTGCATAAAGGGTGCCGGTCACTCCTCTGCCTAGCTACTTGCGGAGAGGTTGTTGCCATGGGGGTGACGTCTTTGGTTGGAGTGCTAGTGTGGGTTCTGATATTGACCATGTTTGCTTCGGTGTAAATGGTGCTTGAACTTTTTGTTTGCATTCTCATAGATGGCGTCAATGATCGTTCTAAATCTGAATCGTCGACGGATTAGGGTGCCACTTGGTCTTCTGTGGCGGGTCGAATAGAAGTGGGTTTAGTCTCTGTTCTCAATAGTTTGAATCCTACACACCACAACTAACAAATAAGAGGTCAGAGAATTAATAGGACTTGCTCCCTGATTTAACCTTCGATACTCAAGTCAGTAATGTTCCTCAAAAAGATGAAAATATGTATGGGTGAGGGATATGCGTAATAATGCAAGAGTGCGAGGTTTGATTCTGACTTGAAAGTTGGGTTCGGCGTGGAGCGGCTTTTAAGATTGAGAGAGCGAGAATTGTGAAGGAATTCTTTCGAGGCTTTTTGTATAGAGAGTTATCTTTTTGTGAGTTCTTAAGCGTGTATTTGAGTCTGTCTTTCCACTATGGGGTGATGAGGTATTTATAACCTTTGAGCTAACTCGACCCTACTTGGGCGCCATGACTAGCCGATAGCTATCTGTGCAATTTAACAGGCTATCATGGGGATTGTGGGTGCTGATTATGGTAACCGTGATCAATAAGGAGGATACTTCATTCTTTGCGGCAATGTTAGATGCCACGGGTATGAAAGTTGCCATTAGGTGAGATCTGCTACGTTAGAGTTGCTATTTTGAGAGAAGATCGGGATTGGGGACAATATTCAGGAAATCGAGTTGGTTTAGGCAAGTAATTTCAGTGTGCGGGAAGAAGATTGTGAGCCGCCCTAATTTGGTTGTGGTTAGCTTTGGCTGTCCTGGTCGATTGGGATGTGCTTAGGCCAACGAAAATATTGACTGGCCCCTGGACCATTGGAGACGTGTTGTGAGTCAGATATTCTCAAGATCCACTATCCGTTTGTGGGCTTTCATGTCAGGCCAGCTCATTTCTGCTGTCCCCCTCAAGTATAATATTTACATTTCTAATAAAAATAAATAAATATATCATGAAACAAGTACAAAATAAAAATTAGAATTTTAAAATATAAGAATTATTTTCTCAACTGAACAAATATATATTTTGTTTGTAACATATGTATTTGCATAAAATGATACCTTTGGTATAATATATGTGTCGATTAAGTTATCATAAATGCTATCTTTTAAGTAATAGTGGATAATAAATTTGATTAAAATTGAATTTTAGTTTGATATAGCCAAATTTAAATAAAAATTCATGGCTCGTAAGACAAATTGAGTTGGACGAGGTCGAATCACTTGGGTCAAAAAACATCAATCATACTTGCCCTTAAGCCAAATAGAATTGGTTCAAACCGATGAATAGACATCTTTTCTAATTTTCCTTTATTTATTTAAAATTTTATATTTATATGAAAATATTAAAAAAATATAATATTACAAAAATTGTAATATTTTGGATAATATATTTCGTAAATGTAGATTTAATGATGAATTTTTACATAAAAGGTGATTATTATATAAAAATATAATTTATTAAATTTTTAACATGGCATATATTTAAATTAAGAAAATATTTATAAATAAATTTATAATCCCAGCTGAATTAAGCTGAATCACACACTTTTACCTATGATCGTGCTCAATTTAAAAATTAATTAAGTCAATTTCTATGATCATACTTATTCGTAATACTATAAAAGTTTAAATTTATCAAATATTAATATTATTTAACAAATAATATATTATCTAATCACTATTATTAACTAATTCACTTAAATAACTTGATCAATAAAAATTATATCATCCAAGATATTTTGTGTTCAAAATGTGTCTCAAAATCAATTATTAGTGTGTCCATAAAATGTAATGTGTCTAAGTAATGGGCCCCTTTTCATTTACAACTAATAGTCTATGCTCAATTATTAGTATCGTAATTTTCAAATAAAGGCTTAATTGGGCCCATTCCCTAGGGATCTCATTATTGATTACTAACAGATATGATAAAATATATGATTATGGCCTTTATTAACATGTCCATAATTCTGATATATTACTATATTATTTTTTTAATATATGATTAACATAAATTAAATTTTGGTCAATAACTTAATGATTATTCAATCCACTGGCTTTTAATTTGAATTGACACTAGGACACGAACCTTTAAATCAAAACCATTAAATAATCAAAAATAATATATTAATCCAATCCATAGGGCCTAATTGTTATACCTAAAAGTGGCTCTGAATCTCGATAAATAAGACCTTAAATTATGTGTTAAAAAAGGTATCAATACTAAATCATAACATTAAAAAATCATAATAACTGAATTACTAAAAAAGAAATTGAAATCAACTCAAACGATGTCACAAGACATCATTGTTGACTAGATATAACAACAATCCAAATAATTCAAAACTAATAATGTAAATTACTGTTTATTCTAAATAATAATATATTAAATCGATCCATAATTCTAAATCTATCTTTGAACAGCTATTCATCACTCCGAACCACATGCAAACAAGTATTGAGCCATCTAATTTATAAGGTTAGCAAAATAAAATAATAGTGAGTTAGTTGTTCAATAAAACAAATATAATTTTTCACATATGAATGTATTTAGAATACAAACATGTTCAATACAAACATAGGGAGGCCATTGGTGCGTGATGAGGCATCATGTAGCAACCTACCAAAGAATATTCCAAGCCGGTAGATTCCCTAAGCATTAGCAAACTACTCAGAATTGAAGCATTCCTTAATGCGAAAAGGATAGCATCCACCTCCAAGGGGGAGGAAAGGCTCCAAAGGATTAAACGGCAGTTGTTTCATGGAAGTACGACCGGTCACTCCACCGAATTGGGTAAGTTTCTATTTATCAGGATGTATTAATTTTCTCTCAAATTTAATAGACCAAACTTGGAATCCTACAATGGAAACTCTGATCCAATAGATCACTTTCGAACATTATTGGGATTCCAAGGCCTAGAAGACCAAGTCTTGTGCCTTTACTTCCCGTTGACCTTTAAATAGGATGCTCAGATTTAAATTCAATTCAGTCATTTTAGGAGTTGACTAAGAAATTTCTATCATAATTTGCCTCCAATGGAATATTGGAAAAGACACCATGGCACCTTATTAGAATATGAAAAGGTCCAAATGAAAATCTCAAGTGCTTCTTAACTCGACTCAATGTCGAGGCCTTGAGTATATATAAACTCACAGACGATGTGAAGTTAAATTCTTTCAAAACCATTGTACAATCGAAATTTTTTTTTAAATATTTGGTTCAATAGGAACCTGAGATGTTCATTGAGGTGGAAACCATCACCTGAACGTACATTATCTCCGACAAGACTAATGAAGCAAAAAGACCTCAAATCAACATCTGGGATCGACTAGTGGGAACAGAAGGAACATTGATAACTCCACTCGAGATTCCAAGTAGCAATAGAGGACTTATCCGGGTGTTAGAAGGAAATTCAATCCATTAAATCTCACTCTTCTAAATGACATTTGGATCAATGTCCTAATGCAAATCTGGAATGAGAAATTCTTTAAATGGCCAAAGTTAGTGAAAACCTTGGAGGGAAGAGTTCAGTCAAAATATTACTTCTACCATCGATTGTCGGGCCACAGTACAGAGTACTGTTGGACTCTACGAATAAAGATTAAAACTCTCATTTAAAGAGGATACCTCAATAAATATCTAAAAAACCAGGACATGCTCCTAGTAGTACCAACAATGACGGCATGGAGTATCTCGAGCAACCTTGTAATCGGGTGGTGGGGGAGTAATGAACATGATCTCTACAAGGCCTTATAGAAGCGAAGCTCTGTATCATCCCAAGAAGACTTCCTCCAGCAAAAGGTAGAAGTTAGGAATAGAAAATAATGTTATTAGTTTTATCGATAATGATATGACTCATATAATAACTCATCATTCCTATCTCTTTATTGTATCTATGCTTATTTCAGATGGTACCATTGACTATCAATTGAAACGAATGTTTATTAATAATGAAAACTCTCAAAATTTGCTCTATTTTGACACTTTCATTAAGTTAGAACTGAAAAGAAATCAAATGAAGTCAAATGAGGGTCCCTTATACGATTGGACAACGAGCCCATGCCAATCCAAAGAATCATTCATCTAGAAGTTATATTGGAAATATACCCAAAAATAACTTCTCAAATGTTGACATTTCTAGTGGTAGACATGCCCTCAGTCTACAATATTATATTAGACTGACCTTTTCTAGTGGCTTTTGGGGTATTGATATCGACCACCGCACCTTAAAGTGAAGTTTATAACCTCATATGGGGTAGGTGAAGTCCGAGGCAGTTAAGTTGCTGCCGAACGTGCTACTAACATAGATAGGCTAGTCGATACTTGGCCAATCGATCAAGGATTTTGACCTACCAGATGATGTTACATTGCAATAAGGCCAATTCAATGAATCTACCCTGCAAATCCCTCTAAATCCAAACAAGCTTCAGAAGTATGTTCAAGTTAGTGGATCTCTTTCTGATCACCTGCAGGGACAATTGATAAAATTCCTTTGCCAGAACTCTAGCAGACATGTCGGGAATACTAATAGAGGTAATAGTTCACAAGTTGAGCCTAATTCTTAAGTACAAACCAATTCGGTAGAAGTGGAGAAATCACTTTATAGAAAAGATTGTTGTTGTAAGGGAAAAGGTTAAGAAGCTACTCAACATAGTGTTCATAAGAGAGGTCCAATTCCTAGATTATCTGTCAAACATTGTCCTCATCAAGAAAACTAATAAAAGTGGAGGATGTGTGTTGACTTCATAGATTTGAATAAAATATGTCCAAAAGATAGCTTTTCACTCTCGTGGATCAATCTAATGGTGGACTCAACTTCCGGACACAAATTGTTATATTTTATGGATGCTTAATCGAGATACAACTAGATCTGAATGTGTCCAAAAGATAAAGAAATGACTTGGTTCATGACTGACCAATGGATTTACTATTATGAAATTATACCCTTCAATCTAAAGAATATGAGAGCACTATATTAGATACTGGTCAACAAAATATTCAAAGCCCAAATAGGAAGAAATATGAATGTGTATGTGAATGATATACTCGTTAAAAGTGTACTAGCCAATGACCATATCCACGACCTAGACGAAGCTTTTGGAATATTCCAAGCACACCAAATAAAAATAAATCTAGTGAAATGTGTGCTTGGAGTGACTTCGGAAAAATAGTGTCCCACCCAGGCATCGAGGTGATTCTAGATAAAATTAAAGCAATTATTAATATAAATCCATCTCGAACCTTAAAAGAAATTTAGAGGTTAACCAAAAAATTTACCAAGCTCTCCAAATTTCTTGTGAAATCTATCAAGAAATGCCTTCCCTTCTTTAAAGCTTTGAGAGAGGTCAAAGCAAATGGATTCCATTGGATAGAAGAAAGTCAATCAGCTTTCCATAAGTTAAAGGAATACCTCACCAATCCCACACTCCTATCTTCTCTTAGAGAAGGCAAAGAATTATATCTTTAATTGGCCATCTCAGACATGGCATTGGGCCTGGTCCCAGTCAAATAAGAAGTTGATACACAATGACTGATCTACTATATTAGTAAAATCCTGATGGATATTGAGACTCGGTATTCGCAGGTTGAAAGGGTCACTCTGGCTTTAATCAACTTAGTAAGAAAACTCGGTCTATACTTTTAGGCCCATAAGATTGTCATTTAAACCAATTAGCCATTAAAGGGGATCTTGCAGAGGCTAGAAGTATTGGGACGTTTGATAAAATGGGTCGTAGAGTTGAGAGAATTTGATATAGAGTTTCGAGTATGACTGTCCATAAAAGGACAATCTCTTACGAATTTTGTTATTAAAACGACAACCTCAATTCCGAAAATCTCAGAAGAAGACGAACACGGGCTTCTATAAGGAAACTCTAACATCGATCTTATATGTTGATGGGTCCATCCTCCGGAATGGGGAGCAGGGTCAATGTAGTCTTGCCCACTTCAAATGGTGTAAGGATCAAGATTCCATGACTCATAATTCAGTAAGCTAAAATTAAATTATATAAAATTAAAATCAATGAATAGTAAAAACTCAGAAGTTGGGAACTCACATTAAAATATGATAAAAATTTATTTGATGAAACCAACTTCAATTTCAGTTAATAAAATATAGAACCAATAATACGGAAGTAATTCGGTTAATAAATTTTCAATCGCTAGAAATCAAATAAATTTCGATTGGTAACAAGATAACTCGGTTATCGAAATTACCCCGATTAGTAACCAAACTTAGCCCGATTGATTAAATATAGATCAAATAAAATAAGAATTAAATCGCTAGACTCAATTAGTAATCAAACAATTTTTGGTTGATCAAATTATTGTTCCGACGGACCTGAAACCAACCCCGAAAGCTTCCGGAACTTTAGAACAACAACCTAACTAAAATTTATGATCAAAATTAATATCTAGAAGGACCCAAAAGTAGCTAAATAAAATTTTATACACTTAAATAAATTTAGAAAGAGTATAAATTAAGTGGCTAACTAATACCATAATAAATTAAGTTAATTTTAATACACCCTTAATAATTATATTTTAATTGAATTTGAGGAACATATGTCACCTCCTCATGATCCCATATTGAGTAAAATTTTAAAAGAAGGAAAGAAAGGAGAAGGGGGAGCCATGGCTTATCCCTCACACAAACACACACACACGTGTACATGTAAATAAATAAAAAGAGAAATAATTTTGTATGGAAAAATTAGTGGGATACTTGACACTTTAGGAGGCTTAACAAGTATCAAAATAACCACCAATAAAGTTTCAATAAGTGATTAATTAAGAAGGAAATAACTCACCTCATGCAAAGGGTGAGTCATCCTTGAGTAATCAAGGAATTGCCATCTATTGAAGCTTATAACTCCTAAAAATTTTTATCAATGAGTCATCAATTCAGAAGCTAAATAAATTTAAAAATATACCACACAAAAGAGGAAAAATGGAGAGACAAAAGGAAAAAAAGAGAGGCCAAACAAGAGAGGAAAGCTGAACCGAGAGAAGGAGCTAGTTGTTTGGGTAGAAAGTTTCAAGAATTTTTATAAATTAATTTGGGCAAGAACCCCTTTCCTATTTGATTTGTTGTTAAATTCTTAATCTTATCTTGAAGTACTGTCGGTCTAATACTTTAAACTCTCACCGAATCCATACTAGAACGAGCTAAGTTCAGCAACATGTCAAAATGAAATTCTATTGCATTATGCTGATGTCTAAATTTTTACATACTTTATTTGATCGATTCATACAATGAAATTTTTATTGAATGTACTTTAAGATATTAGCTAAATCACCATATTTATGTTCTAGAATAATCTTTACTGTTACCATGCTAGAATAGCCAAAATTCAGAAATATGTATCATGAAGTTGGTTCTACAACCTGCTATTATGCTTACTAATATGCTAATTTTTACATATTGTTAACAGCCGATTTATTCCATGAAAATTTTAGTGAAGAAATTTTAATATGTTGGCTAAATCACCATATTTTTTATTTTGAAATAATTCGTCACGAAATTAGCCGGTTCGATGGAAACAAAGTAGACTAGTAGATTAAACTTGATGAAAATAGAGTAGCTACTAGTACTAACTTTGGCTACTATTTTTACTACGTTTTAGGCAGATTAAAACTTCACAAAAATTTTGTAGGATACTTCAACAAATCAAAAATGTGCTATAAAATTAGCTTATCAACTCAAACTCTGGCCGATTCAGCCTAAAGAAAAGGAAGTGTTACTGAACCGGCCAGAAGCAGAACTGTGCAAGAAAGATCAGTGCATAACTTTAAATCGGGTAAGAATAAAATTGAAAAATTTATATGAACAGATCCAAAATAATGTGTTGATTCTGAAAATGTTTGGAAAATAATTTTACATGGTGATTTGATTGCTGAACCGAAAACTAATAGCTGAACCAACACATGTATACTATTGCTGAAATTGGCAGTTTGGAAAAATCAGGCCGAATTGGCCTCCATCTGACCACCAAACCGGCTCAAAATTTGTCACAAACTAGTTAAAACCCTTATTAAGATTTTGTAAAATTGGCTCATGAAAATGAGTTGAATGGATCACTAAATTGGATCCCCAAATGAGCAACAGAATCCTGCGTCTATGTAGATGATGAATTTGGTAGTCCATTTGATGGACTGAACCGGCCATGAACCGGTTGAACCAGCATCCGACTCGATTATATTATTTAGTACTAGCATCGATCTATCACTATGTAAAACGGTTTCCAAAAATACATTGATTTGGTCGCTAAACCGGCACTCAAACGAAAATTGCCACTAAATTAGCTGATTTGTACTTAATTGCCTATTTTGCTAATTTAGTGTGAATCGGCTAGGAAATAAATAATAAACTGACCATATATGGTATGTTAAATTAATAAATAAGTTATACATCATGTAAATTGGTTGGCCATTATAAGAACCGGATGTTAAAGATTAGAAATGAACCAACTAATATGGTAAGTGAACCGGTTTATGTATAATTCTTTAAGATGATAAACCAGCCGCTTATTATACGGATAATTGTGAACCGACTCATGTGATATAATCGGAAAAATATTTTGAAAAGTCAAACCGATCCATAGACCGAATTTGTAATCAAATCGGTTAAAGAGATAAAATGGAACCAAACCGGTTAGTACACCGATAAATTATGAAATTTATGGACCGAAAAGTGAATAATATGTTGTCTAAAAATAAGTTCAGCACATATTAAAATGTATACGAGCTTATGTTATGTATTGATATGATTTTATTATGGACATATATGATATACTTTATCATGATTTTGTCATGAACATATATGATATATTTATGTATAAGTGGAAGCCAATTTGATACCAAAAAAAATATAAATTTTCTCTAAGATGAGAAAATTAAGAAGAAGAAGCAAGATTATGAATAAGGGCTTCCACTATGAAATTTTAAGAACTAAGAAAATTGAACGAAAGATTATTATTTCAGCGGATAGTATCCCTTGACATGTCTTAAGATATTATAGTATAGATCATTATCTAAATAAATATTACTGTATGATTTTAGCCCTGTCTATCGAAAAATAATAGGTAGTACAATCCTATCTTCGGGATGTAAATAAGGAAGATGAGGCCTTTGATTTGTGTGGAGTGAATACAATCTATCTTGTCTTCAGGATGTAAATAAGGAAGAAAGTATTACTGTATTGTGTGATTTTAGCCTTTGATTGAGTGGATTAATATAATCTAGATATTGATCAAATGCTCCGTTAATTAGTAAGGCCTACTAGTCCTGATTCCTCAATATATGTAAGGTAAGAATATGCTGACAAATAATAAGAATTAAGTATAAGAAAAAAAAGGTCAATTGCATCTTAAAAATATTCTGAAAGTATATATGTATTTTTACATGTATCACGACTCTTATTCGTCTATATGATATATTTTGAATAAAATATACATGTCACTGGCTATTATGTTACTTACTAAAAAAATGGCTATTATATTCTTACCAAGTATTTAGCTTACTCTTTTACTATTTTCTTTCTCTTTAGATATTTTGTAGGAGTTTAAACCTGATAAATAATAGTAAAGAACTACCATTAAGTATGCGGTAACCAGTAACAATGTAACTAGTTTAGTTTAAGTGATGATGTAAGAACTTGTAAATTTATAAGCATCTCAATAATATAAATTTTAGTATTGGTAGTTTAGAAATATGATCGCAAATCTCTTATGATTATATTGTAAGTTTCAATGAAATTTTTATAAGATGAGTTTGGGATTTTAGTTGACATCTTTCCTTATTACAAACTATATTCATATTATTGTCAAATGAATGTTAGAGCCATTGATGATTGGCTTTATTCTGGATCCTGTATATTATGGTTTGTTGTGATTTATAAATTTTTAAGGTAATCACACGTTCCCTATGATAAAAATGGATATAAAAATACGGGATGTGATAGTTTTCACAATAAAGGTGGATAACCAAGATAGATTTCATGTACATCATCGATTGATGCTTGCCAAACTCAAAGGATCTTCCTAACCAACTTCGGCGTTAGCATCTACCCACAACTGTGAAAGTGACATGTTTGTAAGGGATGATATGCGAACAAACAAGGAAGAAGATGGTCCGAGATACAGCCTAAAGAGAAACCCTCAAGTTATAACTAAGCATACCCCGATCAATAAGGAAATCAATACTCATAGAGGCATCAAATCATGGTTAGTTATGATAGAGAATAAAATCCTAACAAATAAGATCTTTAATCATCAGAAGATCAGCAATACAGGTGCGCACAGTTGGTAAAAATGACCACTCAGCTTGCCTTCCTTTAATAACATACTTGAAATTTGAATTTAAAACTCTATGTATGAGGGGCAAGTGTTGGGTATGGTCCAAAATAAATTGGCCCAATCTTAAAATTGAAGTAAGGCCCAAGTATTAACGGCTCAAATATGGGAGTGTTAAAAATTGAACAGGTCAATAGAACAACAACTCTATAGGGTATTAAATGGGGTATTCAATATTGATAAATAGTTAATGCCAACTAAGGGATAATAATATACTAGTAAATGACTCAATATAGAAATGTCTAAAATGGTTTCCATATTAACAGCCAGATTGTTATCTTATTAATTTAAAGGGCGATTATACTTTGAAAATAATGCCCTACACATGATGCCAGGAAACGTCTTCCAGGACAAGCAATGGCTTTGGAGGCTAACTAGTCAGCTAGAAACCCGGTTATAAATTCAATTCCTCCCAAATCAAGAGGGTGGAGAAAAATATCCAAAAAAGAAACTCAAAGAAAGAGTGCAATTTAGCAAAGTTAGGTCTTCCCAACTCACATTCACCCCCATTATCTTCCAAAGTTTTCTTCTTTCACACCTTTTTGTCTCATTAAGAAAGACCACTTACTTGAGTATTGAAAAATATATCAGGTTTCGTATAACTCTAACCTCTTATTTGTCTTATTATGGTGTGTAGGATAAAGATTTGTAGTCACGATGATCGGACCTACTATTATTTGATCAACCGAGTTATCAACATAATTTCTTAATTCGTATGACAATCTGCGTCCCTGAGATGCATCAAGCTGGCAAAAGGGAAAAGAAAAATCTAAGCAACTAACTCGTTAGAAGTATTAAATTGTAATGTCATTTTCAATTTATTTTCAACAGAGTAATAATTTTTCAATTTGATTTAAATATTATTAAAATTATTAGTTTTATATATCTCATTCAATTTATTTTTTATTAATTCTCACATAATAGTAATTTCAGGCGAACTAATTATTTTATCATGTATAATTTATAGTATATCATGCGTTTGTTGATAGAAAAGTGGCAAAGATGATGGTTGGGGCTAAGGGTGTTGGTGGTGGCAGAGTGGTAAGGGCGACGATGGTAGCTGCAAGGCCGGCATGATAACACCAAAAAAATATATCTTAAAAATTATAAGGCGTTATTTTGTATTAAATATCATTACTTTTGTGAGAAAACAAAACTAAAATCCCAATTGACACTTTGAGTAGTGAAGAAAATGTCATATTCTTAGTAAAATTGATTCATGGACATTGTAAAATTTTGCTTTTTTGGTAATGATTTAGTTAAAAATTACTTAAAATTACAGTATCGAATATGTTGATAGCATTATATGTTGTGAATTGGATTCCTAATATTTTATTTTGCATCATAAAATAATCTACTCAAACATTTATAGAAATTCTGGAGTAATTCGATAAATTAATTCATATAGGTAAGTTAATGTGTAAGGTAATAGGAATCAAACTCATAACCATAAATTTAACCATTCATTGTAGGTCGCAATATATGCTATATAATTATTAACTTTTATTTTTATGTAGCATATCCCATTAAAATACTAGACCACAAAAACATGAGAACCTTATATATAACACATAAATGAATGTCTATTTTTTGATATATGTATTCCGGCCTAATTGTTGAATTTTTTTATCTTTTTGGGTAAGTCCTACACTCAATAGATAGGTTATTAAAAAGGATGCGAAATGTTTACGTAAGACGCGCTTGAATAAAAATGTTAGGCAATGGCCATGTAATATTCGTGTGATGGTCGTCGAGCAATAAAATTAACTAAAAGTCTATACAAAGATTATTCTAGCAAATGTTGAATTAGTGGACAGAATAGATGTTCCTCCTACCAGGCTAAAAGATGCTTGTATGTAAATAAGTAGAATGGGTATTGTTATAAGGTATGAGTTTTTAATTTTTAATTTTTGTTATAATTAATTAAATTAAAATAAATGAGGTTAAGGTTAAGGAAAGAAAATTGAATCAAAGTCAATTTTGGATTGGGTAACATCAATTTAAATGACGCTTGAACAGCGCCTGATGTCAGTATATACATGTTCTGGGTAGAGAGGTCGCGTTTGATAGATACCTGATTGGAGCTTGAACGCATTTGGCAGAATGCTAATACTCAATGTATGTCCGATGGATGCTCGAGCGCATTGTGGCAAATTGCTCGTGCATGATGTGATGCTTGTATGCCATAATGTTTAGCCCTGTTGCCTGATGCACGCCTAACAAGTACATGTTTGTCAGTCTATTATATAAGTTATGTGTGACTGATTTTTGATCATTTCCTACTTGAGTTTGAGAGATGAGAGAGAAGGAAAAGAAGAGAAAAGAGAAATAGAAAGAGAAAAAGTTAGAGAAGGCCATTTAAAGTGAATCAAAGCAAAATTTTGATAAATTTGAAGTCAAGGTAAGTGCACCCCAAGTTTCCTTTCTTTTGTTACTAATCTCTTTCCATTTCATTGAATATTTATTATCCTAAATGTTCATACATATTATATTTTCATAGTTAAAATATTAATATTTTACATACATGAGGTCTTGCCCCCATTCATTTCAATCCTCATGAAATTCATATCTTCAAGTTATACACCTGGTCTTGTCAAACTAGTTTTCTACAATTATGTTCATACATATATTAAAATCATATTTAAATGATTATCATATACTTTAAATTTGTAAATAATGTCCTGCATGTTTAAGAATCGCTAAATATATACTTTGTATATTTAAAAATTTCATCAGAATGCTCTAGCATGGTTGTATCTTGAAAGAAAATGTTTAAATTAACAAAATTCTACAAGTTTCTATCATTTCTTCTTGAAAACAGTCTGATGGGTACACCAAAAATAGACTGGCCCCGCAAAAGTCAAAGGCCCAAGACGACGGTCAACACTCTAACGGCCCAATTGGAAAACGGGCCCAAGAGCTGAAAAGCCCAAGGCGGTCAAAATTCGCCTGCTTCAGCTACTTTGTACGCAGAACGAGCAACGATAATAAGTGGCTCCACCAGCAGTCATTCCTACTCCTGCCACCAAAAGGTGTGGCCAGAGGAAGAAAAAGCCGGCCAAGAGACCCGGAAAGACTGGAGATAATCTAGCTCCAGCATCCTCCCGCATTCCTGGCCAGAACAGGCCTATGGAACGCTCCGGGAGTACATCTCCCAGAGAGCCCAGAGAAGAAAGAAGAAATCCCCGGATACTCTCTCGGGCGAAGAAGACACCACGCGATCCAGAGCAAGCCTCGGACTGCCCGATCCACTAGAGGCGGCGGACCGTGGCTGCCGAACCCGCCAGAGATAAGACGAGTTGAGGATTACCTCAACTCCAAACGATCAACAAACGTCGCCCGTCACCGTCTGCGGGTGGACAAGATCTGGAACCGTGTGTTCCAAGAGGAAGAGCGCATCATCGACTGGACCGGTCTCCTTTCACCGCAGAGATCTTGAGCCATCCATTTGCCGTCAAAATTCAAGATCTTTGTCCCTTGACTTATATGATGGGGGCGGTGATGATTGACCACTCGGATCACTTCCGCACCCATCCGAGTCTACAAGGGCTAGAAGACTCGGCGATTCCGCTCACACCGAAGGGGACGCTCGAATGGGTTCCATCACCTCCCCTTCGGAACTATCAATTTCGTGAGCTCACGGATCTCTTCTCGATTCGAGCCGACGGGAAGAGAAATATCATGGCATCTCTCCCACATAAAGCGTAAATCGGGAAAGAACCCACGGCACTTCTGGATCGCTTCGTGGTAAGGATCCCCCGGATCACGAAGAGATGAAAAGGCGCGTTTCATACTTTCGGTGACTTTTTCAAGAACCTTGCCCACAAGAATCCTCAGACCTTCCACAAGGCGGAATCCATCATCAGGGCCTACGTTGCAGCAGAAGAGGCCAACGAGGCAAAACGTCCAGAGCGGGCGGATCAGCCTCGGCCATTTCCTGGTGAAGGGAAGAGAAAGTTTAGCAACGGAGAACACTCCCGCCAGAAGCAGCGCTGGACTGGGCCCCCAGAACGCAGAGACTATGGGCCCACCATTTTCACACCTCTGATAGATAAGCGCGCCAACGTCCTCATGCAGATCCGTGGAAAAAAATTTCTGAAGTGGCCCAAACCGCTGAAGAAAGATTCTGAAAACCAGTCGAAGTACTGTGACTTCTATCGCTCTGCTGGCCATTCAACTGAAGACTGCAAGACGCTGCAGAGGGAGATCGAAGACCTGATTCGCAGAGGACACCTCACAAAGTTTCTTAGAGGCCCTGGACAGAACTCAGAAGCGGCTAATGAAGAGGGGCAGGAGCAGACTCCTCTTCGGAACAGGATTGTGGCAGGAGTGGTTAACATGGTCACCACCCGACCTGCAAAGAGCCCGGCGGACAACAAGGAGCAGCAGACTGGGAGGAAGAAGTAGCGCACAGTAGATAATACTATTAGCTTCAGTGATAGTGACTCAAATCATGTAATGTCCCCCCATGTTGATCCCCTTGTTATATCAGCACTCGTTTCAGATGGTACTTCAGACTACTAGCTGAAACGAGTCTTTATCGATAATGGAAGTTCAAAAGATTTACTTTACTTGGATGCCTTCTTTAAGTTAGGCCTAAAAAGAACTAACTAAAACCGCCGAAGGCCCGTTCTCTGACCTTGACAACGAACCCGTTCAAGGGACTTCAATCGAAGTTACCTTAGGGACGTATAAGTAGCACACTTACCTTCCTGGTGGTCGACCTACCCTCAGTATACAACACTATACTGGGCAGACCTTGCCTGGCGGCATTCGGGACGATTACCTCGATTTCGCACCTCAAAATGAATGTTTCCAACACCCTACGGATCGGGAGGTGTTAGGCGACCAAATAATTGGGCGGACGTGCTACATGTCCCAGATTGCCCCTAGTTTAGCACGGTGGGAGAACTCGATCACCGAGAAGACCACCTACAACAAAAAGCTGACCGGTGAAGCCAAGATCTGGTCCCACTAAATCAAGGAACCGAAAAAAGTTGACGGCTCACTCATTACACGTTTGCGTTTCGCAACGGGAACGCCGACATATTTGCATGGACTCCCGTGACATATTTCTACCGAGGTGATGGTCCACAAGTTAAGCCTCTATCTGGCCGAAAGCCGGTACGGAGAAACCATTTCGCCATCCGAGAGGAGGTGAAAAATGTGGACTGGATTTATTAGAGAAGTCCATTGGATTGGCTCTCAAACATCATCCTGGTTAAAAAGAGCAACAGAAAATGGCGAATGTGCGTCAATTTTATTGACGTCAATAAGGTGCCGAAAGATAGTTTTCCTTGCCCAGATCGACTTATTTGGTTGACTTGGACATGTGGACGCCTATTCGGTTACAAACAGATTCGAAAGTCCGAAAGACGAGGAGCATACCTCGTTCATGATAGGCAACTTTACAAAGTGATGCCCTTCGGACTAAAAAACGTTGGAGCAACTTACCAGGGACTGGTCAACAAGATGTTTGAAAAGCAAATTGGTCGCAACATGGAGGTCTACGTCGACGACATGCTCGTCAAGAGAGAAGTCTGGTGACCACATACGTGACCTGGAAGAATCATTTGAGGTGCTCCGCCGGTACCAAATGAAATCAATCCAGCCAAGTGCGTCTTCGGGGTAGCCTCGAGAAGTTCTTGGGTTTATCTCTCTCAATGGGATCGAGGCAAACCCGAGAAAGATCAAGGCCCTCGCCCGACATGGCTCCCCCATGGAACGTCAAAGACGTTCGATTGATCAAGGCAATGGGGGCTTTGTCCGCTTCCTCGCGAAGTCTGGTGACAAGTACCAGTCCTTCTTTAAAGCTCTAAGAGGGACGAAATCCAACGGATTTATACGGCCGATCACACCCGCCTTCAATGATAAGATGACTGCCACTACTAGTGTCACCCAAAGACATGTGAGAGAAATCCTATATCCAGCAGCCGGTCTACCAAGCAAAATATTGACCGGCCAGTAAACGTTGCCCGTTATCCATGCGCTGAAAAAAATGGCCCTAGCACTTATCTTTGAAATTGAGGCCATACTTTGGGCGCATCGCATAGTGGTCCTTACCGACCGGACCGAAAGGCATACTCCCAACGCGTTAACGGCTAGTAAAGTTGGGAGAGTTCGACATAGAATTCAGGCCTAGAGCTGCCATAAAAGCGCAGGCTCTGGCTGACTTCATTGTTGAGGCCACGACCCCAATTCACGAGGAGCAGCCCGCAGAAAACGCAGAACAGCCCAACGAGGTCCCAGAATGGACACTTCACGTGGATGGATCGTCCACGGACAGTGGCAGTGGAGCAGGGGTGGTCCTTACGACCCCTGATGGATTCGGGATCAAGTATTCCCTGAAACTTGACTTCCTGGCGACCAACAACGTTGCCGAGTACGAAACCCTGCTAGTTGGCTTACGATTAGCAAAAGAGTGCTCAGCCAAGAGGTTGACAACGGCGATCGAACTAATTCTTCAACGGGGCTTCGAGGAAAACAACTCTTCCTTGGCCAGGTACATGGCAAAGGCAAGGGAGGCCATCTAGGGCTTCGACAAACTGACCCTAGTTCACGTTCCTCGAACTAAAAATTTGAAGGCAGACCGGTTGGCTAGAGCCGCCACTGCCGAAAATCCAGAACAGTATTCGAGGGACATGCAGGAGATCATGAATGCTCCCAGCATAGAGAAACAGGAGGCAATGCAGATTTTCGAGACGGAGAACTGGATGACGTCCTACTTTAGACACTTGGCCGACGGATCACTCCCAGAGGACGCCGAAAGGGCAAACGAGTTAAAAAGACAGCTGGATGGTACACAGTAGTCAATGGGCGGCTGTATCGCCGCGGATACTCAACACCGTACCTCCGCTGTCTATCTCCCGAGGAGGCCGACTACGCGCTGGGCAAAGTTAACCTCGGGATTTGTGGATCATACATAGGCGGGAAAAACCTGGCCTTTAAGATCATGCGGCGTAGGCTATTATGGCCCTCAATGAAAAAAGGACGCGCTAGAGTTTGTGAAGAAATGTGAAAGCTGCCGGCTTCACGGCAACCTTTTCGTCCATCGACAAGTCATGGCCCTTCTCGCAATGGGGGCTCGATATTCTCGGCTCGTTTTTGTCACGGGCAAAGGAAATTTATCATCGCGGGCATCGACTACTTCCGGGCAAAAATCACGAACACAATGTGGCAGTTCGGCCCCGGAGGTCGTCGTGACCGACAACGGGACCCAATTCACGGGAAAATGCTTCACCAAGTATTGCACCAGTTTTGGGATCAAGCTGATCCACACTTCGGTGGCATACCCCCAGGCCAACGGGCAGGTGGAGGTCACAAACTGTATGCTACTCCACGGGTTAAAGACTAAGCTGGAGGATGCCGGGGCTCTGAGGTGACCGGCTCCCATCCGCCCTCCGGTCTTATCGAACAACACCGAAGGAACCAACGTGCGAGACACCCTTCAGCCTCTGTTACGGATCGAGGCATAATACCCGTCAAAAGTCTCGGGGTGGGGTCTTTAGA
This sequence comes from Nepenthes gracilis, assembly GCA_033239525.1. Taxonomy (NCBI): domain Eukaryota; kingdom Viridiplantae; phylum Streptophyta; class Magnoliopsida; order Caryophyllales; family Nepenthaceae; genus Nepenthes; species Nepenthes gracilis. The sequence continues at coordinate 8,138,735 of BSYO01000007.1, read as the reverse complement.
CCAACTCCCGGAAGATCGTGGAGCACTTAGACTAGCTAGAGGAAGCTGCGACGCCGCTGCATCTGAGGCAGCGGCGTCATCACCGAATTGCCCGGTACTACAATAGAAAGGTGAAAGCCCGGCAGTTCGACGTTGGGGACTTGGTCCTACGAGGCATCGAGGCCACAGGCAAGCTAGCCAGCCGCAACAAGCTCTCTCCCAACTAGGAGGGACCTTTCCTTGTCTCCGCTGTCCTGCAAAACGGATTGTACAAACTCCGAAACTAGGACGGGAAGTTGGTCCCACGAACGTAGAACACAACCCACCTCAAGCGATACTTCTAATGGGTTCCAGGTACGCACTCACCCATTTATGCGCATTCATTCGCATGCTTGTTTTAATTCGACAAAATAAGAGGTTTACTTAGCATATAGAATCCTAGGCTCTGTGTGCATACATATGAACTGCATTTGCCTTGCAGGTTTACCCGACCTAGACTGCCCCTAAGTCAAGAGGGTCTTCACCCTCTCGTTAAATAGGTTATCTAGGTGGCCCAGTGGTAAACCCCGGTTAAAGCGGTCTTAAACCCTAGTCATCTAGGTGGCCCATGATCTCAAACCCCGGTCATCCGGTGGCCCATGAGCGGTCCGAAAAATCTAGTGGCCTATGAGCGGTCTAAAACCTCGGTCATCCGAGCGGCCCAATAGCGGTCGTACTAAACCTTGGTCATCCAAGTAGCCCAACAACGGTCTAAAAGCCTTAGGGGGCAAATATGGCACACGTGACGACCTCCTCTCAGGGAGCAGCAACGTCAGTCAACGACGGCCGAAGGGAGAAACATTCTTTCTCCAACATTGGCTGCCCAAGTCATCACTTGCACGGCGCCACCAGGTTGGTTAATACAACCGCCTACCCAACTTAAGGATCTTATTCCTCAGGCTGCCAGCCAATCAGGTTGGCTGCCCCACGCACTAGCCTTCTCAACGAAAGGGTAGCGTGATCGAACAGTGGCGAGAAGCGTTCCTTCTCCAACGTTGACTACCCAAGTTTCCACTTGGACAGCACTGCAAGGCTGGTTAACGCAACCACCTGCCAAGCCTAGGGACTCAACTCCTTAGGCAATCAAGCAACGGTCACCGGCCAACCAAGTTGGCCGCCCAATGCAATGATTCACACAAACACAAAAAGCAATAAAGACAATGGATATCAAATTGAAAAGAACTTCCATTTTATTGCTCCAAAATTAAGGAACAATGTACATAAATCCCAAAAGTGCAAAAAGGCTACAAAGGCGGCGGACCACCCTGGTTGTCTCGGGGCTCTCCCACCAAGTCTTCCTTACGTTGTGCTGTGCGGTTACTCTGATTGATAAGCTTAATTGGGAAGTTAGGATCGACTAACCGTGTAATGCGCCGTCCAATGTTGAGCCCCTTTAACAGCCGGCCGTGCAGTGCGCCTCCGATCTCAGGGAGGCTGATTCGAGTGGCCAATTCGTTCTCTGAGGCTGCGGCTCTGTCGGTAAGGCGCTTATTGGTCGCCTTAAGTCGATCCTCCTCCTCCTTCAAGCGAGCAACCTCGGCCTTCAGCTCAGCGTTCTCTACCTCCATGCCCGCCATGACGGCCTAGTAACGGGCTCCCCTCCCGAGGCGGCCGCCTTGGCCTAAAGCGATCTCAGCCTCCCGATCCGCAATGATGCGATTGAATTGCTCCACTTCCCGAGAGACAGCTGAGATCAACCTTCTTGACTGCACAAGACAAAAGCGAAGTGTGAGTTACAAACACAAGGAAGAAAGAAATACAAGGGAGCCATTGCGAAGTCATACCTCTAAGTCTTCCCGAAGGGCCTAGGCCCGGACTCTAGGCCTGGTCCGGTTGTCGGTGGAATTAGTCGGAGCATCCTCGCGCCAAGCACGCCGCCGCTTCATCCAAAATATGGTCCGAAACTCATCATCATAACCTAGCCGCGGGCTCCTCCCTTGCGGCCTATATTAAAAGGCTTCCTTCTCCGGCTGCCTTTGGAATGGATCTTTGGTGGATCAGCTCGTCGACGGCTCCCACAATAAAAACGCGTGAACCTAGCACGTCACGGGCTGGCTCCTACATTCCATTAAGACAACCCTCGCCGTAGGCTGGGCCAGGATGACTCCTCCGGCCTCCGTCGGCCTATCCTCGACGGACTTCCCACTCCAGAGGTGCTGCCGAATCCGCCACAGATCCCGGCAGCCACAAGGTCAATCTGCGACGAAGACGATGAAGGCGTGCCAATTACCCTCTCAGTAGCTTCCTTCGTGGGCCTTGGGCGAATGATCACACCCCTTGAGTCTTCAGGTCTCATCATCATAATCGGAGGGTGTGGCTTCTAAGCCGATGATGGCTTCTAAGTCCCTCTTGAACTCGTCGGGGTTCAGGCGTATGGCCTTGGTCAACCATGTGTAGGAGGCACTCTCCGTCGTAGACGGCGTACCAAGGTACGCCTCCGGAACCTGGCCCCAACTCCTCGCAATAGGCCATTTAGCTCCCACTTTTACAAAGAAGAACTGGTTTTTTCAGTTCTTCAGTGAATCATGAATGGCCGTGTTAAATCACGGGATCGAGTGAAATCCACTCCGCCCCCTGGTTCACTTTAAAGACAACTTTAACGCCGGACATCCTAAATTTCTGGCCAAGTTTCCGGATAAAAATACATAAAGTGTAAAGGTACCTCACTGCGTTGGCATGGAGCTGAGCGATGGGTACTCGTAGAGCCGCCACGATCAACTCCGGCTCCTGATTCGAGATGGGCCTTTAGACGAAGAATGTGCCCCTCCGGTGGGGAAAAAGCTTTGTCGTCCTTACCCGAAACCCTCCAGGCCATCTCTTTGGGAATATTAAATTCAGTGCCTTAACATCGTTTTTCTCAAGACGGACGGAAAGTCTGCGACTGAAGCCATAATCGAGCGGAAGCTAGGGTTTCTTTTGGAAGAGTTTGTCTGAGAAACGAGAACGAAGAAGACGACGATTTGAAGGCGTAATTGATTTCAAAATGAGGAAAGGAAACTTAAAAGCATTTCCCGCCACGCGTCACCTCCTCACTTGACCTCGCAAAAGGACGGGTCTCTGGCGCAGAAATCCCTCATTAATGACGCTGTCAGGATCGCCACGTGTCGCCTCCCTATTTGACCCTGCAAGAGGACAGATCTTTGGCGCATTAATGGCAAGGATCTCCGCCCAAACCAACGGGAGACACGTGTCGCTTTTTGCCCTGTAAACCGGCCAAAGACTGACAGAAAACACTTCCAGAATTGACCAAGACGGTCAACAATTCTGGTGCTCCGGAATTTACTAAGACGGTCAACAACTCTAGTGCTCCGAAATTGACCAAGACGGTCAACAATTCTGGTGCTCCGGAAGTGACCAAAACGGTCAACAATTCTGGTACTCTGGAATTGACCAAAACGGTTAACAATTCTGGCGCTTCGGAATTGACCAGGACGGTCAACAATTTCGGTCAAACTCTCCTTCACGCTTTTTATGAATTCCTACGAGACCCTCAAAGTAAGAAAAGACATCCCATCATGAACATACTGGAGGCCAGACTTCTGGCCACCAGCATGGGGGCTAGTGATGGGTACACCAAAAATGGGCTGGCCCCGCAAAAGTCAAAGGCCCAAGACGATGGTCAACACTCTAACGGCCCGAAGAAGCTTGCTACAAAAAATGGGCCTGGCATACTCAAGCCCATAGCCCATCAGGCGATTAATAGCTGACGTCCTTCACAAGGGCGGCCAATACGCACGCTGCCGATCAACTCGAACATTGACCGTTCGCGTTTCGCACGTTGGGCCCAAAGGAATCTTTCTATAGTAACGGGCTTGACTCGTTTAAGCCCACGAATCCTCAAAAGGCCAACAACGATCCTCCAAGGATATTCCACGATCTCGACTCAGACCAAAAAGGACATTAACAAGGTTGGCACCCTTCAAAGAAGGAAATCGCCAGATCTTCCCAATTCTTTGCCAACCAAGGCACTCCAACGGTAATATGTTGAGGAGGAAAGAAACCAACTTGGAAAGTTGCTGGCCGCCTCACAAGGAAACAATCACGCCCACCTTGGCAACTGGCATTCGCTCCAGAAGGCAGGCCAGCCAAGGTGGACAGAGGAGATCACACCTTCCAAAGGAGGAAGATCACCCTCTCAGCCATTAAATAAACCCTAGAATCATCATTCTAGAGAAACGAACTCTGATCTATGCTTTCATTGATGCTTTCAGTGACACAACGCAAAAGGCTCTCAATCACGCTTTCTAAAAAGCCAATTGAGTGCTCTGAGTAATCTGCCTTCACAGCCACCTACATCCTCTAAAAAATCCTACGGCAACAAGCAGACCCTGACGGCCGTTTACTGCCTTCCCACCTTCTAGATTCAAGAAGACCTCACGTCTCTCTTACATCTGGATCAAACATCCAAACTCTCTCTCTCTCTCTATTTTTAGTTTCTTCCTTTTGAAGACTGTTTTACTGATTTGAGCGTCGGAGTGTTTTCGGTGAGACAATTTTCCGCCGAACACACTGACCTCTTGTTCTGTTTAGTGGTGTGCAGGATCCAACTCAGGGAATAGAGCCGGAGTTACGACAAAAGGATCACCCGAATCTGTTCGAAGTTTGGATCCAGAGACGCATCACAGTCAATGTGTTGACATTATTTTAGAATGTGGCTTTGTATGTTTTCAAATGAACATGTCTAAATTTTTGTAAAAAAATTAAAGCATTGCGTGATGAATAATTGAAATAATTTGAAGGAAAACTTACAATTTGTGATAGAATTAAAAATATTTTCTTTAAAATGAGAAAATATAACATTATTTATAATTGTATGGAGTTTTGATCTATTTATACATCGAATCATTGTAAAAAATCAACAATAGTATATTATACTTGTAATCAAACTTCGAACTTATCATCTGCAATGTAAAAGCGGTGTTTGACCATATCTATAAGGTTATATATATAACGGCCTATTTATGGGTCTTGAATAGTAATATAAAGTTTTCGGTTATATGAAAATAAAATAACCCAAGATTTGATTATTCACTCATTTGTCGGTAATGACCTACTGGTCATTGATCCATAAGAAATAGTATATTTAAACATGATTTTTATAGCACATTTCGGAATAAGAATAGAAAATAAAGAGTTTAAAAGTTGTACACGTTTGTTATGAAAATTTATAATCTTCCTTAGTACAATTTGAAGTAAAATGTACATTAATTATACAAATTTATATGCCTTGCTGAATATTTGTGTTACGTCCCCATACCTAACCCAATCTTACAATTTAATAAGTTCAATTAACGATAGATGTAGGCTTCACATCGATATTACAATCAACCTAAAATATAATAATAAAATTTGACTATAGGATCTAAATGCCATATCATCTGTTGGCTAGAATATTAATTATATATCATGATATTGAATCATACATGAAGAGTCATATTTATACCAAGAAAATCAGAGTAATTAAATAACCATAATAGAAAGCCAATATTAATTTTATTATATTCAAACCACTGTCCGAATATATAAACATTATAAGTTATTATTTAGAAACTAAATATATTTTCAAATAACCAACATTTCTTATCCTATTCTCTTCAAATATTTCTTTCTTCAATCCACTCAACCTACAACTGCTCGAACCGCTAATCTGAAGGAGTTAACAAAAAATAAAATATAAGTGAGTTGAGAGTTTAGTAAGGTATATAATTTTATAATTAAATATACAATTCACATTTAAAACATGTCAAGAGGAGCAATGAATTAATCTCAAATGGAAGGCCTCACATTTTCATTACAAATGTGCACAACTTTTTAATTTTTTTTTTTTTTTGTCTTAAATCAAATGGGCACATGCAAATTATGTTAAATATGCAAATTCTTAGGAACTAATGGTCAATAGGGCCTTATCAGATAAATGAATAGATAATTAAAATTCGAGTTATATTTATTTTCTTACAACAAAAAATCTTACACTATTATTCAAAACTTATACGTGGGCCATCATATGTGTCAACTTGTAAATGGTGGCCGAATGCCGCTTTCACCAACGAATGATAAATTCAAACATTGATTAGTATTATAATATACCATAGCTGAATTTATTATAATGGTATGATGCATAAATAAATAAAAACTCTACATAATTTTATACAAATATTGTATTTTCTTTTTTTGAAGAAATTATTCTTAATCCTTTAATAAATTGTAAAGTTTTTCTTCATAATTTTTTTAAAAAAATTATTATGTAGTGCATGAAGATTTTTCAAAACTTAAATATGCAAATTCTTGAACATACAAAAGCTATATTATTAGTTTTTCAAATAAAATTATAAAAAAATCAGTAATATTATCATATTTTAATATTTTATTTCAAATAATATGTCCATAGTGACAAATTTATAAAATTTTAGAATATTTAAAATATATATTTAGTAAATTTAAGTATAGAAGGACATTATATATGAAAATCATAATATATTAGAATATTAAACCAGGTTCTCAGCACATATATAAATATATTGCTGAGAAATAATATGACAAACCAATATACATAAATTAAGACATATTTTTTACAAAATAATAAAAAGTGAGAATGAGACTTTATACATGTGAAATTTAAATATTTTAATAGTAAAATTGTTATATATATGAGCATTTAGAATAATAAATATTCAATAAAGTAAGGAAAGAATAGTAATAGAGGAAGAAATATTTGAAATGCACTTGTCTTAACTCCAAATTTACCAAAAAAACTACTTTGATTCTCTTAAAATTGGCTTCTCTAGTTTTGTCTTTCTCTTTTTCTCTCTTCTCTATTTTCTTTCAAAATCTGATAGAAAAATGATCGAAAATGATTTGGACATAACTTTTATAATAGAGTGGTGCATGAGCACCGTTCAAGCACTGAGACCGAATTCTGTGGCGCACAAGCGCCGAATCAAGCACGCGTCAAATGCGAGCACTCTGTCACTGCGTGCTCGAGTATCCCTTAGGGCGTGCATCGAGTGTAAGCACACTGCAAAGCGTGCTCAAGTTCTGATCAGGCTTTTGTCAGGTGTTGCATCTCAAATTCCAATCCCGTAGTTAACATTTAACCAATATTAATTATTTGATTAACAACTTAATTAACTATTTAATTAAACATGAACATGAACTGCATATCGATATCTCGATCAATCAAATAAAATAACATAAACAATACATAGGATCCAAATTATGCTATGACTCATGTGGCTCCGACATGACCCAGCTGTGATGTCGGACTTTACGTAGAGAGTGATGCCTATCAAATACAATAATCAAAGTATACAAACTACGAAAATTAAACCATAAATACCATATTCTGATAATCAGCCACTAATTATCAGACAACCGACAACCTGAAATAAATAATAAAACAACAATTACATTTTAACCAAAACATAACCTGATGTCCAAAATCTGAACATCAACCAATTACATCACTAAACATGTTCTAAAGCTGTTCGGTAATTCAAGACATCTTACTAAGCTGTCCGAACTTAAAATGATACATTAACCATTGTCCAAAAGTTATAATGCAGGATTTAGACATGTTAACTATTATTCAAAAACCATAATATACCATTAAAAACTATTTAAAACTATCTGAAAATCTTAAAATGACATTAAACATCGCATAATCTTAGATCTAAACTCTTTGAACACAACCATTCTTTATTCCTGTTCATCCAAGAAGATTTCGTACATCTCATCTAAGGGAATTAGTAAAAATAGTAAGGAATGAGTTAAAAACTCAATAAGGTATATAATATAATAAATGATTATTTATACTTTACTTTTAAAACATATCGGAAGGATCAATGCATCAAATTTCAATGAACAGCCATGAAATTTTATAACAATTATGTGATCAATTTCTACATAATTTTTTAGGTTTATCTTATTATATTTTTATTCAATTTAATTCATTAAATTATAATCAAATTTGATTTTTCTTAGAGATTAGGGCTAATAGGTCTTACCGACTAAAAAAGAAGATAATCAAAATTCGAGTTATATTTATTTTGACATAATCAAAAGCTGTACGCTATTATTCAAGATCTGTAGGTAGGCCATCATATATATAACATTTTAAATGTGGCCAAACGCTACTTCTTACTTACAATTGATAGGTTCGGATATCGATATATCACTATAACATACTACTCGCTAAAATTTAGCCATGGTCCAATGTAATTTTTAAAAAACACTGTACTTTTCTTTTTAATTCTTAATTTTTATTTCTAAAGAAAATGATCATATTTCTTGATATATTTGTAGAGTTTTCTTTCACAATTGTATGATACTTTCTGTAGAAATTAAGTTATGATGAATTTTTAACAAACGGGATGTTACTTTAGCATATAGTGCAGGAAATTTTAGTAAATAAGAAATTTAGTGATGTAGAAATATTTACCAAAATTTCAGAACATACAGAGCCATTTAATTACTTTTTGACAACTGATAAGCTTTATATTTGACAGTTTAAAGTATACATAATTGTTTTTAACAATTGATGCAGAGTAGTTTAGTAAAATATTTTAGAAAAATCAGCACTGCATAATTTCAGCAAATTTAGCAAAACATGTATGAGACTTTAGCCATATTTCAAAATATGCAGGGTATAATTTAACATACAGGAACTTAGATTTGACAATTTATAAGACTATTACATATGAAATTCTGACATATAGAAGTCTTGCATCGTGTTTTTTGACATACACGAAGGAGTATTTGCTGAAAATAGCAAAGTTTAATCATATACTTAAGTTTATACATGAAATTCATGCAATTTTATAATAAAATAAAGAGAACTATACATGCATATTAAACAATATCACTATAACTTTAAAAATCATGACATGCATGTGCAATGAAATAAGAATTACTCAATAAATTATAAAAAAAGTAGCAATAATAGAAGGAGAAGCTTGAAAAGCATTAGCCTTAATTTAATTCTCACTAAAATATAACTTAAATTGATTTAATTTTGAGTTCTTTGGCTTTCTCTCTCTTCTCTTTGCATGCTTCTCTCTCCTCTTTCAAATTGCTCTAAAAAATGATAGAAAAATAGGTCAGAGGTCACTTATATATTATGTAGAGCTCGAGCGCCACTCAGGCGCTCAACCTAAAAAATGATAGAAAAATAGGTCAGAGGTCACTTATATATTATATAGAGCTCGAGCGCCACTCATGCGCTCATTGAGCGCCATGCTTGGGTGTGCTTTAAGCGGCCACATTCTATCAACGACCGCTTGAGTATTTCTCAAGCAAGCCTAGGGAGCTAAACCTATGGCTTTTTATGCTCAAGTGCTGGTCGGGCTTCCATAAAACGTCTAGTTATTCGGTCTAATTTTGACTTTTAACTTAATTTTTATCATCATTTAACCTTAATTTTAATTATATTAATTTAATTAATCATAATTATAATAAATCAAGAATTTAGGCTTTACTTAGGTGCGACCCTTTTACCCAAAACACGCATGTGCGTGCATCGGGCGCCAGTTAAGTCTCCATTAACTCTGTCTAACCTGATCTAAAATTGACTTTTCACCTAATTTCTTCATTCATTGACTTTAATTTTATTAATTCTAACCTAATTAATTATGATTAAATTTAAAATCTAAAATTTATTTTTTATACTTTGTGTCACACATACTTTGTGTTTTTTGCTAACTCCTCCAGATTAGTGACTTAGATAACTTGCAAGTATATTAGATTGATGGAAGACAGCTCGAGGATGCAGAACTAGAAATTTGGAAATCTTGATGTTTTAATTTTGTTTCGAAACAATAGTCATAGGATGGTTATTTTTTCGGTTGATAAAAATTTGTATTTGTACTATATATAGTATTTGTGGCTCTCGTTAGCAACCCTAGCAGCCAACGAATTTTAGTAGGACAACTGTCAATCGCCTTAGTGCTAAAGTTTCCCCCACAATGTATTATAAACTCCATCTCCGCTCGAGGAGAAGAGGAAGACTTTGGATAAAAAGGAAGACCTAAAAGATAGAAAGCCACCTACGAGAAGAAGGGGCGTAGGGCGATAATGCCATCCTGTAAATAGTCCTCAAAGGTGAACTAAACTCGCTCAGGAGTGACTCATAGTGGATAGACACCCCTAAGATGAGGCTCAAATGTTTGCTAGAAGCCAGCCCCTTTCTTTGGTGCTACTCTCCCAGATTCCTAGTGAGCTGCCCCCTTCGACGAGTGCACCAACAGAAGTCTAATCCTCAACCTTGTAAATCACTATTTGTGAGTATATCTCTAGTGAGTTATTTTTCGTGAGTGGACCCATAATAAGTCATCCTTCAGTCAGGTGCAACGAGGAGTCCAATCCTCCACTTAGTGAGCCATTATCCGCGAGTATATCTCTAGTGAGCCACTTTTCACGAGTGTACCCATAGTAAGCCGCCCTTCAGTCAAACGCAGTGAGGAGTCCCGTTTTCTACCTAGTGAGCCACTCTCCGTAAATGTATTCCTAGTGAGCCACTTCCTGTGAGTGCCCCACAATAAGTAGCCTCTTAGTCAGGTGCACCTTCACCTGTCATTTCGTCAGGCACATCTATAAGAGTCAGGCCCCCTCTCACATCCCCCATTAACATGCAACTTTGCATCATTTAACATCATTTTTATAATTTTTATTTTTGGAGAAAATTTTTGATTTGAATATTGAAAGATAAATTAATAAATAAGTTCCGCTAATTCTTTGACCTCCCGTTTATAGTTTATGGTGCACAAGTTCAAGGTTCGCAACGACGAAAATCGAACTTGCTCCTATTTAACCCGCAGCGGAATATTGGAATGCTCCCTAATTCGTACTATAACTCTAGAACCGGGGACACATTAAAGGTATAATAAAAAATATAATTGAGAAAAAATTAAGAATATAATAAAAATAAATTTATGATAATTTATTTTTAAATATGTATCCAGAAGTTTTTACAGTTTTCCTCTCCGCGCTAAAACCCCAAACAAACCCCAATTTATACCGGCAAGCTGAATAAACAGCGCGGAGGGAGAATGAAGAGCATTTCACTGATACTGCTGGGATGCGGAGGAGTCGGACGACAGCTTATCCATAACATAATCTCCTGCAGGCCTCTTCATGCGAAACAGGCTAGTGACTAAGATTGTTAATTTCGTCCGATTATTTGGTCTTCATTTTATGATTAATCTAACTGCGAGCCCTAATCTTCAGGGAGTGCGCTTGAGAGTGGTCGGGGTAGCAGACAGCGAATCACTGCTCGTTTCATCCGATGTGTTGACAATGGAGTTTGATGATCATTTGCTGTCTGAAATTTGTCGGATCAAATTGAATGGTTCTTCGCTACCAACCCTGGCGACTTCTGGTGATTCCCATTATCTACGAAGTTAACTTGATGATCAGAGGTTTTTTTTTTTTTTTTTCACATCCTTTTGATTCGAGTTGCTATTAGAGCATCGCTAGTTGAATAATTTAGTGAAATCGAATTAAATAAAGGTTGATGCTAATACAATAAGCCTAGTGTTGGCTGGTATGAAAGCTGAGATTGATGGTGGCCATTCAATTCCAACTGAAGTAATTAATGGAGTGAAGGAAAACAAAAAAAATCATGGAGCATGCTATATACTATGAGGCAAATGGGCAGTGTGAATGACAGCATCGTGAGAGCTCTGTACTATGCATCTATTAGGAATATATAGTAGCTCAATCCATACAAAGGATGTCTTAGAGTTTGTATTTCATAGTTTACAACTTATTTTGTTACATTAGTTATAGCATCTCTAATCCTTCTAAGATATACAAGAAGTATGTTTCATTTTTTTCTCTATGTGTATTCACAATTATATCTCTACCCAGAATAGGTGACATAACAAGTCGGTGAATACTAAAATCTTACTTTCCTACTTGAATACTTCAACTGCAGATCAACTGCTATCCTAGACATGCCCCATAAGACTGAATCTCTCTTGGTTATAGATAACATACTAAAGTAGCAAGTATTGAACTAAAACTTTAAGAAACAGCCGAAAGTCATTAAGGGTACAAATTAAGGTTCTTAGAACATTCAAAATCTCACATGGTGAATAAGTAGGGATTTATTCAACCACCTTCCTTAGTGGTCGAATTTCTGCACACATAATATGAATCATGTGTTATGGTGTTTACTCTTCCCCAAAGAATGTATGTAATAGAATTTGTTATAACATCCATATTTTAGTTTAGATACTACTTGAGTTCCTTCACACTCTCTATATACTCAAATCTCAACTGAGAGCTTACATTTGGCTCTCTAAACAGGTGATGAATGAAGGGGGCATTGATCTTAGTCATAGAGTGATATTTATCATGATTGTGTTACTGATCTCATCTTGATTTGTTATCAAGGAGATATTTATTTTCAAAATTGATCCTTCCCACTATAAGATCATCCCATTTTTTGAAATTGTCTCATCTTTATATACTTCTAAGCATTAGAAGCAACTGTCCTTGTAAGAGGACCAATATTAAGCCTGCCCGATTTACATTTTTCAATGTGTTTCTGACACATATTGAAGGTGTGTGTATGCTTTATTATACTATCATGATGATGGATATAATAAATATCATACTAATGCACATGTCATTAATATTAGAATATAATGCACGAAGCATTAATGAACCAAACTATAATGAATATAGCATTAGTTTATTTCATATACTTCAATCTACACAACTTCAAGTATTAGGCATGTTCAAGAAGGATTTCCAACTTAACAGCCTTGAGGGGATAAACAACTATTTCAAGTGAAGATACAAATACAATTTCACACAAAATTGTAGCAGATATCTGTAAGTTTAGTTTAATGGTGACATTTGGGATCAATTTACCAGCAATACTAACCCAAAAAACACTATAAAGTAGCATCCCATATTATCACTGGAATTCTCAAATATAATAAGAAATTCCATAATCAGATAATCTCCAGTACTATGACTGAAAAAGATCAAACAATTAACTAACTAATGACAAATCAACATATGCTATATCTTGCTTCTCCAATATATGGTACCATTGTAAAGCAAGAACGCATATTCAAAATTGATATACTGTCATTAGGATCTACTCCCAATGGGCTTCTATATAACCACAAAAATATATATGTTTCTTAGAGAACATAAGGAGTAATTTACAGTATATCTAAGATATGATTAAATCTTTTTGATAGATTTATAATAAATCATTTATGTGTTAGATTGGTACGCACTACCAATACCATGGCAAGACAAATATCGAGTCAAGTGTACCTTATTGTATACATCAATATTCAAATAATACTAGAATAATAAAGGTTCAAAAACACCGCCTTATCTAATTTGAGCGTTATGCCATTTTATCTTTGCATTCACTCATGCCAAAATAATAAAGAGTTAACTCAATATATATAGTTTTTATAACAAAGTGAGAAAAAAATTCATAATTATAAAAATTCATTGTTCCCAATGAGTTCTCTAGGGGAAAAAATCATAATTTCCATGTCCCACATTATAAAAATAAATAGAAACCATATGATCATGGTTGTAAGGATATCCAAATCATTTCCAACCAATAGATTATTCTTCATATATAGAGGTAGAATAACAAGCTTTACAGTGGATCAACAAACATGGTGATCTCCATCAAGTATTGATCTATACAAATAAATTATAATTGGATGAAATCTCCTAAGAAAAACCATAATCTAGAAGAATATTAATGGTTACAAATAACCTTTAAAACATGAGCACATTAAGTGTTCTATGTCACGACCTCGGTCCAAAAGCAGGTAATAATCAATTATAATTAAATTAGAATAAAAATTTTATCTTTATCATTAAAAGAACAAACCCACAACATAGTTGTCCAAACTAGGTTGGACTTGACAAAGCCAAAACTAATATAATAACCATGACGTTTGACAGCAGATATAGGACCAATCTGAACTATTATGTTCAGTCTACAAAACGAATATAATAAACCTACTTACTCAAACCCGCAAGGAAAAGTGACAGCCCAAAATTTAACAACCATAACATCGAATCTGCACGAATCCAAACAGCAAAATAATCTCCACATAAAACAAACCAAGTAAAGTCCCCAAATAATACAACTGCAAATAATAACATGTACATCAACCCCCAATAATACAAAACCCAATACAAATCCCAAGATAAAATCAAATACAAATTTAAATACAAAAATATAAAGAAACTAGTCTTTTGATATCTTTTGTCCGATATCCTATAAGTCTTCAAAGCTCTTTAATCTAAAAGGGTCAGAAACAATATAATATTATGAGCCTTGTAAAGTATGGATTATGAATTATATTTTTAATGATGATTAATTAATTTAAATTAATGAAAATATTGAGATCAATTAAAGTTTTGGGTCAAAATCAATTTGCTGACCGGATTGCATTATACCAAGTGACATTTGACCAATGCTTGATTTATACATATGCGTATTTTGGATAGAAAGGTCGCACCTTAAAGACGCTTCTGGGGCACTAGTGTGCATTTCAAGTAGAATGGCTATGCTTGATGTGTGCTCGAGGGTTGCACTTGTGTGTTTGGAGCAGAATGTAGGCGTTGGATGTGTGCATAACGGGTGCTTATGAGCTATAAGGCTTATGCATTGTTGCCTAACGCTTGACAAATGCGCATATGCCGGTTTTCTATATAAGGCCCCATTGGCCGATTTTCAGTTATTTTTGCATGATTTCGGAGAAAAGAGAGAGAAAAAGAAGAAAGGAAGAGAGAGAGAAGGCTGTAGAAGGAGAAATTGAGGAGAAATCAAGAGATCTTTGGGTAATTTTAAATATAAGGTAAGTGCATTCAAGCACTCTTTCCTTTATTACTGATCTTTCTTTACCTATTTGAGTATTTATTATTTCAAATACTTATGCATGCTCAAATTCATATATGAAATGTTTATACATCACATGCAGACACTTTCATTCCCATTTCATGCAACCTTTATAAAATACATGCCTTTAATTCATATATATTGTATTTAAAAATTGATTTGTTGTAACAATGTTCATATATACCTTTAAATCATGCTTAAATGCTTTTGTATGTCCTCGATGTTTAGATATTTATTCTTGCATGTCTATGTTTGAAACAAATTGATGAAACTATATTATTCTTGTTGATTTTTAGAAATTTATACATGATATGTTACGTATGTCCTTACATTAAATATAATAAAGTTCCAGCATATTTTTGAATAGTATAGTTGAATTCCTACATATCCATGTTTTAATGTATGATATAAATTTGAAGAAATAAAAATGGAAAACTCCACATAGATTTGATGATAAGGATATTTTCTTTGGTGTGAGCAAATATAAAGAATATGTTCATATATAATTTTTAATTCGATTATGTATGGACTACTGTAAAGAATTGATGGAATATATTATGACATGTTCTAATATATTATAAGTAAAATCGAAGGTCGCACTTATCATCCGCAAGTCGGAAAAGTGACGTTTGGCCTCGTATATAGGGTGATACGTAGACGGCTACTTATGGTTATTAAATAGTAACATATGACTTTTGGTTATGTGAAAACAATCATAAACCAAGTTTTGATTATACGCCATTTGTTGGTGAGGTTGTCACTAATTCTTGGTTTCTCAGCTTTTGACATGATTTAAGTACATTTTAGACATTGTACAGTTTTTTAAATTGATCATTGGTTTGGATTATGTACGATAAGTGTATGAATAAATGTTGTCATTTTTTGGTTATTTGATCATGTCATATTTCAACATTTTTTATATACATATATTTTCGTATGAAAACTATATTTATTATTGAGTAATTGACTTTTATTTTTGTTTTTACTAACCTTTAATATTAGAGGGTTCGGTACTTACTTGCAGGTGAATTGAATCAAAGGAAGGTTGTTTGGGACTAGGAATAGATATTTGGATTAGTTTATGTATTGATGTTATTCCAAATAATAGTTTTTGGGTGGTTATATTTGCAGTAATTTATTAGTATTATAATATTTAGTTTATTGTGATGTATGTGTTGGTGATTGAGTTTGATTTTGATTTTGCTCGGTAGTTTGGTTAAGTCATGATTTTGGTCACTCTGATTTAGTATTGATGCTCCTTCTTATGTATGTTATGAGGCAATGTATCGTTGGTGTACGAAGTCTGTTAGGTGCGAGTTTTAATTTATAATTTTGATCGTGATTAATTAAGTTAAGGAAAGTTTTGAGGTTAAATGAAGAATTGGGTCAAAGTTAATATTCTAACCAAATTACATCGGGTTGAGTGATGCCTGATCGGTGCTTGACACTCGCATGTGTGTGTTTTGGAAAGAAGGGTTGTGCCTGAAGGACGCCTTTGGAGCACTCGAGTATATTTTTACAAATTTTTCATCTCTGATTCGCGCTCGAAAGATGCTTCTGCGTGGCTTTGGTAGATTGTTAGCGCTTGAGGGACGCTCGTGAGCTGTTCGGCCACTGTCTTGGTGCTTGATGTGCGTCTAATGAGTGTACATGCGCGGTCGCACTTGGTTTGCTCCTGGCTTGCACATGACGCGCCAACTTGATATAAAAACGTGTTTTTTGGCTGAATTTGGGTAATTTTGAGTTGGCCCTTGAGGTAGAGAGAGATATGGTCTATAAGAAGAGAAAAAACAAAGAAATAAGCAGGAGAAGTGGAAATTCATGGTAAAATCAAGCAATCTTTGGGTAAAATCAAATTAGGGTAAGTGCTTCTAAACTATTTTTCCTTTGTTGCTGATCTTTCTTTACTTCTTTGAGTATTTATTGTTTCAAATGTTCATACATGTGATATTTTTATTACTAAAATATTTATACTTCATATACATGAATTTTCATGAAGTTCATGTTCTTAATTTATACATTGTGTTGTCAAGCTAGTTTTCAACATTTATACTTATGCATGTTCTGAAATTTTATTTTAATACTTTTATATGTTTTGATTTTCGTATATAATGTTTTAACATGTTATAAATTCTTAAATATATGCTTTGCATGTCTTGAATTTGCTATCACTTGTCCTTGCATGCTTGACAATTGAAAGGAAATGTTGGAATCATAGAATATTGCTGATGTTTCTGCGATTATGGTTGTAAATAGTTCCACATGTTTGAAAATTTCCATATTCAAGTTCCTGCAAAAATTTTTATGCATTGCATGACAAATATTTGAAGAATTATGAAGAAAACTCTATAATTTGTAAAATGATAAAAATGTTTTTTCCAATATGAGAAAATGTAAAAGGTTATTTATATTTTTGTAAAGTTTTTCATTCGTTATGTACGAACCATTGTAGAAATTAGTGGTGATATATTATGAGATATCTTAGTGTATTATAATAGTAATTGAGATTCAAACTTATCATCCGCGGGTTGAAAGCAGCATTTGGCTCTGCCTACAGAGTCATGTGTAACAACCCACTTACAGATCTTGAATAATAGCGTAAAGCCTTTGGTTACGTAGAATCATATATAACTTGAGCTTCGATTATTTACTTTTTTGTTAGTGAGGCCCTACTAATTCTCAGTCTATAAGAATTAATATGACTTAAGCATGTTTTCATGGTACATTGTTTAGATTAAGAAATTGGATTATCAATTTGAAATTTATGCACGAATATTATGGAAATTTTATGACCTTGCATTTGAATTTTGATCATGTCATTTCCAGCATTTTTTGAGGTAAATTATATGTTTGAATATAGAAATTTATATGCTTTATTGAGTAATTAGTTCACTCTTACTTTTATTTTTACTAACCCCGTTAGATTAGCGGGTTCGGGGTATACTTGTAGGTAGAGGAAGTTGATGGAAATGCTGTTCAAGGAAATAGAATTAGAAATTAGAAAATTTGGATGTTGTATTTTATCTCAAAACAGTTGCCTTAGGACGTTTCTTTTCACTTCGATTAAATAGTTCTGTATTAATTTAGTTATTGCAATGTTTTGGTCAATGATTAGTTGGATTTCAGTTTGTCCAGCAGAAAATTTAAGATGTGGTTATTTGTTTAATTTGATTTTTGTGTGGACGTATCTCCTTATGCATGTTTTGACGTCATGGTATGGTTGGTATTCGGAGCCGTTTTTGGGTGTGACATTTTGAGTCCTATGATTCAACTTATTATTTTATTTTGGGTCAATTGGTGATATTTGACTTGCAGTTCATGTTCCATGTTTATTTGGAATTTTAATACTTTGTCAGTGAATTTTTGAGTCTTTAGATTCAAAATGAATTAAGATAATAATTGAATTAAATTAGGATGAATTAAGCATTTGTGGATTGGGGATGTGACAGAACCACTTTTGGTTGTTGTATTTTAGGTTTTGTGATTTGAATTATTATTTATTTTCGGGTTGTTTGCCAGTATTTGATATTATTTTGGGTTTAGTTGGTGGAATAAATAATTAAATTTTGAATAATAAGGACAAATCTAATATTACTTAATTATAGATTAAGAAATTAACAATCGGACCTCTGGATTGGATTGGGATGTGACAAGCCTAAAGCTTAGCAAGTATATACATATAATAACAAAACACGTGTCCACCAAAATAGAATGGAGTAAAAACACAATAAAACACCTGCAAAGTCTAGTATATCAAACAATCCAAATTTGAAAATTATCCTGAAATCGAGTGTCCAAATGTTGAAAGTCCAAATATGATTTTGTGCACAAAATTCATAATACATATAGGAATACTCAAATAATCCAAAATACAAAATCATTCAAAGGCTTAAAAGCCCCCAATCTGAAACGTCCAAAATGCAAAGTCAAATTATATGTAGGAAAATCCCATAAATCTAAAACCTGCTAAAACGGAGAATCAATGATCAAAAACTAACTTTGAGGAATGGTTAATGTACTCTCGGTAACCTTATATCAAAACACTACTATTTAGACATATAGGCGGGCTGTCTACATATTACTTTCTATAGATGGTGTCAAGCCCACTTTGTTTTACTATTCTGTGGGGGTAGGTGCAGTCTTCAATTCTATCTGATATATATTAGAATGTTCAAATATATTATTCAGTTTAATTTCTTATAATGGTTCTCAAAAATATCAAATCAGGGGACTCTATAATAAAAAACTCAAAATTTTTCCTCTTATCGGAAAAATACAAAACTTTTACTCTGAAAAAGTATAAATATAAAGCTTTCCACCATGTGAAAAAGTACAAATATCAAATTAAATAACAAAATGGAGTTTGGTTCGAAGCACATGCGTGGACTATCACATGTAAGGATCAAATGCACATTTTCATGACTTTTTTATCGCAAACATTTCCATATACAAATATAATATCTCAAAATATGTATTTATTAAGTGATAAATGAACCAATCTGTCAAATTTTCGGCAAAATCCAAACGGAATCTCAAAGCCTTTGGTAAAAATCAAATGTATGCAATAATATTTAACATTAGAAGACTAAGGGGTCACGTGCATGCATCTTGAAACATGAAATGTAGATAAAATCAAATGACTCACAAATAGACTAAATAACGGGTTTAAAAATACTTGTTTTAACCTTCTAATCTGATTGATCTGATAAGATTAAACTACAAAATCATCTTTCTTCTCATCCTCTCTGTCTCTTCTTCTTCTTGTTCTTTCTCCTCTCCTCTTCTTTCCCTAAAAAATGGCTGAAAATAGTTCACATATGCCTTATATAATCTAATCGGTGTAGGTACCATCAATCTATTCAAATTGTGCACAAGTGCTGCACAAGTGCACATCAGACACCACCTAGTTTATCCGAAACATGTATGTGCACCTCAGAGGTGTTCTATGGGCATGTGCATTTTGCCTAAAATGTGCATAAGTGTAGCTTGGGCACTAAGTTTGATTGCAAAATTCAATTTTCCTTCAAATTTTCATTTTATAATTATTTTTAAATTGACTTAAAATTATTTGATGATATCATACTTTATAAATGGAAATCGGGCATTGTAAATCTCCCATTGTTATAAAATTTTGTCATCAAAATTTACGTGTCTCAATAGTCGAACAGATAGAGGCACTTCTTTCAAATTTCATCTTCACGCCTCCCAAGTTGCCTCCTCGAATGATTTCTCCAAAGCATCTTGATCAGAGGAATCATATTGGTGTGCAAAACTTGATCTCTCCTTTCCAAAATTTGAATTAGAACCTCAATGTATGTCAGATTTTCATCAATTTGTAATGGCTCATACTCTATGATATGTGAAGGATCGAATGCATATTTCCTCAATATCAAAACATGGAAAATATTGTGGTAATTCACCAAACTAGTAGGTAAGGTTAATCTGTAAGTCACATCTATAAGCCACATGGCCTAATAAATCTTGGCTTCAATTTTCCTTTCACCTCGAATCTCGAAATTTATTTCCTCGGAGATACTTTCAAAAAACACATGATTGCCACGTAAAAGCATAAATTGGACTTCCTATGATCAATATAACTCTTTTGACGATTTTGAGCAACTACTGGACGATCATGAACAATTTTGGTCTTATCGGATGTGTCCTATATGATATTGGGGCTCAAAAATTTTCAATCACCAATCTCTTTTCAATTGATAGGAGGTTTGCATGTCTATTCATATAATGCCTCAAATAGGGGCATTTCGATACTCGACTGATAGCTATTGTTATAGGTGAACTTAGTTAATGACAAATAGTTGTTCCAATTTTCTTTTTTCTCCAAAATAGTTGCCCTCAACATATTTTTCAAAATTTGAATTGCCCTCTTTGATAGACCATTTGTTTAGGCGTGAAATGCTGTACTGAATTTCAAATTTGTATCCAACTCCTTGTGCAAGTTCTCCTAAATTTTCGATACGAACCTTAGGTCATGATCAGAAATAATAGAAACTAGAATACTATACAGTCTTACAATCTTATTAATATATAGTCGTGCCAAACGATCCCTAGAAAATGTCATTCTCACAAGCAGAAAGTGAGCTGATTTGGTTAATCTATTGACAATCACTCTAATTCCATCAAAATTTATTGCCATCCTCGATAAACCCGAAATAAAATCCATCATAATATACTCTCACTTATAGTTAGGAATAGGCAATGGGTACAAAAATCCTTGGGGCCTCCTATGTTCAGCCTTGACCATTGGCACATTATACATCTTGCCACAAAAGATGTAATCTCGTCTCATATTTCTTCATCAATAGAGTTTATTTATATCTTGATACATCTTAGTTACTTCGGGATGAATAGTATGCTTCGCTTTATGGACCTCATTCAAGATCTCCTCCTTCAAGTCTTTAATATTGGGTATACAAATTCTGTCTTGAAATCAAAGAACTCTATCTGCACGAACATTAAAATTCATTCATGATTTGTTGCTTAAAATATTGGCAATTTCCATAAAATATGGGTTGCTTATTTGAGGCTCTTTAATACTTTCCATAATTACCGGTTGAATAAGGAAATACGACAAAATTATCCTTGAGTTTTAGGAATGCAACCGAATATTTTAGCTTCTCATCTCATCTAGCATTTTTCACTCCTTGATCATCAAATGGGCAACCATGCTTGAAAACTTCCGACTCAATGCATTAGCAACAACATTTGCCTAACTCGCTTAATATTGTATCTCACTATCTTAATCTTTTAACAAATCCATTTATTGATGTTGTCTCATGTTCAGTTTTTTCTATGAGAACAAATATTTTAGGCTTTTATAATCAAAATAGAGAACAATTTCTTTCCATACAAATAATATCTCCAAAATTTCAAAGTAAGAATCACCGCCGCCAATTCCAAATTATGGGCGAGATAATTCTGTTCATAGGTTTTGAGCCGCCTTGATACATAAGTAATAACTCGACCACGCTACATAAAAATACAACTCAAACCTTTCTTTGAAGCATTATAATAAACTATAAAATCTCCCATACCATTCGAAATTGATAATATTGGCGCAGAAGTCAATCTATCTTTTAATTCTTGAAAACATCTTTTATAGCTCTCGTCTTAAAGGAAAATCAATCGCTTTTGAGTTAGATGCGTAAATGGTACTGCAATCTTCAAAAAATATTCAACGAAGCATCTATAGTATCCGGCCAATATCAGAAAATTTTAAACATCCGCAATATTGGTGGGTTGCTTCCAATTAGCTACTACCTCAACTTTCTTTGGATCTACTAATAGTCTTCCTTTGGAAATTATGTGTCCTAGAAACGAAATCTCTTCTAACAATAATTACATTTTTTTAACTTGGCAAATAGCCATCTTTCTCTCAAAATCTACAGGATGGTCCTTAAGTGGACTTCATACTCCTCAAAACCTTAGAATAAATTAAGATATCATCAATAATAATCATCATGAACCGATCCAGATAGGGTTGAAAAACCCGATTCGTGAGGTCCATAAATGCTGACGGTGCATTTGTTAACCCAAAATGTATTACCAAGAACTCATAATGGCTGTACCTTGTTTTGAACGATGTTTTAGGTACGTCTTTACACTGGATCCTCAATTAGTGATACCCGAGTGTTGATTTATCGTGGAAAAAACCTACACTCCTTACAATTGATCGAATAGATCGTCAATCATCGGCAAATAATATTCATTCTTAATGGTAATCTTATTCAATTATCTTTAATTGATACATAATCTCATTGATCCATCGTTCTTCTTTACAAAGAGTACTGGTGCTCCCCATGGTGATACAGTTGGTTGAATAAATCCCTTTTCTAGCAACACCTACAGCTGCTGCTTCAACTCCTTTAATTCTGACAGGACCATCCTATAAGGAGCCATTGAAATCGGTGCAGATCCCGACATCACCTTAATGGCAAACTCAAATTTTTGATTTGAAGGCAAACCAGTTAACTTCTGGAAAACATCTTCGAACTCATATATTGTAGGGATTTCTTTAATAGACACATTATAACTCTCAGAAGTGGTGATATAAGCTAAATAAGTTCGGCACCCATCTCTAATCCAATGACTTGTATGCTAGAGTCAATATCAAGCCAGTTGATTTATTTCCGACGTTCACTTGAAACTCAAAAGACTCGTACTCAGAAATAGAGGACAATATTGACTTATTAAAACAATTTTCACTCGCGTGGTAACACTCTAACCAATCCATCCTCAATATAGCATCAAAGTCAAGTATATCAAGCAAAATTAAGTTTGTCGACAATTTAAACCCATTGACCCAAATCAAGCACTGGGGATACATAATATTGGCCAACAATGACTTACCCATTAGAGTGGATGCCACAAGTGCAAAGTCCGAAATTTGAGGGGGTGCACATAAATTACGGATAAATTTAGGAGTCACAAACGAGTGAGTAGACGTGGGATCAATTACCACATAGACCATAGAATAAAAAATTTGTATGTTACCTTCAATCACCAACGGATCCACTCTTGCATCCTTAGCCATTGCCGCAAAAAGCCTTCTCGAGATAGTGAGCTTCTTCTCCATTCGCCTAGGAGGGAATGGGCAATCTTTCATTATATGGCCAACTTAGCCACAATCGAAACAAGCTTCACTCTATTGGTAGCATTGTCTTCCTGCGTGGTGTCTGCTATAATGCTCACATGCTACCTTGGAGTATTAGGATTTCATAGGCAATCACTTGACTCCAATCGCCTTGCCCTTCTCTTACGCTAGATTTTGTTTGGGATTATCCCGCCTTCGGACTTTAGCCTTTACTGACCGCTCTCTTCTTGAAGAACTTTTCTCTTTCTTACCTATGTTCGATGAGTAGAGCTCGATTTAGTACTTCACTTAAAGTCCTAAGCCAGAGCTGTACCAATTGTTTCCTGATTGGATTCTAGAGCCCTTGCAAAGAGTTTTAGGCCCTCTTGGCCTCATCCATCCCCACATGTAGGGAAAATCGAGGCGACTTTTAGAATTTCGTGTCATATCCGGCCATTGTCCGGGTGCCCCACCTTAAACGGTTGAATTTATCTTCTTTGATCTCTCGAATGTTTGTGGTAAATTGTTTCTCCATAAAGGCTTCCAAAAAAATATTTCACGGAATCTCTTCATTCTCCATACCTAGAACTCTCCATTGTTGCCCACCATCTATCCACTTCTCCCACAAACTTGTACACTGTGAACTTGACTTTATATTCCTCCAGGCAATTTATGATTTCAAATACCTTCTCTATTCGGTGGATCTAGTTTGCAGCTTTAATAGGGTTGAACTCCCCCAGAAGCTCTAGAACGCACTTTTTAATAAAGCGGTCAAAGGGTGTTATGCCATGCCCTTGTTCAACAACCCTTCTTCTCTCAGCTAAGTTTGCATTTTGCCGCTGGATCATCGGATCCATAATATCATTCATCCTGTGCATCATCGCCAGATAGTTGTCCTCCTTACTAGAACTTAAGCTTCTATTTTGTGATACTTTGGTGTCTATCATGCAGAAATTTTCAAATGTTTAGTTTCTCAAAATTAAACAAAACATTTTTTTATGATTTTTTCTGATACCATTTCCTATCACGATCCTTGCCTAAAAGTAGATAATAATCAATTATAATTAAATCAGAATAAAAATTTTATCTTGGTCCTTCAAAGAACAAACACGCGACATAATTGCCCAAAACCCATTTGGACTTGACAAAATCAAAACTTACAATTTAATAACCATTATGCTCAACAGCGAACATAGGACCAGGCTGAACTACTATGTTCGATCCTCAAAGTGATGACAATAAGCCTGCTTAACTTAAACCCTCAAGAAAAAGTGACAGCCCAAAGTCTAACAATCACAATGTCAAACCTGCACGAATCCAGACAATGAAATAATCTCCAGAAAAATAGACCAAGCAAAATCCCCAAATAATGCAACTGCAAATAATAAGATGTACATCAACCCCTGAACATACGAAACCCAATACAAATCCCAGGTTAAATTAAATGCAAATTTGAATGCAAAGATATGAGGTAATAAGTCTTTAGTTTTCTTTCGTCCGAAATCCTATAAGTCTTTAAAGCCTTTTGATTTGGAAGGGTTCGAAATAGTATAAAATCATAAGTCTAAAGCTCAACAATGTACACACAAACACATGTCCACCAACACAAAACGAAGGAGTAAAAATTTAATAAAACACTTGTAAAGTCTAGTATATCAAACGATCCAAATATGCAAAATATCTGAAAATCGAGTATCTGAATGCTGAAAGTTCAAATATGAGTTTGTACACAATTTATTATCCATATAGGAATACTCAAATAATCCAAAGTATGAACTCATTCGAAGGTTTAAAAGTCCCCAGTCCGAAATCTAACGTTTGAAATCTAAAGTCAAATCATATGTAGGAAAATCCCATAAATCAAAAACATGCTAAAACGGAGAATTAAGGATCAAAAGACTAATTTTGAGGAGGGCTTATATGTGCTCTTGGCAACCTTATGCCAAAACGCTATTATTTAGACCTATAGGTAGGCCGCTATAATTACTCTCTATTGATGGGGTTAATGGTCTTTTTATTTTATCATTATGTGGGGGTAGGTGCAATTCTCAAGTCTGTCTATTATATATTAGGACGTCCGAATATATTATTATGTTCAATTTCTTACAATGGTTTTTAAAAATACCAAAGCGGGCGACTCTATAATAAAAGGTTTAAATTGTTTTCTGTCTATAGGAAAAGTACAAAATTTCCACTCTAAAATGTACAAATATAAAACTTTTCACCCTATGGGAAAGAAAAAATATTGAATTAAATAGCAAAATAGAATCCGGGTTGAAGCACATGTATAGACTATTATATGCAAGGCTCAAATGCACAATTTTATGACTTTTTCTTCGCAAGCATTTCTATATACAAATACAATATCTCAGAATATTCACTTATTAAGTGATAAACAAACAAATCTATTAAATTTTTGAGAAAACCCAAATGAAATTTCAAAACTTTTGGTTAAAACATGCATGCAACAATATTTAACGTGGGGGAGACTGAAGGGTCACATGCATGCGCTTCAAAATACGAAATATAGATAAAATCAAATGATTTGCAAATAGACTAAAAAACAGGTTTAGAAATATTTGTTTTAACTTTCTGATTTAAAGATAAAGCTCCAAAATCCTTTGGCTTTTCTTCCTCTCTCCTCTTCTTATCCTTCTCTCTCCTCTTCTCTTCTTTCCCACAAAAATAGTCGAAAATAGTGCGTGCAGTCCTTATATAATCTCATCTGCATACAAGCACTACATCAGGCGTGGCTCAGACACCATAAATTTGTACAAATTGCGCACGAGCACTGCAGATGCACATATCAGGCGTCACTCAATCTGCTTAGACATATATGAGCAACCCAGAGGAACTCCTCGAGCGTGTGTATTTGCCTAAAATGTGCATAAGCATTGCTTATGTGCCTATTAGGTACCAAGCATAATTCCAAAATCTAAATTTTTTTAAAATTTTAATTATACAATTATTTTCAAGTCTGACGCAAAATTATTTGATGACATCATACTCTATAAATTGATGCTGGGCATTACATTCTATATCTTTTAACATCAAAATCTATAAGTTCTACCATATAAATTTCATTATCTTATTATCCATTCAAAATAATTCAAATGCTTGAATAATCTATATATACGATGGTGAAATATGGTTAAAGAATGCGACTCTACTAACTGGGGAAAAAGTTTCTCCTAAAAGTAATAACCTCATATTAGGTATAATTATATGCCATGAGACAAGTCTTAGACCAATAAATATATCATCTGACTCGTAATATATATTGAAAACTCATAAGTTCATATAGGTTAGCACTCCAGCGCAAGATCAACCAGTTATTGGACTTGTTAGATTTTATAGACTTAATAGACTCTATATACACTTCCATTGCATTCTCCATCCTTACTATCATTGTATGATGTAGTTGCAGTCTTTCATAGGCTCATCATAGTATATGGTGTAACATTTAAAGTAACCCATTAAATTTCTAAGAGAATAATTTGGAATGTTTTACGTAATGTTTTTACTTTATTTTTGGATTTTAGTAAAACAAATTTGCCAAATGACTCATTACACTTATTCAGAAGAATAAGACAGGAGATATCCTCTTTTATGTCTATAGAATTATACGATGTAATTATATAATCTCCCAATAATACGGTGGTTCACCATATCTATCTCAATCTTTCAATGAGAAAACATTCTTCAAAGAAATGGTATTATGAAAATCAAATTCAGCTTACTTACATTTATTTCTTCACAAAAAGAATATTATGTCTTTCATGATGTTTAGAATATTTAACAAAGATACGTATCATTCATCTAGGATCTTAAAAATTCATACTAATGATAAGGACTACATGAAGTAAACCTCTAGGTATTACAAGGCTTAAGCTAGTTATCCTTCTGGTTTAAAAAATGCGTAAGGCGTGGAAGTAACTAATATAGAAGGTATATGGTTAATACATAGGCCACATATAACATAATATCCCTGTCAAAGAATACTATAAAGTTAGCAAGAGCCACCATCGATTCAATCATTCCAAAAAGGGTTTAGTCCCATTTTCTTAATAACTATACTTTGTTGTAGGAAAAAAATTACCTAATAATCCCTTTTTTATTCCAAAGTTCCTCAAAAAAGGATAGATATTTACATCTTCTATTTTATATCAACATCAGAACAATTCACCAAACTATCTCAATATAATACAAATAATGTATAAAATACTCGAAGTGTTTTGACTTTAAGACAAAGACGTAAATATCATAATAATGTAATGATATATGAGGCCTCATGCCTCACTCCCAAAATCATCGAATCACATATATCCAAATAGATTATAAGCAATGGATACATGATTGTGTCAAATTACAAAAGATTTTCTTATAGTTTTTTTTAAGCTAAAAAACACATGTACTAGATCTAATATCTAACAATAGAAAACCATTGTCATGATAAGATGACCATATCAGTCAATACCATAATTACATAAACACCATTTCCATAAATGAAACCTGGACTTAGAAGAACAATTATAAATATTCAGTTCAACCAAATTTTCCAGTATATAAAAAATTATGTAGGCAAAAGGTTAGACACTAAGCAATTTTAGTTTGCACTTGTTGATTTTCAATTCAACTCTAGAGTTGACACCTACATATAATCACATTGCTCAAAGTAGGACTCTATGGTGTACAATATATGTCACTATGTTTCTAGTAGCAAAAATTCTGACCTTCGAATCTATAATCCCTAAAAGGGTAGATTTATTAGAACAATTTCATTAAAAACATAAACACTATGAAGAGAAGCCGATAAAAATGCTACCTACTGTGACTCGGAACACTCATGAGTAAAATGACTTAACTTATCACAATGAAAGCATTTTATCCTTTCTTCAGCTTCTAACTATTTAAACCATGTTCTCATTTACAATTATAGTAGTTCTTAAGTTCATTAATAGATCCCTTTTCAATTTTATTTCCAACTTGCACCAAGAATTTAATTCTTTTTGCAACATGGAACAAGCAATAAAAAATTTTGCTCGATGTTTTGTTGCAGTAAGCTGCTACGTCCATCAACTCAACATGATGAGCAACATCATTAAAGAAAACTTAACGTTTTTATTGAGTCAAGTATATCTATAGATCTTCCCTTTTTCAAATAAGAATTTGATAGTAGTTTGAATATGCTTATCAATAAGAATATAGCAAGTTAACTAAAGTTCCTATTCAAGATAGGCATCTCTCTTATTCTATGACGGAATAATTGGAATACTTTTAAGTGTTGAACTTATTGGTCAACTTTTTCAACTTAACTGTAATAGTATCCTAGTCTTTTCTAAAATATATATATATATATATATATCCACATATTATTTTTGATTGGATACTATTGATACTCTTTAATTGAATCATTTACCATTGACTTTATTTTACAAACAGGAGTCATGGAGCGTAAATGCTTCCAACTAGATAAGTCTCATGATCTCTATCTATTGAGCAGTATTATCCACACTAGGATCATGTGTGGTATAGCTGATGACTTCTAGTATCTCATATTTATAAAGAACATAATACATCTAAGGCGATAAACACTGAAGTTTTTCGCCATATAACATATTATAATTAATTCAAGAATAGAGATTGTTGGGTTCCAATGCCCGGGTTCCCTAAAAATGGGCAAGGGGACGAGTACTTGACCCGAGAAGCCCAAGTTGTTAGTTTGTCCGAGACCTCATAAGGCGCCCGCAACCCGAGGGCATTCCACGATGAGCCCAAAAGCCTTTAGCGAGTCAAAGAAGTGGTTAGTGACCGAGAACTTTCTTATTCTCGTCCAAAACAAGCACGATCACGACATCTAGTCCGCTGGACTCATTCAAAGACTAAAAATGCCGAGAAAGGACGAGGACTCTCCCGATGCTCGAGAATGCCACTCGCATTCATAGTTACTAAGGGACACGCAACCTCAGATCACGCCACCGCCGCAGCAAGTGGCATTCCAGCACGCCTCACATCTCGGGGGTCAAGGCCACAGCTAACGCCCTCGACAAAGTATGGCCATTTAGCTATTACTGGCGGCTAACCTACGCACATCGCAAAGACGCTCGACAAGTAAGATGTGTCACAGAACAGTGGTCGGCCTCCTTATAGGCACCAATGACCACGTGGGCATTTCAACATAGATTTCTATAAATACCGCGTAAGCCCTCATTTAAAAAGGACTTTTCGGGCGGATTCTTCCCTTCCCTCCAACAAAGGAGAACCAAGAAAGATAGAAAAATTCCAAGAAAGGAGAGAAATCCCCAAAAGCTTGTACTTTGTATGAATCACATACATATTGAAGCATTTCCAAAGGCCCGATGCCTCGTGGTTTTTCCTCCTCATTAAAGGGGAGGTTTTCCATGTAAAAATCCGGTCTCAATCTCTCTCTCTCCCCAACTCTAAACCTCGAACACTCTGTTGCCTACATGACGGAACCGAGACGCAACATCGGGCGCCGGTCTGGGAAGAGGACTAAAAGTCAACTTCTCACCTCCTGCATAACAGGACCACGCTTCAACAATTTTTACACAACCGCCTGGCCTAAGATGCATTAGCAAAGTGAGTACGTCCGCCCGAGAGGCACTGGACAGTGTCTCCGTCGGGCGTATATGAGAGTGGCGATCCCTGCGGGTTAGCAAGTTAAAAGTGAACTTTCAAGAACCGTCCGTATCTCCGCGAGAGGGTGAACGAGCAACAGGGGAAGACACCCTAAAAGCTCGTTTCCCAGGTGCCTCGTGAGCGGCAGCCGCCCGAAAGCTCGGGGCGAGCCAGGGACTACCTCAACAAAGAGGCGAGCTGTGCCCCACGAAGAAAGGGCTCAAGAGGCTCCTGAAGACGGTCGGACCCAAACCGACGATACGAGCCACCTAAGGAAGGTATACACAAGGGCAATGGGAGAAGAGAATGGCGAGCGCCCAAATGAAGACCCAGGACCGTCCGAGGCAAAACGAGCCCGAGCGGACGTTCCTCGGAGGAGAGAGGCCATCCGGCCCACTTAACCGCTCATCAACATCCCGAGGCGGATCGGGGAGGAAGAATTTTGAGATGGCCCAAGGCCCCGAAGAACCCGGACGGGGCGATAATGGGAATATCTGGCAGCCACCGCTGTCGGCCACGACACCGAGGACTGCAGGAAGCTTCAGGCCGAGATCGAGCGGTTAGTGATGGAAGGCTATCTCGACCGTTTCCTGTCACGACCCGAGCATGGCCCCGAAGCAACGGGAGGCAGCCGGTCACGCCGCTCTAAAGGCAAGGCCGTGATGGGCTCGTATCCCTGTTCATTATTGAAGACCAAATGTCTAGTTATTATATATTTAGTCTTATTGTGCAAAATCTCGATTTAAGTATAAACTATTGAACTTCCATAATACATACATAGCTCAACTATGAAAGAATATTCTTATCAAGGATACACCTTGAAGCCTCCCACTCAAAATAAGCATCCTATGCAAACTAAATTTACACATGCTTACAAGGAAAAAGAACATTAGTATATGATGCATATATTCATATTAAAGCACAATATATATTAGCATGATATCATATAATACAACTACAATTAAACAGTTTTCATGTATAACATAAAATTAAATATTGTGCCAAAAAATACTAATAATCGAACACTGATCATATAATTGAATAAGTATTCAGAATAGTAATTGTCGCCCAAAAACTGACATACTATCATTAATCACATTTCAGTATAAATATTCTTAAAATTAGACTTGCATTTTTCTGATATATATAAAAATTCGTATGAATTTTCAAAGGTTGATTAGAAAAAATTGCATTTTCTAAAAAAGCTTTATTTATTCAAAAAAAGAGAGTAAACATAGTAAAAATACTCCACTACTCTCACCGAAAAACAACCGTCTTCAAAATAAAGCATAAGAACTGTAGAAAAAAGTTCCAAATTTTTTCTTCTCCCGAAAATTATTTTCTATAATTTTTAATATTTTTGCAAAGAAAATTAATTATAAATTATTTTGGGTATAAGAAAAATCTATTTTAATACATACAAAATAATACTAAAAATGTTTGGGTCATGTGGTACCAAAAACAGACACAAAAGGCCATTTGAAGCGGCCACATGTGCCTTCTACGCATGTGGGTGTCGCCCAAGCTGGCTGTGGAAGCAGCCAGTGGTTAACACGTGCTGGTAGTGGCATGTGTACACCATGCTCCACTTTCCCAACCTCCAAGAGCCCCCAAAATTTAAATAAAAAATTATTTTAACATCATAGGCTGTTTGGTATGGTCAAAATGTAAATTTAAATAGCCAAAACAAGCGGTTGGAGCATCCACAAGAGAGGCCGAGAGTGAGGAAAACAAATAATATTGAATTATTTGTAAAAACAAATGCAGCATTTCAAGGGCTTGGAAACCAGTTACCAGAACACCATGTTTTGATTCTCTTTCCCACAAAATGCAGCACTTCAATTCATCTTCTTTCTCATGAATACCAGAAATGACGGTTACATCCTCAAAAATTCCTAATATCTAATCCACAGATTCAAAAATCACGAATAAAGTACCAATGGAAAGATTATGAAAAACACTAAATAACCATGAAAAAATATTCCTTGAAAATGTATTCGGTAGTAAAACATATATCTCCAAAGTTTTGAAATTTTGAAATGGGGTTCCATATTCCTCTCACATCATAAAGAGTTATGCAGCCATACTTCACAGAATTAATCAATATCATAAGGACTTCAGTTCTATATATTTCCATGGCTTAAAAAGAGATACAAAAAACCACCATTAACAAACCATAAAGCATAACTATTGAAAGATATGTTAGAAAACAAAAAAAAAACTGATACCATTGAAGGAAAAAATCACAGACCATGCCAAAATCAAGAAATACGGTAAAAGAAAACATACTCCATAATGTGTAAAAAACTTAGGATCTTGGTTGGATTACCGGTTTTCTTTTCTGAAATAATAAATTCTTGATCAAAGTATAATCACAAAATGAAAACACTCACTTTCACAACCCAAGTGTAATGGATTTTGAAGAATTTTTTATGGGTTTTCTCTTCCAATTTTTTCATTGTTTCTTATCTTCCCCTCCTTCTTACTTAAAAGATGGAAATTTTCCATATATAAATAAGAGAAGATATAAGAGGATGAGGATGGAGGTCATTATAAAATAACTTATCAACAACCCATATGGTTGATTATGTGTAACCACCTTTTGACCAACTATTGGGTCGGTCAACTCATCATGGATGCCCACCCAATTCACTTAATCCTATAAGGAGTGTTCCGTTTCCAGCTGAAGCAGATAAATTTGACATGAATACTAGTTTCATTTTATTAATAGTTAAAGGGATTGATTAGAAACACAGGTTTGGTTGATAATAGTTCTTAAGGTCTGTCGTAGGTTTGGTCAATTAGAGAACACTTATTTTCCTCTTATTACTGCATTATAGACATAACTTGGACTATGCATATTGTGTTAATTCTTAATTGATTAGAAACATAGTTTGGTTGGTGCACTATTGTTAATTGATTAGAGTGATTTTGGTTAAAGTCTCAACAAGAGTTGAAATTGTTTTTTGGTTACTTGATTGTACACATAAATGAACTCTGGATTGATAAAAGGGTTGCAAAATACTGGGCCCTATTTCTTACCTACATGAATTATTTGCATTATAATATATGACCACCAAGAGAAAATATTGTGAAAATAAACAATGCAGCCACACAAGAACTTAATGATTTATGTGGTTCAACCATTATGCATATACAATGGACAGAGACAATACACTAGATCAAACTCTATAGATTATAATGATATGTAAAGTAACCACCTGATTACCAGTTGAGTGTGACCATCACTCCTTAACTACCTGACATTAACACACCATGATTCCTAGGTCGTTACCTTGTGCTGCTTAGAGAAACTGGAGTACATGATATTTACAAGCTAGAAAATCCATCTCCCTTAACATCCAAACTGGTGTTTACCTACTCTTTTTCAATGCCAGGTTAATCCCCTATGGGGCTTCCCTGCTGCTGGTTCACTACACAAGTCTCATGCCTATTTTCTACTGTTACTCAACTCCTTTTGTAGAACAGCTTGCTCAGTTATTTGTTACCCAAGGATTTGTGACCTTCCCCACTCACGCCAATTCTTGTAAAACATAGATATTATGACCAAGAAGTGTTCAACTTCTTCTCAAATCCTATTACCATTCTGATGGCTCTATGCTCTTCTATATTCTTTATCCATGAATAAGTCTCAAGCCAAAACATGTTCACTTGCTGCCCAAGAAGAAATTGTTGCAATTAATCTTGCAACCAACTTGGACTTGTTGTGTTCTATCAGCAAAAGGCTTTCCTTTTTTCCATTTCTTTTCTCTTTTTATTAACATGTGATTTTGATAGCAAATAATCTCCAAACAAACCATGTTATTTAATTTTTGTTCTAAGGTAAGATGTGTGTATGTTTGGTTTAGACTCTGAATGGTTTTAAATTCACCCTTTTGATTCAATTTATATAAACATCCTTAGACATTTTGCTGCTCCTTGTTGGAATTTTGTCCAGGTTCATGCCAAGTATTCTCCAGTTCAGAATCAACAAAGAAAATTGTCGATATTGCAGGACACTTGGTTAGATCAACTGGTTTGTAGCTGGTCTGTCATATGCTGTTCTGTTAGTGTATACTTCCTCATTGGAATTACTGTTTATAATTTTTTTCTTGACTCTTCCCCTTCTAACTGTATCATAAGTGTTGTGTTATTTTGCTTTGGCTGTATGGTTTAAATTTTTTTTGTCTTCTCTTCTAAGTTGGAAAAAAAACTCTGACCATTTAGCTAGTGAAATGACCTGTATTTGGTTAAAGTGTGTCTTATATATTCAATATTTCAGAGACCTATATCAACAGCCTATTAATACTGTGAAAATAAATATACTAGCAAACAATACTGGATAATTCTTCTTTTAATGTTTTTAAGCAAAAGTGATATGGAACTTGATGGATTATCACATCCATAGCATCAGGTAATAATGAACAATTCACATCATACGTTATTTCTATGACAGGTTTGGCAGTTTTAGATTGCTCTGCTAGTTCTGATACCATAGAAGTCTTGAAAAAGTGGTGGAAATGGGTTGCTGCATTGTGTTGGCAAACAAGAGGCCTCTCACTTCTTCAATGGTAACTAAACTGTTAGTGTGCCTCTTATTTCTTGCTACCAGTTGGATAAAATATGTGCTGTAATTTGTCTTCTCTGATTAGATCTTTACCCAATTTCTACGTTAGTGTATTCAACTTGTAGTCAACTATGTGAGTCCAGTCAAGTTCTATTCCCAGGGACAAAGGATTCAAGGTTAACTCAAAGGGATCCCCAGGTCCTTTGAGCTCTATCCTCCTAATGCGTGGCTCCCAAATTTTGATCTTTAATATATTACCTTCATATGGAAGCATTTGAGTTTGCGACCTCCTTCCTTTCTAATCAGCTTGCTGATTTTTATTCATAGTAGTTTTTCTGCTTAAACACTTCTGGCACGGGTAGTCTGAAAAGATCCCTTGTGCCATTGTGGTTTGCAGGAGGATTACGACAAATTGGTCTCACACCCACGTCGCCTTCGGCATGAATCAACTGTAAGTTTGCTTGCTTTTCTCAATTGCTTGC
Source organism: Nepenthes gracilis (assembly GCA_033239525.1). Classification (NCBI taxonomy): domain Eukaryota; kingdom Viridiplantae; phylum Streptophyta; class Magnoliopsida; order Caryophyllales; family Nepenthaceae; genus Nepenthes; species Nepenthes gracilis. Next base: position 8,103,552 of record BSYO01000007.1, on the reverse strand, counting down.
CATCCTATCAGTAATGAGAATGAGATATGCATGACATGCACAATATTCTTCTCTCTTCCCCCTCTTTTGAGTGGCATTGTTAGGCGTTTCTGGTTTGCTAACTTTTGTTGGGATATTTTCTCTTTTGGGGCTTCTAGAGTAAATTAAATATATGTTGTTCTACATCTAATAAATTTATTTCAAGTAACATAAATATAGTGTATCTCATTCGGTTTGTACTGTCAGGTAATATAGTTAATGTACTTCCAAACTAGTTTGGGAATCTCAGTCCTGATAATTTTAACATTGAAGTTGCTTTTGTGTCTCCTTTGTGTTCACAATGAAATAAATGATGGTTTTCATATTACTTGCTCTTTTGTTCAGGTTTGCTAGCTTTTATAATGCTTGCTTTATTTATGAAAACCTTTTAAAGTTCCACAGTCTGTTGATATAACATGGCCTATATTGGTAGCCTTACTGAAAAAACCAATCATTATTCTCCTTTTGCTATCTTGTCCCATATTTCTTTTTTTTAATCCCTTTGTGGCACGGGTTAGAAAGATGGGATTTGATGTCTTTTATGTGGTGAGGTTGATATTGAAGTATCATCATGCGATTTTTTGTTCTACCTTCCTGTTATTTTTGTTGGTGTTGCAGAGGTTTACTGCGAAGTATACTGCTGAATGATGTGTTTGCTTCTTTATTAGATGACATTTCTCCTAGAATTTTGAAAGTATTTGATTAATTTATCGACAATTGTAAAGCAACCAAGTGTACTCGAATTGCGTGGAATATTCTAATTTGTTTTCTTCATGATCTATGGTAACAGGGAAAAGCATTCTCTTAACCCATACTGTTGTTTTCTGGTAGGTTGGTGCAGGCCTTCCAGTCATAGTGTCCATAAATCGCTTGCTTTCTTCAGGAGACTCCATTTGTCTGATTGTAGGCAGTTTGAGTGGTATTAATATTGTCATTCGATTGGTAGTTTTCTTATGCTTGACAATGCTGTGTTTATTTCATGTAATTTCCATTTTTCCAACAGGTACACTGGGCTATGTGATGAGTGAGGTAGAAGATGGGAAGCCTTTCAGCCAAGTTGTCAAGACTGCGAAAATCCTTGGGTACACTGAACCAGGTTCTGTAAGAAAAAATGTTACATTGCAGTAAATATTTGTGTGGTAATGGTATTGTAAACTCTAACCTTGCTGTAAAATTAAATGTGATTGTTTGTGACAAGGCAGGAATTCTTTCAATTTTTTGAATCATTTTGTTATATGAAATGATTTAGGGACACCTTTGAGCTACTATTTGGACACCTTTGGTTAACATGGCATCTATCTATTTATCTATTCTTGTGTGGGCCTATTAGTATGCATGGATGAATGAGACAACACATCATCAAAGGTGGCTAAAAGGGCATTCCCGTAACTCCACTCTGCTATTATTGTTTTACTAAAGAACTTAATTTTCATCTCTCATTCAGATGATTTATTTTTATGGATATCTTATATGTGCCTGAATCTATGTGGTGTTTTCATTATCTTGAAGTTTCTACATCCATTGTGTTCATCTTCATGATGCCGTGGGAGTGAGAAAATGTAAACAAACACAATGAAGTAATATAAGATGCATTCAATTTTTGTGATGTTTTCTTGACTTTTTTAGTTTTGCCACAAAATGCTCTCCATTCCAACTTTTGGAAAGAGTACTGTTTTCTTGTAGTTGGATAGTTCCTCTAACCACCCTTTATGTGTAAGAGGAATTGAAGCTGAGGGAAAGTTCATGGAAACAGTGGACTGTTGTTTACCCAACATAACAGCCATCATATTTGAAGTGGAGGCTGGAACCAGAAAAGACAAGTTCCACACATAAGGTGGGCATAATGTATGGGATGGCCAGTTCACCATGGAAAGCAGATTTAATCTTGTAATTGAGTTCTATGCTTGATTAATGTACTTGTTTGCTATCCAATTTGTAATGTTGTAGGCTCTAATAAATTAGATCCATATTGAGTCTTTATATATCATGTCAGTGGTCCAGTTCAACTCTCAACTGTAAATTTTCCATGCTCCTGTGAATGGCAGAAGCATAAATCCCTTGGATCTAAAAGATTCATCCGTAAGCCTGACCAGATATTGTTTATTCCCAAACAAAACAAAAATAAAGTTCTTGGTTTATGATTTATAATACCTTGATTATCCATCTCATCTCTTTGGAAGATGTACTTTGTATTTGCTTTAGATATTAAAGTCTCTGGGTTTTTACTTTTTAAATACTCTGCATGGACATGATTCAACAGTAAACTACCTCCTGGGCCGATATATTCTTCTTATACGAGTTAAAGGAATTACTTTAAAGGGGTGCATACATTTTAAGTGCATTAATTAATCTTAGTTGCTCCACTGGTTCTCTTTCATCCATTATTTAGAAAAATAGAAGCATTATTTTTTTATCACTTGCTTATTGTTTTTGGTAAGCAAAAGGTTGTATTACTTTCCCAAGGAGGGCAACATATTCCAAGAGTACAAGAAGAGTTGTGTATTCTTAAAATAATTTTTGCAACACGCAGAAGCCGACGACAAAGCTAGCATTGTTTAATAACTACAAAACCAGCTGTGTTGGCTGCAGACTTTTATCTCTAAACTCTCATGAATTCCTCTCCATCCAGATATCACTTACATTGTTCATAATAGTATTATAAACCTCTTTTAAGTATGAGCAATCCTTGAAAAATATATTGTATAGGCTCTTTTGCCTGGTTGCAGCTTACACAGAGGGTCAATGTCAACTTCTATTTAAACATATGGCAAAAAATTCTGTCTAAAGAAAGAATTCTAGAACAATGAACTTTCAGAGCCTATTTCTCGCTATGTCAAATGTGTAGAGCTTCCTTTTTAATATTCCCCCTAGCAGGAATCCTTGTTTGGGAATGATGGTACTGTGGCATTAAGGTCTTCACTGGGTACTGTTGGACCTTTAGAACCTATTGATTCATATGTCATTCTGTTGGGAAAATACCCTTGTCTCTATGATGGAGTGCTGACTTGCAATCTCTGATGAATATTCCCAGTCCTCCATCATAGTATTTACTAATTGCTCCCAGGAAATATGATAAATGATATTTCCCTTTCTTAAATTCACTCCGACTTTGTGGATTCTCTGTATTTCCTCTCCACATATTTGATAATCTGCTATGGTAGGGGGTTTCTTTTTGCTCAACAGAATTGGAGAGAAAACAGTGCTACGATAATAAACTTGAGCTTTTCTGCATAAGAGAACAATCTTGAAGGCCAGGAATATATTTTTAGGATCTTATTTAGAACGGTATGCATTTAGAGCCAATTTCAAGTATGAGTGCTGGAGATACTTCACGGGCATGATTCCTTATTGGAAACCCCCTCGTGCCAAGTATTTCACACTTCTCATGAGCTGCAATACCACCAAAGAAAACATTGTTTTCCTTGTGTTGGTTTTCTGTCCCGAGTCTTGACACCAAGGACAACATATTAAAAATCCAAGGAATAAGCCTGATTGACTTAATCATCTCAGCATAAATTGATGAAATCATCTGCAAAAGCCAAATACATAAATCACAGCTTCTTATATTTAGGATGGTAGACTTTTTATTAATTATTTGACTTTTAATAATGGATATGTAGCTTCAGATAAATTATGACATGTTGGTACTTCAAAGAGATTAGAAGCGTTGGTCTTTATATTGGGAATTTGATTGTTCAATCTTCATGTTAGTGATTGAAACACAACTACTGTTGTCCTTAAAATATTTTTCTTTCTCCATTGCCACTGAAAATATAGTTGGTCAAACATAATGATAATTTTTTCCTTTGTGTTGGTCACAGATCCACGCGATGACCTGGGTGGTATGGATGTTGCAAGAAAGGTTTGGATGCCATCCAGTACAAGTGTTCTGAATTTGTTCATCTATATGCAAGTTGCTACTATTGACTGCTTTTTAGCTATGATGATTAGGAGTAGATGGTGAATGAAATGAAAACGTAGAACTGGTAAAAACATTGGCAAGCAAGCTGCCTGCTACCTCTTGATGCGGGGAAGGAGAGGGAAGGGGGAGCAAAAGAAGCAAGGATGACAAGAGAGAGGGAGAAGAGAGATATAAGAAGGGAGGGAAGAGGAAGCAAGGGTAAAGAGAGAGAATTGGACAAAAGTCCTGGTCAATAATTTTATTCATCAATAGCAATTCAAAAATAAAATCATTATTCTTATATTTAGACATTATACTCTTAGGATAATAAGGAAACACATGTAATTTTTTAATTAATGATGGTTTAAATGAAGGAAATAATTCAAAAAACTATAACTTTCCATAGATATCTTAGATATTACTAAAATTATAGGATCTAAGAAATCTCCAAGAGATGATAGAATATGAAAATAAATCTAATAAATTAAATGTCTGTGCTATCCTCATCACCTTTGCTATTATTTGAATTTGTATGTTCAAGCCCGATGATTTTCTATATAGAGGCATTTCACCATGATACTGCTATTTGCTTAGTTATAATTTTTAGATTGGGACAATTACTTAGTATAAGAAACAACTATTTCATAACTTATTTTTATGAGTGTGAGTCTAAAATGTAATAATAATGTTGCTTCACAATGACGTGGTGGTCATGGTTCAAAGCGCAAAATGCCTCTAGAGATGAGGGTAAGCCTTCATACATCCGCCTTATTGGATCCTAAGATGTGGAAGTCTTGTATGCTAGGCGTTAGAATCCAAATCTAACTATGTTAATTTTTACATAATTTTTCTTGCATCTTTGAATTTCTTTTTGGAATTTAGATGAATTAAGTTTAAATTTTAGTATTGTAAAAAAAAAAAAAAAAAAATTAGATGCTCTATTGTAAAAGTTGAGAATTTTTAATATATATTAGTACCAAATGCCAAAAAGGCCCAAAATCTGTTATATGGGATAATGAATTCTTGAAATTTTCTTCCATATTCAATTGTTATTTGTTGTGAACTTATGTAACTTCTGTAAAATTTTGGGCCCGCCTCACAATAGATTTTGGGCCTTTCAAGAATTCATTCTCCCATATAGAAAAAGTGTAGAGTTTTCACAAGTAAAAGAATTGGAACAAGGTAATGATTTAGTGGATAGTATATTATAGTAGTATATTGATATTCAAACTTATGTAATCATAGGTTAAGAAGCGGTGTCTGGCCCCGTCTATAAGATTATATGTAGACAGTTCACTTTCGGGTCTTGAATATAAGCGTATGACATTTGGTTGTGTGAAAATCTACACAATTTGAGTTTCGATTGTCCACTCATTTAGTCGGTAAGGCCTACTGGCCCTGGTCCCTAAGAAAAATAAGAAATTAAATATGTTTTGACAATTCTCAAGAAATAAGAACATGACAAAAAATCTGAAAATTCAATGTACATTAGTATGAAAGGCTAAAAGGCCTAAAATTCTTTATATGGAAGAATGAATTCTTGAAATTTTCTTTCACATTCGGTTGTTGCTTGTTGTTATTGATTACTTGTATTTCTATACTTTCAATCAGTAAATTATTTGGATTCAACATACTCGATATTAGTGTAATTTTTGGGTTTGCGTCTCGGATCATCCCCAACACTTAACTAGGCTCGTGGGTTAACTTGGCTTTCGTCCAGCTTCCGACAGGAATGGATGCACCACATGGTTTTGTGACTACGAAATTCAGACTGTGATACTAGGCTACCCCTTTTAAGAATTTCTAATTTTTCAATGAGAGTCATCTTTGATTTTGAGGGTGAACATTCATTGCATTATAAGGTTGCTCTACTGTGATGGGATTTAAACTGTGGAAACAATCTCTCCGTGCCTCATGTAAGGTAAATATGAGTATATCTGACCCTTCCTAGACTTCATAATGCAAAAGTCTCGTATATTGGGTTGCTCTTTTTACTGTAATATTTGATTCTCCAAATTATTGGTTCTGGAAGATGACTTTTCAAGATGGTTCAGTTTGCCATCCCAGTATAGCAACTGCTGTGTTGTTAATTGCTTGTTAATAATTAGTTATTAACAATTTACTTGTGTGAGCTAATGTGTCTCCTTCCCTGATATGGGAAGTTTGTATTGAATAACACACTATATAGACCATCTTACCCCCTCCCCCGAAAAAGTGATGAAGCTTGTGTTTTTAAACACATGTCTTTAATTTAAGGGCTGCGAAATATGGTTACAGGAACTGTGGGAGCTTTAAATCTATAGGCCATTCATCATAAGTTCTTGTTTCTATGTGAATTAACAGGCTCTAATCCTTGCTCGGCTGCTTGGCCACAGAATTAACTTGGAGAGCATTAAGGTTTGCATGCATTTTTAGAATACTTGATCGTTTGGCCTTGTGAGTATATCAAAAGTACAAGTGATAATCCAGGGTTTGGTTTTACAGGTTGAAAGCTTGTATCCTAAAGAAATGGGGCCTAAAGCAATGTCTGTGGAAGAATTTCTGGCGAATGGCCTTTCTTTACTTGATGACAATATTGAACAGAGGGTTAGAAAAGCTGCTTCAAATGGGAATGTGCTTCGTTATGTCTGCGTGATTGAGGGCTCAAGGTATTATTGCTATTTTCTTTTGGTTATACTTCTAGTGCAGCGCCTTTGGTTGAGCTTGGATTTTATTCTGAAGAAGCTTTCACAACCCAGTACTCCCGCCCCAAACCCAAAAAGTGGAGACCAAACCACCGCTAGGTTGTTGAGGACACGTTTGAAGAGGAGGCGACCCCCTTATTAGTAGCCAAAGTATAGGCCTGCGTGAGATCAAAATCACTTGTTGTGCATTCCATCAATGCGGAAATATTCTCTCATATCACAGCCAGAAAATGGGGCCAGAAATTACGGCTAGATTCTCCATTTAATTAATATGCAGCATGGGGTATTATCACATCTTATCATTTCGCATAATTATGTCCAGTTAATTATGATGAGCATGTATATTCTCTTTAATATTGTTAGAGGTGCAAGGAGGAGAGGATTCCTAGGCCTAGGTGCAAGGGGCGGGCATGGGGCATGGGTGTGGTCTTGTTGGAAGCAAGAAACTCTCATGAAATCTTTATATGGTTGTTTTTGTGATGATTTTCAATTGCTAAAATTAATAATAAAATTTAGAACAATAGAAAAACATATGCTAGAAACAATTATAAGCCATAGTTTGACTAATAATATAAATTATACCAATTAATAAATATTTTTAATCTAAACACATGAGAACAATAGAATCGTCTAGCAATTGGAATACCATTCTCAAGCTATCCATGTCGCTCATCTTCATCATCAAGCCAAATTTCATATTCTTCCCCTTATAAAACTTACATGCTCCAATGTTGCCAACCTGTTCATCTGTCCCTTTTGAGTTAGTATCTTCCTCACCTATAAGCTTCCTGGTGGTACCCGTTGAAAAATGAGACATTCACACAATATTCAATCTAGTGCGATGTGGGGACCAATTTACTCCACTGACGCTAGCAACCGAATCCCATGTTGTATAATCATCCTTGAATACATCTTTAGTTGTATTTGATTCGCACAATTTTGTCATATGCTGCAATCATCCAAGGGTTAGTGCTAAGAGTACTAAACTATGTCAATTCCAAAAAAAAAAATAAAATAAAATCTGTAAAGCCTGGTATGTGCACGGTGCTAGGCCTTATGCCTAGGAGTGCCTTTAACAACACTGAAGATATTGATCACATTTAGATTTTCATCCTACAATTATGAGGTTATGGAGTTAAATAGTGGTGAATTTTGATGTCCCAGTTATAGCACCACTGGTTTGTTACTATGCTGGATAATCTGTCATTTGAAGATGTATAACTATTCATTATGACTGGCAATGCCCAGAAGTTATTTTTTTTACATTTATGAGTGATCCTGATTGGAAGAATTGAAGTGGGGTTTAAAATGAGCTTCCTGCTGCTAAATCTCTCTGTTTATTTGTTGGTTGTTAAGATATAGACTTGCTGGACGATTAATTTTGTATTCTTAATGGTATTGTGTTAAAGAACCTTTTGAGTTATGTTGACACTAACCTACTTTGATAGATGTGAAGTTGGCATCCAAGAGCTTCCTAAAAATTCGCCGTTGGGAAGACTAAGTGGAAGCGACAATGTGGTATGCATTTGTTTTTCTTTGTATCCGTTGAAAATTCGTTATTGTTGTTGGTTGTTTGATGTTGAGCTGTTGATGTTGATTTTAAATACAAAATATTGTCTGGTTTGGGTGTTTTAGTTGTTACGATTGAATATATATATATTGTTTCTCATATTTTCAAAAACGATAACAAAATAAAAGCTTCAAAAATATCAAATAAATATGCCAGCACATTTTGCATGTACTAAAAGAAAAGGGACATTAAGTTAAAAATAGTACCTCAATATACCAATGACATAACTGTCAACAACAAATACCTTAATGTATGTGCGAGAGCTAAAATACTAACGCAAATACTTTGAATTAAATACCTTAATATTTCAAAATGGTTTGACGAGAGAATAAATGAATCAGAAAATGCAGAGAGAAAATGAGTGTTGAATGAACAGAGATTTATACTTGGTGGCTGGTGTTACTATTTCATCGTTAACTATTTTATTATATTTTTTTGATAACTAAACGAACCCTTGACTGTTAACAGACCTAAATAAACAGGCCCTTCGTATGCTCAAGCCGATATAATTCAATTTACTAGGTTTTTTATTTTCTTAAAAATGTTTGATGTGATTGCAGTTGGAGATATACAGCCGCTGCTACAAGGAACAACCACTGGTCATTCAAGGTGCTGGGGCTGGCAATGATACCACCGCAGCTGGTGTCCTTGCCGATGTTCTTGACATTCAGGATCTCTTTTCTTCATGAGAAACATCCTCAGTATCATAAATCTCTGAGGTATGCTTTGCATTTTTCTTCTTAAAAGGGATGGAATTTCACTAACTTTGAGCCGAATTCTTTTAGCTTATATCTTGGAATATTGCATTGTCTGAAAGTTTAAATCCTAAGTGGGGTAATTTTTGTTAGTATGATTGTTGCAACTAATAGTCATTAGTAAGATTTTATGGAGACCTGCGTTGATATAGTGAAAGGCTGATGCATTACTAGATAAAGGTTAGATGTGTGTGTGTGCGCGCACACACACACATAGATATATACTATGAAACACAGATGCCGACACGGACACGGACACGGCATGACACTGATATGCTGACAAGCTATTTTTTAAAAATTAAGCATACGACACGTTAGGGATATATAAACTAAAATTATAATTTATAATTTTTTAATTCATGACCACTACTTTTAATTTATTTTTTAAATTATTTTTGATGTATTTTTGGATCCGAATTATCAAACAAGATAGGGTGTCACTTGATCTTCCTTGGGAGTCGAGTTGAAGTTGATCCGGTTCTTATTATTTTGAACCTAGATTTTGTGCAACATAATTAACAAATAAAAGGTCAGAGGAAGGTGGAACTCGTTCCCCGGTATATCCTTCGACGCTTTAAGTAAGAAATCTTTCTCAAATGTATAGAAAGATAGGAAGATGTGTAAAAAATGATACGTGGATATATGTATTTGGGGGATTGAGCTCCGACGGTGCGTTAAATTGGGGAGTGGCTTTGAGATGGATGACTAAAATTTGAGGAGTTCGCTCGATTAGAGAGCGGTTTTGAGATGCAGGATTGAGCTTTGACGGTGCACTCCGGTGGTACGCTTGGTAGGGGAGTGGCTTTTCAAGTGCACCCATACGGGAGGGTAGCTTGGAGGAAGGAATGCCTACTTTGGAGAGTGGCTCCGGGACCGGGAGTTGCATCCTATGGTCGTTCCTTTCTTTCAAATTTTTTGATCTCAGGAAAAGTCTCCCTTTTCTAGAGGGGAAAAGCCCCCTTCTCCCGAGAAGGAAGGGAGATATTTGTAGAGTGAGAGTGCACATGCTTGTTCGCCATTGCTGGGGTGACTGTGGTTGTTGCGGTGAGTGGCTGACAACTCGACTCTACCGCTTAGCCTGCTAAGTGTGCCTAGGCTATGGTCCCCTAACAGGCTGCACTGTATTAGACAATCAAGGGCATGGCCATATGGGATTGCCTGCTGAGTTAGGGTCGCTAAGGCGCATGCCACTGAGTTGTGTTTGACGGGTGACTCTAAGAGCTTATATCTTGTTGGGTGGATTTGGGTTGTATAGTCTGGGCCTTGGGTTGTGAGGGACTTCTCCTGGATTGTGGCTTTTTGGGCGCTCTTCCTTAGCAAGCCTCATTCAGGGTTTGCCCATGGGCTGCCGTATCCATCACTAGCTCCCATGTTATGAGGTTTGAAATTTCAACTCCCGATACGTTTCCGATCGGACGTCCTGTGGGTTTACGTGCTTTCTTTTCCCAGGATATTCTGCTGATTTTTGCTTTGTTTGGCAAGATTTGTTGCCGATTTGGTTCTCTGTAACTGGCGATCTTCTGCCAATGGCGATCTTTTGGCATCAACGCAATCTCCTTGGATTAATGCTGGATGATCTCCTCCTTTGGCTATAAGTAGAGGGGCTCCCAACGCCTTGCATCACGAATCGTCTTTTTCACCAGCCAAATGGTGTAAGAGTTTGAAGCCGGTATGGAGCCTAGACAACCACAAGCCGTGATTGGTGGAGATTCTTCACCATTGTTTGAAGTTGGAGCTGAGGATGCGGTTGGAAAACTGCCTTGGTTTTCCTCTTTTGGGGTTGGCTGGACCAGCCTCGTATTGCACTAAATGAGGTCAGGGTTTTAGAGGCCGATTTCTACTCTACTTAGATGAATTCGGATGGTCCTTGCCAAAGTGGCCTTTAAGGAGTGGTGGCTCAGCCCTTGTGATGGGTGAGGGTGAGCGACTTTATCCTAGGTTACCCACAGTAGGACCGATTTTGAGGCCGTTGGATGAGGAACTTCCTTGAGTCCACGTCGAACCTTAGGTTGTCGTCGCCACGTTGGGTCTGGTGTTAGGCGTAGAGACTCATGAACTAAGTGGCTACGGTCGGTTTCGGTGGACAATTCTTGTCAGTTTCCTCCTCGGGTGAGAATTGGCGCTTTATGCCTCATTCTTGCAGGGGTGGGCTTCTACATGCTTTCCCATCGTGGGTCGGATGCCACAGCGGCAAGCCTAGGTGTTTTTCTCCTACAGCTGTCTTCCCCGAAGGTTGGTCGGGCAAAATGTGGTCAAGTCGCTACTCCATTTATTTTTTATTTCCTTCTAAATCGTATATCCGTTGTTACAAGTTTGTAATTTGTAAAAGGGATTAATGAATGAAACTACTAAACATTATTTGTCTTCATATTGTATGGCTCTAATACTCTTGCGTGGTGTGAATAGTTAAAGCATTTGAATGTTATTTTGTGTCACTTGATGTTAGACAATTTGACGGTCCGGGTGGCTGGTGACTCCTTCTGGCGATCCGTCCAATGGCTGGTTGTCCAGGATGCTTGGTTGGGACACGAGTTGGGCAAATCAACCTTGAGCTTGCCAAAATTGTGCATCGTCAATCTACAATCTTGAGAAAGTGGGGCGTTGGGCCATCATTACCTGTGCCGTCAACTTGTTGATCTAAGTGTTGAGGCAGCGAGTTGTTAGCGTATTGCGCAGAGAAGGTCGCGTCAATCATCATGACAAGGCCAGCGTATAGATGCACCACAGCACTCTATAGTGAGGGCACGTGTCGCGGCTATCATAGAGACACACCTTTTCGATGCCTTGAAATGACGTCGTTGTTAAACCGAGATGCTAGCTATTTAAGTGGTGGTGCATTGCCACTCTTCCCAAGGCATCACTAATATTCTGTTGACTCTGTTTGGCAGGGATATCAGAGCTTTTGCGCAGCATGTATCACATTTCGAGCTTCATCTCGCACGTTGAGCCCAGCGTAGAGGATGTGGCTTACTCCCCTCCTCTAGGGTTTATAACAATTTACGATGAGCATCTATGGGTTGGTCTCTACATCTTGCTTGCGAGGGAGTTGTACGAGATTCTATGGGCCCTAGAGATCCTTGTGGCCCGCCTCCATCTGGATGTCATCTGGTATTTGGTGACTCTGTATGCCTTTTTCAGTGCCAGGTGGCTTACTCTGGATGTCTGGGTTTTGAAGGTGCTTCTTCGGATCTGTCAAGAGGATGACTGGATTTCCTTCACCCCCTGCTCAAGGTTTGAGATAAGTGGGGGAAACCTAGGCTTGGCAGAAGGTCGGAGGTTGCGCTCCTTCTTCTTAGTGCTCGATGCCTATTTGAGGGTGCCGAATAATTGGGGTAAGTTCAATAGTGCCTACGCCGGTGGCATCCTGCCGCATGAGGAGTAGATGGCGTGTCCTCTGACGGCACTAGTAGAGGAACATGCGGGCACCCTGTGCAATATTGAAGATTGGGTCTCCCAAGGAGCAATAGAGGGAGAGCCAGGGGAGCCCTCGTTAAAGGAAGGCGGCACCTCTACTACGTGGGTCATTGTTCCCAGAGAAAGTTTAGGGCACTGCTTTTTCAGGACTCTCCCGAGTGGGTCTTTGATGAGGTGGCTCCTCCACCGCCTACCCTGTCTGAGGTATGCCATAAGATTAATGCGGCCTGTGTGAGGGCGTCACCTCCGGCTACTAGTGGGCCGTCTAGGGGGCTAGGCTTGGACCATTCTTCTTTAGATGATTTGGGCCTTGATGGCTTGTCCGATGAATCCGAGAGCGAGGAGCCCTCGGTTGGCTTTGCTTACGGAGTAGGGCTCCCTTCCGTTGGTGGATCGGGCGAGCCGGTCATTGCCGCTATTGTGATAGGAGGGAGAACCCTCATTTTGGTGGCTTCTTTTCCAAAAGCGTCTGTGTCTGCTTCGCCCACCGTCTTTGTTGAGGAAAACACTGGAAGGGTGTGGGCAGATGAAGGGACGATTGGGGATGACCTGAAGGCGGCTGTTGAGGGGGCATTTTGTCCTGAAGAGTTGATGCACGAGCCACCTGATGTCTTAGGCAGGGTCGGCTCTCTTTTAGGCTTTGAGGTGCCTCTTCCCCAAGATGCGCAACTCCTGCGCTCTTCGCCGATCCTTGTTGGAACTGGAGCTGAGGAATCTCCCGGCCCGTCACGCCGTGGGGGGGCATTCTCATTATAAGGTACTGCGCTACAGGCTTCTTTACTTTGATATCATCGTGCTTTCCCATTGCTGCTCTTTGATTGATTGTTGCCCGTCGTCTAGTAGGTCCAAGAAGTACTCTGGGTGGTGGAGAGGGCACTACGCTGGAGAGACATCGAGATCTTCTGGCTATCACGGGTGCCCAGATCCTGCTGCACCAGAGGATCTAGAGCGTCAGATGAATACTGCTGTCATTGAGGCTTTGTAGAGGGAAGAGCGGGTGGCCTATCTCAATCAGAAGTTGTTTGAGTCTAAGGCGAGATCCTAATAGCTCTCAGAGGCAAATGTTCGAGCTCTTGATTAGATCGCCTTGCTCGAGAACAAGTTTCATGAGACGTGGCAGCAAATCGCTGCTCTTCGGGATAAGGACGCCTGACTTGAAGGAGAGCTTTGACCTGGTGGACTACCTAGAGATAAGAGGGGGGCTTGCACCATGCATATCGGGGGGCTCTTGACCCTAAGATAGTCATCTTAGCGGTTGGAGTATGTAACTATTTGTACTTTTGTAGGTATTCAGATGCCCTAGCTGTACATTTTAGATCTTTAATAAACCAGTTTGATTGTTTCAATCTTTGTTGTTGATGTCTTTGATTGTGCGTTGATTCGCCTTTGTCCCGCACTAACTCTGCTTTGCCGACTAAACGTTATCGCTATCATTGTTTGGCTTGAACAGAAGCATTTGTTTGGATGTGCTTGCTCTCGGAAGAAGGTCGTGGCACCGAGAAATTCTTTTCCAACTAGGTGCTGCCGCCATTGTTGCCGGACTTAACCGGACGCATTCGTCCGTTTCTACTTGCTTCTGTAAGGAGGTCGTGGCACGGGTATGAGTGAGCCTCACGTGGGTCGATTGGGTTTTATGGCCGCAATCACCGGACTCGGGAGAAGTTTAGGCTGGCACCTGCACGTTACTATTTACGCTCGGTCCTGTTAGAGGATGTCGTAGTTTCCGTGCATCTGGTTCTAGTCCGCCGACCATTATTGACTGATGGTGCTGTCCTTTTGGGAGGGAGTTGTTGCACGCATGCTTGATGGGGAGGTTCGACTCTTAGTCTGCAAGTCCCCTGAGTCGTAATGTTCGACCTTGTCTGGCTAAACAAGACCAAGGTTTCAAATTCGATCGAATCTGGGCCACTTGGTTAACGGGATCGAGGTTTTAAACCGAGCTACAACTGGTTGGGCAACAGGTGAAGGAAGGTTCACTTGATATAGGGGCAGTCTAGGTCATGAGATTTGATGTATGCACATAAGTAATCAAATGATTGGTATAATAGAACAAGTAGTAAATGATGTTTAAGCACTTCGCATGAATGCATTTGACTTAATTGTGTTTGACGTGAAATCGTCCGCTGCTCCTCTTGGGGCGGAGGGCGCTCGGGGCCCGTGGAACCATCCTTCTAATCTGGGGTCGTAGTTTGTACGCCTCATCACGGAGGATCGTCGAAGCTAGGAACGATCCCCACCAGGAGGGGGATTGATTGTCCCAATTAGAGGGCTCATGCCTGCGGCCTCTACACTCCAAAGGATTGGGTCCGTCATGTTGAACCGATTGCCTGATTTTCGACACTGGGCTTTCATTATCGATATGCGACCTATAGGTACCGAGGAAGGAACCTCGTTTGGCGGGTAGGCAGTGTCTTCTAGCATGAAACGTCGCATGTAAGGGGTTGAGTACTCTGTCGCCCCCGAGGGCATTCCGGTCTGCTATCTATGTCGCGTTGGGAACTTATGAGGCCCTAGAGGCCCGGACGAAGGATAAAAGTGATCAAGGTGGAACACAGGTTGGAACTTTGGTCGTGGGGCTCCGAGTTGGGTTTCCTGATCCTACGAGCAAATGGTGACGACCAGACCTCCTTTTCTAACAGTGACTATGCTGGGTCGGTGATGCTCTTGCTTGCACTGTATGAAGCTTCTTTCCTAGTAGAGGGCCTCTTGTTGTCACATGAGCGGTGTGGATCATGACTCTCCAAGCTTTCCATCTTGCCTATCGTGACTCGATCGTCCCTCCGGCTGTGGATAGGCCTTGTCGCTTGTGGCTTTCTGGGCCTCGAGATCGTCAAGCTGCTGGATCTTCAGAGGAGGCGATCCTTTTCTCTGGTCTCTCCTTTTGGATGTTGAGGCTTAGGAGTTAGAGGGTGGATCCCCCGGTGTTCCTCCTTTAGGTGGGTACTAACGATTTGTGGCCACTAAAGACAGCTCTTCTTTGGGCGACGAGCACATGCACCTCAGGGGCCAAGCGTTTGTCCTTGCGACTACGTGCGGAGGGGTTGTGGCCATGAGAGTTGACGTTTATGGTGGGTGTGTTGTCTTGTGCCTTGGCATTGGCCTTAGCTGCTCTTGTTAGAGTGGTAGCTAGACTCTTCAGTCGATTCCCACAGATGGCGCCAATAATGCATCCTTGAATCTGAATTATTGAACGAGGTAGGGTGCCACTTAATCTTCCTTGGAATCGAGTTGAAGCGGGTCCAGTTCTTATTATTTCGAACCTGTATCCTACGCAACACAATTAACAAACGAGAGGTCAGAGGACGACGAGACTCATTTTTCAATATATCCTCCAATATTCAAGTTAGAAATGTTTTTCAGACGAATAAAAATACAGGAGGATGTGTAAAAAAAATGATGTGTAAATATATGCATTTGGGGAATTGAGTGTATGCGGAGGACTGAACTCTAGTGGTGTACTCGGCTGGGGAGCCATTTTAAAATGGAGAATTGAGTTCCGAGGAGTGCGCTCGATTGAGGATTGGTTTTGAAATGGAGGATTGAGTTTCGGCAATGTGCTCGACTGGGGAGCGACTTTGAAAAGGATGATTGAGCTTCGACGATCGCTTCGGTTATAGAGTGACTTAGAGACGGAGGATTGTGCTCCAATGGTGCGTTTGGTTGGGGAGCGGCTTTGAGATGGAGGATTAAGCTCCGATGAGTGCGCTCAAATAGGGAGCGGTTTAGAAATGTAGGATTAGGCTCTAATGATGCCTTTAGCTGGAGAGCGACTCTAAGATGGAGGATTGAGTTTCTACTGTAAACTCGGCAGGGGAGTGGCTTAGAAATGGAGGACTAAGCTCCGATGGTTCACTTAATAGGGGAGCGGTTTTTCAGGTGCACCCAAACGGGAGGGTGGCTTGATGGATGGAATGCCTACTTCAAAGAGTGGCTTCAGGATTGGGAGTGGCGTCTCGTGGTCATTCCTTCCTTTTGAGTTTTTTGATCTCCGGAAAAGCCATCCTTCTCCCGAAGAAGGAAAACCCCCTTTCTCCCGAGGAGGATGGAAGGTATTTGTAAAGTGAGAGTACGCATGCTCGCTAGTCACCGTTGGGAATGTTGTGGTTGTTACGATGAGTGGTCAACAGCTCAACTCTTGCTACCCTGGCCTGCTAAATGCGCTTAGGCCATGGTCCCTCGACGGGCTGCATGTACCAAACAATTAGGGGCTTGACCATATGGGATTGCTTGCTGAGTTGGGACTGCTGACGCGCATGCCATTGAGTTGCATTCGACGAGCAATTCTGAGGGCCCACATCTCGCTGGGTGAATTTAGGTTGTGCAGTCTGGGCTTTGGGCCGCGATGGATTTCTCCTGGATTGTGGTTTTATGGGTGCTCTTCCTCTACGGGGCTCATTTCGAGTCGGCTTATGGGCCGTCGTACCAATCAATTTTATATTATATTTTTCTATTTTTAATTTTTTTATAAAATAAGAAAATGTCAAAAAAATATTTTTAAAATTTTTTCAATCTTACTAATATAATAATATTTTAAAAATTTGTTATTATAAAATTATTATTCTATAATTTTATAAAATATAATCTTTGTTACATAATAGTATTTTAACAATATATGACTATAAATTATTATTTTATAAATTTATAAAATATAATCTTACTTCTATAATAATATTTTAAAATGTGTCATTATAAGATTATTATTTTATAAATTTATAAAATATGAATATAGTATTTAATAAATAATAACAATTTGATCCAATTTATAAATAAATTTATTTATATATTTAATTTTTATATGAGTTTATATTTTATAAGAATAATTAAACTTTATATAAATAATAAAAATAAAAAAAAGAAAAAAAAAAGGAAAATGGGGAAAGCCCCTGCCATTGTCCTCTTAAATCACCTAGAAAAAAAAAAGAAAAAAAAGGGGTACACTCATCCCCTAAAATACCTTTGGCCGTCATCATCTCTCTTAACGAAAGACGAAAATTCTATGAGCTTTCATCCAAATTCATTTTCCTTCTTCTAACTCTTTCTCTCTCCCACTCTCTGTGCAAGATGTCGTGCTTCCCCTTAAATCATCTTCGGCTGTTGTCCTTTCTTTCCATGGATGACGAAAACCCTAACATTATAGCTTCCATTCAAATTCGTTTTCCTCTCTCTTACTCCTCTCTCCCAATTTTTGTGCAAGGCGGCGTGCTTTCGAAACGTGTCCATAATGTGTCGGACGTGTCTAAAGCGTGTCCAAACATGTTGAGATGTATCCGAAACGTGTCAAGATGTATCTAGAATATGTCCAAAACGTGTTGAAATAAAAAATTAAATTAATTAGTGTCAGAGTGTATTTGGGGCTTAAAGTTTCAGTGTCTGATATGTTTCGAATGCCGACACTTTAAGCCTAAGAGAGTGTCCGTACTTCCTAGTATATTTATATAGGTGGTAATTAGGTCAAGCCTATATTGAATAGTGTTGGACCATTTATAGTATGGCTCAATACTTCTATCCTTGCTAGGTCGTGTGTTAGTTGGCCTACATGCTATGTCGGCCTGCAACACAAATTGTGACGTGCTTGGGCACTTTCTGTTATTTAAATTTCTTAAAAATAGAACGGTCATGTGACAGTTGTCCCATTTTTTATATAAAAATAAATAAATAAATAAATAAATAAAATATAAGTATCCCTACCTATTCTACTAACACAAACTCATCTCTTTACTCTTTATCCTTTTACTGTATAACAAGTGATAGTGCGATGCTGATATGATTATATTATTTTAAAAACTTTTTATCCGTAATTTATATAATAATGCTACTATTTTATAACTTAATTATTAATTATTTCAAAACTGTAATATTTAAAATATTTAATGAAATAAATAAAATATTATGTATATTTTATAGCACTTTATATAATTTTATTTTATGTATATATGTTTTTTTATTATAGACGTGTCTAAAGTGGCCCAGTTTGAAAGTATGCCTGATCCAACATAGACGGTTCATGTACAGTACTAACAATTATACCCCTTTTAGTACCAGTACATACATATATATATATTACTATTTTCAGGCTCCTTGACATTATTTCAGTTTTATTTTTTTAATTTTTTAATTGTTTTTTTGTCATGAACAGTCGAGAACTTTTGTATCATCTTTCTTTTCCTAATTGGAAATTCCAATTTAGAATTTGGAATTTCGTTTCTGAGAGGTATTTCCTTTTTTTGTTTTTCGCCAGGTAAATTAGGGGAATTAAAATTTAAAGTAAGACTCAAAAATTACATAGCCCCCCCCCCCAATGAACCCAGGTTGGATATTCTCTCCTTCTTACTCTCTTTTTTAACTTCATAACGTTACCAAATAAAATATATAAAAAATAAGTGTTATAAAGATAACGATGATAAGAGAAATTAGTAGACTTAGATGATATAGAAGGAAATATTTATAAATATTTAAAAGTTATACATATAGAAGGTAAGATTTGAAAAAAAAAAAAAAAATCATTTAAGGTAGTTTAGATATTAAAATGTAAGGCAAAGGAATTGCTTGTGAGAAAAATGTTTGTTAGTTATAATTACGGGAATAAAATAAAGAGATAGGAATGGAAACGCTAATATGAGATTTCCAATTAATACTTCTAAGGCCTGACCGCTCTTGTTCTCTGAATTTGATCTTGATTCGTCTGTAATTTCTATTTCTTCTCTTGACACTTCTATTATATCTTTTGACACAATCTTCTCTGCAATTGTATGTACATTGATGAAGTCTACACTAACCATATTTTGTATTGAGGCTTCCATTGTTTCTTTAATGTGAAGTACGATTTTTGGACCTAATAAGCTGCCAAATTCCATTTGGACTATTATTCATTATGGAAGAATGTTCCAATAAATACTACGTCCAATGCATAATCTGATATTTCAGATTATCACAAGCAATATATTATGGATCACAATGACAGGGATTTGAACATTTACTTAAACAACCAGATCACTTCCTCTTCCTCATGATTCCTTACACATGAACTATTTCAGATGACTTCTACTCCACAGCATTCATTTGGCCTTCAGCATTAATATATCAGCAGGAGATTTGTTATTCTACTCGTGATCCTCTAACCTTGAATTACATGTAGATGATTGATCCGTGCAACATCAAACGGATTAGTTGCTCCTTTTATTGATTTTATATTCGCAATCGCCGCCTATTAGCCACTCTCTTATGAGTGCACCTCATAAGTTGCCTCTTGGTCGGGCACACCCTCGAAGCTCAACCCTCTACCTCATAGGTCACCTATTCTACTAACGCAAACTCATCTCTTTACTCTTTATCCTTTACTGTATAACAAGTGATAGCCTTCCACCTTATATTATTTTAAAAACTTTTTATCCATAATTTATATAATAATACTATTGTTTTATAACTTAATTATACTAATTATTTCATAAACTGTAATATTTAAAACATTTAATGAAATAAATAAAATATATATATATATTTTATAGCACTTTATATAATTTTATTTTAGATCTATATTTTTCTTATAAGTCACCCAGTTTGAAAGTACGCTTGGCAACACAGAGCTCAGTACTAACACATTATACCCCTTTTAGTAAGTACATATATATATATATATATATTACTATTTTCGCCCTTGACATTATTTCAGTTTTATTTTTTAATTTTTTAATTGTTATTTGTCATCCAAGAACTTTTGTATCATCTTTCCACCTTATAATTTTGCCATTTCCTTTTTTGTTTTTCACCAGGTGCGCATAAAATTTGAAGTAAGACTTAATCATTCATCTCATAACCCAAGTTGGATATTCTCTCCTTCTCGAGCCTTTATAACCCAAATAAAATATATAAAAAGTGTTATAGCTTAAATTAGGAATTTTGCCTCAAGGTCCTCTATCTCATAAGCCACTCCCCTAGTCGGGTCTTAGCAAACCCCAAAGCTTAATCCTCCACCTTATAAGCTCAACCCTCCACCTCATGTGGCCGGGCACCTCACCCCATGCCGGGCACACTTTAGTCCCCCCCTGGTTGTCTCGTAAACTTAGATCTCCATCTTATAAGTCACCACCAGTGCACCTCGGATCCTCTATTTTAACGTATCTTTATCCTCCACACGGGCCGCCCCTTAGTCTGGACAAACATTCCTAGCCGCCCCCAGTAGGCCCCAAAGCTTAGAGCCCCTCAAAGCCAGCCCCTAGGACACTTTCAAACACTTAATCCCCTATCACATTTATTCACGCATTCTCTTATATCCTCACATCTTTCCATTGGTTAAGAACGATTTTTGACTTAAGCGTTGGAGGATAATCCAAAGAGCGATGTATTCTCTTAATCTTCCATATCTTTCCTTGGTTAAGAGCGATTTTTACTTAAGCGTTGGAGGATAATCAGGAAGAGATCAGTCTTCAAAATGAAGGGGACCGGACTGACTACAATTTGATCCGCCGTGGAGAAATCAAGTAATTCTCTAATCTATACAATAACTCGGATTTGAAGACACATCACTCAATTCTTTTATGCAACTCATAAAGCATTTGATTGAAAAGAAAAATTCATATTAAATGGATGATAATTTTGGACCTTGATATCTTTTTATTGGTAGAAGATTCGATTGAAATTTGGAATAATGAGGTATTTTGTCTCTTTGGAAAAGTTTCATTTCGGAACGACAATTTAAAATGGATCATGTGATATGATAACACACTTGGCATCCTTTGTGTATTTCATGGACAAATGCACAAGAACAAATGAGAGAAGAAAATTTTTGAAGACGCTGAAAATCAGCAATGTTGAAGTAATTGTTGTCACATTTCAATGTAATAGTGGTAAAAAGAAATTTGATTGAGTTTGGCAGTAGCCATGATGAAGAATTAATGTGTTTGGTAGGATTTTGTTTTTTTTTTTCCCCCCAAAGCTGAAATTAACGTGGTTCAAATTTGTGTGGTGAAATTTCGTCTTCGTGAAGATGAAAGAGGACAAATGAGTCTGATGTTGATGTTGATTTTGAACATTAGGATACCGAAATAACAGTGGTTAAGAAAATGGGAATTGAAAAATAGCGATCCAATTGAAGTAATTGTTGGGTTATAAATATCCGAAAGAGAAGGCGATCCAATTGAAGTAATTGTTGAAGTTCTTGTTATTGTGATCCATGACTTGTACCTTATAATAATCTGAAATATCATATTATTTATATCTGTTTTATGTATACAATTTGCATATTACATATTATATTTATACTTGTTGAGTTTTAGTTCATGTCTCTTGAATATTTTCTAATCCTTTTCAGATCAGCGGGTTATAAATACTTGTAGGATTTGGATGGGAAGTACTTGAATATTTAATTTATTTATATTTGTATTCGAATTTTGTATTTGGGATTGATATTTGAGATTATTGCATATTTTGTTTACCGTGATCAGTATATATTGAAAATTATTTTACTGGTTGGATTTGTGCAGAATTTATATCGCAAACGTTTGAATTTTATTGACACTTTTTCTTGTGGATTAGTTGGGTTTTAAGCAGGTTGTTATACTTTATTTGGAGATCAATTATGGTAGTTTGATTAGATCATGTGCTTAATGTGATTTGTGATTATTTCGCTATTTTAGCCTTTGAATTTAGTATGTTCGGCCCGATTTGGGTTATTTAGATTTTTAAATTTTTTTTTATGAATTATTATTGTTTGGGTTTGTTTATTAATATTTATTACTTGCTAGTGCAGAGTTTGTGACACGAGATTTGCTATTTTTAACGTCTATTGATTATTTAATTTTATGGTAAAATTAAATTTAAAAAGTTATTGTTTAGATTTTTTGTAAAATTTTAATTTTTATTCATTAAATTTTTTATCTAACAAATTATATAGAGATGCACTGAACTCTATGTATAAAGGTATTGGTAATTTTTAATTGATCTTTTTAGATATAACTGTCTATATTTATTTTTAAAAAAATGTAAAATAATTTTTTAAAAAAATTTAATTATTAAAATATCAATATTATTAAAAAATAAAAATATATAATTTATTTTTTAAAAAAATAATGTAGACAATTGGATCAGAAATTGGAGAGGTTCCCTTGTATTAGAGTGGTTTCTACATGCTTGTGCATAGAAGCCTCCAATGGGATTTTGGAAAGTTTTATATTTTATGAAGATAGGGGGGCTTGTACTCTACATGTTAATATTTTATTTTTAAATAAATAATTATAATTTAAATTATTTATTTTATGTTTAAGAATTTCAATTGTTGTACTGATAAAAAGAGTTGTTCGTCGAATGTTAAGGTGTTTTTGGTTTCCGTATGTTTTTAATCAAAACCCGTGCAATCACAAAATAATGTTCAAAAGATTGGTTGGACTCACTCCTTAATATATTCTCTATTAAAGTTAGCATCTTCTTTTAATAAGAAGAAAGATAGAGGATGTAAAAAATTTATTATGTCCGAGGTATTGCGCTCTTAAAGTAGCGTCTAAGATTAAGAGAGCGTGCACTCTTGGCATCTTTTTAATCTTTATATACTTTTGTCTAAGAAGTATTTAATTGTCCTATTTAGTTGGAGAGGATATGTGTTTATAGAAGATGGGCAATGGTTAACTATTAAAAAAACTGACGAACGGTTAATCTTTATTACGATAGCGGTTTTAACTAACGTCCGATATTGTTAATTGAGAAATCGTTTCTGCCGTTAAACTTGTCTCGGCCATATTTGTTGAAATGGGTCGTGCGGGCGTATTTAGCCATTGAGTTTTGCATTTTGGGCCCGAAGTTATATTGGGGCGACTTCTTTGAACTATTAAATATATAATACTCATTATTTTAAAAATTTTAAAAATTAATTATTTTAAAATAATTATATTATAATAATTTATTTAAAAATAAGCTATTAAAATTAAAAAAATAATTATCTTTTAACTTGTCAATAAGATATGGAGCCTTTTTAATACGCTTTCTATTGTCTTGGTTTAGTTGAATTCCGGCCGGGCTGTAAAATTTGAAAGCAAACTGTTGTAATTTAAATTAGCCATAACATTTAAATCAGATTTCCTTAGAACGATTCCTCGCTCTATCTTCCCCGTCCGCGTTCCGTTCGGGTTTCCTTTCGAAGCCGATCTACGAAAACAGCTTGAGGCGACCGGCGCCGCCGTTTCTTCTGCAGAGGTACATCAGCGCACCCTCCCTCGTTCTCACTCATCTGATCTCTCTTTTTATTGGCTTGTTTATGATCCTTTCTCACTCTCTTAGAATTAAATCCTTCGAATTTGTTTTCCACCCTCAAGGGTTCCAAATTTTGTCTAATTTTATTTGGTTATGCTTCAAATTGTTTAGTTGTTCGCTTTTTATTTCTGTTCTCTTCTAAAATATCCGTCTTTTTGTCCTCCAAAATTGGTACATGTTTCGTTGAAAGCACAGGTTTGATTGTTCTGAATCAAAAGAATATGGTAAGAATTAATAGGGGAAATTTTCTTTGGAAACAAAATTCAGGTGTCTGGAAGACACCGAAATCTCGATTGGAAATTGTTGGGGCAGGTCTGCTGCTGTTAGTCAATTTCCGACCTTTCTCCTGCGTTGATATATGAAATTCTCAACTATTTTGAACCGAAAGAGCTCGGAAATGTTTATTTTCTTTCCCACTAGAGATTCTAACCCGATTTTACGTGGATCGCAGATCATATGTTTATCTATGTAAAGCTGATTCTGTTGTATTAGTCTTTAGAAGCTTCCCACTGAACATGATCTCTGCGTGGAAAGGATTGAATCACGAGTCGGGGTCTTCCAATGGCAAAAACGTCCAAATGAAAACTTTTCAGTGGAACACCCGGAAAGAACTACTTGTTGACCGAGGGATTGGGAGTAAAATATTTTATGGACAATGTACTTGTGATTTTATGTATCCTTATACAGGTTTAGTTGGGACTATTTTTCCTTCTGGCCATTGCAAAACTCCTATTTACTTATAGCATATTACACTGTCAAGATTACTAGGACAAGTTAATTACTCTAATTTAGATTTGAATGTCTATCATTCTTGCTTAACGAGTGTTGAAGATAGTTCTTGACATATTTATGTTGAGGTTAGGTCTCAATGTAACAGTCAAATAAGAATTTTGCCATTGATCTAAACGAGAAGAAATATTTTTTTAATCTTTTTTGGCTGCATAAGAATCAATATATTGATATTTTTGGTGCAGTGCTTGATATTTGTAGTGTTTTGGCTGCATTGGGGACGGTAAATTTAGTGATATTTGCATTAATGCAGTCTTGATATAACACTTGGAATATCAGGTGGAGGGCCTGCACGCTTACCAATACCAGGTTGGCAGCAACTTTTTTAACTGATGGAATTGCTTGAAGGTTTTTGTGATGCAGGAAGGATAATTAACAAAGGTTGGAAAGAAAGGTCTAGATTGGGTTTACTGACCCTTATTGCAAGAGGTGATATTTTCTTTTAAAAGTGGGTGTAAGGGGAATTTTGTAACTTTAGAAGTGCAGAAGTTGCCGGACGTAGCTACGAAGTCTAGTAAATAGTCTACACCTTTAAACATATTTCATTACACATTTGTTTTTTTGGTCCATGGGGCAAACACTTAAACATTACACAGGACACATTTAGATGGCACTCAAAATAGTTGCTAGGTTTGTCTCAGCATTTGCTCAAGTCTCTTATCTTATCTCTGAAATATTGATGGATTCTTCAATGAGTCACTGATGTTGGACTAGGGAGTATGATCTACTTACCGAAGGGAATAGAGAAGATTATCTGTTGATGATGACAGAAAAATGTTGAAATTATTAGTTGTGCAATTGCACATTGGTACCGACTGGCTAGTTTCTATTGCTGTTAGTCCTGATTGGTGATTTGAGTTGTAATAACTGTTAAACAATTGTTTTCCCAGCTTTTTTTTATTTGTGTAAAAATGCAGTCTTGCATGACATGGTTTGTGACATATTAAATGAATGATGTCTTCCTTTTGCAGGCTTAATCTTCTGTCGAATACTTGAAACAATCAGTTGATGTAATAGAGGTTCTGTGCTCAGGAAGTTGTGTCCTCGCCAGAAAAAGTTATAAGAATCTCGTTCTCTCCGGTCTCACCCTCTACACAATGGCTACAAAAAGGGCTGCTGTACCATACAGATCGAGGTATGACTTTGTTACATTGGTAAATCCCCTAAACTGCTCTGTGTAATTGATTTGACTTTCTTGCTATATAATTCTTGTCAAGAATGTTATAAATTGAATGATATTGGATGAATATATGGTCTGTAACTCCATGACTAACTTATTCCACTCGATCTATCACCTAGCACTCAGGCTTAAATTCTGTGTTCCAGTGTTGTTACTGTGAGTTTGTTTGTTTGCAGTGAGGGACTCAGTACTAGGCAAGTGGCTAGCTCGGATGAAATACAACTGCGAATTGATCCAATGCATGGAGAACTTGATGATGAAATTATGGGTTTACGAAAGCAAGTTCGACAACTCAGAAATGTAATCATATTCAAACTATGTTTAAGGTCCTTTCTCATATTTATTTTTGCTGTCGTGACATGTTTTTCAACAAGAAGTAGGAGAACAATAAATTGAAATTCACAACGTGAGTCATAAACTTTGATACACTCGTAAGGAAAAGAAAAAGGTATACTCATTATATATAAAAGGAAATTATAGATTTTAATGTTGCAGAAGATATAATCATAAAAATTGGGTTGGTCCTAGGGATATAAGTTTGAAAGGTGGATATTCTCATTTGTATTAGTGTTAAATGGGCTATGTCGCGGCATGGTGTGTTTACATGACAGGTTGTGCCTGGTTTCACTGTCTGAATTTTCGAGCTACAAAACTGTGTGGCGTGTTTGGTTCCAAATGGGAATAGCTGCCAGCCAAGCTAATCCACGAGCACTTTTAAGTGCTGGGATCAATCTTGGGACACGAATGTAAAAATAACACTAGTATCGAGTATGTAGATTACAAGTAAGTTGCTAATTATAAGTGCGAAAATATAAGCAAGCAAGTAATTAATAGCTACGGGCAACAATTGGATATAGAAGAAAATTTCAAGAATTTATTCTCTTATATAGAGGGTTTTGGATCTTTTGGCCTTTGGTATTGGTATGCATAGAAAATCGTTAACTTTTATAATAGGGTATTTAATTTTTTTTTTTGTAATACTAAAATTCGAACTAAATTTATCTAGATTCTTAAAAAAAATAAATCAAAGATTCAAAAAAAAAAATGTATAAAAATTTATATGACTTGGTTTAGATTCTAAAATCCTCTCCCTACTAAGTTGTCGACATCCTCGTTGACTTGACCTTCGGGATAGTTTTAACTTCTCACCTCATCAGGCTCACATCTTCAACAATTTCCTAGCTTTTTTCTTCTATAAATTTCCCTTTTCACTTCACAAGCACTTCTTTCTTCTTCTTCCTTAATGATATTATCACCTCCAGTTTAGTAATGATTCATTCAACTTTTGGGGTTGGTGGTAGCTTTATTCTAATATTGTTGCACTAGAACTAGTTGGGTGAGGGTCTTCCATATCAGGATAATATGTTTTTAAATAGCTCACATAGAAGACGGGCAGACCTTTATCTATTTTGGAGAATCTGTATTGTATGATGCTTTTTTTACACGAGTAATTTTTGGATATGGCCTTTATATTTTTGTATAAGGTGCTTATCTCTTCCCCTAAGTAGCCGCCTTTGCTCTTGGAGAAATTTCACTAGTATTAGATCTTTCACATTGAATTGAATAGGCCACTTTTTCTAATTTGACAACTTCTTCATTCGATGAGACACTTTCTCAAGTTGGCTTTGCCAATGTCTATGTTTTGCTTCTATTCTCAAGCAAAGTTGTAAGTATGAGGGCATTTACCTTCATATGGCTCAGCCACCATATGTGGAAGAAACGATTGCTGACCTGTTACTATAAATAACAAATTTCGGATTTTAAATTTAATCATGATTAATTTGGTTGAGATTAATAAAATTAAGGTCAAAGGAGGAAGAAATTAGGTTGAAAGTCAAAATTGGACCAAGTTACATCGAGTTGATAGATGCTCGACTGATGCTCAACGCCCACACGTGTGTTCTGGGTCGAGGGACGGCACTTGTCTGATGCTTGATAGGAGATCGAGTGTATCTCCTAGATTCCCCGCACTTGATGCATGCCTGAGGGGATGATCGAGTGTGCTGAGGCATAATACCCGCACTTGATGTGCGCCTGATGTGACCCTCGTGCAACACTGTTTCTAGTCTTGGTGCTCGATGTGCGCCTGACCGGTGCTCATGCGCCACTCTATTATATATATTATGTCCTGTTGAATTTCTGTCATTTTCTACCAAATTTTGATAGAAGGAAAAAAGAAGAGAGAGAGAGAAAGAGGCAGCTAGAGAAGCCAATTTCAAGTGAATCAAAATAAAGTTTTTGATAATTTGGAATTAAGGTAAGTACATTTCAAGCGTTCTTTCATTTGTTACTGATATTTTCCTACTTTATTGAGCATTTATTATTCCAAATGCTCATACATAATATATTTTCGTAGTTAAGATAATTATACTTTACATGCATAAAACCTCACTCCTATTCTTTGTAATTTTATAAAAATCATGTTCTTAGTTCATGTCATTTGGGTTATTAATTTATTTTTCTATAATTTTCTTGTATGCATGTGTTGAATTCATGGTTAAATGACTTTCCTATGCTTTAAATTCATATATAATGTTCTATGTGTTTAAATTTGTTAAATATATGATTTGCGTGTTATGAACATTCTTAAAATTTGCCCAGCATATTTGCTTATGGAGTTGAATTGCTGATTTTTCTGCACTTACTTGCCAAGAACAATTTTGCATGTTTAAAAACTTTATAACTTAACCTTCCATGTTTTAAATTAAGCATGTTAAAGTTTTTGTAGAATATTAAAGTATGGCATGATATAAAATTGAAGTAAATTTGAAGGAAAACTCTCAATCTGTTAAAGGACTAATAATATTTCCTTGGGATGAGAAAATACAAGAATCATGTGAAACAATGTAGAGTTTTCATCTGATTATGCATTGGACAATTGTAAAAAAATTCAGCAGTAGTATGTTAGGGAATCCCTTAGTATATTAAAGTAGTGATTGAGGTTCGAACCTATCATTTGTAGGTAAGAGTAGCGTTTGGCTCCATCTACAGGGTGATATGTATGACGACTCACCTATGAGTCTTGAATAGTAGCGTAAGGTTTTTGGTTGTGTGGAAACAAATATAATTCGGGTTTCGATTACCCACTCTTTTAGTCGGTAAAACCCTTATGGCTCTTGGTCCCTAAGAAATGGCATATCTAAATATAAACTTACATGACATATATTGACTATGCATTAAAAAGAGAAAATTAAAAGTTGTACACATTTGTCATGGAATTTATGGCATTTCATAAGAATTCAATTCATTGTCCTTCCGACACGTTTTTATTTAAATTGTATATTTAATTATGAAATTAATGCCTTGTTGAGTTTTCTACTCACTCGTATTTTGTTTTTTACTAACCCCCTCCGGATTAATGGTTCGGACACTTGTAAGATGAGTAGCATCGATGAAAGAGACATCTGAAGATATTAGGATTAGAAATGCTGGTTATTTAATGATATATTTAGTTTCCGATCTATAACTTATTATGTTTATGCTATTCGAACTATGGTCTATAATTAAACGAATGGATGTTGGTTTATCTAGTATCTATCTATTGTGGATGTCATTTACTCCGATTTTTGAATTAGACATGACTCTTTACGTATGATCTTACGTCATAGCATGGTCGATATTCCAGCCACTTGTTGACGTGGTATTTCAAGTCTTGTGGTCAGGTTATTATATTTATTTCATGATAGGTCTGTCGAGATATCAACGTGAAGCTCACGTCCACCGTTAATCGAGTTTGTAATTATTAATGAAATTATATAAGTAATTAATATCAAGGTTAGGTTTTGGGACATGATAGGTTTAAATGGTATCAAAAAGGCCGTAAGAAGAATGCCTTATTTGGTTTGATGATCTAATGTGATTAAATATTTTGTAATAGGATTAAAAAATGCCGTTCGAGCAAGGTGGTGTTGGACCAAGCTCTTGCCTTGACAGGGGAGAGGAATATGTGGCCATCATGGAGGGATGGCCGGTGTGATGGAATCCATGGCTCAAGGATCTCGTAACCCGAAGCCAGCAATGGTAAACCCAGCAGCAATTGCATATGATCGGTTCACCAATAAACTGGTGCCAAAATTTACGGGCGACTCCAGATCCTACTAAGTCGGAGGTTTGGATCCGACAGATCGAGAAGGTCTTTGAAGTTATTTGCTATCCGGAGGAGGACAAGGTTGTTTTTGCCTCATACAAGCTGGAAGGAGAGGTGGAGCATTGGTGGTCAATAAGGAAGCGAGTTATGGGATTGGTGAATGAATAAATTTCTTGGGAGGTTCATAGAAGCCTTCGTGAAAAAGCACTTCCTGATGAGTTTGAGGGAATAAAAAAAGGATGAATTTGCCCGTCTACGGTAAGAAAATCAGACCATGGCGGAAAATGACGCCAAGCTCACGGAGTTGTCCCACCATGCCTCTCACATCGTCCATGATGAGGCAAGGAGAGCGAGAAAATTTCTGCAGAGTCTAAATGATACAATCCGGAAACAACTTGTGATTATAAAGTTGAGAAATTATGGAGAAGTGTTGGATTGGGCTCGCTTGTTTGAATAAGAATGGGAGAAGGAGAAGTTCTTTAAGAAGAAGTCGGCTAGTTGAGGGAGCCAAATCTCGGTATCAAGAGGATCTCATAAGAGGTTTAAATTCTTGGATAAGGGAAAGAAAGGAGCTGAACCTCAAGATGTGCCGGGCTCTCAACAATCAATGCCCACATGCCCCCATTGTGGAAAACTCATGAAGGAAGACCATGCTATAAGGTCTTGAAAGCGCACTTTAACTGCGGCCAATCTAGTCATTTGATTAAGGATTGTCCACATCCCTTGAGGAAAACGGCGAGGAAGCCAAGTGTTTCGGGAAGACTTTTGTAGTGACAGCTCAAGATGTGGAGGCATCGCTGGCGGTGTTTGAAGGTAAGCGTATGATTTTTAAAACTTCAACTTGTGCTTTTGGATTCGGGGTCAACACATTCATTTGTATCTCGTAAGTTTGTCCGATATTTATTGTCATCCCCAAGAATTAAGGATTTTTCGTTATTAGTGTGAACACCTATGGAATTTTCTTTGGTCATAAATATTGTGTACCTTGGGTGTGTTGTTTAGGTCAATGGGATGGAGTTGGTAGTAGATTTAATTTTATTGGACATATATGATTTTGATATCATTTTATGCATGGATTGGTTTTTGAGAATTATGTTTTCTTTGAGTACCATTCTATGAATCGTAAATAGTAGTCAACAATGCCAAGGAATGAGGTCATCTCATCCACACTTATCATGACTTGTCAATTTGAGATAGCTTGTACATTCTTTGAACTCATCCTGATTTGATCTCGCCTCACACAGTACCCCCTAGGAAGCTGATCTTCTCTTGAGCAAATGAACACTTCGCATTCTTTACATAGAGATAATTCTCCTTCAACTTTTGAAACATTAATCTTAGATGTTTGATGTGATTTTCTAGGCTTGAACTATATATCACAATATTGTCCAAGTAGGCCACTATAAATTTGTGCAAGTATTCATGGACACTTGGTTGATCAACGTGTAAAAATTTGTTGGGGTGTTAATTAATTCGAAGGGCATTGCAATCCATTTGAAAGCTCTATATCTTATAATACATTGTTTTTGGCTTGTCTCCCTCCACGATTTTGACTTAGTTATAACCCAACTTGCAATTGAACTTCGCAAAGTATTTTGCATTGCTTAATTGATTAGACAAGTTAGTGATCCAAGGAATCGGATAGTGGTTCTTCACGGTTATCTTGTTTAGGGTTTTGTAGTCAATACAAAGGCATAGGCTCTAATCTTGCTCTGTTTAAAATAGTACAGGGGCTTTATAAGGTGCTTTTGAAGGGCAGATAAACCCTAAGTTAATCAACCCATCCAGTTGTTTTCGAAGCTATGCTAGACTGTGGAGGTGCCATCTGGTATCCTACTCAAGCAAGTGCCCTCACCTCTATAGTCATTTTAATCTAGTGATCCATGGTTTTTTGGGGTAGAAGAATCTTGGACAACTCTATTGGCATCAACTCCTCAAATTTTTCTAGGAGTATGCCGACTTTTGTTGGTGGAGACCTTTTTAAGTTGGAGCGCAGGCAATACCTTATCTTTTTTTTTTTCTCTTGAATTCTTTCGGCCTTTTAGAGGCATTCACTAGACATGGACTTTCATCCGTGAGGAGCATTGAGTTTAAGTTGGGCATAGGCACTCCTTTAGTCACTTTAAGGAAGGACATCTATAAAATCAAGTCAAAGTTATCTATAGGTGCTTCCATAAAATTCAGCTACTCATTCCACTCTCCTAGTCGCACCAGCATAGATTTGGCAACACTAAGGGTTGACTTTTTCTATGAGTTCACGGCCTTCATACTATTGCCATCTCATTCCAACCACATATCTTGTCAATCCGTTTCAATCTTAGTCAAAAAGTTGTGAGTGACGCTTGTGTCAACCATGGTGCGGGCACTCCTTTTGCTCACTTGAATTTCCATATAGATTAGGTTTATGGATTTGGTGGCTGCGCGATCATGCTTCTCTATGGTATACAAGAGGTGGACCGTGTCACAAATCGAAGCAAATGCAAGTAATAATATCAATAATCACAAGATCTTTTTGAACTACTCATCTGGATATCATAACTGGTCATGATCTGCTCAAGATGTCCGTAAGGATAAATGGCAAATCCGAAACAACATAGTCCACTCTACCAATACAACATGAATTAAAATGCCACAATATCCAAATATTAAAATAAACCGAACCGTGACTCCATAACAATGAAATTTACTAACATTGGTCTGATCATCCATCTCTAGATACAAAAGTAGATCCAATACACATACAACCCAACTACAAAACTAATACTCACAAAATATAAGCAAAATCTCTACCATTATTCTTATCCAAGCTCCCTGTAAGATATCCTAGCTTTCTAATCTGGAAGGGTCAAAAAACAATAAAACCGTGAGCTGAATATTCAACAAGTACTAGTATATATATATATACATAATAGAATAGTATGTCCATAATCAGAGCGAATGAATAAATTGATAAAACAAATACAAAACTTATAAGAGCTGAAATCCAAACATTGAATATGATAAATCAGCAAACACCCAAATGTGGTCTTGTGTGCAAATTGTATAATCCAAAAATAAAGGCCAAATGATCCAAAAGTACAGAACCAACCAAAATCCTTTATTCAAGTCCAAAAGGCGGTTGAAATTTGCAAATTTCAAATCAAAATCTCAAGTATTCAAATCAAATATTGGTAAAACATATCAAAAATCTAAAATATGTTCAAATCGGAGAACCAAAGATCAAAAAACTGATTTGAGGAAGGGTTATATATACTCCCAATAATTTTAGGCCAAATCACTACTGTTTAGACCTATAGCCAGACCTTCTACATATTTTTATTATAAATGGAGATAAATGCTACTTTCTTTTATCACCTATAGATGATAGGTGTAGTTCTTAAATTTATTTAAATATATTAGGACGTCGGAATATATTAGTTTTGTTCAATTTCTTATAATGATTCTCATTAAAATACCAAATCGGGGAGGGTTTCTATAACAAAATCTAAAACT
The DNA here is from genome assembly GCA_033239525.1 of Nepenthes gracilis. Taxonomy (NCBI): domain Eukaryota; kingdom Viridiplantae; phylum Streptophyta; class Magnoliopsida; order Caryophyllales; family Nepenthaceae; genus Nepenthes; species Nepenthes gracilis. The sequence goes on along the minus strand of BSYO01000007.1, from coordinate 8,070,424 downwards.
TTTCTTATCTAGCAAAAAAGTACAAAGCTCCACTTCGGGAAGTGTAAACGCAAAGCTTTTCACTCTAGGGAAATACAAATACCAAATCGAATACAAAATAGAATTTGACCCAAAGCACATGCAAGGCTCATATGCAAGTTTTCATGACTTTTTCTTTACAAATATTCTTACATACAAATATAACATTTCAAAATATTCATTGTGATGTACCTTATTTCTAACTAAAAATCTGGCAGAGTTTCGGCTCTAATACGGTCGTTGGCCTAATACAAACCTGTACAAAATCTTTGAACAGCACAACATACAAATCCATAATACATAACATAGGATCCAAAAGCAATAAAACCTCACGTGGCACCAGCATCATAACTCCGGCACGACGTTGGCTCAAATAAGATGCCATTAGGTACCAAAAAGTAATCGTAATATCCTGCGGAAGTATATACATCCATCGAAAATAGCGAAAACTAAACTATATTTGCATCATCATCATCATACATAAACATTAATATACAAATCCATCAGAAATACAAAATATTCCATCAGAATATACAAAATTGCATTATTAAGTCCATAAGGTCATCTTCCACGTCTTTGAGCCTAGCCGACTCAAATCCTCTCTTTTGTCCCATCAGGTGCAAACTCATACTCATTTAAGGAAATAAAGCAGCAATTGTGAGCCAAATACTTAGCAAGGCACATATTTAACAAAGAACATGCATATTTCATAATCAAAATCATAATAATGTATGTAGGAGGAAAGCAAAGATGCATTTGAGATCATAAAACATGATTTAGAAAAGAACACTTCCATAATACATTTTAAATTTCTTTAATTCATTTCTTATTCTTTCTTAATCATTAAATCATGTTGAAAACCTATTTCGTTAGAGATCAGGGCCCGTAGGCCTTACTGACTAAATGAGCGGTCGGTCATAGCGTGGATTGTGTTGGCTCCTACACAATCAAAAGTTATCTCCTCCTATTCAAGACTCAGAGGTAAGCCGTCTACATACAATCTCTATGGACGGGCCCATAGCTGCACATGGCACCAAAGCAAATAACAACCTTCCACTATAATGTACTAAGGCATGCTAAAATATACTATCTGATGAACGTTTTTCGATCTAAGTTCTTAGTTTCCTATTTCCTTAGGAAATTCTACTATTAAGCTCAAAATTCTTCGTTCCCACTCTATTGGAAAACGGTTTATAAGTCCACTTAATTATAGAATATCTCTCCTTGATCCTTTTTCCATAAAGTTTGCACAGATACATATTTTCATATTTTCATGAGCTTATGTCCTCACATGATCTTAATTTCATGCATAAATGATTTAAAACTTAAAAGAATTAGAAAATTCTTTCCATATTAAGCCAAATACCATTATAGAGCTTCCGAGCGATAAATTCCTTCACAAACAGTTCATAATGTGATTCCGGAACATACAAAATTAACATATCCATAATATATGTAATTAATTGCAAATCAATCAGGTTCATAAGCTGGGGTTCAATTTTCTAAGTCCATTTTATGCTTAAGTTTCAAAGGAAATTGTAGGAAAGGTGTGGGGCTTAGGTTAGGGTTCCGGTGTGCATAAACCACACAAAACATGGGCAATTGGACACGAAATTGGTAAAATTTCATGCTCAAGCCATGTGTTTCAATTATCTAAAACCAAATCATGTATAAAACCCAAAATAAACGGGTAAAAACGGTCCAAGTGCGACTTAGGGTTTTCCGGTGCGAAATACCCACAAATCTCACAAATCGGACACCCAATTGAAATATAAACATATACAATGTATAGGTATCCATTTTCTAAAGCCAATTTATGTAAAAACCCCTAAAATAAATGGATAAAAGCATCCAGGATGCGGGTTAGGGTTCCATGTACGAAAAACCGATTAAAATTACGAAATCGGGCATGAAATCGACGTATGTGCATGCTCAAGTCATGGGTTCTATAAAATATAAACCTAATCAGATATCGGAATGAGGATACCTAAAGAAAACGAAACAAAAGTGCAAAGAAATAAAAGATGAGGGTATGGTTGCACTTGCCTCGGCTTGATCTATTACTTCTTTGACTAGCTCCAAGTCGGATTCGAACTCGAGAGCCTCGATCTCTCCTCTCTCTCTCTTCTCTTTTCTTTCTCTCCCTCGAAACCCTCCTGATTCTTTTGTTTTATTTTCTTTTCTTTTCCTTTTTCTTTTACTATTATTATTATTATTATTGTTGTTGTTGTTATTGTTATTGTTATTATTATTATATTTTCTCTTTTTACGTTTCTTTTATTCCAAAATCTAAATCGGTACTCGGACAATATCATGGGCTCACTCCGGGCGCCACTTCACAATTTCGATCTTTCCTCAAAATCTCATAATATTTAATTAATTTTCATCATACCTATATTACCCAAAAAATAATAAATAATCCCAATTAAATCGGATGAAAATTCGGGATATTACATTTATCCATTTTTCACTAAACAAGCAAAATCCTCAAATATTAATAAAATTGATGTAAAACCTCAAATCATCCAGTAAAACTACTTTTATGCACAAATAAACAAAATAAGTTAAGTAAAAATCACATGCATGAATAATAAAATCACTAAATGTAAGTAAAAGTAGAAGGAAACGAAAATGGATCAAGGATAGGGTTTAAGAATACTTGTCTTTAACTTCTAATTTGATAGATCTGATTAAAAAATGCTTTAATATCCCTCTTCTTCTCATCCATCCCTTCTCTCTTTCTTTCATTTCTCTTCCTTTCCATGCAAAATGCCAAAGCAGTGTGCCTCTTCTTATATAAATGAACCGGCGCATAAGCGCAGCCTCATGCACGCGTCAGATGCCGCGCCTAATCCTAATCACGCATGAGCGCCGCCTCAATCACAAGCAATATGCCAAAATCACGTTCGAGCGCGCCTTAGGTGCGCATTAGACGCTCACCAATATGTTGAATCTCGCTTGAGCAGTCCAGAAGTGCTCCTTAGGCACGCCCAATCTGCCAAAAGTGTGCATAAGCATGCATCGGGCGCAAATTTTCCTTTAAAATTTTATTGCACAATTATTTCCAATATACAAAAATAATCCTAAAGTAAATTGATAATATCAAATTAATTGAATGTGGAACTGAGTGTTACATGTCATGCCCATGCAAGCTTGGTCCCCATCGTTCTAGTCGTCTCCTGACTTCGGGGAATTATCTTTCCTTTATAGTGCACTCAGAGTTGCTTTGTGCAGATATTGTGCCGCCTCATGCAATTTGTCATATATGAAACACCCACTAGAAGATGCCTTTCTTGTCAATGTACTAATGCTTCCTTTAGAGCTATTAGAGTTCATCGGCAATGAATTCTTTCAAAAGCTACTTCATCCTTTCTTGACGTTGAATTCTGACTTGTTAACATTGGATGCACTCTACGCAAGCTTCTTTGAGAGATTACTACCGTTCCTTTGATTATGATTGCCCCTCTTATTGGCATAGTTAACAAGCCCTTCGGCTGCATTGTTAGCAGAAGTCAAATGTTGCTCTCTTTGTTTGAACAATTGTGTTTGAGCCCACGGTTGCAAATTATCTATGAAAGAAATAATCTTTATCAAACATGTCCTTGATACCCAACACACATGCCGAGAAAGTTTTAACGTAGTCCCTAATTGTCCTTATGTGCTTAATTTAGTTTTAGGTTCCTTTGTGCCATGAACTTGGTGTTTTCACTGTAAACTGTGCAATTAATTCTCTATTGAGGACGTCGCATGAGTTAATGTTTAATTTTTTCTAGGCAATTTCCTCATATTTGGTGCATCACCATAGTTTGGCATCTCCGGTCAAGTATATGATTGCCATGGAAATCTTTGACTCATCTGAATCCATTTTTGCAACCCTAAAGTACTGTTCCAAATCAAAGAAGAGTTTGTAAAACTTCTTCAAATTTTGCCCACCATTATGTGAACAAGGTTTTGAAGGCTTGACTCTACTACTGATAAAGGCACCGCTATTAGTTGTGGTAATGTGCACTAGAAGGCTAGCCTTCTTTGGTGAATACGGTGTTCTCTTCTTGCAACACCCTTATTGAGTTGTAAACATCGTCATTTTGGTCCTTGATCACCTTTTCCAATGACCTCAATTAGATTGTTAAGGCTATCTACCTATCTTTCTATCCCATCGAAAGACTCATCTTGGGTTTTAAGCTTAGTCACCCTTCTCTCAATAGTTTCAATACGAGTTACTATGGTCGGATGAATTGCAAGAGTTGTTTGAGTAGTCGACTGTAGTATTTCTTTGGCCATCATTATCTCACCGTGTGGTGTATCCTATTCCTAATGGGAATGGATGCCAGTGAAGTTGATCCACAGGCACTTTTGATTGTTGGGTCGATCTCGGGATACAAAAGTGGAAATAATATTAGTGTCGAGTATATAGAATGCAAGTAAATTGCTAATTAAAAGTCCGAAAATACGAGTAATCAATTAATAATAAGTAATAAGTGGATATGAAAGAAGATTTTAAGAATTCATTTCCTCATATAAAGGATTTTGGGATTTTAGTACTAGTATATATTGAAAGTCTTTAACTTTTATAATGGAATATCTTTTTTTTTTCCTATAATTAAAACTAAATTTATCTAAATTTCTAGAAAAATTTAAAGATATGAGAAAAATTATGTAAAAATTTACATGGTTCAATTTGAATTTTAATACTTGGCATGACATGAGACAAATATGCCTTGATCTAGTACGGCACGTGACCCGCCTAAGTTAGGCCAAGTGTGTCTACGGGCCATGCCAGGCATGATCCTAATATAAAAAATAAAAAAGATATACGTTGAATAAAATTATACAAAATATTATAAAAAATGCATCATATTTTATTTATTTCATCAAATATTTTTAATATTATAATTTATAAAAGTAGAAAAATATATCACAATTTTTAGTGTTACATCACAATTTTAGTGTTACATCACATTTTTAATGTTATAATTTATTTCATCGAGACAAATATGCCCCGACCTAGCACAAGCAGCCCATCATGGCACGTGGCCTTTCTATGCTAGGTCGGACTATGGGCTGTATTGTGTTAGGTATGGTCATAATATAAAAAATAAAAAGATATATGAAAAATAAAATTATACAAAATATTATAAAAAAAATACATTATATTTTATTTTTTTTATTGAATATTTTTAATGTTACAATTTATAAAAGTAGGAAAAAAATATATTTAATAATAATTTACTTATTTTTAAGTATTACCTATATTTTCACTATCATTACGTCCAGAGTTATTTTCTTCATTGCAACTCAAAATAGTTGGATTTCTGATGCAATCTTTCACGTCTATCCAATCCATGAAAAGGATAACAGCGTTACAGCTATTGGTGCCTCTTGCTTCTAACCAACGGTTACATGATTATTGCTTTGTAATGGTCGCATATATGAAAAAATAAATTATTGGGCCATGTCAAGCATGGCTCGATCCATTCCGCAGGTTGGCATGGCCTGATTGTGCATTGGGTCGGCATGGCCTGATTGTGAATTGGGCCGGCACGGCATGCGGTATGGCTGACCCATAGTCTGGTACCGTTCGAGGAATTGGGCCATACTATATACGGCCCAACACCGTTCACCACAAGTTGTTTAGTGCCATGAGCGGCACGGCACAGTTAGCATGTTTACTCATTTGTGACTTCTTACATTTTGTTTGTTTTGTCATTTCCCTTTTGTCATCTTCCATTATTTTCCATATAAGTGGACCAGAATGCTCAATGTTATCACTTGTTCGCTTGTATCTGATTCTTTGTTTGCTCTTTGTTTATTGATCTCTGATGCATGTATTGCAATCCAGGTAGCTCAAGAGATAGAAACCGAGGCAAAATTTCAGAATGAGTTTATGAATCAGTTGGTATATCATCAACACTTACTCTGACTGTTGTAAGCAACATTTGTATCCTATGTTTGTCCTGTTGACTTTTTGATATAGTGTGTTGGTTACAGATCCCTTTTACAGTTCTATTATCCTGCAATTACCTCATTTTTGGCCTTAAAAAGAAATATTCTTAATTTCTGGTTTGAAATCTGTTTCTCAGTCAAATGCAAGCTTAGTACACCAATTATGGTTTACAGTGGCTACACTCCTTGTTGTCAGCATCCTGGGTTGAACTTGAAACATAGTATATGAATGCTAGTTAGCAAGTGATCTTTTATGTTGTGAAGATTCAGATATATTGTCACCCTATTTAATAGCTACCATGATTCTTGATAGAAGAAAGCTTCCCCTGATACAAATATTGCCAATGTTAATGAAACTTTTATGCACCGTCTCTCTTGAAATTTGTAATTTATTGGTGGCTTTGGCACCAAAGTAAGAATTACATATTAGCAGTGAATAATTATTGTCTATATATGCACGGAATTGTATAGCCTGCTGGTGGCTGTCCTGTTAATGTCTCTCTTAGTGAGACTTCTTGTCAAGAGAAATGATTTGGAGACACCTTTGGGATATTCTTAGATAACTTGACATTCATCCATCTATTTATCCTTATATGGGTTTATCAGTCTGAATGAATGGATTTGATAGTGTCTGAAGGGTGTCCTTGCAAGTCACTTTAAATATTGATTAGGAGATTAAAGGATTGACAATCTACGCCACTGTCAATAATAGTTATCAAGAAGATGGTAAATGGTATTTAGGAATTGAAAGGAAACAATTGCTGCTGCTCATATCCTGCTACTGGTCTTGTGGTTTCGGAAAATCAAACCTTTTCTTCTTGCTGTGGGAATATGAGATATGATATCTCTATTTTTAATTGGAAACATACTCCATTGAACAAATTGCCCAAAGAATGACAGCCAAATATTCTGTTCTGAAACAGCAAATGACTCTTATCAAAGCTCAAGCTGGCGTGAAGAACAACATGAGAAGATTAAACAAGAGGATCGTTCAGAGTGGCTCTAATCATATCCTCCACGTGGTTCTATTTGCGCTGTTCTGCCTCTTATTGGTTGTGTTTTGGTCCAAGATTTCCCGACGTTGAGTCCTCTAGTTGGCGCTCTGGTGAAGGTAATGTCTTGGACTCATGCTTTTGTTTAAGTTGATAAAGGCATTTCGCTTGAGAAGGAAAAGGTTGATTGTAGTAATAATATTCGATCATATGGATCTTGACATTTTTCAGTTACCTTATAATTATAATTGGGAAAGAAACTAAAATTGCTACATTTGAAATCATTGTCTATTTTCTGAAACTGAACTCTTTGCAAATTGAAAATTGAAATTGTTTCTTTTATGCTGGCAGTCGTGTTGAAAGAATTTCCAAATACAAAATTCAGACCGTCTCGAATCGAAATTCCTTTGCGGAGCATGGATTGGGCATGAATAAAAGCTAAGAGAAAGATGCTATTTTGTGCTTAACATCTTTGAGAAATTACAAAAGGGGCTTTAGTACAGTTGGTAGTTATCTTCACAGTGGTATATGTTTGATTAAGATGACTCCAATTATTAGCTATTTGAGTTGATTTTTCTGTGGTCCTTACAGCAAAGTTGTTGCAGTATGTCATGGAGGTTATATGTTCGATTTGTGGAAAAGGGACTCCCGTAGAATGTAATTTAAGGCTCATACAACATACTCAAAGTGGTTTAACTTGTCTCTGTGCCCTGTGCATACAAGAGATTCCTTCTTTTTTTTTTTTTTTTTTTTTTGTGTTTGAACCACCTAATAAAGTTTTAAAGAGAGTGTTTGTTTAGAGTAAGTTGGTCTTAATTGTGATGAATGGTTTGATACATCACAATTCGGTTCAAACAAATCAATTAACAAATGAGTTATAATTCTTAAAATTTTAAACTCCAAATAAATTTAATAAATAAGACCTTATAAAACAACAAATCGGATAAAATAATCAGCGACTTGCATAAAATCGTTAATAATTTTGTAAGGATAAAAACCAAATAATAATAAAAAAATCCAAATAAAAAAATCCACATAAAGAAATCCACCCAAGAAATCTCAATATGCAATCTAAAGGCCTACATATAGTTGACTCCAACTGTCAAAAATAGTCTAATAAAATCCATCCATAAATCAAATACGATCGATACTATTTATTTAAATAAATATAAAACTCGTCGAAAAATGCGATGTTGCGCCAAAACTCGATTCTGCTCCTACAATATAGCTCAATCCTCTACTCTGAAGAGATAAAAATAGGAAATATGAGCATGATACTCGGCAAGTATAATATTTAAACAAATAAGTTTAATAAAATTAGAGGGAAGGTCAAGTGGATAAATATCCGTTCAAATGACAAAATAAATTTAAATCGCCAATATAATAAATCTAATAAAAATCTAAAATTTGAAATCTAATAATATTCTCGTACTAAAATCCAAATTCAAACCAAATGTCCAAATTAGAAAACGGTCCTCATTGGGACGTGTATATATATATATATAAGTGATTCGGACCAATTCCAATAGGTAAATAGTCAATTTGAAAGTCCAGTCCAAGTTCAAATTCAAGGCTTGATCAGCTCATGATTTGGGGTAGAATCTAATAGTCGGATGATCCAGTAACATGCGTAGAAGTCGAAGTAGCGTAGCAACATATAGTTCAAAGATCTAGATCAAAATATATAGTCAAAATCATTTGTATGAAATATACTAATGTCCAAAAGTAGGCTAAATCGGTGAATCTCTAATCCAAATTAAAGTCTAATATAAATCTATGCAGAAATATAAATTATGCATTAAATTTAAGTTTCAATTATTTAAAGGCTAGCTTGTGAAAGGGTTACACCTATTCTCGATAATTTTAAACTATATCAAATATAAATTAGGCCAACATGTTTGGCTACCAATGTACTCTGTTTTCTATGGGTAAGATTGTTTACTATGTTTTGCCACTTACGGTTTTAGGTGCAATCTTAAACTTATCAGATATATTAGGACGTCTCAATATATTATAAGATCAAATCAAATCATTCAAATGAAAAGGGTAATTACTCCAAGCCTTTTCTACCGGCAGAAAGAGATTTTTAAATAACAAATATTTCTTCGTCGGGAGTTAGCCAAAATATCCAATATCCAAATTCAAATGTAGTGATCACAACTCAGCATATGCATGTGAAAGTGCATGGCCTATATAAGTTTTATGCATATTTTCGTATACACATACTAATATAAACATATACAGAATCTAATAAATTATTCATACTTTTAGAAAAATATTAAACCCTTTAAAATTATAAAATTCATACCAGAAACTCCCAAATCAGCCAATGAACCATAGATGCATGTCCAGAATAAATAAATCGGGTGTATAAAAATACATACATGATAGTTTAAATTTTAAACAGTATCCAAAATATATCAGATAGTACATTAGACCAAGAAAAGGGGTTACAAATACTTGTCTCGACTTTATTACAAGTAGATTTGCCAAAAGGATACTCCGGGGTACTCAAATCGAGCCTTCTCTATCCTGCATCACATGCGCCCCTTTCTCTCTCTTCGATCACCTTGCCTCTACCTTTCTCTCTTCATGTTTTTCCTTTGCTGATGGTGGCGACTACGGTGGCAGTGACCCGACGATGCCATGGCGGCGAATGGCGGCACATGCAAGCCAATGACGACTTTCTCTCTTTGTTGCGCCTTATCTATCCATTTTCCTATGATTTGGCCGATTTCTCTCAAAATCAGTACATACAACCCCAAAATCAGCATTCACAAGGAGAAGGAAAGGATTTAGTTGTGTCGATTTCATACGTTTCCTCTGGTGACAGCAGCGACGGTGGCAACCATTTATTTCGATTCACGATTCCTTCCTCTATTCATCACTGGTGCACAAAATGGAGGATAATATCACAGAGAGGGCTTTGCCGGCATTGGCACCTCCGCAATGGCGGTGGTGACGGCCCCACACCCCGCCCCTCTCTATTCTTGCTTTTCTCTCTCCCCGATCTCCTCTAATTCTTTTATTTATTTATTTATTTATTATTATTATTATTATTATTATTTATATATTTTTTCTATTTTTATTTTATTTTATTTCATAATCCAAATCGATACTCAGGTACACCTCGGACATCAAATCAAATTTTATGAATGTATTTCTTATGAAATTTATTTGTTTGTTACCCTTAGCCATGTCTGAAAATAATAAAGATATGTATAATAAATATATTTGATATAATAACCATCAAAAAACATTTGTAAAATATGTACAATTTGTATATCATCAACTAAACATTAACAAACCAATACATTCTACACGATATTAGTGCAATATCAAGGACAAAGATTTAGTCAAAGAGTTTGCAATTATTATCACAGTATTAATATACTCAAACATTATATTTTATTTAACACATTTTTTTATGACAAGGTATTTGGCTTTTAATGTACTTATTTCTTATAGAAATCTTATTGTTATTTTTTTCATAAAAATACTGCTAGATTATCGTAAAATAATTATCTTTAATCATGTGCTAAAGTTTTACAGCAAAATTGTATGTGTAACAATCTCACAGTATGCTACCAATATGGCATCCATAGTAGAAGTTACGGACAATTTTTGTTGTAGGCTCTTCTTAGAGATTGCTCCTCTAACAAATAGTAATGTATATTTTGATGTTAATTTTCTATTATCTGGACATTCAATAAAATCAAAATCTATATATCCAACTATTTTCAACATACCGAATCTACTGTATACAAGCATATGATCTTATATTCCTTGTAGATGCCAAAAAAACATTTTCACAGCTCTTCAATAATCTAAACCGAAATCACTCTAAACTCTCACCAAGACTTCTACTGTATATGATATATTTTACGGTACTCGAAGAATATCCTAACATTTTTATTCTAACTCTAAGTCGAAAAAACACCAAGAAAATAGAATATTAATTTTTTAATTTTTATTTTTATTTTAATATAATTTATTTACTTATCAAGAAAAAAAAAAAAACTTCTACTGTATATGTTATATATCATTTAATGTAGATTTAAGCATGCATTAATATTCTAACAAAAGAAATGATTCGATCTCATTTGTTTCCCCACAAGCTCTATTTTAAGACATTTAGACCTACTTAATCTATTACCTTAGGTCATAGGCATAGAGTTAGGTTTTGAATTCTTTATAACATATCTCTCTGGTTTTTTTTTTTTTTAAGTGTAAATCTTTTGAGATAATTTTTTTTTTTTTTTTGGCAATCTCACTATATAAACCTCTATGCTAATAATATACGAAATTTTACCCATATCTTTCATATCAAAATGATTAAAAAAATTATTTAATCTTATTTAGTAATTTTCATACAAGAACATATGTTATTATTCATTATGATATAATGCTCATTTTTTATAAAAATCTTTATGCTAAGTAAGTTCTACATGATTTTATGTATGTGAATAGTAGCATGAGAGTCATCCATGATGTGTTATAAAAAACTTTCAAGAAATTTTGATTCGTATCGTATAAAAAATATATACATTTCTTCTCCAATCATTTAAGTGTTCCTTTTTTTACTCAAAAAAAAATTGTGAAGCCTTTTTTTTCTCGCTAGAATCGGTTAATACCTTTATATCCTTTTTTTTTTATTGAGAATTTATGGCTGCTTTTGTCACAATTTTAATATAAGTAAGAAATAAATTAAATAATAAATAAAGCCAAATAAAAATTTTTCTTTTTTCTTAAATGGACAAATCCTAAATAACCAAATATCATGTTAGACCTCACAAACTAAAATTCAAAATAATATAACATTTATAGTGTCCGACGGCAGATACAGGATCTGATCAAATTAATTTTATCCAATCTCTAAATAATTAATATAACAACCTCTTTAGATTAAATTTATTGGTATGAAAAATCATCTAAGAAATATTTAACTATCACAATATAAAATCTCTGTAAATATCCGTAGATAACAGTATCCCCAAAATAATAAAAACCATAAACAAATAACTTAATCAAATCCTAACGTATGTCTCAATACAAATTTTTTATACATATCAAACAATAAATAATAAATATAAACTTTAAACTTTATCTGTTTAGGATCCTACAAGTAATCCAAGTGCCTTCTAATTTAAAAGGTTGAAAAATAGATTTAATTATTATTTTAAGTCTCAATAATTATATATATACATATATAAATCATGTGTATAAATTATATTAGAAGATTAAAACACTGCCAACATCGTACCAAAAACCAATATGTCCAATGTTACAAGCATGCTATCCAAGCCATAATTACATACTTTCAAAATTTATAATACATATATAAATATCAAGTAATACAAATTGTACATGATAGGTCCAATATTACAATGGGCGGTCTAGTCTCAGGCCCAATTATTTCACGACAAGGGGCCCAATAGATAATGGATGAAGTCTCAAGAAAGAGATCGATCCGACCTATTCCAAATACCATAGCAATAGCCAAAATAAGGCCCAAGAGATAATAAGTCAAAGGGACAAGTGTCAACAACTCAAACAGCACGTAGTCAGACAATCCAATCTCTATCGACGCGGTCTCGCAAAAAACAGGCAACCTCCCGCTCTAGAAAGTGGACGTTCTCCTATAATCTACGTGGAGCACCCCCTATGATAATCAAAGAGAGAAACCAATCAATCATGTGAGAGAGCCACTAAGAAGTACAACTGCAAATGGCGAAAATTCATAGAATCTTACCTCATGACTAGGAGGATAACAAGATCCGATGGACTCAAGGCTAGTAAGTCCCGTTATAACCTCCTGATACTCTAGAGTATGAGCAACTAGGTGGAACTCAGCGCTACCAGCAATGGTGCTCTTTGAAATTGCAGCTCCTGTCTCCATCGACAACCGGTCGTCGCCACTACTCCCCTCTATCGAAGACACAGAGGCAGAGGAGGGTGGCACCTCCGATGAGGATGTAATAAGAATGGGAACACCGGCAGCATCATGGTAAGCCATATGTGAAAGCGTCAAAAAAAGTGATAGAGTAAAGCCCAAATAATGCTTGCAGAAGAAGAAGCAAAGACACACACAGGGCAAAAGGAATGACAAAGCAACGGATTGGCAACGCTTATATAACCATTTCCTGAGAAGCTAAAGGGCCCTGCCGCCGTAGTGGCAGTGACACGTGCCCCAGCATGCTATAATGCGTCCTTTCCCTTGCATCATTATGGGCTATTATGGTAGCCATCACATTGCCTCTACAATCAAAGTACTTAAATGCATTGATTGACGTGACGGATGTGTGACCCCCAAAGATGGCTCTCAGACGCGCCAACCTCAACTCGCTTGACCAACAGGTGACAGTTCTTGGAAGTATCACCAAGAGAACGCCATGTGACGATGGCCAACAAAATTGATGACCTAGAATATGGGTCCGCCAGAACCTCCACAGCCAAGCACTAGGACAAGGGCCGAAGGCCAAACCAAGACCAAGGCGTCCAAGGCTCCTCTCGTCACAACAGTAGAGACCAAAATCATAGAGAGTAGAAGAATGAAGTGCTCCCACCAGCCACAGCGAATAGTGGAGCACAAGCCACTCGGCAAAGGTGGTCCCAAACATTCCTAGAAGCTGAAAGGCCGGCACGAAGACCCAGAGCCTTCGAAAAGATTACTCTTCAGCAAAGACCAATATGAAGAACTACAAGCCAGTCAAAACTCGATCTTCGATTTTCTCCAATCTCGAGCACATGATTGACGGGACAGCTAGCCACTACAGCTCCCTTGAGGCATGTTTTTGAGGAACGCGATCCGATCTGGACCCTCTAAGAGCTCTTAAAAACCCAATTTGCTCTCGGACATCCCTCAGCCAATGGAGCCAGCCTGCTACTGATCCTAAGTCACCTTGGTAGCAACAACGCCAGATTGACATTCCATTGCCCCGAAGATGGCACTCACTCAAAGGATGCGAGCAGCTTTGTCATCTAGGAAAGTGCGATGCCCCCAAGTGCATCACTCCTTGGATGTAATCAGTCGATCGTTTCCGACTTGGCAGCTCTAGGGCCAATCCATCCAGCCATCCCTTGACCAAGCGTCAAGACAAACCACCACACGACGGATCCCCACAAAGTTGAACCACTAAGCCAACGGATGACTTGCAGGTCACGATTGCGCGTAAGCATTCCAACCATAAAAAAAATATACAACAAAGTCAAGAGATAGGAGACAGAAGGTGAGAGAAAGAGCAAAGTTTTGAAATTCCATTAATTAATTTCCTTTACAAAGTACAAAATTTACATCGACTGATGTTATGACAAAGAAAGAAAAAAGAACATTTAGGACAACTATCTAACGGCGTCGGCTTCAAAATTTATTCTGGAAGGTAGGCTTGGGCAGGATAGCAGTGGATTAAGCACCCAACAACTATTCGCCATTTATCAGGTGCCCAGACTAAGGGCTGAGTGCCACAACAAAAGAAAGGAAAGTCATTTCCAGACGAGGGGAGGGGCAAAATATCACCACTCATAGGGAAGACCTCCCGATACAAGGTCCTTTGCCGAAACTGACGGTAGCCTATCAGTGTAAAGTTAGACCCAAAATGGCAACGATGGTCCCACCATGGTGGAACTCTGGAAGCACCCCCTCCAACAAACTCCGCAAACGACTCTCGATGAGAAGGAGCCAAGGACCAAGCGCTCCCCCTCAAGCCGCGGGGGGGCGAGAACGCTTGCGCCTTGAAATTCCTCTAGAGGCTTCGCCATTGGACGCCAGCATTTAGGAAGGGCATGCCAATGGCCCAAAAACCAAGCCACCTCCATCACGACGAGGGATCAACCCTAAGCGGAACATGATGGTAAGCTCCGACTGCATCGTCAAGCCTTTCAAGACTTCCACCAATCTCGAACCAGGGTAGCACGAAGTCCAGGCAAGCTCTAAGTGCAACCCTCAACCCTAGAGAACTTCCATAGATCCTCCACCATGGCAGCCCAGGACCCTTTCCTTACTCGATCGCTCGCATCACTTGGTTAAAGGAAGGATAATCCATGACGTAGAGTATAGAGGCTCCCCTTATTTATAGCCATAGCAAAGGTGGGCAAGCCATTAATATGAAGGGTCACGTCCACAGCACCATCTGCAAGAGATCAATCTTAGACTTCGGGGCTACCCAGAATTTTTTTAGGCAAGGCTTAGCTCAAATGGTGTCCTGTATGAAAAGAAGCAAAAAACGCCGAAGAGGAAAGCTCAAAAGGAGGCGTCTAGGAATGAAGCGTACAAGCAGGCCGACGTAGAGATGTCCCATCATCGTATATACCAAGAAATGGCAAATCATCATCACGATAAGGGACTCAGCAAGTAACGGACGAAACCTTAGGAATGAGATCGATTTGGCCTATCCCAAACGTTATTGTAGTAATCAAGATAACGTTCAATAGGCAATGGGCCAAAAGACAAGCACCAAAGGCCCAAACGGCACGTAGTTAGATGGACAAATCCGAAAGGCTCATGACTAGGTAGTCGACAGAACAATTAGAGTATGCGCATGCGGTGGCCAAAGCACATGCATGCTTTGAGCCACCTGAAGCTTTCCAACGACTGGGTTAGGGAGACCATGCACGGCCTCCACCCTGAAGTAAGGCGACGCCTAACGGAGGCAGCTCTCATCACGCCCCAGTGCCAGCGATTCCTATCGCAGACCTTAGTGTCAAATCCTTCCTTTTGAAGCATTACAAATACCCCACACCAATCTGCAAGGTAGGGGTTCCAACAAGAGCAACATAAAAGAGCACTACTCGAGCCCTCAAGGCCCTCTTCGGCCAAAGGAATTGTCGTCGATCCCCAAGGGTGTAAAGGGAGAACCAAGCTCTCCCCCTCAGATACAGTCCCTTCTCTTTCCATTCGTAGTGAGCCACTCCACAAGTGCATCCTCAGTGAGTTATTTACCAAGTGCATTCGTAGTGAGCCACTTCATGAGTGCATCTTTAATAAACCACTTATCAAGTGAATCCGTAGTGAGCCATTCCACGAATGCATTCTTAGTGAGCCACTTACCAAGTGTATCCGTAGTGAGCTACTCCACGAAAGTACTCCAAGTGAGCCACTTACCGAGTGTGATTTTAGTGAGCCACTGACCGCATGCACCCAAATAGGAGCCTAGACCTCCATCACCCCAAGCCACTCCCTACCAAGTGCACTACAGGAACCCAATTCTTCTCTCACATTCCCCACATACATACAACCCTAGATACTTTTACATCCTCCTTATATTTTTCTACCTTCTTGAGAAAGATTATTAATTTGAGTGTTAGAGAATAAATTGGGGAGTGAGTCCCGCAAATCTTCTAAACTATTATTTGTAATTTGTGGTGTGTAAGTTTTAGGTTAGCAGAGATGGAAACCAAACCCATTTCAATTCGACCCGCAATGAAAGATCAAGTGGCTCTCAAATCTGTACTACGATTCAGATATCAGGGATGTATTATTGGTACAGTCTGTAAGAATAACGTAAAAGTCTAACCACCACACTCATAACGACAAGCATGGTCAACATGAAGGCACAGACCAGTATGCTGCCCAGGGACACCGCCACCCGAGACGACGGCCCATCTACGAGTATCCACGTGGGTAAGCGTCCCAAGCTTGACATTCAGGCGTTAACATCCCAGATGGGGGACATCTTTAAAATACTCCAGAAGATCCGTAGCCATCTGAACGTGTAGCAACTGGGGGCTCCAGCCTTCACAGCACAAGCATCGGCTTCCAAAAAGAAGAGCCAGAGACTGAAGCCTACGGTTGAGAAGACCCTGCGGCCTAACAACGTTGGGGCCCAAGAGGCCTCGAGCAGTAGGGCCCGGACGCGACCGGAGGGTTGTCCAAGCCATGAGACATGAGAGAAAAACTATGAGTGGCGGAACCCTCGTTACTTTTGTAGTAACCGGAGACTCTCAACCCAATCAATAATGTAGGTTCTATCCAATTTAATTCTCTTTTTATAATTTTATAATTCATTGGAATACAATTTTTATTCTTTTTCTTTTTCTAAGTGCGTGCTTCATTGGTGAAAATAAAAATTTAATTTTCACCTTATTTTCAATGAAATATTTATTTCACTATTTGATTTTTTTAATACAGAATAAATAATTCGGATGAATATTTATTTTTTTAATTTAGGAAATAAAAAATATCATATGCTATTAAATATTTTTTATTTATTACATGTAAGGAATGATTATTCTCGCAGCCCATAAATTTTATTTCAATTTGATCTTCATTGTTATTGTTATTGTTATTATTATAATAATTATTATTATTATTATTATTTATTATTATTATTATTACGGAAGGATATCATTACGACCGAAAATATCATTGTGGAAGTGTGCAGGTATTATTTATACACTCCGACTTCCAAAATATTTTTTTATTGTATAAGAATTAAAAAGTCATTAATACAAATTCTTACATTTTTGCTCATATTATTGTTACATACTAAATATTAAAATATTTTTTTCTATCTTATTCTATCATTTAAAAATAACTATTTTATTTTTACCTCATTCAATTTAATAACTAAATATGACATAAATGTCAAATAGAGGTGAAACTTTATAACTAGATTATACAGTGCTGGTTTTTCTTTTGAACCTTCTTTTTATCTCATTCCTTTATAAGTTGAGTGAGTTGTTTTTTATTTTTAGTAATAATAATTTACGGGTTTAAATTATAAAGTCAATTTTATGATAAATAAATGGTACTATTAAACATTAAATTATACATAATATATATTTAATAATTAATTTTAATTTAAGATGCATATAGTTGTTCAGATTTTTTTTAACAATTAAAATGACAAACAACATGCCAATGTCAGTGTGCTATATAATGTTTTGCAGTAAAGAGACGGTGAGGCCGTGGTGGAGAGTGACATCGATAGAGGGCGGTTTTGCTCTTCCACCCTCCGATTCTCCGTCGCAATTAATTGTTTCGCCGACCCCAAGCGGTTGCTACCGGCGTAATTCTCTTATCTAATTCCACCGTCTTCTGTCTAGAATTTCTCCCTTAATACTTCTTCCGCAAGTGCAGTGATTTCTCTGTTATTGTGTTGCTATAATAGGCGATGCGCGATGATATTCAGCGTTCGAAGTTAAAGTCCCGCGCTACTTTTCGAAGTTCCGGCGTTGTTTGATTTATCTTCGTTCTGACTGAAATGCGGTATAAAATTTATTCCTGAATTTTGATATTCTGAATAGAGGGCGACACGCAATTTGGCAACAATAGATAGGAAGCAAAAATTTTTAGATTTATTGTCATATGAGCTATTTTGTTTTATCATGAATCAGTTGATTGGTAATAAGGTAAACTAAAAGTTATTAAAGCGTAGAAAGGTAACCGTGACCAATGGCTAGAGGCAATCCTGAAAATTTTCTAATTTTATACGTTTTGCGATATTACTTGTGTCTTGCCCAATTTCTCGTCATCATTACAATTGAACCCACTGTTTATTTTCTCCAATCTTTCAGTGATTCACAACTTTTCTTCCTTTCTTCGGATTGCTGTTTTGAGTATATGCATATTGTCTGTTTAGGGGAAGCAATTTGGTTTTATCTGTTCATGATTTTTGTATTTTTCAAATTTGTTTCTTTGTCACCAATTTCATTGAATTTAGTGCAATATTATCAAACAATTTGAGTAATTTTAAATCATTTGTACCCCTTCACTCTAATTTTTTAAAATCCACATATTTTTTTAATTTTTTTACTATAATTAACTCACATTTTTTTATCCGTATTTTTTTGATCGATATTTTATGTGTCCAAATTACTTTAAATGTTCTTTACTTATCTTATTTGACATCTGTAATGGGTACAACTTCAAAACTTTTTGATGTCCATGTTCCTTATGTCATTTTTTAACTTAATCCAATTCATCCATCTTAACATTTATATCTTTGTAATGCTCGGTTTATACATGTTACTATTTGATTGCCCATTGTTATGATCAGTAAAATATAGGAGTTTGATAATTTTTTTTTCAGTTTTAGAAGTGATTTTCTATAACAAAACACACCTGATGTATTTCTTCGTCAACTAGATGTATTCAGTAATTATTTTTTTAAAAAATTGCCAACCTAAATGCAGCTGCTTTTCTTCAAACGGATATGGAAACCTATTTCATTGAATTTCATAGCGCTGCTGACAGGGCGGAGGGTTTAGTGCTGTCGAGCTTATGCCAACTAATATTTGTGGTGGCCGTAGAAGCTAAATCATAAGGAGAGCAATTTTTATCTGACTAGTCGATAATCATCTCCATGTATATACATTCTAAAATACACGCTTTCTTCTCTGTCTTGTAAATGTTCACGATAAGTTTCAGACGCACTTTTGGTCAAAAATTCTTTAGTATTCTCTCATGCTTTTGCCTTTACGCTTGCTCCTGTTGCTTCTCTTCATTTTCCTGGATTCAACCCTGAATTTGATGGGACCGTTCCCCATCCTTTCTTACTGACTTCTATTCCCATGTTTTTAGATGTTGGCACTATACACAGCTGCTTACATGACAGGATCCGTTGGACACTTCACATTACCATCGGGCCAGCAATGTTTGAATGACTCATTTTTAGAGCCCTAGAGGCGTTCTATAAGAAGTTAATAAGTTGCCCTAGCATTGGTAAATCATAGCTGAAATAAAATTTCACAAAAGTGGGATTGCAGATAGATTTTAAAATAAGGGCTTGCTTCTGATGAATCATCAATAGTTTAGGAAACCGAGTAAAGAAGATAGGAACTAGGGACAATAAAAATGGATATTTAACTCATTCCTTTTTTTTTTATACTGGGAATGTAATTGTGACCTATGAATAACATATGCTTAAAACACATATTTTTATTAAATCATATTTTTTTATATATATTTTAATAAGAAAAGATATAATATCTAAACAACTCAAAATTTATGTTTCTGAATATGCAACACTGTCATATTGAACTATTATTCAGAGGCCTTGTAGAGCTCAAACCCTATTGCTTGAATATAGTGCAGTCTCATGGGGTTTGATTTCTCTCAACATTCCATGTGACATTTTGAAGACCATTGTTAGCTTTCAGCCAATTTCTATGTTGGGTAAGCATTATTTTCATGTCTTTTTCCTCCTTATTGTTGTTGTCCTCTATTTATTGGGATGTGGAGGGTGTCTAAGTTTGATTGGTTTGGGTTGGGTTTAGTTGTACTTTGAGCATATGTGGTTCTATGGACTGTATCTGAATAGCATCCCCTTGGTGTTAGGGAGAGAGTAAGAGATAACAGAGACATTTCTCCGCATTTCCTAGTCTTTCTTCAACATCCTATGAAGAATTAAAATTGCAAATTTGACCCTCCTTTCATGCTGGGCATGATCTGCCTTTGGGTTGGAGCCATATCATTAGGATTCCCATGGAACAAAACATGCACACCCGGCACAGCGGAAATGAGCCCTTGAATCCTCTATTAATTGTCGGCCGCCAAACATCATAAGAGTACAAGAAATCAAATTACACAACAAGACATAAATAAATTATATAATAATATTTAATATTAAAAACCTCTTCTCATTTAAGAAAAAATCATGGAACAAATTCTAAGCAAATCCACTATAAAATAATTATTGGTTACAAATATAATCCCCTACAATATTCCTTTTCTACAACCTGAGTGAATAATAGTTAAACCCAATCGTCAACACACCCTACAACCCACAAAAAAGAATATAAAGAAAAAACAAGCAACCAAATTCTAAAAACAAACTAGAGCAATGTGTCCAAATTTGGCAAAAATAAAATTTGAATCAAACCTCAATTGGATGTCAAAACCCTTCCTCATCTCTTTCTTCTCCTGCAGCGCTGTTGTGCTGAAAAGATCTTAGATTTGTGCCCTAAAGTCATGAAGGGCCTTTCATAATAGAGTTGGTGTTCGAACGCCAGAATTCAAAAACTGAATTTGAGCTTGAGCACTTGATTCGTAACCATTCTATCCCAAATGCTCACATGCACCTCTAGTGCATCTATCAAAGCGTAGTTGCTTCCAATTTACTGGAATGGCTTTTACTCAAACACACTTAAAGCAAACCTTTCTTGCGAATCTTTAGTGAATTCCGTTGCTCAAGCAACCCTCATGCAAATATCACGCTACCCTTGCCTGACATCTCTGCTCGAGCGAGCATCGTGCAAATGTCACACGTCCTCCCAATGACATGTCTATTTGGTGCGGGACTCGCAATGGAGTGATCCAAAATTCAGTACGTAGCAATAGGGAGGAGGTTATTGCTCAGACCATACCTTGTCAGCATCTCAACTGGCATCTAACCTGCAAGTCCTAATTAATCAAGCTGGAAATATTGTTTGATGTAGACATTCTCATAATCTAGTGGCTCATTCTTTTTAACGTGAATGTGATGACACAGTATAAAAACTTTATGAAAACGTAATTGGAAGGGTAACTCACCAAAGTAAATGCATAATGACATTATCATAATAGTTCTAAGATCTTACAGCTGTTTATTACTTCTGGAACTAATATCTGTTGTCACAAGTCAACTTAGAATCTATGGAAATTACGAGAATAATCAGACTCTCCAGTCTAATTTAAGGACTCGTAATCAGATACATCAAACTATAAGTATCATCATGAGAACTTTAACCGATGTTTTGCCTCAATTACCAATTGCAAAGTTCCAGACTGATATGTATTCCATTTTAGCCTACTTCAATTCCTCATATGCATTGTTTATTAGATATTTATCCTTATGAAACTACTGAGCTGTAGTTTAGATTTGTTTAAACACGCATGGACCTTTCCTTCATATCCCTTTATCTTCTAGTGCTTCCAGATAATGCTAATGAAATCAGAGGATATTCATATTATAAAAGCTTAATTTGTGTTGATGCATATTAAACTGGGCAATTGTGACTTTTCTTCAATTTTATTTCTTCATGGAAAGGATCAGGGTACACAATTCTATTTTTAATCATAGTTTTTAGAATTTGCCCTCTTCTAGCCTGTAGGATTCTCATACAGATGAAAATCCACTCCATGCATAGTTTGAAGTAGAAATTAGATATTATTGTGATTTTCATAATCTAGCTGAACCCATCCTTTTGCTTAGTCGAATCAGGCTCAAGTTGTAGTTGTCTTTTTAGACCTGTGACATTAAACATAGAGATTATTAGAGTAACTCTAATTAGGTAATCAATGAAAGAATGGAAACATTTTTGTATTCTTCATCCCAGATTTGCTAATGTTTAGTGGCCTACTAATAAGGTATGTTATTGGCATATGATGAGTATCACATTGGTGCAGAAGGATGAGTTAGCAAGATTTGTAGGGAAAGTCTCATTAATTTGAAAATAACAATATAATTCAATGAAAAAAGCAGTCATTTTGAAGAATATAGTGTAGCTTCACTTCCCCCTTTCTACCTCTCTGTCCCATTTTCACCATGAAGAGAGGTCTTGATCTGAACATTGCATCAATAGAGAACTATCCAATCATTAAAGTTCTTACAAAATCCGATATGACAACATCCCAATTAGTTTTGCCCCGTCGTTCTGTTGAAGAACACGTTGTTGCCTACTTAGATGAGCAGGTGAGAAATAGACTCACAAGTGGAGATGGAAGAATGAACATCTGGGTGGTGGATGATCAGCAGCTTCATGAGTATTATTTAACCATGGTTGATCGTGAGCATCGCTATTTCATAATAAGTTGGAGCCATGTTCTTCAGAACCGGGTACTGACAGAGGGCCAAAAGCTTCGATTTGGATGGATAAATCAGAAGTTGCATTTCATTGTTGAAGAAAAAGGTATTATTTTAACTTTATTTTCCTCTCTTCATTGTACTCGTTGTGCTGTATATCATTTGAGCCCTAGATACCCCATTTTTTAAACCATGATAAGCATTCTTCTCTTAGTCCCTTAATTGCTTGTGCAAGTGCCAGTTGATTTAATTTTACCTCTACTAGAAGATCTTTCTAACATATGCCCAAAATTCTCATGAAACTGAGATTTCTTTTGATTGATCCCAAGGAAAGATTTTCGGTCAGGTTATGTGCATTATAGAGATGGAAGTCATTATTTTAATCTGATGGAACAAACACAACAGAAGCTGGAAAATTATGCATCTTTTTAACAAAAAAATGTAAAAATGGAGCATTAGTGCCATCTTTTTCCCTTTGTTCTAGAGGATGATGAGGATGAAGCTGAAGAAAACAAAGCAAATGAAAAAGATAATGAAGGTGATGAAGACCAAGGTGAGCAAGATGAAGAAGTAGCTGAACCAGAGAAGAAGAAAGCTAAGCAGGATTTGGGTGAATATATCAATCCACCTGCGCGTGCTTTTGCATGTTTATTTATTTATTTTCCACATTTACTAGTTTTACTTATTTAGAATGCCTTTTGCTTATTCCATTTTACTTATAGGTTTGTATGAATAAGTTATGCCAGCAATTATGTGCTTATATTTCTATTATATAGATGCGTATTCTCAAACTTGATATCCATTTGTTTTTATGGTTAGTACTTAATATATGGATAAAGAAAACTTTGTTTTATGCATTATTGTCAGCATTATGATAAATAAAACGCTATTACTGTAACTGTTTTCCCCTTAATTTCTGTTGCAGCAACATTTTTCCCCCAACTTCTCCGTATATGGTGTCTCATTAAAATCCCCATGACCATTAAGTTCAGATATATAGTATCACAGCATCTGCTTTGCCTTAGTGTATATTTTCTTTCAATTCCTCAGGAGTAATGTTTGTTGTCTAAGGAGTTTGATCTGATATAGTAGTAATGAAACCTTCATTAACTAAACTTACATGGCTGCTTAGTACAAAAGCAAAAAGCATTGCAATGTAAGAGGTGTGGAGTCACAGCTAAGGAACTCAAGAACAATGGCTTGGGGTCAAATCTCAATGCATTCTGTTAGATGAAGGTGTAAAAGATAGTGTTGTCTGCAGGCCAAATTCCATTCAACTGTAATCGACGGCCAAATTATAGCAATTTTTTAGAGACAGAATGCCATAAATAACAACGATATAATCTGTATAATTAACTGTCTGAAGGCCAATATTTTTTTCAATTCCAAACTTCCAAGCAGTGGTCAGCCCTTCTCAAATGGCAAAATTTTCATCGAAAAGGCTGGTGTTAGGATGTAAATTTCTAATGAAATCCTCATTGAGTTGGCCTCCAGGATAGACCAACTCATATGCAAAAAATGTCTTTGTGGAATACCCCTGGCACATCCTTTTGTGGTCTTGTAGAAGGTAGATAAATCAGCATTTAAGGGCAAGTGGGATGTTTTTTAAACCTTTTCGTTTTTCTTGCTTAGCAAATGTAATTTTTCACGGAATGGGACTAATTCATCAGTGATTTGAATCAGATCATGTTGAATTTGTTTGAAGCAAAACATAACTTCAGAAGAACTGTTTCTTCAAGTTGCTAACTGCTGAGACCATAGAGCTAGGATTAAAGTGGTAAACAGCTCCTCAGAAGTCAGTGAATTCAGAACTTAAACGGGATATATGGTTGCTTGTAAATGTGTAAGAGAGCATTGATCAGATTGCCAAAGTTTCAGATGAATTGATCTTTGACAGTTACCATATAGTTAAACGATTTTTTTCTGTTTTGATTTGGTGCCATCTTTTCATATGGTAGGATGAATTCACCAAGTTGTTTCGATTCACATTAATAGTGCCAAATTTAAAGTACATGGGCACTCATTAATCACGGATATTTCTTCACGGATACCTCCTTAAATTTCAGGTGAAGCATTGACTCTATAGCAGCCGCAGACTGGAGTTGTTGTCGACCGTTGGGAAAGGCTATCTTCATCCCCTTATGATGGAAAGTATAAATAAATTTACTCTTTTGAACTTGTCTGGGGAAAATGGTACACAAGGAATTATACTGTTGACGATTTCTTCTTTTCGTAGTGTTGAATTTTACCGTTATGACATTATCAATACTCCTATGATATAATCATTTTGTTTGGTATACCATAACCCGAATCCTCCGCCATTTAGAGTCTTCCACTCCCTTAACGGTGTGGATCTGTTCTTGATAACTTAAATGGTTGAGATTATAAGATGGGCCATATTTTAAAAACTATCATAATCTTTGTCGTTCAATTGCTGCAATAAAATTTTCATCATTTATCAAGCTAGTTCAGCCAGAAGTATGCCATTGAACCCTAAGGTTGGGTGTATAAGCCAGATCCTAGTTGCCATATCCCTTGAAAGAGTTGCCAAGCCTTGCCTTTCAAATTTGAAGAGATTCTGCCATGCTGTTTGCATGGTGCTGATAGACAGGTGGGGGTGAATTTTGGAGTTCTCAAATTTGCTTGTCATGAAATTGATATTGCATTTGTATTGGACAAATTATCAAAATTGATAGCTCTCGAGTTGTCCCCTTGTGATTCAATAATTTTGAACTCAGCTTATGAAAATGGTTATAAGATAATATAAGATTATATATAATAAAAATAATAATAATTCAAACTCAATACTTAGCCGGAGATATGTGATGTAATAGTAGAAAAAAATTATGAAAAATTGTTATAAAAATTAACTTAAAGACAACATGCAATTATATTCTTATTATAAACGAATAAATGTAATATAGACATATAAAATACACTGCTGGGATCAAAATACTCACGTATTAACTGTTAGATCACTTTTATTTTTGGACGGTTTAATTTAATTTGATATAAATTTTAACCATAATTTTATTTTGAATTGTCTGTCAAACTGTACTACATCGTTCCATTAGTGGGTCCGAGTAGCGGGCGAGATCTACTCGGACAAATCAAGAGCTGTGATTTGTGGGGTCCATGTGCCTGTCATAATCGCCGGAACCCTAAAACTGGAACTTTTGATCGGCGGGCGACACGACTCCTCCGGTGTTCCCACTCGTTGCCCGATTGTGAAGGTAAAATTTTATTTCATTTATGTATGGAATCGGAGTGTTCGGTGTTTTTTCAGCCGAGCAGAGAACTCTAGAGGAAAAAAAATAGTGTTTACTGTTACGTACTCGTCCATACACCCTCCAAAGATGGATGACAGTCTTCGGCACCATAATTGCCCTGGATGTGACGGATCCCATTATCTATTTTTATTCCCTTTGGTTGTTTCCTGTTTTCCCCATTTCCCATGCCCGTTTCCCGTTTTCCCGTTTCCCGTACCCTCCACCATGCCCTTATGTAGTAGGCAGCTAAGACTATAATGGGATATGATATTTTGGCCTCAACTTTCTCTCTCTCTCTCTCTCTTTCTCCCTACTCTCTCCTCTCTCGTTCTATTTTCCTCTTCCCCTTCCCTTAGCCCTAATCGCTCCCTCCTTCTATAGCCTCCTCCGCCAGAACTCCCCTCTCCGTTCACTCCAGTCGTCACCTACGATGACTTTGCCAGCCACCGCCGCGAAGCACGTATCATTTGGTGCTTTCATTGAGAAAAAAGCGGAAGAGAATGAAGAACGCGCACTCGACGCACTCGAAGCGACCATCGCTGAACTGGCCAGCATGATGGAGGACCTCCGACGAGCTACTGACCGATTTGGTGCCCGCATGTCCACCGCGATTTCAAAAACCATACAGATCAGGTCGTCCTGCACCGCACTCAACTCGTCCATGGTGGAACTCAGCAAATCACTCCACAGCTTCGAGCAACCCACTAGCCGGTTAGTAAACTCTTCGCTTCCTGTAGCTTCCCATCGTCACGCTCCTCTGCCTGCAACCCCGTCCATTACAGGTTCCGTACCACCACCAGTTCCTCAAATAATAGTCCCTGTTCTTATCTCAGCACCAATTACGTCACCCTGCCCCAACCGCCTCGACCTACTCCTATTGCAAACTACAAATTCCTCGTCGTCTTCAACTTCATCACCGTTTTCGGTTTCCACCTTTGCTAATTCCTCTTTATTTTCGGACTCACCATCGGTTGTGGTTCCCACCACTTAAGTGCTTCAAACCTCCATCTGAGCCTTTGCGCCTCGACTCGAATCGAGAAACCCCATCCACATGCGTCTCGATTTTGATTCAAGAGCCACCTACCACCACATCGACCCATGCTTCCTCCACCACATGCCTTTTCAAGTCCTTCACAGTCATGCTTTCCCCCTTTACCAAGTTCTTCACTCAAAATTGTCAAATATTAAAGCACCCGGACTCGAGAACTTATCCGACGGTTTCATGACGGACCCAACCGAAGCAGAGGGCTCCTGTGACGTTCCTGTCCGTTGCAAGGGTTGAATAATTCCTTCCTGCCGGCCTTGGTTGTAGACCATAACGGCTATGCAGGTGACAACCAACAAAGGTGAACATACACTGCTGGCTCTGATGACTTTGTTCAGCCTGATGCTATTTTGGAAAACAAGAAAATTGAGGCTCTGTCTTGTTTAGTATGGCTCCTTTGCTCCATCCTCGTAAATAACTGAGATGAAAATACTTCCAATTTCTTCCTCCCTAATTCGGCCCGATCTAAACACCAAGTCCCTAAAAGCTCCAGG
This sequence comes from Nepenthes gracilis, assembly GCA_033239525.1. Taxonomy (NCBI): domain Eukaryota; kingdom Viridiplantae; phylum Streptophyta; class Magnoliopsida; order Caryophyllales; family Nepenthaceae; genus Nepenthes; species Nepenthes gracilis. The sequence goes on along the minus strand of BSYO01000007.1, from coordinate 8,042,941 downwards.
TGGCACCCGGATGCCATCTCATTAGTACCAAATGCGCACGCCGGAGAAGTACTATTCGTACTTTGATCTTAGGCTCATTGAGCATGATTTGTGACCGTTTTTCAATTAGACTTGAAAAATCTGGTAATGAGCAATTCTTGGTTGAACACGAGAGGCCGGGATACACAAGCTTGTCCCTCTCAAGACAGATCACACTCTGGCCCTTAGAGATGCACTCTGTTCCTCCACTACAGAACACCCTCGGTTGGTGGTGTATTCATGCTACCATCAACTCCTCTTCATTAGAAGATCATATCGGTTGCAAGGCTAGTCCTAGAACTGAGGACGATGGGGTGGATGTGTTCTGGAGGTATGGCTTGGGTGCAAACTTAATAGAAGGGAACTCAATCCCTCCCTTACGGGACAAATTTGAATTGAGCATTTTCCTTAAACAGCCAATGCAAGAAGTGATGGATCCCATTAAATGTTTTAACCCAATACAAGTCTTCATTACAATTGATTGGCGTGTTCCCATTGCTTCTTCATCATCATCAAGGACCCACCTCGTTGCAAAATGCCCCGTCGGGGACGAGAGAAAGTGTCCAGCCGAATCAAACAAATGGTGTAGCTTTCCTCCAACCATCCTTCGCCGCCATGTGGCGAATAGCCCCATTTCTTGGGCATTGTTTGTTGTATTGTTGGAGTTGCCAATGTGCTACAGGTGTTGGTATTTTGGATATGGATGTTTATGAAGTAATGCAGTTCTCGCTGATTAAAAGTGTTAGGGTCATTTTTATACTTGGCATATTCCGTGACCGTATGTAATTTTTTATTAGTGTCGGGTTATGCTTTGTTGAAGTGCTGCACAAACACATTCCAGTGGCTGCTTATTCTCGGATCAACATATGTACCGTGCCTGCTTCTCGCTCGATTCCCGCTCAAGCCCATAATCCAGAATGTCACCGCTTGCCGGGAGCTCGATACCGGCTCGAGCCTAAAAACCATAATGGTTCCCGCTCGCCTGGCGCTCGATGCCCGCTCGAGCCGAAAATCCAGAATGTACCCTGCTCGCCAGGCGCTAGATACCCGCTCGAGCGCACACAGGGTTTCTCTTGAAACCCTCCGTGCGCCCACTGCACGCTCGAGCGCCGGTGCAACAGGCAAAATTTTTGAACGATTTTTTGTACCCTCTATAAATTCATGTCTTATGTTTTTGAAACCCTAAGACGTCCAGAGCCTCTTCTGATATTGTTGGAGCCATTCTACTTGAGAGAAGAGCATTCCTCTTACTCTTTAATCTTACTCAATTTGAGAAAATCGAACCTACTATGCTCTACATCGTTGTGCCTCATGTTTTAACGGCTTTTCTCTTCATTTCTCTTTACCGTTTAAACTCGTCCATCCTTCTACCTTCATTGGAGACGTCCGTACATTGAAGAAGGAGATCCGATCGTGGTTGGCAATTCAAGTGGCACGAGAGGGAAGGTTAGCGTGAAGACCGGAAGGTGTCCGGTTCCATTTCCGTGGGCAAATCCAAAGAGTTTCTTGGTAGAGATCACGTGACGGGAGTAAGTCGGCTAGGTTAGCGTGTCGTTACTACCCAGTCTGTAAATTGATTTTCATAGTGCAATTCTTCCCTGGCCGTTGAAGCCCGGAGGGTTTTTCTCGATTACCGTGAGTATCGAGTTTTTCCTTCGTCATAAAAAATCATGTCTTTTTTATTATTGCTCATCGTTATATATATTGTGCATGCTTGTTATCTCGTTAGTATCTAGAAATAAATATTCTTTACATGTATTGAATATTTAATTTTTACTACTTCCGCTATTATTGCACGGGGTCGAAACTTGATTGTTCACGTTAGCACTAAAAGTGCTTTTTCAAAAAGCCAATGCTCTCCATCTCCGGTGGAGTTGAACAAAAGGCATGGTGAAAATGAGCAATTCCCTTTTAGTCAGCCATTCGGACCTACCAACTGCCTCTCTACTGATGAGAAACTTCAAGAATCAATAGAAATGGATGAATTCCAAGGTGCGCTTCCTCCTAACAACAAATTGTTGCTGAAGTTTGTTAAATTCCCGGCTTCGAGGCTTGCAAAGCATCTATGCGATCGGTATGGGCATGTCCAGAGTATGACATCAAGTGCCTTGAAGCATTATACCCAGCCCAGAGAATGCCAGTCAGGCTGGGCAACTCCAGGGCAGATACACCTCAGTTTTCCTCAGGCACACCTGTCTAGCTTCCAAGCTTCGAGGAGCTCCAAATTACACCACGCATTAAGCATAGCTCAAATTCAAGATAGGTATGAGTCATATCCATGGGAGAAGAAGATGCAAGAAACACTTTCTATTCCCTGTTTCCAAGCCGTCTGTCCATTCTTTTTCTTCTAAAGGCTTGACATGATGGCTTCCGCTATAATGATGTAGAGGACACTCTTGCTAGAGCAAATGCATGGCTTAATGCTTCTCAGGCAACAAGGGTTCCTATTGTCTGCACAAATATCCCGACTAAATCCTTGCTGACCAAGATATCAGCCATTGACCTTGTTGATGAAGCCGCTGCCAAGCTGAAAATGGAGATCACTTCTAAGCCCAGCGAGTTAGATGAGATAGATAGGGAAATATTAAAATTAGAGATGGAGAAACTATCATTGAAAAATGATACTGACAAAGCATCAAAGGAAAGGCTACAAAAGTTGGAAAGTGATCTAGCAAAGATCAAAACAAAAAGTAAAGAGCTACCGTAATAATGGGAACGTGAAAAGGCTCTTATGAACAGAATCGAGATCAATTAAAGAAGAGATTTGCAGAGTCAATCTAGAGATGGAAGTCTGAGCGTGAGTATGACCTAAATCGTGGCCGCTCAGAGCTCAAGTATGGAACCTTAATGTCTCTTGACGCCGATTAGAATAGGTGAAAAGAATCAAGCTAACTCGGAAGTCTGGAAATTCATTGCTTCGTGAAGAGGTAACGGATGTTGATATTCTTGAAATTGTAAGCAAGTGGACTGGCATTCCCTTGTCAAACCTGTGATCAGAGAGAGACAAGCTAGTCTTGCTTAAAGATGAACTCCACAAAAGAGTTGTCGGACAAGACATTCTTTGTCAAATGCATTGCCGATGCTATTCGTCGCTCAAGGGCAGGACCTGCTCCGACTCCAAATCATCCGATCAGCAAGCTTCATGTTCATGGGTCCTACTGGTGTTGGGAAGACCGAGCTAGCAAAGGCCTTGGCTGTTTTCCTTTTCAACACAAAATGCTCAAAGTGCGGGTGATATGAGCGAATACATGGAAAAGCATGCAGTCTCGCGTTTGGTTGGTGCACCTCTTGGGTATTTCACTATGGGTGGGACTGGTTGGGTTCTCGAAGCCACGTCAGAAGCCATTGCTACTTCTTATCGGACCTTTCTCTTTATCAACCTTGAGGACAAGGTTGTTTTGATGGAAACGACAATGTTACGTACTCGTCCATACACCCTCCAAAGCTGGATGACAGTCTTCGGCACCGTAATTGCCCCGGATGTGACGGATCCCATTATCTATTTTTATTCCCTTTGGTTGTTTCCTGCTTTCCCCATTTCCCATGCCCGTTTCCCGTTTTCTCGTTTCCCGTACCCTCCACCATGCCCATATGTAGTAGGCAGCTTAAACTATAATGGGATATGATATTTTGGCCTCAACTTTCTCTCTCACTCTCTCTCTCTCCCTACGCCTCTCCTCTCTCGTCTGTTTTCCTCTTCCCCTTCCCTTAGCCCTAATCGCTCCCTCCTTCTACAGCCTCCTTCGCCAGAACTCCCCTCTCCGTTCACTCCAGTCGTCACCTACGATGACTTTGCCAGCCACCGCCGAGAAGCACGTATCATTTACGGTGGTGGCTGGACAGGAGATCACCGGCGAATTTTGTGCAAATCTTCGGAGTAAACAAGAGAAAGTGGAAAGAAACTTCAAATCTCCCTGTATTAGCGTCCACTCTAACAATGAGGCTACATCGAGGAAATCTGCATGGAAGGACTCCCACCGTACTCTTTCTCCCTGTTCTACTTCCTATGAGAAAATGAAAATTCGAAAAGAAAATTGAAGTTGTAATTCCCATGATTCACTAATTCAATCGCAGAGGAGGAGATAAAGAAAGAGGGAGAAGCAATAAAAAGAAGAGAAATGGATGGGAAGGAGTTGTTCCAATACTTCCGGCGGCCAAAGGGTGGGGAGGATGGGGTTATGTGAGAGGAGATGAGGCTAGTCTATGCCCTTCGTTTTGGTAGGTTGTACGAGAGGAGCTGAACGATGGCCTTCGATCCGTCGTATCTAATAATCCACGAGAAAAATTAATATATATATATATATATATTTATAGTTTTTTTTAAATAATTTTTTATAATATTTAAATATTTATATTATAAAAAATATAACCATATATATATTTTTTTATTTTTTTAAATATATAAGCTGTGCAAGTCCTGGCTTGCTGGGGATCACTCCTGAAGAAGTTCTAGTAAACTGAGAACTAGACCAGAGTCAGCGGCAGAGCTTACTTGGTCGTGGAAAGTTGACCGGATTGGTGAGCAAGGGGACGGTCACGGGAGTTGAGTTGACCGATTGGCGGTTAACATGGCCGTTCGATGTTAACCGCCTTAGAGTTAAGTTAACCGGTTCTTTGGAGAATCCTGGAGGACAACTACTAAGACGGTCAACAGAAGTGTTAACCGGTCGTAAAGACATTTAACGGCCCTGATTGGCCACCGTTTTGAAAATTACATTCGATGCCAACTCTTGTGATTCCTTGAGATATGTGATCTCGGGTGATTCTGACAAGGCGGTTTTTCCGAGGGAAATATTCATATTGTAAGATAGGATTAATTCTATCCTTAGGTAATGTGTGTGAGACAGATTAAAACCTAATTTCTGTGCGTGAAATAGGTTTTCGATAGATGTATGTGAGAAGAAGAGAAAAACGGTGAAGGAGTGCTCTTCGATTTCTCTTTGTTCTCTACTGTTGTATCCAAAATCTCATATAGTGAAATACGTTTCAGCGGACGGATTGTCCCGTAGTTTTTCCCTTGATTGAAAAGGGTTTTCCACGTAAAATCTTGTGTTCATTGTTCATTCTTTATTCCTCTTCTTTGTTGCTTCATTGAATCGAAAGTATTTCTCTTTCCCAACAAGTGGTATCAGAGAGGGTTCTATTTTTGTTTTCAATGGCATCTTCGCCGCCGGAAAATCTGCCGTCAACATCGGCGGTTTAGCTAAGGCGAGAGCAACTTCATCCTCTCGGCAAGAGAGGGTGAAGAATATTCGACAAGGAAGGGGATGTCAAGGCATCAAGAAGAAGGATGAGAAACCTAAAAAATTCGATCGACGATGAATGGCAAGACAAAAGAGATTTTGCAACCGCACAATCAAATCAGAATCACGTGACAACACTCTTGAGAAGTCATTGGCTTAACTGATCCTACAGAGGTTTGGGAGAAGTCGGAAAGTCGTTACAAGTTCAAATCTCGATAACCGGACTACACGTGAAGAAGCAGTTCTGACGGGGCTTACGGCTATCTCAAGGGAGGGAGTTTCGAGAAACACTTGGATGAGTTTAATGGGATATCGACGCAAATGTCTACGCCGATGAAGAGATAAAGGAGGAGGACAAGGCGCTGGTCCCTGTGGGGCTTCACCGCCGCCTCCTATGACCATGTTGTTACAACTCGCTTCATTTGCAAGGACACTTTGAGGTGGATGAGATTATTGCCTCGCGCTCATGAATGAGTCCCAGGGAGGTCGCATGAACCTCATCATCTTCTCATTCCGAGCTCGGTAACCGAATCCATGGGAAGAAGCAAAGGTCGCCACCGAAAATCGGGAGAGAAGAGTCGACAAGTTACGATCCGTATACCAAAATTGAGTACCATCATTGTGGCAAAAAGGGCCACATTAAGAAGTATTGCTTCAAATGGAAGTAGAAAATGCAGAGAAGGAGAAAAAGTGACAAAGGACACGGCGATGATACGTCCTCCGTCTCAATAGTCATAAGTGGTGATCTCGTTGACGTGTCAAGGAGAGGTGGCAAACTTGACAGATCTGGAATTTGGATGGGTGATTGATTCGGGGTGCTACTCTACATGTCACGCCTCGGAAGGAATTATATACATCCTATACTTCGTGAGATTTTGGAGTAATTAGGATGGTAACAAAGGAATTTCCTGGCAGTGAGGAGATATTGTTTCGGGTCACAAATAATGGCACGAAGTCGTTTGTTCAAGGATGTGCATCACGCTCCCGACATTCATCGAATGTCATCTCAGCCATTTGGATGATGATGGGGCTACAACACCTTCCGTGGAAGGTGAATGGGGAAGTTGACGAGGGTCTTTTGTTGGGTGCTGAGAGGAAAAAATGCTCCGATTCAGAGGATGGAGGTCCTGCCATGGCCGAGATGTAAACGCCGCAACTGTGGGGAGACAGAGAATTTGTGGCACAGGAGGTCGAGCCACATGAGCGAAAGGGTTTGTCTTACTTGGCCGTGAAGGGTCTAATCAAAGGAACGAAAGAGGGACGGATAAAACGTGTCCTCATTGCCCGGCCGACAATAAAAGGAGAGTCTCATTTCATGGAGACTAATTCGCCCAAAGGCGGAGCTCTTAGAGCTTGTTCACACAGACGGTGTGGTCCGCTCAAAGAAAAGTCAATCGATGGTGCTCATTATTTTGTTTCCTTTATCGCAAATCGCTTCAAGAAAGTCGTAGGTTACCTACTAAAGACCAATGATCGGAGTCCTTGGTATTTTGAACGTTCATGCTCTTGTGGAGCGTCAGACGAGGAAGAAAGTCAAGGCCAAGGCCAGTAGTGATCTTGGCGGCGAATACTTGGGGCCTTTGATGCCTCTTTGCCGGTTGCATGGTATTAGGCATCGTAAAACGCCACCAAAGACTCCACGAGTTGAATGGAGGGCAGAAATGGATGAAAATGACGCTCTTAGGATGAGTACGTTGTATGCTCTCAAGCAAAACTTAAGGCATCATTTTGGCGAAGCACTCCACGGGCAGCTTACATTATCGGCAGTGCCAAGCAAGTCAACGATGGGTGAAGGCGTAAAAGATATGAACGGGTGTAGAACCGTCCTATAATCATTTGCGAGTGTTCGGATGTAAAGCATCTCGTGCCGTTCCAAGAGATGAAAGGGCGAAAGCGGAGCCAAAGACGATGCAATCGTCTTTTCCGGCTATGAGAAGATGAACTGGACATTCTACAAACATTCTATGATCCCGCCACAAGAAAACTAGTCCGGTCAAGAGACGTAACATTTTACGAGAATGAGACGATTGAAGACATTGGGGTGAAGGCAAATTGTAATGATGAATGATGGACAAAGTAAGTATCGAAGATGTCCGTCCGTGCACTTGATTTCATTTTCAGTCGGTCAAGAGAGAGTTGGCTGGATGGTGGTCCGGAAGTTGGTGATCCTCAAGCAATTGAAGATACTAAAGAGGATGTCATAGTGCTGATGACCCGATCAAGCCGAAGGTCCCAACCGCCTTAGAAGTTGCTATTAGACGATCCTCCCGAAACAAACGACCGTCCGCTGCCTGTCCTCCGATCGAATATGTAATACCGACCGATGTCTGAGCCCGAAGATTATGAAGAGGCTATGAACGGAGAAGGCAAGGAGAAATGGTGGAGGCCATGAAGGATGAGATGAGTTCCCTTCATGAGAACCATACTTTTGATCTCGTTACACTTCCGAAGGAAGAAAGCACCGAAAAACAAATGGATTTTCTTGGGTGAAAGCGACGAACACCCAAGGAGCCAAGGTACAAGGCGCGATTGGTGGTGAAAGGATTGATAACGAAAAGGAATAGACTTTGATGAGATATTTGCTCCGGTAGTAAAAATGTCCTCCATACGAGTGGTACTGGGCTGGCTGCCACCCGAAGGACCTTGAGGTGGAGCAAATGGATGTTCGGATTTGCATTCCTCCATGGAGAACTTGAGGAGGAGATTTACATGGTACGGCCAAGAAGGTTTGAGGCTAAAGGAAATGAACAAATTTGTCCATCGCTTGAAGAAAAGTCTATATGGCTTAAAGCAAAGCTCCTCGCGCAGCGGGTACAAGAAGTTCGAAATGTTATGTGGCCAAGGATACCGGCGGACTACCGTGACCACCGTGTGTATTTGTGCAAGAGGTTTCTGATGATGATTTTGTCATCCTTCTCTTATATGTGGATGACATGTTAATAGTCGACCGAAATGTTGATCGGATAAAGAAGTCAAGGAGCAACTGACGATCATTTGCCATGAAAGACCTTGGATCGGCGGAAAAAGTGCCGGGAGTTAGAATTAGACGATCGAATCGGCAAAAAGATTGTGGGTTGTCTCAAGAAAACTACCTTGAAAGTGCTTCAACGATTCAACATGGACAAGTCAAGCTCGTGAACACACTTCGCGAATCATTACAACCGAGCACTCGCCAATGTCAGTCCTCGAGATGATGATGAAAAGATAAGGAAAGACGCTCCTATTCTTTCATTTGTGGAAGTCTAATGTATGCCACGGTATGCACCCACTGACATAGCTCATGCCGTTGGGACCGTTAGTCGTTTTTCTATCAAATTCGCAACGAGCATTGGTCCATATAGTTAAATGGATCATGCGATACATTCGAGGAACCACCAAGAGGTGCTTATGTCTTCGAAGTGACAAACCACGCTTGGTGGGATATTCAGATGCGGACATGGTCGGAGACATTGACTCACGCAAATCTACATCGGTTATTTGGTAACCTTTGCAGCGGAGCAATTTCTTAGCAATCCAAGCTACAAAAGTGTGTAGCTCTATCTACAATCGAATCTGATATATTGCAATTACAAGAGGCGTGCAAGGATGATGTGGATGAAGAATTTTTCAAGAGTTGGGTCTCAACAGAGAAGTACATGCATTCTCGTGATAGTCGAGTGCAATACATCTCTGTAAGAAACTCTTCATTTCACTCGAGATCCAAGCACATTGATGTACGGTACCATTGGATAAGGGGACGTATAGAGGTCGGGTCTGTTATCACCGGAGAAGATCAAGATCAAGACGATGGGGAGACATGATGACTAAGATTCTACCAAGAGGGAAGAATGAAGTATGCGCAAGAAAGGGCTAATGGATCCAACTTCCTCACGGTACGTGAGGGGAAGTTTGTTCGGGATCACTCCCGCGGAAGAAGTTCTAGTAAATCGAGAACTAGACCGGTCTGGCGGGCAAGGCTCGGACGGTCAACCGGAAAGTTGACCGGATTGGTGAGCAAGGCTTCGAGATCCATCAACGGGAGTTGACCGGATTGGCGGTTAACATGGCCGGTTCGATGTTAACCGTCTTGGAGGTTAAGTTAGCCGGTTCTTTTGGAGAATCATGGAGGACAACTACTAAGGCGGTCAATGTATGAAGTGTTGGCCGTAAAGTAAATACGAACGGCCTACGCTTGGCCACCCGTTTTGAAATTTATTCGATGCCAACTCAAACAGATTCCTGTAGAGATATGTGATCTCGGGCGATTCTGTACGAACGCGGTTTTACGCGGGAAATATTCATATCAGGATAGGATTAATTCTATCCTTAGGTAATGTGTGTGAGACGGATTAAAACCTAATTTCGTGCGTGAAATAAGTTTTCGATAGATGTATGTGAGAAGAAGAGAAAACGGTGAAGGAGTCTTTCCGATTTCTTTTCTCTCTCAGATTCAAAATCTCATATAAGAAAATACGTTTCATGGACGGATTGTCTGTAGTTTTTCCCTCCGATGAAAAGGTTTTCCACGTAAAATCTTATGTTCATTGTTCATTCTTTATTCCTCTTCTTTGTTGCTTCATTGAATCGGAAAAGTATTTCGCCTCTCTTTCCCAACAGGCTCCCCGGTGTGATGGAGGCTCATATTATTAAAAAAAAAAAATTCCCTCCATTGCGCTGTGCGATGGAGGCTCCCCGGTCCCTGTTCAAGTGTGGCTCTTCCAGGCCAAAATTTTCTTCTCGCAGTGCTGAAGAGATCTTAGCCTCAAGAAGCAAGTGTGACGCAGGAGGTTTTAAGATAGCAATTGCCTTTTTTTTCGTGGTTAAAATTGGTTGTCATCGCCATCCAAACAGAAATTATTGAGCGGACAAAGTGGAAATTGTTTTTTTGGCAAAGATTGGAAGCTAGGGGAAATGGTTAGTTTTACCTTTAGAAATGAACGATTGTTTCAGCCACAGTTGCTCATGTAGTAACGAGGAAAAAGGCATCCACGTCGAAGGGGAAAATGAAAGAGATTGAGACGGGAATTTGATAACTCTGGCACAAGTAGTCAATTTTTGTCAAATATTCTTGTGATTTTGTTTGCTTGTGCTGAACTTTTTTCATTTGAAGTTGTTTTGATTGATCTGACACTTTACATTCTACTCGTTTCTAAATGTAGGTGACATTATTTGTCATTCTCTCTCCCTTCGCCTATGGAATAAGAGGATCTACGTTGATATGACCATCTCTGCTGATTTGTTAAGTACGAAATGTGGGATAGGAAGAATATGCTTGCTCTCCTCTTTAAAAAGAGAGAGAAAAATAGTATTAGATGACCAATTGTCACTTTCTTTGGCGTTGCCCTTTTGTATTGAGAAAGAAAGAATCTTAAAATAGTCATCAGCAAGTTATGTAGTTATTAGTGGGTCCGTTGCTCAGCTCTACAGACCCATTTGTTTCTCTTTATTTACGATGCTGAAGGTTTTCAAATTTATTCAAGTTCTTATGTACACTTTGTAGAATCTGACAAAGAATAGTTGCTTAGTTGTTATGGTGTTAGATTTTCAAAATGTTAGTTTCTGTCTATCCTTTTGATTTTGGAGTTAAACTTTGTGCCCAAGAAAAAAACTCGAAAATTTTAAGAAATACCACATAAGGAATCGAAGTGCTAGAGATGATTGGTGATCCCCAGCTGGAGGAACATGGTATTTAAGAAGAGATGAGAGAAGTCTCTTAAATTTGTGAGCTTTTTTTCAGTTTGAGGAGGTAGGAGAGGAAAGATTATTGAGCATGAAGGAAGATTGAAAATTGTCATTATGTTATGCAGGTAAAACTTACAGCAAGTGATCTTTTTCTGCTGCTTTATCAACAGCAAGTGGAAAGATGGTTTCTTTGTATTCAGAATTGAAGGTTTAGTATTCAATTCCACTTGCTTGAGGCCCATCAACAATGATTAAGAGAATAATCTGGGAATGGGTTAAGAGGGCCAAGATGACCTGTTATTTTGATATTTGTGCTTCACCTCATTGATGCTGAAACTTTCTTATTTTGAGTTAATCTTTCAGAAAATGAGGAATTGTTCAGAGCAGGACTCTCCCCCTTGCCCCCCCTTCTGACATTGAAAATGGATTCAATTTTAATCCAATTTATATAGCCCTTATGAGATTGCTGAGTGCGCAAAGTTTCCTCTAGGCACTGGATTCAAGAAAAAGTCAGATCACTTTGGATTTATGCAACAAGCTATTTTCATGACTCAAACCCATGACCACTATGTTGTACAGCGCATCTCTGCTGTTGCGCCAAGCCTTCTTTTCAAATATGGATACCAATATAAATGCCCGTGCATAAAGCTTCCACTATGTGCGAGGTCCAGAGAAGAATTGGACCACTTTTGGGTCTAATGGTGGCCCTTGTGGGTAAATAGCAGTTGTTTCCCTCGAAAGATTGATACACTGAACAAAGGCATGCAGATTTTTCTCGTGAGCTTATTTCCACAGCATGCTGTAGAAGCATAAATCATCCAATAATTGATCTCATCGATTTGAGCTTCTTGGAGTCTCTGTGAGTGTGTGAGTGCATTTGTGCATTAGGACATTTAAAACTTTATTGCTGCTATTGTCATGTCTTCTGTTGATGAAAATTGTGTTGTCCTTCTTACATCTAAATACGCCTATTGCAAAGTTGGGCTATATAAAGCTAAGTCCTTATTTGGCTATATTTTTGAACAAACTCCTAAGCTTTAGAAGACAAAGCTGTGCAAAATAGTAAGTGGGATACTAGGATATTGGTAGTATAGGATAGAATGTGTGTGAATTTCCTCACCAGCATTAAAAAAAACCAACAGAACGAGGACAGAACATTGTCCCAAATGCAATTGTATATTGCATGTTTATTTGTTACATATGACCTAGATTTTATTCTCTTCTATTGTCTTTTGTAATGCTTTGACCATTTGTCAAATTCCTGACTAAATTAGGATGAAGGTGGAAGAGTCCCTTGAAGGAATGATGAAATGAGAGCTAGTGCTCGCTCAGGCTGGTAACTTGGAACTTCATGTCCTGCTCCTCTTACTGTCACAAATGTAAGTCCCTCATAGCCCACTACATAGCCACCTACCTGCACATGCAAATATAATTGGTTAATTAAAGTATTTTCTTATTAAACAAATTATCGATAAATAATATCCTTTCAACATCGAATACTCTTTTTCGTTTTCAAAAAAGATTGTTCCAATTTAATGTTTGTTCAGGTGGAAGAAGAATGCATTATTGTTATGTTTTGGGCATTGCATGATTAAACTTGTATATTCCTGAACAAGATTGGATCCATGAATGAAATAACGTGCATATACCTGACTGTTCAAGTACCATGGATACCAAGTTGTGTTGATGGGAAGCTTGAGGCTGTCTAAGGAGTACCTTGTTGCTGTCACTGGAACCACTGCGTCAACATCGCCGCTGCATAATTGGCTCGAACTGTTAGAAACTGACTTCTTGTCTCATATTCATGGATGAAAATAGTAATATTGGTAATGGTCACAAAAATATCGGATAATATATATTGGTGTCCGATATATCGAAAAAAAACTTCTGAAAATTGTAAATTGGCAGAATTGTATCGACCAATATATTGGTTATATTAGCCAATGTATTACAATATATTACCAATAAAATAACATATCACAATATTATTAGAGTATTGAGAAATATCGGTGTCAAGGGCCTAATACCGATACATATTGTTTGATATTTATATCAGTGCTCATATTTAATTATAATTTAAAATGAGGTGAAAAAGATCTGTTCTTATACTGCAAGTCAAAGTTCAGATCTGAGTCCAATGCCAGATGTATTATTTGGCAGCCACGTTTGAACCTGATTACTGTGTTACCTGATTGCTTATATAGGGATATGAATGAGCCATGCCAAATGAAATAGCAGATTGCTGATCAAGGATGGCTTGTTAGTTTTAGCCCCTGATTTGTCACTGATTTGAAAAGTGGTTTGGGAAAAATTACAATTTATAGCTTCTTCTAAAAGAACTTCGGTGATGCACTTTAAAAATGTTATGAGTTGGAACTTATCAAAGAAAATTATTAGCAACTTATTAAAAAAAAATAATCAGCCTTCAGTAAAGATCCAATTTGTATTTTTTTTTCCAAAATTTGTTTTGAAAGCTATAAGCAGGTTGTCTAGTAGAGATTGATCCATTATTATCTCTGCAAACATAAAGTAATTAGCCATGGTCTGTGCTATGAGCTTACCTGTAAATCCACACCCTCACGTTATTGGCCATGAGCTTCTTAATGTCAGGAAGAACAGTGTATGCGCTGTCAGTCCAATTATAGTTGCTGCAAGATCCAGATAGTCATTAATGGAAGCTGTGTTTAGTAAAGAATGTGTAAACTTTAAGTGACAATTAAGCATCGCCAATGCTACATTAATCCATCTTGAAATTTTTTTTTCTTAGAATAAATTTTATTTCATGATGTTAATGGGGCATGTATAAGTGTCTAAAAACATAAGTCTACATACTTGCATACACTCCAATTTGTGGGTTTTGCATGCAGAGCTTCTTGCACCCGTTCAAGATTTAAGTAAGCTGTTACATAATTGTCAGAACAGGGATCGTAGTTGTCAACCTGATTACATGATTGCCATGGATGATTAGGGAACAAAGGTCAAAATCTTGTAAATCCCACCAAAAACCAATTTGAACTAATGCTAACCCCACATTATGCTGTGAAGTATGCCCTATTGGGTATAGGCTTGGTGCTAATGGATCATTGTTCATTCCCAATGGTTTACACATTCCCAATGGTTGGCAGCTAAGGAAACGGGGGCTGCTTTGCAGAGGTGAGAAGCATCCCCTACTCTCATAGTGCAAAGCAACCCCCTAAATTCAGTTTCCTACCATTATCTCTGGTCAAATTTCCTTTTCTTAATAATGAAAACAAAATTGGATATTTTAGGGGATAATTGAAGACTTACTGAACCAATTGAGCCATTTGGTGCAGGTTTCAAGCAAAGTGGAGCATAGATATCATAGTAGTCGATGTTGCCAACCTCCACATCTGTTTCGTCCTCAAAGTTGATGCATTCTATTGAAGGATTTTCACTATAGAAGTCACAATATTTAAGGATTTGTTCATGTGTTTCATCTGAGATTAGAGCATGTGTCCATAGATGGTCATAAGTTCCCTGGTTATCTGTCGGATAGTTGAGAACTCCATTGCCAACCTGGAATAATCAATAAACACCCTGTGAATTATACACACAGCAAGCACAAGGATATACAGAAGCTGTATATGAGTTGGTGTTATTGTGGCATACAATTATGCCTTTGAGGTTGATGATAGTGCCATCCTTATTGTGATTGTTTTTTTGCAGAATGTGGCTCGCAAGCTGAGGTACATAATGCCCGGCGTAGCTCTCACCGGATATGAAGAAGGGCCGGGACTTATATTGCGGGAACCTTTTGAGCCAGTTTACTAGGAAAGCATAAGCATCTTTGGCAGTACTCTTATCTCCTGTGTCATTGTAGATTGCGGGTGTTTTTCCGTATGAGAACCCTACTCCAGCAGGAGACTCCAAGAAGATCACATTTGCCACTGCAACATTATTTAAGTTAGGAGAAAAAAATTTATCCTTGAGCAATGTTTTTTTTAGGTTGTTGAATATGAATTCAGATGATAGCATAAGAGTTTGATTCATATTTATACCATTATTCCATGCATATGGGTTCTTATAAAGTGTTTCTCCATCACTGTTTACTCTGAAAGGTCCTAATTCCTCAAAGGCTCCAGTGCCAAGGGAAGAGCACCCAGGACCTGTTAATGTTCGAAACAACATATGCATACGTATAAGAACAGCAATGAAGTTTTATTGTCGTAGAGAGTGATTGGCTATATCACTCTATCTCTACCATTTTGCTCAAGATTCGATGGGCTTGTTAGTTTTTGTTATGAAGCAATAGTAGTCAAATATCAAATTATGCAAAGTGTGTTGTTACTCTCAGAAAATTTTGTCAATGCTAACCCTTTTTATATTATCAGGGTAGCCATTTGTCAATCCGCTGGTTCTTTTTATGAGGCACAAACAGGAGCTTAACAAGAGGACCCGAGTTTGAGAAGAGGATATCAGAATGATGAAAGTAAACATATCCTTCTCCATACTATTTAGCAAACAGAAAAAATGAAAGCTTTATAACTTTACCTCCATTGAGCCAGAGGACTAGAGGCTTTCCCTGTGAGTTTATCGGAGACTCAACAAAGTAATAGAACAGTTCCTTTCCAGCATTTTGATCGACAGCCACATACCCTGCATGCTGATTGAAATCTACACCATCAGGTTGTCCCGGTAATGCAGAGATCTTATCCGCCTCCATCGACCTGACCTGATTCTTGGTAAATGTTGAAGAAGTCCACGCTTTTGTCATCTAATTTGATCCAAGAATCTGTGGTGAGATGGTTTTGTGACCTCCTAGACTTAATCAATCTATACAAATTGTGAGCTTGATTATCTGCAGTGCTTCTATCAGTGGCTGTGAAAACGGAAAACCAGAGCAGTAGCAACATGAAGTATGAAAAATTCTTCATCTTGTTGCTGCTCTTTCACCTTATGTTTTGTGGTGGAGTTGCTAGTTAGCTTTGGTGGCAAGTGCACGGTATCTTGCCAATGCATATATACAGAACTGGAGCCAGTGAGAGAATCTAAATTGAACTCTAATTAGTTAATCTCTTGGTTGGTGGGTGCAGAGCTAAATATAATTTCATTGTTGACATTGACAAATGACAACTGTGGTATAGTAGTAATGTAATTTTCTTGTGTGTCCAATAACAAATAAGTGTGACCTGTATATTAATTAGATATGATTAACATTGGGTTGTCTCGTCAACCTAAAAATTATAAGATATGATTAAGATATATGAATATCATGAATGGCTATGGGTGAAAAATTCGGCCCGGTTAGAGTTTTGAGTCAGGCAAGATTACAGGTAAAAATGACTGACCTGTTTCATATTATATTTTTTCAACTATAAATAAGTACAAAATTATTCTATGTGGGAAGCTCTTATAGGTGGCACAGGCACTATGAGTAGTACAAAAATAAAGCGGGAACCTAGAATTAGATGGGGCATGGTCCTACTATATATTTAGATGGAACCGCGCTTGGTTGAACATTGGCTGTTGGCACCAAATTCAAATATTTGTTTGAAAAATTAGTTTCTACTTGGGGCTAAGTTGTTTTCAATAAGATTTTTTTGTTAAATTTGTAAGATTAATGATCATTAAATAGTATGGGATGAGACTTACATATGTATCAAGCATAAATTTATAGAAATGAAGTACCCACTATGTTATTTTTCTCTTCTAGTAGATTTTTTTTTTTTTTTTTTTTGGGTTCTTCTCTTTTATGTATTAAAAGTTTAGAGAATATTTAAAAAGTAATCTTTAACATCCTTAGATGATGTGATCTTTTATTTATTCATCATAAAAATAGATCTATATAAAAAAAATGAGTTGATAGAATATCACATTAAAATAAGTATCTTCAAGGTTAATGGATGTCGATGATGAAGACTAGATCAATATCTATATAAAACTTGATAAATTTATAGGATGTTACATTTAAATAAGTCTTTTAAAAATAATTAAATATTAATCACATAATATCCCTCAAATTCTATCTAAGGCATGATTTTGTGGAAATAATTGAGTTCTTAGAAAACCTTTTATTTTCCAATTATTGAAAAAAATATGAAACTTGTATCCGGTTTCTTTATTCATAGGGCTTGTAGTTCGATTAAGACGGAATTAAACGCCGACTAATTTGATTTACCAAAAACCGTAGCCATTTCAGCCGTAAAGACTTTGAACAGCTGTATCTCATTCAGCTTTTAGAATTTTTAAATAATACAACATTCATATATGCCAATATATTTTTATAAAAATTTGTTTATATATATATATATATATTTGTTAGGTATAGCCCAAATATAATTAGCCCGAGTTTGCTAGAATGCTGGATTCATAAGTCAACAATCTGGAGGTGGATATTAGGACAACAAAGTAGTTCAAATTGATATAAAATTAGTTCAGGAATCGGTTTTGATAAATATTTAATCAACTGACCAAACGATCCGGTAATTAGAAACTTTAAAGACTAGGTGAACTAGTAACTCAACAGAAAAATAAATTTGATATTAAATTTTAACAAACAATTATAAATTTAATAATGATCAACCATATTATAGTATGTAATAGCGGTCGAATAAATATCAAATTTAACTAATTGATGGTTAAAAAGTCAACATAATAGACAGTTATCAAATCAATAAAACAGTTGGAACCCAAGCAGTGTATCATTTCATATATAGCAGCTATGCCAATTCAAAAAGGGATGGACTAATTGGTATTTGGATTATAAATATAGACCCTCGGTCAAGTGAATGGAGAGAAGGATTTTGGCCAAGAATTGCCTCTTTGTGATTTATCATATTGACAGAGCTAAAACCTCCAAATTTGATTAATTACACACTTAAACCCATTTTCCTTTTTAAATCTTTTAATTTTTTTTGAGAAAAATTAATAACTCGAGTGTCAAAAAATATATTAAGGGTCAAATCCCATATATATCTTATCTTATGTTAATTATGTGGTGTGTAATATCCAAATAAAAATATCCGAATGATCGACTCAACTCAAGCGGATATTGATCCAAATCCATGGTATATATTATTGGTGTCATCTATAGAAACATAATCTAGTCATTCGTTTCTATCTTATCACAATTTGATTTATCAAAAAACAAAGCTTACTTTTGACAAAACGAAGTGGTGAACATTCAAACACAAAGATAAGCAAATCAACTACAAAAGGATGTCATATTCTGTGGCCATGACCCTACAAAGGGTAATCACAAAAATGTTTGTTGTCACATTAAATCCCTGACAGTTCAAATCAATAGGATGTCAAAAATGCTAAAAACCTTATGGGATAGAGTCGAAGGTCAAGCACATACAGTAGTGACTATCAACTATAAAACATCAACCTCAAAGTTGATAATCAAGTATTAATATTTGGTTGTTGGAATAAGAAGACTAAGAGAATAAGAAAATTTCTATCTCGTTTATAATAATAATAATAATAATAATAATAATAATAATAATAATAAATAATAATAATAAATAATAATAATAATAAATAATAATAATAATAATAATAATAATAATAATAAATAATAATAATAATAATAATAGGAATTCAATTCTTTTCCCTAATCGAGAATATCGAGGAATAGTTATTTCCAAGGACTCGGGAATTGTTAGCATTTCTGGAATAATAATTGAAATATAATTTATATTCCCTCCACCAAAATCCTTCTCAAAAATCCTTCTCAACTTAAAGGATAATTAAATTTCAAAACTAGGAAAGAGAATCTCAAGCGACGCAACCTTTGGCATACCCAACACACAAGACATCCATTGGTTCGAGAGAAGGGGTCATACAATAGTATGCCAAAAACCTTTCCAATTAAGCAAACGCCTCACAGTGTAAATCATTTGAAATTAAGAGCATTCATTAACACTAAGAGAATAGCCTCTACAATTGAAGTGAAGAAGAGAATAAAGCGGATTGAGCAACAACTTTTTTGAGGGTGCACAACCGGTCAAACATCCGAACTAAGTCATACATTATTCACTCAAGAAATCAAGGCCCACATGCTTCCCTAAAAATTTGACATGCTTGTATTTGAGCCTTATGATGGGAGCACTAACCCAATGGATTATTTGGATTATTTTTTAATGCTACTCGGCTTTCAAAACTTTAGAGATGCTGCATTGTGCCTATGTTTCACTCTAACTTTAAATGGAAATGTAATAATTTGGTTCTATAAGTTAGCACTAAATTCTATCCAAACTATTTTGGAGTTGGTAGATTAGTTAATATCATAATTTACCTCTAGTCGAAGGGAGAAAAAGCAACCCTAGCACCTCTTTAGGATTTGGTAAAGCCCAAATGAAAGTTTGAAGTATTTTCTAGTTAGGTTCAATACTAA
Organism: Nepenthes gracilis; assembly: GCA_033239525.1. Lineage (NCBI taxonomy): Eukaryota > Viridiplantae > Streptophyta > Magnoliopsida > Caryophyllales > Nepenthaceae > Nepenthes > Nepenthes gracilis. The sequence goes on along the minus strand of BSYO01000007.1, from coordinate 8,023,660 downwards.
AGTCAAGAACATATCAAAGCTCACTAATAATGTGAAATTAAATATGTTTATAGCCACAATATAACCAAGTGATTTCTTCAAATATTTAGTTCAATAGAAGTCGAAGACTTTTTGGAGACGGAAACTATCACCCAAGCATAAACTGAAGCCAATAAAACTAATGAAATAAAGCAGCCAAAACAGTAGAGCATGCATTTCATCCGATATCAAACAATGGTAAAAAGAGAAATGATGATAACTCATTCGCTCGGGATCATAGAAAGTAACAAAGAACTGAATTATGAGTACATAAAGAATAGAAGTCGTTGAACCTTATCTCCTTGAATAACACCTAAACAAATGTTCTCATACAAATTTAGAATAAAAAGTTCTTGAAATAACCAAAATTGGTCAAAAACCCAGAAAAAAGTGATCAATTTAAGTATTATTTCTACTATCGATATCTGGGACACAATACCAAAAACTATTGGATATTGGAAAAAGAAATTAAAGCCCTAATCCAAGAGTCTACCCTAAGTACTATATACAAAATTGAAATATATGCAAAATCATGGATCTATCCTAGGTTAACAATAATAAAAGTGATGCGGAACCATTAGAATAACCTCGAAACCGGATGACAGTTGGCAAAATAAATATATTATCAACAAAGCTAGCTAGTAGCAAAGTTCTAAACTACCCGAAGAAGACTTCCTTTAGTAAGAGATAGAAATTAGTAGTAAGAGATACTGTTATTAGTTTTAATAATGATAATATGAGACATATAGCACCTCCCTACTCTAACCTTTTTGTTATATCCACTCTTATTTCAGACGAAGTCTTGAACAGTTAATTGAAATGAGTCTTTATTAATAATGAAAATTCAAGAAATTTTCTTTATCTTGATATATTTGTTAAGCTAAGGTTTAAAAGAAATCAAATGCAACTATCAAATGGATTGTAGTATGGGTTAGGTAATAAACAAGTGTAAGTATGAGGAATCACTTAACTAGAAGTTACTTTGGGAACATATTCAAAAGTCGCTACCTATATGGGAACATATTCTTGGTGCCTAGATCTGGATCTTCTTGGTTTATAATACTATACTCGGTCGGCCATACTTAGCAACTTTTAGAGCTGTCACCTCATTCCTATATCTAAAAATAAAATTCTTGACCAAATATGGAGTTGAAGACATAAGAGGAGATCAAGTCCCTAGAAAAAGTTGCTACTTAAAACAAATAGGCAAGTTGACATCTTCTCAATCAATAGAAGAATTAGATCTTTGAGATGAGATTGCATTCCAACAAGGATAGCCAAAGAATAACCCCTCCAAATTCCTCTCAATCCTGCTGATCCAAATAGATGTATCCAGATTGGTGAGTCATTGACATCGAGTTTACTAGAATGACTAATAGATTTCTTATAGAATAATTCAGATATGTTTGTTTGGACAATGAAGAACATGTCAAAGATACCAATAGATATGATAATTCACAAGTTAAACCTTATTTTAGGATATGAATTGATCAGACCAAAAAGATGAAATTATTCTATAGAAAAATCATTGCTATGTGTGAAGAAGTCAAAAAGTTACTTGGTGTCGAGTCATCAAGGAGGTTCATTATCCAAACTAGTTATCTAATGTTGTCTTTATTAAAAAAAGAAATGGAAAGTAGAAGATATGCGTCGACTTTACCTTTGTAAATAAGTTATGTTTGAAAGATAACTTCCCATCATATAGGATCGATCTATTAGTGGACTTAACATCCAAACACCGATTGCTAAGTTTCATTAATACTTATTCAGGTTATAATCAAATCGGGATAAACCAAGATAATGAGGAGATAACTTTATTCATGATAGATCAGGGGACTTATTGCTATAAGATAATACCCTTTGGTTTAACAAATGTTAAAGCAATATATCAAAAGATGATAAACAAGATGTTTGAGTATTATATCGGGAAGAATATGGAGATGTATATAGACAATATACTCATCAAGGGCACATTCATTGACAACCATATTTGTGATATGACTAAGATATTTGAAGTTTTCAAAGCACATCGTATGAAATTAACCCAACTAAATGTATATTTGGAGTAATTTTTGAAAAATTTCTCGGCTCCATTATTTCGCAACGAGCAATTAAAGAAAAACAAGATAAGACAAAAAGTTATAATGGATATGGAGCCTCCTCAAATGATTAAAGAAATTTAGAGTTTAATCAAGAGACTTGCTACTTTGTCTCCATTCCCAACAAAATCAGCCGAAAAATATCTACTTTTCTTCAAAGCTCTACGAGAGGCAAAGAATGATTGGTTCCGATAGGCAAAAGAGTACCAACAAGCATTCCTAAAGTCAAAAGAGTATCTAAAAATTCCACCTCTTCTAACTTGTCCAGAGTTAGGCAAAGAACTATACCTCCACTTAGCCATTTTTGAAATAATACTGAGCTCTATCCGAGTTAGAGAAAAACGTATACAACAACCAATGTATTATATTAGTTAGATATTGTTTGACATAGAAATTCGGTATTCTCATGCAAAGAAGGTAGCTTTAGCATTGATCTTCAACACAATGAGGCTTCGGCCACACTTTCTAAGTGTACAAGATTGTAGTCCTAAAAAATCAACCACTCAAGGGAATCTTGCAAAGATCAAAATATCTGGGCATTTGATTAAATGGGCTATTGACTTAGGTAAGTTCAATATAGAATTTAGGATATGACCCTCCATAAAATGTCAAATTTTTATAGATTTATAGTCAAAATCACATCCACAATCTCATAAGAAGCAAACAACCACAAAAATACACTTGTCAAGAGAACGTCACCTACATGGGTGCTGTATATTGATGGGCCATCATCTCAAATTGGAAGTGGAGCCAGGATAGTTCTTATTATGCTAGATGAGTTTGAGATTAAATATTTAATGATATTTATTTTCAAGACACAAACAATATGACTGAGTATAAAACCTTATTGGCGTACTTGTGGCTAACCAAAGAATGCTCCGGCAAGATTTTGATTATTTACAGCAACTCTAAGTTGGTGTGAGCTAAGTGTTGGCTAATTTCAAAGTATCTAATTCGAGTCTAGCAAATTATCTCTATAAGGCATGGGAGTTTTTGTCATTTTTTGATAAAATTGAAATTCTCCATATCTCAAGAGAAGACAAATGAAAAGCTAATCGGTTAGCCAAAATGGCAATATCTAGAAACCTCAAGCAATATACTCGGTAAATGAGAGAGATGCTCAAGAGCCTTAGTACTGGGAGCTAAACAAAATGTTCCCAATATCCACCAAGGAGACTTGGATAATATCTTATCAAAGATACCTCAAGAATGGAATGCTAACAAATGATCCAACAAAAGCAAAATGCATTGCAAAGATAGGTGAATGATGCATACTTGTAGACAAAAAGCTTTACAGAATGGGTTATTCAATTTCCTATATGCATTGCCTAATTCTTACTAAGGCTAAATATGCCCTCTGCAATGTCCATCTTGCTATACATGGAGTGCACATATGAGGTAAAAATCTTGTCTTTAAAATTATGTGATAAGTTTATTTCTAACCAATGATAAAAAAAAGGATGCGTTTGAGTTCATTAAGAAATATAATAACTGTCAAAATTTGAAACATTACAATCTCACACAAAATTTGAAGCATTACAAGCACTCTAACCATTTACATAATGGGAGCTGGACACATTGAGTCTACTCTTAATAGCAACGGGTCAAAGAAAGTTTATCATTGTTGCAATAGATTATTTCACAAAATAAGTAAAAGTATTCCTATTTGCCAAGATTATCAAGCAAAATGTAATGGAGTTTGTGTGCCAATTTATCGCTTGTAAATTTGGAATATCAAAGATCATAGTGATTAATAGTGGTATCCAATTTAGTAGTAAGAGGCTTACAAAATATTATGTTAGTATGAGAATATGGCTGATCCACATTTCAATTACTTATCCCTAAACAAATAAGCAGGGCAAGGTAACAAACCAAACAATATTAAATGGTTTCAATACAAAGCTTAACGGTTCCAAAAGCTCTTGGGTAAACAAACTCTTATCTATTCTATCGGCCTACCAAAACTCTAAAAGAGCTGATTTAAGAAACACCCTTTAGCCCCTGCTATGGGATAGAAGTGGTAATTCTAATAGAGATTAAAATACTAAGTTATCAGATAGAAAACTTTACTCTTAGTCAAAATTCTCAACCTTTGAGAGAGAATTTGGATCAATCGGAAGAAACAAGGGATGCGGTGCATATCCGATCGGCGGCCTATCAATGGAGAATCACTCGATATCATAATTTGTGAAGGCATGGACTTTTGAGATTGGTGGCTTGGTATTAATAAATATTGATGTTACAGAAAAACTCACATATAGAAATAAGTTGTCCTCATATTTGGAAGGATCATTTCTAGTGTCGACTATACTCTATAATGATCCATATAAATTGCATACTCGAAACTAAAAATTAGTCTCTCAGGTTGGGAACGCTATTCACTTCAAAAAGTACTATCATTAGTAAGAATAGATTAGAAATTGTAGAGGTACATTTTATCCTACTTTGAAATACTTGTATGATGTATTCATATCATTAAAAAAATTTGATTTTTAAATTTATTATTGTTATTTTGTATGTTTATATGTGAAAATATAATCATGACTGACCTTGACTTAGATAATTAGTTTTAACACCCTATCCGTAAATGTGTCGATTCTATAAAATATTTGTTTACGGTGTAAGTTAAACAAAAACATGACCCCGAGCGTGGTCACATACCAACAATTCAAAAGACTCGGGAGTTTGAAAACCAAGTATCCAATTCCCTTTTGAGAGATCATAGTACAAGTTGGATGAAAACTAAACATAGCTATTTGGCCTACAAAAACCTCGGGAATGCTTTTGCACATAAGTACCAATACACCCTTCCATGAGATAAGCACAATCAGTCAAAAAATGATTCAAGGATTAATGTCCAACTAACTTGGCAGCAATAACCAAATGACCTAACCAGCTGAATGATATTTCATTTCATGAGAACATAATCAACAACTATATCCAAAAGATTTAGCACATAATTTGACTATCATTAGATTTATAAATATATACATATACATATATATATACACTAGTTTCATTACAAAGGTCATAAAAAGTTGAGACTTTCAAGAACAAAAATGACTCGGTCTTTTTGAGGCTAATGTCCAAGATTAGATCCAGAAAGGTGGGGGACCTCCTAATTTTGAGATATCTATAACTTCAAAGCCTCGAGAAGCTCTAAAATTTCATAAGTCCATATAACCATTTGAAAAGTTATGAGCAATTAAGAAGACAATCCGCCTGCAGAGGATATTCCCATCCTAGAATCAAGAGTCTAATGTAGACTCCATCTCTCAGACTGAAAACTTCTTAAATCCTCCTTGAGTTTTGAACATTTAGCTTAGAGTCTTTCAATAATGCCAAAGGATGAGTCGAACCATGTTTAGTATCGTGAAGCCTGTCTTTGAGGAAATTGATCTAGTCTCCAACAATAGCATTTTAATGATCTTGAGAAGGATGATCTTCCTGGGGCATGGAATCCATGGTGACCTTCTAGGACTGAGACTTGAAACTGAAGATAGTCTCCAATAAGGGAGAGGCAATAGCTGGCAATATAATAGATTCTCAAATCTAGGGGCACCATCCAATATCCCAAGATCCAATGGAATTGCAAATGGGAACGAAGAAAACACAAAAGAATGTTTTTGCTACTCCACTATCATTCTTTGGAATGTCAACCCAAGTGGCAGGCGAAGTAAGATTGACTCACTTGAGGGAGGAGAACTATGCATAATTGGGACACTGAACTCAACAATAATAGAAGTATTCAACGGCTCCTCTTCATATAGTCATTGAGGTTCAGAGTCCTATGACCCCCATTGGAGCAATAATGGGAGTCTTCTCTCCTAAATGTAACATTAGCATCTATTCTAAAAATGGAGTGCCAAAAGGAGCCATTTTGGCAAGGTGGGGTCTTTTATTTTCCTCTTCACAAGGTGAGGTGGCATATTAGCAACAGCTTTACTACCAAAAATCACATGCCACCCAACGCCATCTAAAATATTTTGAGTTAAAAAGTTTCCAATTTTGCATAGCTCGACCACGTTGTCTTTGATAACTTTTGTCCTAAAGTGGGACATCCTTTGCTCAATTTCGAGGACCAAACCAGAAATGTGAGATTAAGTCCTATCTAATTATTGGAGAGAACCCAGATAGAGAGGGCCTTCATGAAAAAAATTGTTCTTTCCAACTTTTAATAGAATCGAAATTTTCTTTACTTATTTTAATCCCCTTCCTAAGAATCAAAGAAATTCAGTCGCTTCCTTGGTTAAATTGGAACACTACTTTAACTATTTAGATGTCTTGCCTAAGATTCTGATGGTGAAAGAAGACACATAAAGACATAATATATCTGATGGTATTTTGATAAAGGCAAGCGAGTGAAATTTTCAATGCCTCCATAATTTTAACAAATTCCTCAATTAAAGGAATTTGAATACTATCTTCCAAATGAGCCTCACAGACGACAATGAGATTGTGTCTCAAAAGCCCTCTTGATGGGTAAAAAAATTCCTAAAGGGATAATAAGCTAGATATTATACATATTATATACGTCCCACACAAGGTATATAGTAAGACAAAAGGCAATGCTAGCAATGCCCTTCGGAGTGCTTCACGGAGCCCATGAATGCAAAAGGTAACAGATTCTAAGATGTGAATAATAAGCAAAGTATAGAGAATGATCTAGGGTTTAAAGCAAAGAAAGGGAGGCGTTGTGATTTTAAAAGACAAATTTGAGCCAAAAACAAAGAGGTTAAAAGTACAGGCTTAGTTAAAACGACATGCTGTTACATCTTCAACCAGACTTAAATGCAGCATTTGGTTAACAAAAGCTGCCTTACAAAAACACTAAAGGCATTGCTAAATGTCATTTCTCCTGCAGAAATAATGATGGTGCAAACATCATTATTTTCAAATAAGGGCAACAAATTATCAACAATTCAATTTATTTTAGAAAGTTGGTTCAATTAATACAGACCAGTTAATATAATAACTTAGGTTTGCCTAAAGTTACTAATGTTAGAATTATTAGAAAATTAAGCTGTTAGAAAAGCCAAACAGTAAAATAGTCAGGTTGTTGAAAGTAAAATGTTTGAAGACAAACTTACTTTCAAGACATATAAACGATTCGTTTTCCAGACAATGATCCAAGAAACATTTAATTATAAAAAAAATTAGCAAAGAAAAATTCTCATTCGTATAGTTTTATTAATCTAAACATTTGTTAATTTACAGCCCCGGTTGAGAGAAATACAAGTCTAAGTAAATAATTGCAACTTGAATATAAAAAATAAAAACTTCTTCTCATTAATACACTGGACAACATGGCGTGTTCTTATAAGATAGGCAAATCAAGTCGGAAGAAATGAAAAAGAGAGAGGGGAGACCTATCTGGCATTTAAAGTTTAATAGGCTCTGCCCACCATTTAAAAACGTACTATCTGATTAATCATCCCTGTAGTGCAGTATTAAAAATGTCATAGGATAAGAAACAAAAGATTAAAAGCCAGTTGATCCCTTCTGAGTAGACCCAACCTCCTTAATGATATACAGGAAGAGTGAAAAGGACATCGGGAGAGGACAATCAGAAGTGGAATTATCTAGGCTCGTAAAAGAAGGAAATCAAGATGGTTTTCTGTATAAAATAAAATAACTAAGACGGGTTTCATGAACATCTCCGAAAGACTGCAAAAGCACTTGAATGGACTCTCTTCTTAAGCTCAGCAAACATGATTTTGATGGGATAATTGAGATGAAAATTTTGAACGAAGACTAAATGGAGTATCAACCCAATATGGAGGGATGCATAGTCGTTGCTGAGTGAACCAATGAGAGCTCTTAATTTATTGCCAAAGCAGAATGAGGCATTTCAATGAAATGGAGCCAATCAAATGGTCAAAGAAATTTTGGTAAAAAAAGTTAGGAATCAAATCCTAATTGGTAAGATTAATCATCCAGTGGGAATTTTTCAATGACAGCAAGCACAGCTAGTTCGGTAGATAAAACAAAAGGCTTTCTATTTTAACACACTTGGAGCTTGATTTCAACATCCAGTATGGAAGGTTAGTGTTGGGTGCAGCCCAAATATGATCGGTCCGACCTAACTGGAACGTTAGATTTATAAGTCAACAACCCAGTGCGGGTATTTGAACAATCGAGTTGCTCAAACTAGTATGAAATTGATTAAAGAATTTGTCTAGAGAAATACTTGTTTGACCAAACAATCAAGTGACCAGAGATATTAAAGATTGAAAGAATTAATAATCCGGTAGGAGAATAAATTTGATACTAAATTCTGACGAATAGTTTTCTAAAATCGTGGGATGCTCAACTACATTAAAGTAGATAATAATGGCCGAATAAATATCAAGTATTAACTATTAGATGGTTACAAAGCGAGCATAATGGATGGTTGCCAAATCAACATAATAGTTGGAACCTAAGCTGCATAACATTTCAAACAGCAATCATGCCAATTTGAGAATAGATGGACTGATTGGTATTCGGGTTATTAATGTAAACCCTAATTAAACGAATAGGAGAAGGATTTCGACTAATAATTACCTCTTTTCAGATTTATCAAATTAATGGAGTTGAGTCCTCTAAGTCCAATTAATTACACACTCACTCCCATTTTTTCTTTTTTAATCTTTCAATTTATATGAAAAATATTATTAATTTGAACGTCAAAAGATATATTGAGAATCAAATCTTATATATTTCTTACCTTGTATTAATTGTTATGTTGCATGATATTCAGATAAAGAAATCCAAATAATTGACTCAACTCAAAGTGGATATTGATCCAAATATAGGGTACAGTACACAATAATATATATAAATAAATAAATAAAATATTATAAATTATGTATAAAAAATAGTTAAAAGGGCATCCACCTAACACTACTTATTATCCACATGACAAATTTTCAAACGCCATTCCTCAAAATTAAACTCTACATTCACCATATCCAACAGTTTATCTAAATCTAAAAAGAATTTAAAAATAAAAAAGTTAAAAAAATAATTTCATGTAAAAAGTAAATTTTCACAAGTGGATAATTTTCTTATGTTCCATATATTTGTTTTCTTTTATTAAAAATTTTTCAAATATTTAAATATATAACAATACTTTTCTATTTTTTTATTTCACATATTTTATAGAACTAAACATACTATAAATATTAACTTACAAGGAAAACATGACACGCTTTGACAGTAAATTTTATAAGTCTAGCAAATAACAGCACCCTCATTAAGGAAAATTCTGTCAAATTTATAAAACTATTTTTTAAGCTTAAGCTTTCAATAAGTCGGTCAATCAATATAATATTAGAGTTTTACTAATCAAATGATCTTCTGTTTAATTCACAAAATCCTCCTTCCATTTGAGAACAGGGACACTGCGACACAGCTCCGTACGATGCATGTACGATACTACGTCACAGTTATTAGATGGAGATCTAACGCCCCTCTTTTTTTGTTATTAAAAAATAAAAAAATTAAAAATGAAAGGGTTAATGAGAGGCGTTGAACCTCCATTCAACGGTTGCAACGCAGTGTCATACGGGACGCACGTCGCGGTGCTTTTCACACTCCTTCCATTCAAGGATTGTCCCTTGCTTGCAAATATGAGGGCTCTCTTTTGCTGTGATAGAAGAAAATTTTCATTTTTTAAATCATAACTGTTCATTTTATGATAATGATTATGATTAGTTTTATTTTAAAATTATTTTAAATTTATAATTTATTTTATTTTAAATTATAATTATTGAGGGCTTCGTTGGTTTTTTCTTTTCTAGAAAGTGTAACATTCAAACTATATATGGTCCATCGATAAATTTGACTTAATTAATTAATGTGTAGACCAATTTTGAGTGGAATTTGCATCTGTGAATCATGCATCTATATGATAGCACGGCATCAATGGAAAAAAAGACAAAAACAAGTTAACAACTAATAATATTAGTTCTGATTGAATTTGATTTAAATTGAATTTAGATAAATATTTGTAATTATTAATTCGAATTGATCCACTTTTGGCCTGATTATTCGTGTTAAAAAGTAAAATTGTGCTCATCTATAATCAAATTTGGGTTAATTTAGACTTGTCTATGAATATTTTTTTATTTTTAAATATTTTTTTATTTAAATATTTATAAGTATATAAAAATCCTTAAAATATAAAATATTATAAACAAGATAATATTTAGATCATACCTAAATATTTTAATTAAAAATTTTAATAATAAAAGTTGTTAACTATATAGAAATATGATTTATTGAGATAATTAAAAAAACACTTAGTATTTTTTTAAATAAAAAGTTATATTTATAAAAAAATTTATAAATCAAGTTAGGTCAAATAAACTATTTTCACGCTTGTATGATTGCAAAAAAATTAATTGGGTTTAATTTTTAGCTACCTTTCAATAATATGTGTAATTCTGACTATATTTTATAAAATTTTTAGGTTGGTCAATAATCTGAAATTGACCTAGTCTATAAAAGATAATTTAAATAATTAAAGAGAAATAATCATTATTTATTGCTCTCTACCAAATTTTTATTTATCTAATTTAATTTTTATATTGACCAAAAAAGGCTAAGATTTCTTCAAGTTATGCCAATTAAATGTCTTTGATTTATTCTGGTATGCCAATGTTGTACATAGAATTGAAGGTGACACATTGCTAGGGGTTATTTTATTATCACCATAAGATTATTGGTTAGAATTACAAACACATTTTTTAAATGTATAAATAAGACTATATATATTTAATCATTAATAAATTTTCTTATAAAAAAATCCTAATTAGAATGTGTAGTGTTCAATACATGTGGTCATTGTGGGCAGCAACCAAAATTTAAGATAATTAACATGCATGAATTATTATCCCTTACTACCTATCAATTGCACTCTGTTTTCTCATTAATCTATATATAATCTCATTTCTTATTTCTTCTGATATGTATTAACCTTATATTTAGACTATTTTTACTTTAATGCTTATCTAAAAGGAGGCCTATTCTGAGTGATAATTACCCAATATAAATTATATTTAAACAAATATAATTTGCTTTAGTTTTTCTTTCCCGTTAAGTTCTTCTGATGCATAAGTTAACATTTTGCTTGAGTAGCATAAGAGAGGGGCTTACAGACTATTTGAACTCTACAGCAATGTTCCCATGTTAGGCAGTGTCTCATGGAGGGATTGAGCGTTCTGATAAACTTGACAGGAGGTTATCAACTTTTAAGAGTTAGTTCCCTTGTGGCCTTTTAGGTGAGAAGAAATATAGACTTTCTTTCTCCGGCTACCTTTCTGTAGAGGTATTCTTACACCTCTCTTAATATGGCTAGGGGTAATGATGAATATCGATGCTTTATTTTGTTCCTTCAAAAGGTTTACAGATGTGTTTTGCTTTCTCTGTGGCATTGTTTCAAGCATACTGGTATTGTTCTTCACACTAGTCTTTCACTTTCTCAGTAAACTTTTTTCGGATCCATATAACCATGGATTGGTGGCATATTTATAGGTTAAAACTGAAAAATAAACATTGGGATAAAGTTCGACATTGGATGGCTGGCTGCACATCCTAAGCAAGAGAATAGTTGTATCTATTCCTTAATCTTCACTTGGCACCAAAGCTTTGTCTAATTGACATTGATTTTGTCAACATTCGTTTCAGATACCTCAGATGTTACCGCGTGCTAGATCGAGATCTCGCCCATTAGTTAAAAGAGTGATCAATAATTTTTACTTGCAATCAGGTGCTAATATGCCTTCAAGTATTGACTTGGTTGATGTGATCTTTTGTTGCAATTGGACCCATCATCAATGTTTTCAACCCAAAACTTAATCAACTGATCTGACTATCTTCTGAAACACATTTTCTTAGGAGCACTTTAGGCCAGTAGTCTTTTTATCTGAATTCAAGATACATATGATCCCATCATGCTGATGTATTGTGGTATCCCCTGACTAAGCCCCTTTGGTGATGTATTGACAGTAGGTGATGAGTTTGATCTCTATCAACTTTTCTAAGATATTCTTTTGGTATCTCAACCACAGGTTAGACTACACAGAACAAGTAACCTAGAGAAGAGCAGCACGTCTGATCATGTGGATCGTTGACTCAAGCTTAAAGCCCACACAACTAACTTCAAGAAGTAAATCACCGTCTATCTGCTATGAAGTTAGTTGTGTTACCACTTTCAAGCAGATTGTGTTGGGAGGTCACTTCTGTGTGAAAATCCTAATGACCGGAGGACTCAAACGGAGCTCATGGACTGCGCACCGAATGAGCAAAAGGAATTCCGATCAACTTTGTTGACCGAAAATAATTGGACGGACAACAATGACTGGTCAATATATTAACCGTCGGGAGGCATAAACTGCCCTACATTGTTGAAAGATCCATGAATGACTGTAGACCGGTCTCCTAAGGGATTGGCGGTCATGTATAAAGGACGGTCAACACGCGTTGACCGGCCTTGTGAAGATCGCAGGCGTTGAAATGTTGGTCGTCCCCTAGGAATCCAGAATAATGCCAACTCAGAAGATCTTCTGAGCGTATATGATCTCAGACAATTATGCAGAAATCGTTTTTGTATAGAGTATATTCATATTATTGGTGAGGACAGATTTTGTCGGTGAATAAAAAATATTCCTCAGATTTGCTGAATATTAGCGTCTATATTTTTTTAAGAGTGTGAGAGGCACTACGCGTGTGAGGCAAAGGTGAAAAATTAGAGAAAGTGAATGACAGGGAAGAAAAGAGAGAGAATTGTGAGCAAAACGAAGTGTGCTCTTTGTATTACTTATACTCTGTTCTTCGGTCTTCTTTCTCTTGTGCCAGTGTAATTGTGGGATATTATTCTCAACCTCACATATAGTGAAATTGGTTCGTGGACGAATGTCCCGTAATTTTTTCCTTACTTGATAAAGGTTTTTCACGTAAAATTCGTGTGTTCATCTTCTTCTTCCTCATTCCTTTATTGTGTCTGTTTGTGCGTGGAGTTCGACGCTGTGATGTCCAACCATTCATGCCTCTTTTATGCCAACAAGTGGTATTAGAGACAGGTTGATAACTCCGTCTAAATGGCATCGTCGTCTTCAAAGAACTTGCCATTCAGCGTGGAGCAGTTCAACTAGTAGAGTAATTTCATTCTCTGGTAAGAGAGTGAAGAACATTCTGACCAGAGAATGATCAATAATAGCGTTGAAAAAAAAGGAAGAGAGCCAAAAAGATTGTCCGAGGAGGAGTGGCAAGATAAAAAAGATCTTGCCAATTACACAATTAAATTATACCTGGTGGACAACACACTCCAGGAGGTCCTTGGCCTAACTGATCCGGCGGAGGTATGGGAGAAGTTGGAAAACCTGTCACGACCCAGGAACACAATATTCGCATGTCAAAATAAAATCAATAATATATATTCTATTAACCATAATAATCCAACCCGGGCGTGATAATCCGAACACATACAGGACCCAACATGATAAACCCCGCACAAGATCTCATCAAACATAAATCTGGACAAACACAATATACAACCTGCTATCCAAATATCGCAATGGAGGTATTTAACATTACAACAACTCATTAACATAACGCAATAACTCTAAACATATTCTATACATTGATCGAGGCCCTCACCTGGCCATAGGCAAAACCATAATAAATCCTCGAGATTAGAAATATAACAAATATGAACATCTTCACTCACCGATAGAGATCTGCCGCATCAGACAACATCCAAATTCTACAAGCGTATCCAAGCCACTGGTCTGAAGGGATAAAATATGAAAATATGAGCCTAGAGCTCAGCAAGTATCAACAATCGTATAAAACGGTACACATAAATCAGAAGCAGGGATATCGCATAGCAATCACGTAAAACAAAACACAATCTCCATGAAATCCCTGAAAATCGAGGAGATGTCTCGTACTAAATCATCGTCCGAATTAACTCGTCCCTCCGGGACAAAATCATATAAATCACGATCCGGTAAAATCTCGTAGACGATATCATATCATATCATATGATCTGAGGTCACATTACATAATCGCAAAAGTCACCACATCCGCGTGGGACACATACCGTCGTCCGGATCTAAAACTCATAATGCAGAAATCAAGAGAATATCGCCGGAATTAAAACATAAATCAAAACACGTTCCGGGTTTATCACATCAGTACGTACAAGACATTTCTATCGCCCATCCGTAGGCCAAACCACGTATCTCAAATCGTCCCCCACGCAACAGATGCAAAAATACAAAGCATGCACGAAATCGGAGAACCAAATATCAATGATACCAACTTGAGGAAGGGTTACCCTCGTCCTGTAACCACGGCTATATCTGCTGCGATTTAAGCCAACAGCTCAAGGCTCGGCTACGGTTTAGGCCAGTAGCTCAAGGCCATCCATGTACTCTATCTCCCATAGATTAGGAACTTGCTAACTATGTTTTACCACCCGCACTTTAGGTGGCAACCTCAAATTTTAGTTATATATTAGGACGCCTGAATATATTAGTTTTTCATCAATTCCTTACGATGGTTCTCAATTAAATACACAGTGGGGCAGGTCAGCTACTAAAAGTCTCAACCTTCCTTCCGGCAGAAGTAGCCTATCATATACGTTCCCGTTGGGACTAAGCCTCCCCGTCGGGAGCGGTGCCACAAATAGCCAATGCCTCGGATCACAAATCGACCCCTAGGGTCTCAGACCGCCATGGTCCCGTAGTGATCCCGTCCCCGGCAACATGGTTCATGGTTCTACAATATACGGATACACAAACATACATATATATAGTCCGGGTGTCCAAAATCCCTCCAAATCATAAATACCAATATAAAATCACCGCACAACCGATAAAATATACATGCATGTACACAATTGATAAATTGAGGTATATAAAAATATATGCATATTAGTAAAATCACCCACAGTAGTCAAAATATATCATAAATTAAATTAGACCAAGAATAGGGCTAGAGGATACTTACCTTAACATTATACTCTACAGATCTAAAGAAAGGATGTCCCGAAGCACTCCAATCGAGCCTTTCTCTCTCCTCTGTCGCGTCCTCTCTCTCTCCTCCGCGCGCCCCTTCCTCTCTCCTCCGCACGCGGCCTCTGCCAGCCACTACTGCCCGCATAGGGCGGTCATCGCCGCCGCTGCATCCTCCTTTCTCCTCCTCCTCTTCCTCCTTCACATCGCACGAAACCCTAGCCGCCTCTCTCTCCTCTTCTCTCTCTCCTCAAACTCCTTTCTCCCCTTTCTTTTTCTTTCTTTTTTTTTATCTTATAATAATAATAATAATAATAATAATTATTATTATTATTATTATTATTATTATTATTATATATAATCTTAAATTTTAAAATCCAAATCGGATTCCAAACAACAGCACAGGCGCTCCTTGGGCGTCGCTCCAAAATCCCGATCATTCCTCAAAATTTTAGAATATTTTAATTTACTTTCACCACGTCCGAAATACCCAAAATCACAATTAATATTAAAATAATCCAATCGGGATCCAAAATATTACAAAACCAATATAAATCCAAGTCCCTGACAACCAGGGTGTACGTGAAAAAGCAGTTCTATGGCCTGCGGTTGTTGGAATGGGGAGTTTTGAAAAACACTTGGACGAGCTCAATCAAATTGTGACACAAATGGCGACCCTTGATGAAAAGATTTAGGAGGAGGACAAGTCGTTGGTTTTGCTGGTATCTCTGCTAGCTTCTTAAGACCATATCGTCACTACACTGTTATTTGAGAAAGACTCTCTCAAACTGGACGAGATCATTATTTTCTTACTCATGAATGAGTCAAGACGGTCACAATGGGCCTCAACGTCCTCACATTTTGAGATACTTATAATCTAGTCTGAGGGAAGGAATAGAGAACGTAACCAGAAGCCTGGAGAGAAATGTCGCAATAAATCACGGTCAATGTATCAAAATCTTAAGTGACATCACTGTAGTAAAAAGGGCTACATCAAGAAGTAATACTTCAAATGGAAGTTTAAAAACACAGAGACAGAAAAATGAGAAAAGGGACGAGGTGAAAAGAAGTTCTCGGTCTTAGTGGTCACAGAAGGAGATCTCTTGTTGACATGTGAAGAGTACGTAGTAACCTCACGGACGAGGAGTCAGGCTAGGTGATTGATTCTGGTGCCTCCTTGCATGCCACGTCTAGAAGGAAAATGTTCACATCCTATACTCTAGGAGACTTTGGAGTGATAAGGATGAAAAATGAAGAAACATCCCAAATTATTAGTAGAGACGATGTTATACTGGTTACCAATAATTGGACGAAATTAATGCTGAATGATGTTCGATATGTTCCTGACATCCGACTGAATATCATTTCAGCCAGTCGGCTGGATAATAAAGGTTATTGTAATACCTTCTACGAAGGTGAGTGAAAATTAATCAAAGGATCTTTTGTTGTGGTAAGAGGAAAAAAGTGCTCCGGCCTATACATAATGAAGGCATCCGCAACTGCCAGAGATGTGAATGCTGCAATCAGTAAGGAGTCTGAGAACTTGTGGCATTGAACGTTGAGCCACATGAGCGAACGTGGACTATCTCATTTGGTCAGGAAGGGTCTTATTCCAGGAATGAAAGAGAACGGACTGAGGACGTGTCCTCACTGCTTGGCCGGCAAGCAAAGAAGAGTCATTTCATGGAGACTCGTCCGCTCCAAAGGTAGAATTGCTCGATCTCCTACACACAGATGTGTTTGGACCTTTCAGGAAAAAGTCATTTGGTGGAGTTCAATATTTTGTTTCTTTTATTGACGATTGTTTCAGAAAGTTACGGGTCTACCCACTAAAAACCAAGGACCAAGTCCTCGGTATATTTGAGTATTTTTATACTCTTGTTGAGCATCAGACGGGGAAGAAACTGAAGATCATCCGAAGTGATAATGGCGGCGAGTACATAAGGCCTTTTGATACCTATTGCCGGTTACATGATATAAGATATCAAAAGATGTTACCAAAGACACCACAGTTAAACGGAATGACTGAGCAGATAAACCGCACACTTCTAAAGAGAGTACGATATATGCTTTCTGAAGCTAAGCTTTCCGCACACTTTTAAGTCGAAGTACTAAAGACGGCGGCCTACATCATAAATAAGTCGCCCAATAAATCCTTGAAGGGTGAAGTGTTGAAGAAGATTTGGTCAGGTAAAAAGCCATCCTATGATCATCTATGGGTGTTTAGTTACAAAGCCTTTGTTCATGTTTCAAATGATGAAAGGACCAAATTAAAACCAAAGACGATGCAGTGCGTCTTTTTGTGCTATAGGAAAAATGAGTTGGGTTACAGATTTTATGACCCAACTGAGGGAAGACTTGTCCGGTCAAGGGACGTGACTTTCGTTGAAAATGAAACGATTAAGGACATTAGCAGAAAGACCAACTCTGATGCTGCTCAGACGGACAAAGTGAGTATTGAAATTGTTCGCCCGGTATCCCCGGACAACGAGAACAATGGTCCTGAAGTGGCCGAGGAAAATGATAAAACGGTCCTGGTACCTGATGAAGACCAGGATGAAGTTATTTCTCAACTAGCCAATGATGTTCCTGTCAGACAATCCTAACGAAATAGACGACCATTCGTCCCTTTGTCACCTAGTGACTTCGTTATGCTTACTGATGTCGGAGAGCTTAAGACTTATAAAGAGGCTATAGATGATAAAAATAAGGAGAAATTGTTGAAAGCCATGAAGGATGAAATGAGTTTTCTCCATGAAAATCGCACCTTTGATTTAACCAAACTTCTTAAGGAGAAGAGAGCTCTAAAGAATAAGTGGATCTTTCGGTTGAAGACATCCGAGGATACTATGCAGCCGATATTCAAGGCGCGGCTTGTGGTAAAAGGTTTTAGTCAACGGAATGGAGTTAATTTTGATGAGATCTTTACTGCAGTGGTGAAGATGTCCTCCATAAGGATTGTGCTAAGTTTGGCGGCTGTCAGAAATCTTGAAGTGAAGCAGATGGATATTCAGACGACCTTTCTCCATGGTGAACTGGAAGAAAAAATCTACATAAAATAGTCAGAAGGATTCAAGGTTAAGGGGAAGGAGTGATTCGTCTGTCGTCTAAGGAAGAGCATGTATGGGTTAAAACAAGCTTCAAGACAGTGGTACAAGAAATTCGAGTCGGTCATGGTTAGTCAAGGATATTGACGGACTACTTGTGATCATTGTGTATTCACACAGAGGTTTTTTGAAGATAATTTTGTTATCCTTCTCCTGTACATGGATGATATGCTGATCGTTGGGCAAAATGGTGCTCGGATAAAGAAGTTGAAGGCGCAACTTGGGTAGTCCCTTACCATGAAAGGCCTCAGACCGGTGAAGTAAATTCTTGGTATTAGAATTATTCACGACCGAGAGATAGAGAGACTATGGTTGTCTCAAGAAAGTTACATTGAGAAGGTATTCCAAAGGTTTAACATGGACGAGTCTAAACCTGTGAACACTTAACTGGTAAACCACCACAGGTTAAGCAGTCGCCAATATCCATCATCGGACGAAGAGAAGGCATACACGAGAGGTGTTCCTTACTCAGCCGTAGGAAGCCTGATGTATGTCCTGGTATGCACAATGCCGGACATAGCACATGATGTGGGTACAGTCAGCCGATTTCTATCAAACCCAAGAAAGGAGTACTGGTCGCGATTAAGTAAATCATGAAATACATTCAAGAAACTTTCAAGAAGTGTAATATTGTGATTAAAAGTTAAATATTAATGTAAGAGCAATACGATAATTAATATTTTAAATAGATATATAAATGTATATAATAATATATATAATATAATAATATTAATAAATATAAATAATAATAAATATTATTAATTATAGTGAGTGATAATAATAAAATGATAATAATAAATTATAAATAAAAATGATAAATAATAAAAAAATATTAATATAATATTAATATAAAATAATAATAAGTAAATAATAATAATAATAAATATAACTAAGGAAAGAAAAGAAAAGGGAGAGGAGAGGAAAGAAAAGAAAAAGGGAAAAGAAAAAGAAAAGAAAAGAAGAAGAAAGGGAAGGCAGGAAGAAAGGAAAGAAGAAAAGAAAGGGAGGAAAGAGAGAGAGAGGGAGAACAGGTGGTGAGAAGGATGGAGACGAACGCTCATAAGAAACTCTGTGAAACCCTAATTTGACTTCTTCATTATTTAAGGAGACGTTGGTGTGGGAAGAAGGGGTAGCCACCGTTGTCAAACCCTAGCCATCCAGCCGTTGTTGTCACCACTACTGCTACTAACTGCCGTCATGAGTTGGGATGAAGCCGCCACTTTTGCTGTCAAGGTCACCGTCGTTGGGTGGTGTCGCCACCATCGTCGATTTGTACTGTCGCTATCGTTACCAGATGAAGAACTCAAAACCGAGACAAGTAACTCTTCTGTTATTTTGCTATCAATCTGTGCTCCTTTCTCTAAATTAATCGTCTTCCTCTCCAATGCTATTAAATTAGTGATGTGTGTGAGAATTGTAATATAAAACTGGATCGAAAAGTGAAACAGAGGAGAATGCTCTGTTTGAGGGATTTTGATCTCGGTATGGTGAACCGAATAGTACGTGAATCAGGGGCTTGACAAATGATGAATTTGTGATTTACAATTTATTAGTTCATATATTGAATAATAAGAATTGAACTGTTCTCAGTTATTCGTGGGAATGAAAAAATGGATACGGGAACAGGTCCTCTTACTCTATTTTTTGTGGCCGGCTAAAATGGTGAGGAAACAGAGCCTTGTGCTTCGTTTACGCTGCTGGATGAAATGGTGTATAGCCCGATATGGAAGGCGGTATACGCATATATATGGGCCAGTACGTGTGTTGGGTGGCGGTTGTTGTGTGAGCAAATGGGCCGTGGGTGTGGCCAGCGGTGTGGGTGCGCTGTGTGCCAACGTGAGGGTCAGGAGCGTGGCTGCTGTGTGTGCTCGGGCATAGTGAGTGTGTGTGGTAGTGTGTATACGGTGCACAGTGAGTGGGTGCACAGTGAGTGGGTGTATATGTGTACACATATAAACAAATAAATATGTATGTATATGGGTGTATATATATATATATATTTATTTATTTATTTATATATATGGATTGGAACATTTATATGAATATTTATATATATCTGTGATAGAACATGAACTTATGCATGTGTGTTGATATACCTGAAATGCTAATAGTCGGTTACGTAATTATTTCGGTATCTTATTGATTAATCCCAGTAATGTTATTCTTCGCGTTAACCTTGGTGGTGAGCGTACACCTTTTTTGGCACTCCATGGCTAAGTTGAGGAGAGAATATGGAAATACTAAGGTATCGAGTTGAATAAGAGGCTATGAAACTTTAGTGTAGTCTATACTTTTTCAATACTTACTCCATATTCCAAAGGATTGAGATCGTTGATGTTGAGGAGGGATGCTTATAACCTAATAACCATCGTACAGGATGATATCTGGAATATCATTGACGAGGAGTATCGGAGGTGGTATCGGCATGCTACGGGTACAGCCTCTGGGAGGACTATAGGGGTAGTTGGATATCATGGATAACCTCGTTGTATCACCTAATTGTTGGGGGAGTAAATATGCGGCCTTTGATTCACTATGGTAGAATAAGGTCCATGGATATTCTTGATCATTTATACAGTTGTGACTTCATATTGAGCTGATGATCGGATTCGATTGAATCCATTTTGCTTCTTAATGTTTAGTTGTTCACATGGCTTTTGAGTCGTGGATATAACAGATTATTGAATCTCGGATAATTGCTGATTTATCTGATGTACTTATTATGTTATTAATATCCGAGACATTTTATTGCATTATATTATATTATTATTTATTTAATTGTTGGATCTTAGACTCACCCTTGTGTTTTATTGACTCCAGAATAGACAAGTTGATAACAGGATAAAAGAGATCGCGTATTATTAGACTCCAGGCAGAGGTGATTTCAGAGATCGAGACTTCCAGGACAAAGACTTAAGATTTCTTTTAGTTATGTTACTATTTGATGTTAATTAGATTTTTTATTATGAAGATTGATATTTTGGATATCGATGTCATTTATTAAAATTATTTATTACTGTTATGGGTATTTATTTAATGATGTATTTATGATGATTATTGATGGTGGTTTAAATGATAGTATTGAGTTCATTTAAATTGCTTGATGACGTGTAATTGATGATTTCAGATGATTCGAGACCTTCACTATGACGGTCTGGGTCGCGTTCTGGGACTCGGAGCTCGGGTCATCACATTCAATATCATTGGGTGAAAGACGTGCTTGAAACTGGTCTACTGTCACTGGAGAAAATTGGCACTGAAGAGAATGGGGCGTACATGATAACCAAGATTCTACCGAGAGGGAAGAATGAAGCTTGCTGTAAGCTAGTTGGGCTGATGGATTTAGCTTTTCCACGGTCGTGAGAGAAATTTGTTAGGAGGTTACTTCCATGTGAAAGTCCTAATGACCGGAGGACTCAGACGGAACTCATGGACTGTGCACTGGATAAGCAAAAGAAATTCCGGTCAACTTTGTTAACCGAAAATAATTAGACGGGCAACAATGACCAGTCAATAAGTTGACCGTCGGGAGGCATAAACTGCCCTGCATTGTTGAAAGATCCATGAATGACTGTATACCGGTCTCCTAAGGGATTGGCAGTCATGTGGAAAGGATAGTAAACGAGCGTTGACCGGCCTTGTGAAGAACGTAAGCTTTAGAATGTTGGCTGTCCGCCGGGAATCCAGAATGGTGCCAATTTAGAAGATCTTCTAAGCATATATGATCTCAGACAGGTTATACATGAGCCGTTTTATACTAAACATATTCATATTATTGGCAAAGACAGATTTTATCGGTAAATAAAGAATATTCCTCAAATTTGCTGAATATTGGCATCTGCATTTCTTTAAGAGTGTGAGAGGCACTGCGCATGTAAGGCGAAGGTGAAGAATTAGAGAGAGTGAAAGATAGGGAAGAAAAGAAAGAGAATTGTAAGCAGGACGAAGTGTGCTCTTTGTATTACTTATGCTCTGTTCTTCGGTCTTCTTTCTCTTGTGCCACTGTAATTGTGGGATATTATTTTCAGCCTCACATATGGTGAAATTGGTTCGTGGATGAATGTCCCATGGTTTTTTCCTTGCTTGATAAGGGTTTTCCACGTAAAATTTATGTGTTCTTCTTCTTTCTTATTTCTTTACTGTGTCTGTTTGTACGTAGAGTTCGGCCTCCTGCTGTCCGACCGATCACACCTCTTTTGCGCCATCAGATTGATGGGAATTTTTTTGGTCCCAAATCACACATAGGTTTCGACCCCGTAACAAATTAGCGGAAGCAGTGACAATAATGTCAATCTTTATTCTCGAACCACTTGAATTGTCAAACACCACTGGAGCCCAGTGTCCACTCCACCAATGTCGCCACGAAAGTTAACAGGTAGGAAAAGGTATAAAGGTGAAAGTACGATAAGAAGAGAAAGCTTTATCAATCAAGTACAATCGTTGGAGTAAAGTTTTTTCAATAATTGAGCACAAAGATGAGAGGATTTTTAAGTGAAATGCAACTCCAAAATTGTTCCAAGCAAGCTAGAGTTAAAAACCTAATACAAGAATATATAAAAGTTTTAAAAATTAGGTTTGAAAATAAATCCATTGGAAACAAAATTGCCGTGCCGCTCGAGCGCCCATCGGGTGAGCGGCGGGCGTGGGATAGGGTTGGGAGAAATCGACCCTAGCTCTCGAGTGCGGATCAGGTGCACATCGAGCAATCGATTCTAGAAAACGCGCCCGAGTGGCACATCGGGTGCTCATCGAGCGCTCGATTCTGGAAAATGTGCCCAGGTGGCACCTTGGGCGCTCGCCGAGCACCCAGTACTAGAAGGCGCACTTTGATAGTGCCTTGGGCGCCCCTCCTGGGAAGGTGCAGAACAAGCGACAGAAAGGTATGAAAGCTAAGTATGTGACTATGATGGCCTTCGGGCATGAAACTAATGAAGATCTTCCTGGCGGATGTATTATTACAAATACCGAATGCGCCAACAAGAAACCAAATAAACAACCTGACACGGTCACGAAATATGCAAACACAAAATTCGTCTAACAATCTCCCTATTTGGTAATACCGTGATAAAAACCCATACAAAAAAAATAAAAATAAAATATAAGAGAATTACGAGTTCAAATACCACTGAGATAGAACCCGCGTATAGGAAAATTGACGCATTTATATAATTGACACAATGCAAAATGAAATACAAAAACTTCGAAAGCGGCCGAGCTGCTGTGCGCTAGGGAAGAAATACTATTTCTGAACAAATATGGTTACTATAGAAATAGAGAATATCAAGAATATAATCACAAGAGATAAATAAAAATAATTATAAAAGGTAATAAATTACCATAAAAAGAAAACTCCCCCTAAAAAGAATAACCTCCCCCTATCTCCCCCTGAAACAAAATAATGAAACACCTCTCTAAGGTAGATATCTACTCCCCTTTTTTGTCACGAATGACCAAAGGGTAATGGAGCTCACTCTTATTGATCCACGGTTTCTTACCATATTTTATAGTATTGTTTAAGTTCATCACTTGATTGATCATTTAGAAACTTGATGCGATAAATGAGATATTTTATCTTTGAGTTTTTTTGAAACTTATTTTGACAGGATGTTATAAGGCAGTAGGGGCGAATATGATCAATAATGCCGCACCCATGACATGTTGGGACGAATGTAGTATTGATGTCAGAATCATACATTTGTTTGCCAACGGTTTGTGACTTGACCCAATATTCTGGGAAAAGTCTTGACGATTGATCAATACAGACAGACGATGTGCTGCTTTGTCTTGGGATGGACGTGGATCGGACAAATACAGTTATAGATTTAACATTGGCATTTAAGAAATTTTCTGAGTTACCCAATCCGATTTTATTTCCTCTTATGTTTTCCAAACCGAGCATATGGTCCAATTTTTTGGACCCATTTAAAAATTTTTTCAAATCATTACATATAGCCTCAAGATCAAATTCAAGAGTTGTGATTTTTTCTATAAAAGAGCTTTTCAATTTCTCAATTTCTTAAACTTTTGTGTCTTACTCGAATTTAAGAGCTAATTTTTCTTTTTTTCTTTTTTGTCAGTTCATACTTTAATGACACATTAGTTTTCTTGATCTATAGGTATTCTTTAAACAATTTATTATAAATATCCTGAAGGTCATACAATTCAACTTCTGACTAGTTCTCAAAGTTATTGGATATATTAAGATTTTCTTCTAAACGTTTATCAACTCTACACATTGAGGTCATAAAAGTCATGTACTTGACAGGGCCATCTTCAATACATCTTTCAATATCTTCTTATTCGTCATCACTCAAGATCGTATTAGCTTTTAAGGCTTGACCTTATTGGCATCTAAAATTTGGGCAATTAGCATGATAATAGTCAAAATCTTTGCACTCGTGGTAATAAACTCCTTGGATATTTTTTGATTTGAATTCTTTAATTTCACGTCGATATTTCTTATTAAGTTTAAGTGATCTTTTTAAATCCACATTTGGTTTGTCAGATAAAAATTTATTTTACTTCAAGAATTTTTTAAAATTTATAACAAATAAGGTAAAATCTTCATCGATATTCAACTCCTCATCGGAGTCACGGTCTCTATCTTCCCTGATAGATTTTAGAGCAATCAATTTATTCTTCCTTGATTGGAAAAATGTGTGGTTATAAGTTTTGAGATATCCTACAAGTTCTACGATTTTTATTTTATTAAGATCTTTACTTTCTTCGATAGCGGTGATTTTGGTCCAAATCATTCAGAAAGCGATCTAAGAATTTTTCTAACGATTCTATTTTCAGGAATTCGTTCTCTTAAATTAAATATGGAGTTTACAATATCATTTAATTGAGTATAGAATTTATTAAATGTTTCATCATCTTTCATACGGATTTCAAATCTAGTAGTTAGCATTTGTAATTTTAAATTTTTGACAAGTTTAGTTCCTTTATGAGTGATTTTAAAAATATCTCACACATCTTTTGCGGTCTCACACATCGATATGCATTTGAATTCTTTGGGAGATACAGTCATAAAAATGGCAGGCAATCCCTTACTGTTCCAATTACAGGCATCTTGTTTTTCTTTTGACCACAAAGACAAAACCTTTATTTCATCAATGGTTGAACTTTTGGGTGGTGTCTACCTCATTTGAGTACTAGCCCATACACGTTCATTCATCGATTTGAGGAAGGCTCACATATGAACTGTCCAATACGTATAGTTGCTCCCATCAAAGAATGGAGGAATAGGGAGCGATCCACTCGTATACATCTAGATCGGAGGTCGCGGATTGAGATAAGACTTTAATACCAATTGATGGGAACTTTTCGGTTCCAAATCACACAGAAGTTTCAACTCCGTAATAAATTAGCGAAAATAGTGACAATAATAAATAAATATTCAATATACGTAAAAAATATTTAATTCTAAATGATATGCGTAATACGAGAATATAAATGAAGGCAATAACAAAGAACAATAAATGGATAATTTTTTATGACAAAGGAAAAACTAGATAACCACAACTATTGAGAAAAATCTTCCGGGTTTTAACAGTTAGAAAAGATATGTACTATGAAAATCAATTTACAGATCGGGTGATAACGGTGTATTAACCTAACCAACTTACTCTCTTCTTATGAATCCTACCAAGGAACTCCTTGGATTTGCCCACGGCAACGGAACCGGATGCTTTCTGATTTTCACGTCAATCTTCCATCTTGAACCACTTGAATTGTCGAACACCACTGGAGTCTAGTGTTCAGGCCACCGACATCGTTACGAAGGTTAACAGGCGTAAAGAGATAAAAAGGTGAAAGCACGATAAAAAGAGAAAACTTTATCAATCGAACACAATCATTGGAGTGAAGTTTTCTCAATAATTGAGCACAAAGATGAGGGGATTTTCAAGTGAAATGCAATTTCAAAGTTGCTCCAAACAAGATAGGGTTAAAAACCTAAGACATAAATATATAGAAGTCTTAAAAACTATGTTTGAAAATAAATCCGTTGAAGACAAAATAGCCGCGCTGCTCGAGCGCCCATCGGGCGAGCGGCGGGGATGAGATAGGGTTGGGAGAAATCGATCCTGGCACTCGAGCAAGATCAAGCGCACATCGAACCCCCGATTCTGAAAAACGCGCCCAGATGGCGCCTCAAACGCCCATCGTGCGCCCCTTCTGGGAAGGTGCGGAACAGGAACAAGAAGGCGTAAAAGCTAAATATGTAACGTTGGCGGCCTTCGGGTATGAAACTGATAAAGATCATTCATGCCGATATATTATTGTAGATACCGAACGTGCCAACAAGAGACCAAATAAACAATCCGGCACGGTCAAAGAACATGTCAACGCAAAATACTGACTACCCTAAATGTTTACTGCGCTGCCTCCGGCTTCATGGAAATTCTCTTTGTTCTTAATGTCAAGCTGTGCCCTGCACTCGTGCTGCATGGAGACACAGTAAACCGACTACAAGTACAAATTTGTCGATCACTGGTTAGCAAAACAACTGTATAAAATAATCTGTTCTAATTCATACGCAGTCTGCTAGGAATTGACAAAACTTTGTCCCAAATTGGTGGAAATAACGTCAAAATTATATTCAAAATATGGCTCGCATTGCTTTGGGTTGAACCGCGTTATCGACAGACGAGACGTGTCATGCTACGTATAAACCACGGAGCTATACTGATACACGACACGCTTACATCGTCGTCGGAATCACTAGAGCTCAAAGAATCGGACAGAGATGGAGAGAAACAGGGGGATATTAGCGTTCGTCGGGAAATAAATTAGGGTTTGATGAGAGATAAATTAGAGCAACTACAAGAACAAATTTGTCGATCACTGGTTAGCAAAACAACTGTATAAAATAACCAGTTCTGATTCAAATGCAGTCAACTAGGATTTAACAAAAATTTGTCACAAATTGGTGAAATAACGTCAAATTTATATTCAAAATATGGAAAGCACTGCTTTTGAGAGATAAATTAGGGTTTTGAATTTCATTCCTTTGAGGGATAGAAATTCGAGAAGGGTCAATACTAAAATTGAGTCGAAGAGTGAAATGCACGAATGCATTTTTTCCCGAGAGCTGGTTTTGCACGGACTCGGGGATATCCTTTGCCAGAGTGGAATGGACGGTCCAACGCCGAACCAGGGCTGTCCAATACACGTATTTAAGGTGTGATATAATATGAGTAGTCTAATTTTAAATTTAATCGAACGATTCACGGGAGTTTAACCTGTATTATAAACACAGTCGTCCGATTTTAAAATTAATTTGATAGCTAAGATTAATTTTTGCCTGACAAAATCTTGGCCGTCCATTTCACCTAATCTGACGGCTAAAAAATGAGTGCACAATAATCCAAATTTTAAATTTTCCATTCCCTTTTTCTTCCTCCCAAATCTGCTCTTCACTTCGGGCTCCTCTCTGGCTTCGATTTCTGCTGTTCTCCATTGCTTTGCTCCAAATCTTCGACGTCCAGCGCCTGTATCCATCCTCTCCATCTCCGGCAAGCGCTCTAAATCTCTGGTGGTAACCCATTTTCCTTTGATACGTTTCACTTCCTTTTCCTTCCTCACTCTCTCTCTCCTCTACTTATTCCTCCTCTTCTTATTATTTTTCGATCGGCCACTATTAATTTGGGGCTCAGGGCGCTCAACGGAGTCCGTTGGATTTAATCCAACGGTCCCTATTTTCATTATATATAAAAAAGCTTTTTTTTTAAAAAAAAAAAATGAGGCACATGCAGTTGTTGGATGAAAAAGTCATCCAACGGCTACTGATGTTATCCAGACGAAATAAACTCTTGGTTTATTTCGTCTTTTCCATTTGCCGTTCAACGCCGCTCTATCTCTTTCTCTCTCTTCCTCTTCTCTCCTTAATTTTGATGAGTGGCACCACTGTTGTCGTTGTTATTGTAGCCATTGCTATTGTCGTCGCTATCGCCATCACCTGAGAAAGAGTCACCGTAGCCGTTGTCGTCACCGTAACCATTCTCTCCTTCTCTCCGCCTTCCTTTGTGATCCAGATGCACTGGATCTACCGTCGTCGTCACCGTTGTCGTCGCCTGAGAGAGAGAGAGAGAGTTGCCGTTGTCGTTGCCGTCGCCATAGCCGTTCTTTCCTCTCTTCTTTCTCCTGTTATAATTCAGCAACCTTTTTTATTTTTATTTTTATTTTTATTTTTTTCGTTTCTATTTTTGGTTCTCTGAATTTTTTTAGTTTTTATTTATAATATTTTTTTTGTAAAAATGTATTTATATTTGGTAAGATTTAAAATATAAATATTACTAAATATAAATTTTGCTAAATGTTTTACTTAGGAATTAAATTAAATTAAATATTTCTGATTTGATCTCTCTTTTTTTATTCTTTATTTATTTAATATATTTATTTTTAATTTATTTGTATATTGGGACAATAATATGTAATATTATTTTCTAAATTTAGATAGTAAAATTAATGTTAATTTAATTTTTAAATCAAAATTAAAAATTATTTTTTTACTTTATTTTTACGTCAAAACGTAAAATTAAAGCAAATCAATTTTATTTATCTTCACTCAATATTGTAGCATCAAGGTAAAAATAGGGGGTTGTATGTCTTTGGATATTGCTATTTATAAATTTTAGACGCCCATTGATACTGTAAGTTTTCAGTGAGGCTTACCCCCCACAAAAGTCTTCACAAGCTAATATTAGTCATTTAAAAATAAAATAATAATTATTAATAATATTAACTTGTTAAATTTTTTTTAATAAATATATATACATCTTTATAAAAAATAATTTTTATAAATAAAAATTAAAAAGGTTGGAAATTTAAATCCAACTATTGGAGGCTATATTGTTGATATTATACATCAGAGATGTAATTTTTTAAACTTGTATTTTTGCAATATTTTTTTAACTAAATTAAATTTAGTTAAAATTATATGGTTAACATTGTAATATTAATGTTAACAGTGACATAAATTATATATATAATATTATAATATTTAATATTAGGTAAATTATTTATATATATATCAATAAATATAAATAATAATAAATTTTATTTACTTAGACTTTTATAAATATATTTTTTTAAAAAATTTAAAATTAAAAATTGAAAAAAATTTTAAAAACAGAAAAATATACTGAATTATGATGATAATCAAATGATTTATAATAAATATATTAATATATCAATTAAAATATAAAATTAATGGATATGCCAATAATAGACTACTAAAAATAAGGAACGACCCAAATTCATAACAGCACATTTGCGCCTGGACGGTCAATATCATCCGTTGACCGGACGAAAGGTCACTAAGTCAGCAAAAGTTCAAGCGCAGGACGGCTCACTCTAGCCCAAAACGGTCAACATTTTCATTGACTGGAAGTATGACTAGTACACCAATTAAAGACCAGGCCACATGTAACAACTCGAGCTCAGATCCTCGAACCCGACATGAACCATCACGATGAAAGTCTCGAATCATCCCTAATTTTAAAAATTACACATCATTAATTAACTCAACATCATCAAAATATCATCAATGTTCCTCATAAATACATCATAAATTAAATATCCATAATAGTAATAATAATAACTTTAATAAATGACATCGATGTCCCAAAATATTAATTTTCATAAAAAAATATAACAAAAGTCAAACAATAACTAAATCAAAAATCTTAAATCCCCATCCCGAAAGCCTCGAACTCTGATATCACCTCTATCTGATGACTATCCAAAAGTCACGTGATCTCCTTGATCCTGATATCAACCTGTCTAATCCGGAGTTAATAAAATATAAGGGTGAGCCAAATACCCAACAAGTAAAAATAAACAATAATAGAAGAGTACAATAAAGTATCTCGGATGATAAAATAATGAATAAAATTGTGATATTTCGGATCCCAATTGGATTATTTTAATATTAATTGTAATTTTTGGGTATTTCGGACGTGGTGAAAATAAATTAAAATATTATGAAATTTTTGGAAATGATCGGAGGTGCAAAGCGGCGCTCGGAGTGCGCCCGTGAAGTTATTCGAATACCGAGTTGGATATAATAATAATAATAATAATAATAATAATAATAATAATAAAAGTAATAATAATAATAATAATAATAATAATAATAATAATAATAAAGTAAGAAAAAAAAGAAAGAAAAGGAAAAAGAAAATGAAAGAAAAAGAAGAGAAGGACAGTCGGGGAGAGAGAAAATGAGGGGGAGAAAAGGGGATTAGGGTTTGCAGAAGGAGGAAGAAGAAGGAGGAGAAAGAGGAGAAGGAGGGCGGCGACGGCGGCGGCGTCGCAGGTGAACGGTGGTCGATGTTGGTTGTGGGTGTGGCCGCGATCGTTGCGGCAGTTGCGGATTGAGGCGACGGCGGCGATGGGTGAGGAAATCGGTGTCGGGTGAGTCGACGGCGGCCGTTCGGGGTGGTAGCGGTGAAATCGGTGGTCTCGGTGGTGTGCGGTGGTCGTGTCGCTCGGCTGGGTGTGGTGGTGTGTGGTGTGGGCTGTGCGAAGGGAGAAAGATGGTCGGCGAAGTCGTTCGATGGGAGAGAGGAAGTGACGACGCGGTGGTTTCGGCGTCGATGGTGGCTGGGTGAGGTGGAGGAGGCCGGCGACGGCCTCGTGAGGCGGTGCGGTGGTGGATCGGCGGCAGAGGACTGCTGGCAGCAGCGGCGACGGCGTGGAGGCGCAGTGCGCAGAGAGGAGAAAGGGACGAGCGGAGGAGAGAGGAACGCACGTGGTGGCAGGAGAGAGAAATGCCAGATTGGAGTGCTTCGGGACCTCCTTTCTTCAGATCTGGCAGATATGATGTTAAGCAAGTATCCTCTCTGCACTATTCTTTGGCCCGATTTAATTTCCGTCGTTTTATTCTTGTGGGAAATTTTACTAACATTGCATGTATTTTAAATACCCTCAATTTATCAATTGCATAATGCGTGTATATTTTATTTGTTGTGCGGTGGTTTTATCTTGGTATTTATGATTTGGAGGATTTTTGACAATCTGGACGATACATATATGTATGTTTGTGTATCAGTATATTGTGGAACCAGCGAACCAGGGCCAGGGACGCTAACAATCATTCACGGGGTGGGATCACTGGGACCATGGTGGTCCGAGACCCTAGGGGTCGATTTGTGATCTGAGGCGACGGCTACTTCGCAGTAAGGAAGATGAGGCATTGGCTACTATTTGTAAGGAAGATATTTGTAGAAATTCGCCCCCACCGTATATTTAATCGGTAACCATCGTATGAGGTGACAGAAAACTAATATATTGGACGTCCTAATATATAACTAAAATTTGCGTCACACCCAAAGTCGCGCGGTGGTAAAACATATGGCAAAGTTCCTTATCTATGTGAGACATAAAACGATATGGATGGCCTTGACTGACGGGCCTAATTGTGAACTCGATATATGGCAGTAGTTCTTTGGACGAGGGTAACACTTCCTCGAGTTGGTATCATTGATCTTTGGTTCTCCGATTTCGTGCATGCTTTGTATTTTTGCACGTATTTGGGTGTAACGATGATTTGAGATACGTGGTTTGGCCACGGATGGGCGATAGGAATGTCGCGTGCATCTTGATGTGATAAAACCCTAACGTGTTTTGATTTATGTTTTAGTTCCTATAGTTTTCTCGATTCTTACATTATGAGTTTTAGATCCTGGGACGACGGTATGTGTCTCCACGTGGATGTGGTGACTGATTTCTTACTACATGTGACCTCGGATCATATGATATGATATCGCCACGAGATTTTGGGGATCGTGATTTATATGATTTTGTCGGATGGACGAGTTAATGCGGACGACGATTTAAGATTTGTGACATCTCCTCAATTTTCGCGATTTCACGGACGGTGTTTTATTTTACGTGATTGCTATGCGATATCCCCGCTTCGATTTATATGCGGGTTTGTGCGATTCTTAATACTTGCTGAGCCTTCAGGCCACGTTTTCATGTTTTATCCCTTCGGACTAGTGGCATGGATACGCTTGCAGGAGCTTCGGGACGTGATCGGACTCGGATATTCCTTTTAGCGAGTGAAGATGTTATAATTGGTATATTTCGATCTCGAGGATATGTTATGGTTATTATTTATGGCCGGATGGTGCCTTGATCATTGTATGAGAAATATTGAAGTTATGGATGAGTTGTTGTAAATTTGGATACCTCTCCCTTTGCGATTATGGTCGTTATGGTCATGTATTAATTGTCAGGATTCATATCCGGTGAGATCTTGTGTGGGTTTTATTTATATTGGGTCCTGCATATGTTTGATTGTCACATCCGGGATGGGTTATTGTTGTTGATGGAAATCTTATTATTGATTTTATTTTTGACCTGCGTATATTGTGGTCCCGGGTCGTGACAAAAATCAATCACAATAGGTAATATATCCACCACTGTTCAAGACTCAATAACATGTCGTGTCCACTACCGAAAGGCCACGCGAGCGGCTAAGTATCAAGGAAGCAATATGGATTCCGTCAAATCTGATCATTAGCTCAATACAATGTCATAACTATATGAATGACAGAAATCTCCATAAACATTATTTTATTATAGTGAACCAAAGGCCGCATATTTACGCCTCCAACGGTTGGGTAATTCAACGAGGTTATCCATGGTATCCAACTACTCATACAGTCCTTCCAAAGGCTATACCCGTAGCATGTCGATACCACCTCCGATACCTCTAGTCAATAATATCCCAAATATCATCATCTACGATGGTCACTAGGTTATAAGCATCCTTCTCGACTCATTGTATGAGATAATAAGAATTTGATTATCAGCTCAATTTGAGGTCACTACTGGACAAAGTAATAAGAATCTCTTTGGGTCTTATTCTACCATAGTGGACCAAAGGCCACGTATTTACACCCCTAATGGTTGTTTAATACAACGAGATTATCATGAGATCCAATTACCCCCTACGGTCCTAGAATCTCTGCCGTGGCATGTCGATACTACCTCCGATACCGCCGTCAATGATATCCCAGATATCATTATCTACGATTATTACTAGGTTATAAGCATCCCTCCTCAATAACAATGATCTCAATCCTCCGGAATGGATTCAGATCGAAGAGTTTAGACTACTCTACGGTCATCCTATGGACTCTATCTGCCTCGATTACCATCAAGTTTCAGACACTCTCATTTTTTCCCATTCATAAATTGTCAATAAAATATACACACACCACCAAGATTAACGCGAAGAATCATTTACCAGATTTCATCAATGAGATATAGGAGTAATCATGTAACCGACTATTAACATTTTAGGCGTATCAACATACATGCATAAGTCCATGTTCTATCACAAATATATATATATAAATATTCATATAAATGTTCCACTTCATATATATATATATATATATATATATATATACACCCATATATATACATACATATTTATTTGTTTATATATATATATATGCACGTATGCACCCACACACCCACTTACTGTGCACCCACTCACTATGCACCGTATGCACACTGCCACACACACCCACCGTGCCAGGCACACACACAGCACCGTGACCATGCTACTTCCCTCACACACGCACATAGCGCACACTCAGCGCTGGCCACGGCCACATGGCCCAGTAGCACGCCCACTGCCACCAAGCCCATGCACCCGAGTTGCCCATCCTAAGCACCCACAACTGAGCCCCAGTTTTCTCCCAAATTTCTCATTTTACCGCAAATTTTGAAACGATGACACCAACGCTCTGCACGAAACAATAATCAACATTTAAGGTGAAAAGGGAAAGAATTACTTGTGGAATACGGGTTGGAACACCCCTACTGCCTCCGAGTCCTTGAACCCGTTTGGAAATATGGGAAACAGCTCTGTTTCCACGTCCACTCGCAATCCCACAAAAAAATCAGGGCACAGTCATGCAAAATTGGTGCTTCATGATTCCATTAACAATTTACAAAGCCACAATTTGTTATTAATTCTAAAGGGTTGATTAATTCCTCACAAGGCCATGGCTCTGTATTCGGCTTCCCCAAAAATGTAACACTATGTTTCGCTGTCTTCATATCAATTGAAGCATGAAATCAGAGATACTACATTAACAAGAATGGAGGAAAAAGTTTGCATTGTGAGGTAGGAAGTTTACTTGCCAAAATGAAAAATTACTTGCCTTAAATTTGTGATCAACGGCGGCGGTAGTCGGCTTCGTATTCCACCCTCTCTGGTTCATCCTTTGCCGTCTTTTTTTTTCCCTTCTCCTAACCCTACCGCCTTCTTAAATAATGGAGGCGGCTACTAGGGTTTCGTATGGGAGCCGTTCCCCTTTCCTTCTCTGTCATTGTCGTCCACACATCCTTTCTCTCCCTTCTCCTTCGTTCCTTTCTCTTCCTTCCCTTTCTTTTCTCTCCTCTTTCCTTTTTCTTTTCTTTCCTTCTCATTTTCTTTTCTCTTCCTTCTTTCTTCGGCTGATCCTTCCTACTATTATTATTATTATTATTATTATTATTATTATTATTATTATTATTATTATATTTAAATAAAATTAATTTCATAAATTACTCTAAATTTAATTAAGTGGCCCCACAATTATTCCTAAACCCCTTGATTCAGATACTTTAATTTATTGGGTCCATATAACAGTCCAACTCTCCAAATTTCTAGTCCAATGGTGATAATTATCGGAATTAATTTTATAAAATATTCCTGATGTTAGACCACACACGGCCCAAATTCAAATTAGTCTATGTGCCCGTCTTCAAGCCACAATGGTTTTTTCTCTTGATTTTGCGCCCCCACAAAAATCAATTTCTATTGTAACGATTGCTTCTAGGATCGACGTTCATCCTGAAGGAAAGCGCTAAAATCCTCTTACTGTTTGTAGTAAACTTTAATGGTTACAGAGCGTAAAAGGAAAGCAATCAAAATAACGACCGTTACAACCATAAAAGTTTCATGCCAGAAAAGACAGTGATCCCAATAGAGTACGGGAATCAAATCCTTCTACACGAGGAGTGCAGCCCAGCACAGTGGTTATAAAAGACCATGGAATTTTCAGTTTAAGATACACTCTTATTTGCATGCAAAAGCTTTCTACCACAAAGCTCTCCCGCTTTCTGCTCTCTAACGCTCTCTCTTCTTGTTACTATGTTTCCAACAAATACAGCACTCAGAGACCCTGCTCTTCATGAGCAATTCAAGCCTTTATCAACGATAACACTCTCCCATCACAAACACTCTCTGTATTCTCATTGCATCTCTTTACTTTTACTTTATTAATTCGAAGGTTGTTTATTAACCTAGCGTCGGAGTGTTTTCGGTGGGACAACCTCCCGCCATCACTTAACCTCTTATTCGTAGTTGTAGTGTGTATGATTCAAATACAGTGGATGAAACCAGACAGGAACGAACTATTTAACCCAAATCTGTTTAAAATTTGAACTCATGACGCATCAAAAATAAATTAATAAATTTAAAAAGTATAACATAACTTAAATTTAATACGCATTTTATATTACTTATTTATTTAAATATTTAATAAAATCATATTTATCATATTTATAAAAATTAAAAGATATATATAATAAATATAAAAATAAAGCAAAAAAATAATTTTAAATTTTGATTTGAAAACTAAATTAACATAAATTATACTATCTAAATTTAAAGAATAATATTATATATTAGGGTCCCAATAATTAATCAATGAGCCGGGCATTAGGTTTGGTCACATATTATACAAATAAAATAAAAATAAATAAATAAAATAAATATTAAATAATAATAATAACCCAAACCTTATTTATACTAATTTGATAATATTTATTTTTATTTTTTAAATTAATCATTTAGAAATATTTATATTTAATAATATCTATATTTCAAATCTTACCAAATATTGATTTGGCAATATTTATGTTCAGCAATTTTGATTTGGTAAATAAATTTTATATTTGGTAATATTGATTTGATAATAAATTTGACCAAAATTTATATTCTCCACTGCTTCTCGGCCACTCTTTGACATAGCCGCTCCGACACCTCTCTTAAATAACAATTATTCATAATATTAATTTGTTAAAAATTATTTTTTCTAATAAATATAGATACATTTTTACAAAAGAAATTATTACAAATAAAAATTGAAAAAAAATTCAGATAACAAAAAAAGAAACCAAAAAGAAGAGAAAAAAATAAAAAAGGTAACTAGATGACAATGGGAGGAAGAGAGAAGGAGAGAACGGCAACGGCAACACTATAGCAACTCTCTCTCTCAAGCGACGGCAACAGCGATGATAGATCTCAGTGCACCTAAATCACAAATGAAGGCAGAGAGAAGGAGAGAATAGCTACGATGACGGCAACGGCTGTGGTAATTCTTTCTCAGGCGACGGTGACAACGACTGCGATAGCAACGACTATAATAAGAACGATAACAGCGGCGCCACCCATCAAAATTAAGGAGAGAAGAGGAAAAGAGGAAAAGAGAGAGAGTGGCGTTGAATGACAAATGGAGAAGACAAAATAAACCCAGGGTTTATTTCATCTAGACAGCATCTGCAGCCGTTGGATGACTTTTTCATCTAACGGTTACATGTGCCTTTTTTTTAAAAAAAAACAAAAAGTTTTTTTTTTATAAAATGAAAACGAGGGCTGTTGATTAAATCCAACGACCTCCATTGAATGCTCGTGAACCCTAAATTAATAGCGGCCGATCGAAAAATGAGAAGAAGAAGAGGAATAGGTAGAGGAGAGAGAGTGTGTGGAAGGAAAAGAAAGTGAAATGCATCAAAGGAAAATGTGTTACCGCTAGAGATTTGGAGCACTGGCCGAAAACTGAGAGAATGGATACAAGGGCTGGACGCTAGAGATTTGGAGCAAAGTAGTGGAGAACAGCACAAATCAAAGCCAAAGAGGAGAGGAGAGGAGTCTAAAGCGAAGAACAGATTTGGGAGGAAGAAATAGGGAATGGAAAATTTAAAATTAAGGTTATTATATACTCATTCTTTAGCCGTCATATTAGGCAAAATGGACGGCCAAGATTTTGTCAGGCAAGATTTAATTTTCAGCTATCCAATTAATTTTAAAATCAGACGGTTGCGATTATAATACGGGTTAAACATGTGTGGGCCGTCCGATCAAATTTAAAATTAGACGGCCACGTTATATCATGTCTTAAATACGCATGGGCCACTTAATCGTATCCTTGACCAGCACGCTAGTCTATACTTTAGTGTTGACTAAACTTGCTTTTCTTTTATGAGTGCAGTGGTTGGTGGTTAAACTTTTATGTCGTTCTCACAAATAACGCCAATAACATATTCCTGAATCTAGGTTATTGTATGGATTATGGAACCACTCGATCTTCCATTATGGATCGAATTGGAGCGAGTCTGATTTCCTTCCATACTAACTCGGGTCTTGTACACCATAAATAATAAATAAGAGGTCAGAAGATTGACAAAACTTACTCTCTAATTTATCTTCCGATACTCAAGTTAAAAATCTTTATCAGGAAATAGAAAGATGTAAGGGTGTAGAAGAATGTAATGATGCATGTATGTGGGAGATGTTGGAGGAGAACTGAGGTTCTATAATGCAATTGGGGAGCGGCTTCGAGAAATTTAGAAGGCAAGACTCTAATGTGCTGCACTTGGGGAGTGGCTTTTGGAATATCGAACAATGAGAGAGCTATTTTCAAAAAGAGAATTTGGTTCTTTCTAAACTCTTATCAATCGATTGGGATAGATCTCCTCTCTAGTTGAGGAGAGGGATATTTGTAGGCGTAACCAGTTGTAGTATTAACGCCAAAGCGTGTGACAGGTGTTCCGCCAGAATTTGCCGACCGCTGGGCATTGATGGGAGCTACTATTGTCAGGTGTTGTCTTGTGATGATGATGTGACCGCAGTTGATTGTGCCTGGCAGGGGCTATGTTGTTCTTGTCTGGATTGGCTGTTGTTTGGCGAGCATGGTGGTTGGTGCCTATTGCACCGGCACTCTCTGTGCTGCCAGATTGCCGCTGCTGAGGTGGAAGGTGAATTGGGGTCGTAATTAGTTGCGTCATAGAGGGTCCTTACTGGCTTGGACCATCAATAATGTGTCCCTAGCCTAGAACGTGTCCGTTGGAGATGGGCTGTTCATGTAATCTTCTGAGCTTTGCTGCTTTCTGAGCCCTTTCGACAAGTAGGTCGGCTTTTGGGTTAACCCATATTATAATCGAACCTATCAAACTTGATAAAAAAATAAAACATATTTTTTATTTATATTTTACTTTGTTTATATGTAATTTTTTTTTTGAAAAATCAAACAGAGCCTAATATCCCACTGAATTAAATTGGGCATTTTAAATGATATCAAATTATGGTTTTTTTTTAATTAAAAGAGAATATCACTTTCGTAATGCTAAAGACCAATACCTCACTCTTTCTGACCAGCTTATGGCGATCTCTGGTTGCTGTACAGCTCTCCCTCATCGTCTCTACCTCGTTTCTTTCTCTTTCTACAACTCTTACTGAACTCCCTCTCTCTCTCTCGTCTCCTCCGTGTTCCAGTTCTTCCCTATCAATGACAGTCACGAGTCCTGCCCCAATTGCGGTACGCCTCATCGCCATCTCCATACAATATCCGTTTCTGGAAGCTTCTTTCTTCGTCCATTTGCCTGCTTAATTTGCACTTCCACTACATTTGTTGTTACAAGCGTTTCATTTTGTTCAATTAATTGTTAACCGGCTAGGGCTTGGGATGTCAGTTTTACTGTAATTTTGAACAGAGTTTAGTTGCTTATAATTAGATTAGCCTTTTAGTTGTTTAGAATTTGTTTGGCTGTTGATTTTCGACAGATAGGGTTTTTCTAACGGGATCAGATGTGATGTGCACTGCTCTGCAGCAAGAAGATGACGAGATGCTCGTTCCCCACTCGGAGATTACGGACAACCACCAGCCCGTGGAGGGTAATGCCTTTGACCTTTTTCTCGATGCTTGTTCTCTGATCTTGAAGAAATGCCATTGATTTGACCTGCGTACATGGTTAATTAAATTAAATGTATCTTGTGAGTCGTGCTGGGCTTGCGTTTTCTGTGTGGAGCTGATGATGACATTTTAGGGTTTTGGTTTTTATAATTGTTTTCGTTAGTAGTCGTGGCACAAGCAGAAGCTGCTAATACTTTGGAGAATGAACCTGTAGAAGATCCTCCTCCTTCAAGATTCACATGGAGAATTGAGAATTTCTCCAGGCTGAATACGAAGAAACATTACTCGGAGGTTTTCATTGTTGGTGGTTACAGATGGTATTTTAACTTTTTTCCTCACTGAGTTGATTGGTTATTCTATAGTTCAGAGGTTTGCAAGGATAGTTGCTAATTGTTGTAAATATGGCAGGCGAATACTTATTTTTCCTAAAGGAAATAATGTGGATCACCTGTCAATGTACCTTGATGTCGCTGATTCAGCAAGTTTGCCATATGGGTGGAGTAGGTATGCACAATTCAGCTTTGCTGTGATCAATCAAGTCCACAACAAGTACTCAGTGAGAAAAGGTGTTATTCTTTCCAGGCATGTGGTTTTTATTTCTGTAACAAATGAGAATGAGATGTCTTGTTTTCTCAGCAAGTAAAACACGTAGAACTTTGATCTTTTTTTGTGTGGGTTAAAGAATAACATGAACTGTGACCTGCCATATTGGCTACTGTACTGGGGAAATTGGAGTGTCTTCAAAAAAGAAATAAATTTTTGCTTCTCTACTGCTCATTATAGTGCAGAAACCCCTTTATTTCTTCCACCTTAGATATTGAGATAGTTTTTTGCATCAGATCACAAAATTGAAGTTGCTGTGGAGCCATGTGCCATTTGAGCATATGGCATGGAAACTTCTTGAAATACTTATGACCATTGTAGGCAAGGATGCACGCCTGAGGCTATTCTCATTATAGATGGACATTTTTGAATCCTCTTATTGTGCTGTACTTGAGTATGGTTACTGTGTCACTGTTGCTCCTAGTGAGGTTCTTTATGACATTTCATTGGATTGGTAGATCATATTTTCCAGTGCCTGCACGTGTCATTGTAAAGTGAAGTATTTCTTCATACAACTTTACTTTTGAGATATGAATAGATAGGCAATAGTTTTGGATGATTTTGATAGGGTAATTGGTTTCTCTTGATACTTGACATCAGCAAGAGTGTTTTTATTTGTGAGAAATCCATTTGTTGACTATGCAGACACACAACATCAGTTCAATGCCCGGGAAAGCGATTGGGGTTTCACACCATTTATGCCTCTTGGTGAACTATATGACCCTAGTAGAGGGTATCTTGTGAATGATACAGTTGTAGTTGAGGCTGAGGTTGCCGTGCGTGGGGTTGTTGACTATTTGTCCTATGATTCGAAGAAGGAAACTGGTTATGTTGGACTTAAGAATCAGGGAGCAACGTGTTACATGAACTCTCTTCTCCAAACTCTTTTTCACATTCCTTACTTCAGAAAGGTGACCTGCTGTCTTCTATTATTGCCTTTACCTTTAGACTTGAGTATTACAAGTTAATTAGAGCTCTAATAATCTATTTGATGGAGTATCTAGGCCGTTTACCATATGCCTACAACTGAAAATGACATGACATCTGCAAGCATTCCTTTGGCTCTTCAAAGTTTATTCTACAAGCTTCAATACAGTGATAGTAGTGTTGCGACAAAAGAGTTGACCAAATCTTTTGGATGGGACACATATGATTCTTTTATGCAGCATGATGTGCAGGAGCTCAATAGGGTTCTATGTGAAAAGCTTGAGGACAAGATGAAGGTGCATTATTTTAGTGAAAGAGTTATTTATTATTGTACTCATGTAGGTTCCCCTTAAATCTGGATTGTTATTGATTTTTTTTTTTGTTCAATACCAGGAAACTGTGGTTGAGGGCTCAATTCAACAGTTGTTTGAAGGCCATCATATGAATTACATCGAGTGCATCAATGTGGACTATAAGTCTACAAGGAAGGAATCTTTCTATGGTAAATTTGTAATGTTCAGATATGTGATTTGCATCCACATCTTCACATTTCGCTTACTTTCATATATGTGTTGTGACAGACCTTCAACTTGATGTTAAAGGTTGTTGTGATGTTTATGCTTCTTTCAATAAGTATGTGGAGGTGGAACGATTGGAGGGTGATAACAAATATCATGCTGAGCAGTATGGCTTGCAGGTTAGTTACATTCCATTAGATAGAACTTTTATATGTTGATAGTGAAACCACATTAGGGAATTTGTTGTTAGTTGATGATACTAACTTTTGTTACTCTGCGTTCTTTATTTGGAACTAACAGTGACATGCTCCAATGCTCATTTTATGCCTGTGTTGTTGCCCATTTAACAATACTGTGTGGTAATTTCAGGATGCCCGGAAGGGTGTGTTATTCATTGATTTTCCTCCCGTTCTTCAGCTTCAGCTCAAAAGATTCGAATATGATTTCATGCAGGATACTATGGTGAAGGTCTGTTGGCTATTGAAAGCCTTCTCTCTGTGGTATTTGATCAATGTGATACATAGTTGCTTAATCACTGTCCACCATGCTTTAATAGATCAGGCGTCACTTAAATATTTTTGCATACATCTTATAAAATCTCAAGGAAACAGAGCAATACTCATCTGGCTTTTTATCCTAAATTTTCAGTGTAAAATGCAGTGGTCTGCCTGATAGAAAAACTCTGAAGCTTTGTGCATGTAAATTGACAGTGGGCTTTATGTAGAACTGGAGCATGTTCTACACAACTCGTACACAACTTGGACATTAATTGTTAATGAGATCCTGAATTTGCATTTGTTGCAGTTTTGATTTATTCTTTTAATTTTTCCTTATTAATTCTATATTGTTTAACATGAAGTGACCCTTGAGATTTATGCTGGGTGATGATTCTTTTAAATATTCTTATGTATGACTGAATATTTTGAGTTTATTTTTTGGGTTTTCATTATTGTATGTTGTTTTGCTCGGAATTATTGTGTTGCTATCAATTTAACAAAAATACATGCCTCAAGGACAGTCTATTGCTTTATGGTCCACATGATAGATCCTATTTATTTAAATTTTTTGTTAGTTCTTCCAATAATGGTTTCAAGCATTTTATTTGATTAAAATTTGGCCTTAAAGACTAAGATAATTTAATTTTGAGGATTAGAAGTTGAGGGTGGCAAATCTAACAAAATTATTATTGAGTTGTGCTGTAGTTTTTGGGGACTATGTTAAGCTGAGTTGTACTTACTAACAAATTTGATATTTTTTCTTGGTTTGTTTTTATTTTTGTGTTCTTCCATGCCATAAGTTTACAGGAATTGCAAGTGGTTGTCATGTGATTTCTATGTGATTGCATCATAGCATTTGAGTGATTGATGAATCTTTCATTTGTGGTATCAAATTGTAGATAAATGATCGCTATGAGTTCCCTCTCCAACTTGATCTTGATAATGAAAATGGCAAATATTTATCCCCTGAAGCTGATAGGAGAGTTCGCAACCTTTACATGCTTCACAGGTATGGGTGACATCTGAGGGTCTTTTTATACGAAGTACGCTTAAGCTTTTTCTGCAGGTTATCTATTCCATTGAATAAAGGGCATAGTGTGCTGGGATGATCCCGTTAGTTAGTCTTGTGTTTCTGTAAAACATATAGGCTACAGCAATGGGATGAATTCGCTGTTTGAATATATCCTACCATAGAAATTGTAGTGTTATCTCCCTTTCCAATTAAGTATTGTTACATATGCCATTTAGTTCTCTTTTTTGGTTTGTTTTTTTATAATTTTTCTTCTTTGGTTTTGTCCTTTTCACCGAATATGATTAATTAATGAATATTCAGTTCTTGGACCACAGCTGCACTAATTATTACTCATAAGACATGGGTGTTTTATTTTTATTTTTACCATTTCAGTTCATTATGATCTTTCTAAGCTATGCATATATGGGTGTTCTAATCTTAGATGTGCCTGTTTTGCAGTGTTTTGGTCCACAGTGGTGGAGTGCACGGTGGCCATTATTATGCTTACATAAGACCAACTCTTTCTGACCAGTGGTATGCCTCTGATTTGTTTACTTGTTGCTGATAGTCCTATTTATACCTATATACTGTAAGTTGTCACTTCAATAAATGCAACGGACGTGGA
This sequence comes from Nepenthes gracilis, assembly GCA_033239525.1. Lineage (NCBI taxonomy): Eukaryota > Viridiplantae > Streptophyta > Magnoliopsida > Caryophyllales > Nepenthaceae > Nepenthes > Nepenthes gracilis. The sequence continues at coordinate 7,980,263 of BSYO01000007.1, read as the reverse complement.
TTCAGGGGTAACAATGCTAGTGGATTTGCTCATGTTAGTCTAGGTGAAGCAGACATGCTATATTTATTTTCTCCCCAAAAAACATGCTATATTACCTGAATGGCTGGTGATTAGTTACCAAGTAGGTATGTTGTTGACGAGTTGGAGTATACAACACTGCAATATTAGAATGAATGGTTTGTACCTTTCTTGTTCCCTTGACTGCTGTGAATACATTAAAGTCATAGTTGGAAGATCCTGTCAGGGTTCTTTCTAGTGCTTGCTTGCTTGCTTGTTTCCTGTGAACAGAAACTCTTATGCATGTACTCTTAAGTTTAAACCACCGGTGAGTGGTAACAGTATACCACATGAACCAACCGACTTAAGTTTATGTGAAGACAGTGTTTGATGCTTCCTTTGAGCTGTGCTGGCAGACGTGCATATTAGAAAATTACTTACTGCAATTTAGACCAACATGAAGTTACTAAACAACAATTTGCTCAGCAAATACAGGTTTTAGCAATATCTACCTTGTCGGTGTTCCAGCTGATAAACTCTGAAAATTGGAGTCTGACAGAAATTTGAGCTATCCTGATGAGAGACCAACTTTTAAAATTGCAAGGAAATAAGATTGCAGGAAATTCTGTTGACACATAGTTGCCAATTTATTCATTCAAAAATTTTGCCCTCTATCTCCTGCTTTTCTTGTTTCTGTTTTTCGTGGGGGTATTAGTTCTAATGATTGTCTATGAGTGCATCAGAATCCTTTGGAAATTTCCTTGTACTGGGGGTTCATTGTTAAAGGTTCCAACAACTGGTGGCTCGTTCCACTTGCATAGTTAGTGTTGAGGAATGATTGTCAAGCCATGTATGATGGGTGCATTGCTTGGATTTAATTCTCACCTAGGTTGTTGTAGAATAGAGACTCACGGTGCTTTGTCAGGTATAAATTTGATGATGAACGGGTAACAAAAGAAGATATGAAGAGGGCTTTGGAGGAGCAATATGGTGGTGAAGAAGAGGTATGTGTCAGTTCACCTTCAATCTTTTAACTGGTTTCCTTTCCTTGCCTCACTTCTCCCAGCTCATGTCTTATTCTTTGCTAGCAGTTACCGCAGACTAATCCTGGATTCAATAACACTCCATTTAAATTCACAAAATATTCAAATGCCTACATGCTTGTGTACATACGAGAAAGTGACAAAGAGAAGATTATTTGTAATGTGGATGAGAAGGACATTGCTGAACATCTTAAGGTAAGAAGCTGCTATGACAGTAGATCTGGCTTGTGTTTACCAAATGCTCTCCTAGAAAAGGTGTTAGTGAAATATGTCAATTATGCAGGAACGGTTGAAGAGAGAACAAGAAGAAAAAGAGCACAAGAAGAAGGAAAAGGCAGAGGCGCACCTTTACACTATTATAAAGGTTACTCCCTCTCTTCTTTTTTGAGGGCACCCCGAGCATTTGTGTTCTTTGTCTTTTAATTACTTTTCATGTTTTTTACTCTTCTAGGTAGCACGAGACAATGACCTTGTTGAGCAGATTGGCAAGAATATATATTTTGACCTCGTGGATCATGACAAGGTCAAATGTTTCCGTATTCAAAAACAGATTCCTTTTAACCGTTTTAAGGTAACATTTTTTTAATGCATATTGCAGCTGTTCTGAAGTACTTCTCTATCTGTCTACTTAGGGATCCATATGCTGTTTTTGTTAACTTAAGATTGTTTGAAGTTGAATTAGGATATTTTGAGATATAGCTTGATCCTCAGTGCAGAATGAGGTCCGTTCTCTCCCAAAAAGAAAAGGGAAGAAAAAACCAAGACACAAGCTTTTTTTGAGTCTCTCCAATTGTGTTGTGCTTATTTTTAAGTCTTTGTCCAAAGGGCTTATTTTTAAGCACGTGGAAAATGAGTCTTTTAATTTCAAAATTATTTTTAAACAGCTAGAAGTGTCTCTTGTTGTGCATGTTGAATAAAGTCCTTTTCTGCACTATTGTAATTACTCTATGGTCAAATCAATCTTGGTCAAATTTATCTAAAATACTTGATATGACTCATTGAAAGGAGATTCTTAGAGCTTTTAACGGTTCAACAATCATGTCTCTAGAGAAAGTTACAGGTAATCTAAGAATATAATCAAACCTATTGCATTTTTTAGGTAAGTGAAGTAAATTCCATTGCAGTACTTAATTTAGCTTTCAGAAAATGAAGATAGGCCATAGACAGAATCACCCTTTGGCATACCCAAGGTGTTTATTTGGCTGTCCCTAACCAAGCAATACAAGAATTACATTAGTTTTGTGAACCAGTCCAACTCTGCTGTGAAATAGGAGTGCACATAAGATTTTGAATAAGCTTCCCCTCTTGTTGTACTGCTTCTACTTTGTACTCTAGTTGACAAACTTTAACATTGAAGACTCTATTATTGCTTTCTGTCCAGATTGCATAAACAACAGCTAGGAACATAGCTCTTTTAAAGCATTTATCAGTAAGTTATGAATCCACTTCCTGTCTATCCATATAGTTTCTGACTGCTCTGTTATGCCCCAATCCACTGTAGAGTCTGCTTTCATATATTATTAGGATAATAACATCTAAAAAAATTTATATGCTACAGCTAGAAATATAACTCTTTCAAAACTTGTATCATTAAGTTATGAATCCACTTCCTGTCTATCCATATAGTTTCTGACTGCTCTGTTATGCCCCAATCCACTGTAGAATCTGCTTTCATAGATTATTAGCATAATAGCATCTAAAAAGCTAAGTATCATGGTCCTATATCCACTGTAACAAGGGGCACATATGATCAATATTTTTCAAGTAAGTCACATAGGATCAATGCTGATTCCCTATTTCTGAAGCCTATCTTTTGCACTACGTTTTTTAAGCATTCTGGACCAACCGATAAAAGAATGTTTAGGAGTGTTTGTTTTCTTCTAAATTACTCTTCATGAGCTAGCTAGAGTGCCTTCCTTGTAGCATCTTGTAGGTAGAAAATTTGTTCATTATCAAATTTCCCACACCCTTTATCATTGATCCCCTGCTGAAACTCACTTCTCAGCTTCATAAGTTTCCTCCAAATAGTATGTTGTATTTACCTTACATAAACCTATTTCATGTTTTACAAATTACTACGCTTCCATCATGACAAGTTTCAACACATAGCCCTTGAGACGTATCTTTCTACTCAAGTAAACACCTTTATTAAGAATGGTTCTCAAAATGAAGAAAGCACCTCTCATATTTAAGCACTGCTAAGCATCTCTTCTCAACTCTTAAATTTCATTTAAGATTTCAGCCAGGTGAGCAGAAGTAAACAGAAAATTGTTGTATGCTGTTATACATTCCAAGCAGCATGTGGGGATGGTAGATATATTTTCCATGTGACTTGCATTGACAAAGTAGAAATGCTTGCTAGGGATGACCTGATTTGCACAGTATATTTGGGGTGAAGAACAATGCATGCCGGGCCATTTATTGTTGGAATTCTTGAAGCTGATGCTCTGATGATGAGTTGTCTGTGTGGATTTCTTTTTTCATTGCCAACTTACATGAGCAGCTTGCAGCTACACCAATCTAGTGATCTGCGTGGTTTACTCTTATGATAAATATGGTGGCTGCATAGTCCAATTTCCTTCATTCCATATACTACCATCTTTCGCTCCCCCCAAAGAACAAAAGAACTTTCAAAAACACAAATCTCTTTTTTTTTTTTTTGCCAAATTAGCTATTGGGGGTGGAGTTTTTTCCCAATGCTGCCTTCTGGTTTTTTTATTATTATTGCAATTTGACAGCTGCTTAGTTTGTTTTTAATCTTTTTTACTTGTTAGTGCAGGAGGAGGTTGCCCAAGTGTTTGGAATACCGGTGCAATGTCAGCGCTTTTGGCTGTGGGCCAAGCGCCAAAACCATACATATCGTCCAAATCGACCATTGACATCTCTTGAAGAAGCCCAGTCTGTAAATAATTCTCCTTCCATTTGCCTTCTTCTAATTGTTTTGCAGTTATGATTTTTTTAATAAATTCTTAATTATTAAAATGATCCAAGGTGTCAATAATTCATCTGTTTAAGAGGTTTTCGGAAACAGTATAGGTTATGGATGTTGCTTTGTTAGTGGGCTCGAACGAATAGTCCTTTGTTCAGGATGAAATCATAATCCAAGAGGGAGATGGTGAAACAAAATCCTGGGTTTTGTTATGCCTTTTGAATTTAGGCTCAAGATGGAAGCTAGCCATATGTTATGAAATTGCTACTTGGTATTGATATTAATCACTGACAATATCTATTGGTATTCCTGATTGTTTGTAGGTTGGACAGCTGAGGGAGGTTTCTAATAAGGTTCATAATGCAGAACTAAAATTGTTCTTGGAAGTGGAGCTTGGCCTGGTAATTTGCACTGCAGTTTATACAACATGATAGTGAGTGGAACTAAACTTGCCTTTCAGAAGTATGAATGCTTGTATCCCTTTAATTCAGGATATGCAGTGTATTCCTCCTCCCAACAAGACGAAAGAAGATATTTTGCTATTCTTCAAGCTCTATGATCCTGAGAAAGAAGAGCTGCGGTATTCATTAGTTTTTTTTTTTCCATCTTGTTTACTTTATGCAACTCTGTTGTTTTATGTGCATTACTTGGCCGTATTTCTGCATGACATCACATATCATGAATGCTCTTATTCTTGAACTTGTCAGCTATGTTGGGAGGCTTTTTGTGAAGAGTACTGGTAAGCCAACAGACATTCTGTCAAAGCTAAATGAAATGGCTGGCTATGGCCCTGATGACGAAATTGAATTATTCGAGGTTAGTTGATCATCTGTGTCTATCTCATCTGTTTTGCCATTTCAAAGATACTCTGGAATCGCTTTCATTGCATTTCTTGCATCTGTAACCTTTGTAAATCTAGTGGTTCCTGCGGAGTTGCTGGTTAGCTGGATACCTTGGTGAAGACTGTTGCTTGTCCTGTATCAATGGCATCATGACAGAAATAATTGCCTTCCCATCATATCTTTGTTCTTTACTGAGTAGCTGGTGCACAGTGCATCCTAAACTATTGAGTGGTTTGAGAGCAGAATCATTGTGTTACTGACTGACTGGCTTTCTTTTTGTGGATCTCTTTTTTCTTGGTTGGAAGAATTTGATATTAGTTTGCATATAAGAAGCACTGACACTTTTTTCAAGCTAGCATGTTAGTGTCCAACACTTATTGAAATATTTTATTATTTTTCTTTTTGACTCCAACATGCTTTGAAATGTTTTGGACACGTTGGGTTATAAACTAATTTTTAGGAAAATTGAATTTTTAATATGAACAAAAGAGAATTAGAACCCTTTGGTAATTTAGAGAGGGTTGAAAACTTAAGCCGATATTGTTTTTTCATTATGTGAGGTATGCAATATAACTATAGTTCAATTTCTTTATATTGATTCACTTACAAACTGGTTTTTCTTGTAAATTTATTTTGGATAATGAAAAAAGAAATATGCATTTAATTTTTGAAAATTTGTCTGCAGTAGTTTTGCTGACCAAATGTATTCTTGTATCTATTTTTAATTTATGAATTTCAGTTAATATGTCCCCATTTTATGCCTTCATTTTTAGAAAAATAACATGCTAGTGTTGTTTTGTGTCCATGTCCCTTGTTGTTGTCCAAATTTCTTATGTTTGCATTGGTTATCTGGGCAGTGCTAAAATTTGTTTGTGGGAAATTTATTTTAGAGCATTTTACTTACATGTTTAATGTTCATGATCAGGAAATTAAGTTTGAGCCAAATGTCATGTGTGAACATATTGACAAGAAGTTGACATTCCGAGCTAGTCAGGTATTTGTTATACATATTGTTTGTGCAGTGATAGCTTTGAAACCTACCTGACTTGTTTTACGTTTTTTTTTTTTGTTTTTGATTATCAGCTTGAAGATGGAGATATAGTGTGCTTTCAGAAAGCTGTTCCAGCTGAAAGTGTTGATAAATTCCACTATCCAGACGTGCCCTCATTTTTGGACTATGTGCACAATCGTCTAGTATGAGCTAATCTTCAGTAACTGCTTTTACCTGTGTTGATATTTTTCTGGATGATAGTGATTTATCTGCCTCTTTTTTGTCCATTCGTTGCTTGCTTCTGTGCATTCTTATGCACTAGCCTGTGTGATTGGCAAAAATGGTAGGAGAGGGCTAGCCTGTGTGACTGGCAAATATGGTTGGAGAGGGCTGCATGTCTTAAAAGTTCACTGCTTAGACTGTAGGTGCTTCCTTCTCTACTGGGTTGAATCATAGCTTGATCTCAGGTACACTAACAAGGGAACTGGTGGTTTCTAAGTAGTACGTCTGCTGTTGCAATGATTAACCAAGGTTTGCTCAGTGGTTGGACTACTGGGCTGCCTATTTGTCCTAACTGATGACAAGTGGGTTCAGTCCTTGGCAACTCAACCTTCTGGACGTACTGGTGCTATGCCATTTGTTATTAACTCATTGTCTCTGCAATTCAAAGTGCATCAGGAAAGGAAAACTTATTATATGTTACTTTTGATTTTAGGATATAAAACTATTTTTTATGTAGCATGTTTTTGTTCCTTCTGATATTTTATTATTCGGTATTTGAGTTTTTTTTTCTTCGATTTTAGGATAAGATAAGGAATAATAACATCCGTAAACATGAAAATTGTATGTATTGAAAGATGAGGGAAGAATGTTTAATATGGTTTGGACACTTGCAAATGTAGGCTTAAAGAAGCTCTTCTGAAAAATGATGAGTTAGTTGTTATTGGATGAAAGAATTGAAGAGGTGAACCTAGAAAAATATGAATTGATGTGAAAAAAAATAATTTAAAAGTACTCATATTCTCTAATGGTATTGTACTAAATAGTGTGCAATAATGAAAATAGATTTATATAGCCAAAATCATGTAGTAGATTATACGGTTTTGTTGTTGTAGTGTTGTATTGTTGTAGGAAGCTACTTCATCAACAAGTTAGCAGAATTCTCTATAACTGGCTTGTAATGTTGATATTTTGAGTAGATTCAAATATAATTGTTTGTGTTTTGTGATTATCAAAACCTCAGCAATGTAGGGGTATAGCTATGTACATTGAACCCTTCTTAGGTTCCACAATGTAAGAGCCTTGTACAAAAAGCCACCCTTGTTTCCTGTGTTTTTGATTATGATATTGTGGCAGTTATCCATTTGCTTAGGCATTTGATGAAGTAATTTGAGGAAATGATATTTATCAGAATAATAAACGCATATTTTATAGTTCCAAGATAAGTACTATGATTTTTTTTTTTTTTTAGAACAAAAAACAAAAAGTTCTCATTACTTACATCCATGTTATAGAATATATCTGTAATGGAACGACGACTTGTATAAGGACACACTTGGGAGACCAAGATTTTTTAGTTGGTTTACACTAGGATAAGCTTTAAGCCTGTATCTATTTGCCTTGGTTATGGAGTGTGGATTAGTTGACTGAATACATTTAACATGATGTACTTTAGTGCATGCTTTTTGCATATGACTGTTTTGGTGGATGAGACTGGGAGAGCATTAATGTTAAGTTGGAGGTTTGGAGAAATACTTAGGAATTAGGAGAAAAATATAGAAAGAGATGGTGGGAAGGTAAGGATAGGGACTGGAGGCCCACGAAAGAAGAGTTATTTCATATATCTTGGATAAATAGTTTGGAAATATTGGGAGATCAATGGGAATATTATATCAGATTAAAGTAGATTGGATGAAGTAGAGAAGTGTTTAAGAGGTCATGTAATATGAGAATAACATTCAAGCTAATGAAAATACTGTTAGGCGGCTATTACTTTAGCCATGTTATCTGGAGCCAATGGTGGGCCATTACTTACTATGTGCGGGAAAATGACAATAGGGGAGATGAAGATGTTGAGATAAATAGGTAGTCGTACAAGAACAAATAAAATTTAAAATAATGCTATCTGGGAGAAAGTCGGTTGGTATCTGTAGAAGATAAAAACCAGGAGTGTTTTAGATGGTTTGTCATGTAAAAAGAAAATTCTCTCATGTGATGTAGGAGATTGGATGAGGCTTGTCATAGAAGAGGCTTGTTTAAATGAATTTAAACAATCTTACACATTTGGACATAGTAGAGGATGCAACTAAAATAGGGTGAATGAAGATGATTCCATCTAGTAGAGCCTACTTAGTGGGAAAAGGCTTAAGTCCTATTTGTCATTTATTACAAAATAACTCTTTGTGAAAGTTTTGATTTAAATGTTTTTCAAAAAGCTTCATAGAAAGCTTATCGATGTTTCCTATAAGTGCTATGGTCCCGATGGATAGTTTTTTATCAAGTTTTAATTAAGAGCTTTTTCATAGCACCACAGAAGTTACAAATTATAGTTTCCCAAAAGCACTTTTTAGAATAAAAAACACTCTTTGGTTTGGTTTTGTGCTCTATGATTACTCAAGATCGTAGACTTTGTTCTACATCAGTTGAGTAATCTTAATTTGGGCAGTTAATTGCTTGTCAATGTTTGGTTCTCAGGAATTTATTCTTGCTCATATTTACTGGGATATGTATTGATTTTTTTATTTTGTTTGTTAGGTTGTTCACTTCAGATCCCTGGAAAGGCCCAAGGAAGATGATTTTTGCTTGGAATTGTGAGTTAGCATGGATTTAAACGTCCTCTCCTCATTGAGAAAGTCTTCTGTTTATTATTAAACAAGGGGGAATGAAGAATTTCACTGAAAAAATGCACCACAGGCATAGCCCATGTGCATGGGGGGAAACGAAGCTACCGGAAAATTAGCACACACTGGTAAACTTGAAAGACGGGATCACTGTTCATGTCCTCTCAGATTCACAGGACCTTCAGCTATCATTCTTAAACAAAATTATGAGATGCCTACTCAAAAGTATTCCTATTTGTTTCTGTTTAAGCAATTAGAGATAGGAGTTATGAATCCAACAGATAATAGTTTGCTTTCTTTGGGTGTGAATTCTTTAAGATGATTTATGTGTACTTTTTGAACATCTTGCTCTATGCTGTAGCACATCAGGGAAAGTGTCATGTAGAAGGTCATCAACATTAATGAGTATAGTCCGAGGCCAAATTTTGTCCTGTGAAACTTATGAGCTTTTTCCTCTTTCTTTTGTATGTGTGTGCACTTGTGTGCCCATTTGTGCATGTGGTAAGATTTGAATCTGAATTTATGCTATATTTGCTTCATGTTGCATAGATATAGATATAGATATAGATAACTTGAGTATTGACTGTTGCTATCTCGTGTCCTTCCTTTTCCAATGCAATTTCATAGGTCAAAACTTCATACTTATGATGATGTAGTGGAAAGATTAGCGCACCAAATTGGCTTGGACGATCTATCCAAAATCAGGCTTACATCGCACAACTGTTACTCCCAGCAACCAAAACCCCATCCTATTAAATACCGGGGTGTAGACCATTTGACTGACATGCTGGTCCACTACAATCAGGTATCTGATTATTTTTTCATCTGCATTTTTCTGTGGGGACCCGAGCATCTGAAGAAGATAAATTCATATTTGGCAGACTTCAGATATATTGTACTATGAAGTGCTGGACATACCACTGCCAGAATTACAAGGTTTAAAAACATTAAAAGTAGCTTTCCATTATGCTACAAAAGATGAAGTGAGTTGCACATATGATATGCTTTTTTGATGTTCTTGTTGAAACATTGCGGCCTCAAAATAAACTTAAAGTGGTTTTTCATCAGATAACAATTTACACCATTAGACTGCCAAAGCAGAGTACTGTTGGAGATGTTCTTGATGATCTAAAGACAAAGGTGAACAACCATTTTATTTCATTTTACTGACAATCATCAGCGACTATAGCAATCATTTTAGCTATTGCTGATCCCTCTGCCCTCTAAATGAGAAACTTTTCATCTATGTTCCTGTTTCTATGTTGATGATTTGCCATATACGTGGTCTATTATCATTTTCTGTGATCTTATCATGTCTCCTGTTGTGTAAACTCTTCATAAATCAGGTTGAATTGTCTCACCCCAATGCAGAGCTTAGACTGCTAGAAGTTTTCTATCACAAGATATATAAGGTACTGTTTTCATTTTGCACATTTTCTATTACCAGTCCAATGACCTTGCTTGAAAAGATTACATGCTGACAAATTATATTAGAAAATAAGAAAGTAAGATGAAGAGAACAAGCTAATTGGTTTCATTGCCCAGATCTCTATTTTTTGTTGGAACATGTGCCCTTGTGAACCCTGTTAAATAATCTTGTGGCTGTGACACATTGATTTCTCTTTTAAGCCGAGTTAGTAAAATTTATGTTGTTTGGCTGGATATAGATATGCTTGTCAATAATCTTCAACTTAACACTGTTCAATGGTCCCTGCTGCCTCAGCATAGTTTTAATATTTCCGGTGTCTAATTTGGGTAACCATCATATTTTGCAGATCTTTCCACCTAATGAAAGGATAGAGAGCATCAATGATCAATACTGGACATTACGTGCTGAAGAGGTTGATCTCTATCCTCCCCTTGCTTTTGTTTGCTTTCTAGAAGTTTCTTTCCAGTTCTTTCCTTGCTGTCTGCATGTCTTGCAATTCCTGGATTCTCTTTAGCTTGACCGTTCACTTCCTGACATTTTTCCTTTTGTTTTTCCACACAATTTTCCTAGATTCCTGAAGAAGAAAAGAATCTTGGTCCTCATGATCGGCTAATTCATGTGTACCATTTTACCAAGGAAATGACTCAGAATCAGATGGTAACTTTCTTTTATATTAACCTTGTGCCATGAGATGGCTCAGAATGGAGTGTTGCTACGTGTCACCCATGTCCCACCCTTTCATCCAGCTTTTTTTTTTATTTTTTAAAAAGACATTGAACATCTATTCATCATATTCATAGAATTTGGGCAAAATTGCTGAAGAGTAAAGTCAACAAAACAGAACTTTTCTGTTTTAATTTTGGAAAAAAATAGATGAAACATAGAGTTTACAATATAAAATTAAGGTACAAAATATGTATTTTAAAACTACCTTTTACAAATATTGTTTTAAATATTGTAAATTGAATGTTTATATGTTCAAATATGAAAACAATAAAAAAGTTAAGATTAAAGGGTGGGACTATATGCTGAAATTCTGGCGATCTGGACTGTTCAATTTCTTATCTTTAATTTGCTTTTTATTTTTTATTGTAGCAGCAGATACAAAATTTTGGAGAGCCCTTTTTTTTGGTGATCCATGAAGGGGAAACTTTGGTAGAGGTCAAAACCCGAATACAAAAGAAATTGCTGGTGCCAGATGGGGAATTTTCAAAGGTATAAACTCTATTAAATATCTGCAACATAATTCGGATTCTTTCATTTCAAATCTTACTGGATATATATACATCTGTTGATTTGAGATGAAATTTTTTTTGTTTAATGTTCCCTATTTGCCAGTGGAAGTTTGCATTTCTTTCATTAGGTCGTCCAGAGTATCTCCAGGACACTGACATTGTCTCCAGTCGATTTCAGGTGGTTCTCCTCTTTCATTCTCTGTGCTTCTACTTTTATTTTGCCTACTTCATGCGAACTTGTTCTGTTTGTCCCTTGGTGTTTACAGAGAAGAGATGTCTATGGTGCCTGGGAGCAGTACCTCGGACTTGAGCATGCTGATAATGCTCCTAAACGAACTTATTCAGCTAATCAGGTAGCACTCCATTCCGAGATTCCTGTTACGGTCCTGTCATCTTTTACAACTTTGACTGAATGATATTCTAATGTCAGCTCAATGCCACGAAGCTGAGTCTGTTCCAAAACTTTGCTTTCTTGAATTAACCCAAATTCAAACTTATTAATAACATTTGATACCTGGAGATTATCGAAATCATTATATTTGACCTTGATAGAATCAAATGAACATGAATTAGGGACCCATAAATACCAATTGAACCATAAGTTGTGTTATTTCATAAAAGCCTGAAACTTAGAGTAGCCTCTGGAATTTCAACAAATTCATCATTATGTGAGATGTTTGTGGACTCCGAATGCTTAATTATGGAACTAGATAATTTCTGGAACATCAAACAAAAGAAATATTACGAAATTACTTACAGAAGTTCCATAATTTTCTTATTCCAACATTTCTCCTAACTTAATTAGTTTGATAAGATTATGGCAACACATTAGTATTTATTGGGCTCATTTTATAATCCTGGCCACTCAAATTTTTAAAATGAAATCCTCAACGTTAAAAGTATCAAAATATTCTATCAACACCCCATTCCAAGTGTATATTTTATTTTAAAATTAGGTTGCCCACATTACAGTTGGCAATACATGATAGCTTAATTGTTGGGATGAGTAGTGGGACATGCTCCTGGTTTATCATGATTGAAAGATGCAATATTTGAGTTGATACCTTCAGCCCCTGTTTCTGAACTCTCATGGATGATTTTATGGAGTAGCTCAAATTGCAGTATTTTCTTTTCTTGAAAGTTTGTGGTCTCGGAATTGCAGAACCGTCATGCCTTTGAGAAGCCTGTAAAAATTTACAACTAGGAAATTTTGGCCAAAAATCACTTTCCTCCACGACGTATGCTGATTTTGTTAGCCGCTCATCTCGATGCGGAAGGGATGCTAACCTGTGAGAAGCAATCTGCAGGGGCAGAGGAAATCGTGAAAGCTAAACATCGAGGTGGTATTCCCAGATTTTAGAATTGATCTTCGATCACTTGGTAATTCTTTCTTGTAGTGTGAATCCTTTTGTTGTGACCGACAGCCCACCTCTCGGTTTCTTTTTTTTTTTTTTTTTTTTTGGGGGATTACTCCGATATTTGCCTATCTTGATGAGTTTGTGGTCAGATCTAGACCATGGTTTGGGTTGTATGTCAAAAAAACAGAATATAAGCAAGATTTTGGTATAACAGAATGTATATGTGCATCGCCGGGCTGTTCATTGATGTTCTTCTCTGTTGACTGTTCTTCATGTTTTCTTAGATTTTTCATAGAAGAAAGAAATTTGAGGATCTGTTTTATAAATTATAGACGGTGACAGATTAAAAGTTTCTGATTCAAAATTCTCATCGATGTATCTCTGCTGCTTATTCATTTCATGCAGTTTTGACTGTTTGATTTCATTTAAAAGTTGGCATGATCAAATTCTGGGCGTCCGATGGGCGTGATCTGATCGATCCAAAGTTAAGTATCATGGGCCAATTAATTTTTCGAATCAGCTACGGTCATTTGATCAAAGTTTTTTATTCTGTCCAGCTTTGTCCCGTTTATAAATTTTTTTATAAATATATATTTTTTATTTTAAGTAAGTATTGAGTTTAAAAATTATTTTAATTAATTATATTTTTTATGTAAAGATTTTTTTATTAAAATATATATTTATATAATATTTTATTCTAAACATTATTATTTTAAAAATATTATATATTTATAGTTATTTGTATATAAATATAATTTTTAAATAAATATATTAAAAATAAAAAAATATCTATAGATCAATTTAAATTAATCTGATTTGGCTCATCAACGGGTATGATTAAGGCTTGACTTAGATGATTGGATTTTGTTTGTTTTGATTTGATTTATCAATTATAAATTTTTATTTAAATTTGTTTAATATTTGATTTGAATATAATTTTGATGAGCACTAAATAAAAATATAAAAAAAAATTTCTCTCTAATATTTATTTATTTATTTATTGGATACTGTGTTGACTTATGGGGGAAGTGTAATTCTCTAAAACCATATTTTCTTCCTTTCAAGGTTTGACTTTTTATATTGTATTTCATTTGTTACTTTTAATATAAAAATATATGTATTTTTACCATTTTTTTAATAAATATTTTCTTTTTGAAACTTAATGGGTATCGTTATTAGTAGTCCAGTATAAAAAACTTATTTCATAAATTTAGGCCATAAAGTATAGAGGCCCAATAAGCTCATTAGGCCAAAATCAAAGATGTAATCAACGGCTTGGATGAGAAAAAAATCAAAGCCAGTTGTCGAAGCGGTTTTCCTTTTTCATCTGAACGGTCTCGGATGCCAATTGAAATCATTATCTAGTCAAAATTTTATCTATTTTGCGATTTCTTGGACAGTTGATAGGAAAAGTTAACTACCCCTAAACTTCTATAAAAACCCCACCTTTCCAACAAGAGATGGGGAGAGGATATTTTTTAAAAGAACAAAATTGTAAGACAACTAGAATAGAAAAATTCTCTCTCTCTTTATTACCAAGACGCTTTTAAAAAAATGCAACTTCCAAACAAGAAACAATTTTACTTACATTTAAACTTTCATCATCGTTTTCTTTTTTTTGAAAGGAAGATAATGACTTGAGTATCGGAAGATATATCGGAGAGCGAGTCCCGCCAATCCTTTGACTGTAATTTTTTGTGTAGTATAGGATTCAAATTAAGGACATATGGAGACCAAATCCGCATCAAACCCGTTAGACAAATCTTGATCTCCTAGTTTGTATCACAATTTGGATCTAAGGACGCAACATTGATACCATCTGTGGGAGCGACTAAAAATCCAATTGCCACACTCTTATAAAACCAGCATGGTGAACATTAGAGTACAGGTCATTCTACCAATCAGAGATACTATTTCATGTAGCAATTGCCTTCCTACAGGCAGTCGAATAGAGGATCATCCCAACTCTTGTGTGCATGCGCTTGCAATAAAGATGGACAACATCTCTAAGCCCATCTAGACCATTTGCACATGGCTAGATGAACGACCAAAGGAGGCTCCATTCTCAACCTCCCAAACCGCAATGTCTGGAAGAAGGAATAGGGGAAGGAAACACCCCTCTAAGAAGATTTGCCAGCAAGATAACCTTGGGACTCAAGCAGCCTCAAGTAATAAAGTCCCACCGCAACTTGAAAGTCACTTAAACTTTAGAGTCTGTGAGGATAGCCTTAAGAAACAAAACCCTCGATACTCTTGTGATGACAAAGAGCTTACATATCATGCATGACCCTCTCATAGTGAACGTTCTCAAATGATTGTGAGCCGCCTAATTTCTTAGGCTGCGCAAAACCCATCTAAATTGAAGAATTTCCTCAATGAAAAGAGGATGACGGCTCCTCCCTAAATAGAGGAGAAAGTTGAAAAGATTTGGCAGCGCATTTTTGGAGAAAACACTGGAGGAAGAGCTGTTGATTTGCGGAGATCCCCATTTATAATGGAGATTCAAATACATTCACTCCTGCATAAGTTTAAGATACCAGTCATAGATCCATATGATGGAAGTACCGACCTAATGGACCATGTAGATCATTTCTATACTTTTCTAAGCTTTCAAGGTTTGAATGAGACAGTAATTTGTTTGTACTTTTCCTTAACACTAAAATGGGGATACCTAGGTATGGTTCTATCGGTTTTAGTGGAATTCAATTCGGACATTTCAGGATCTAGTTGATAATTTTTTGTCTCAATATGCCCCTAGCCATAGGAAAGAAAAATAGCCATGGCACCTTACCAAGGTCAAGTAAGGGCCAAATGAAAATTTAAAAAATTATTGAGTTGATTTATAATCGAGGCTCGAAAGATATCTAAACTCACCGAAGAGGTGAAACTAAGTGCTTTCATATCAATCTTGGAGCCTGGGGACTTTTTAAAATATTTGGCTCATAAGAACCCATAAACTTTTAAAGAGGCCGAAGAGATAACTCGAGTCTACATAGCGATCGAGGAGGCCAATAAAGCGAAGAAACCTGACCGTAGAGAATATTTCCACCGGAGGATAGTGGAAGGAAAGAGGAAGGTCGGGGACCACCTAAGTTCCCCCGGACAAAGGAAACAACAGAAGTTCAAGCCCACAACTCGAAGGGAGTTCAGGCTTCTGAACTTGACTCTCTTGAACAACTCTTGAACCAATATCCCGATATAAATTTGGGATAAATATTTTTTTAAATGGTCAAAGGCATCAAAGAATCCGGATGGAGGTGATTAATTAAAGTACTATTACTACCATTGGTGCGAAGGTCACAAAATTAAAGATTGTCGGACGCTGTAAAAGGAAGTTGAAGAACTAATCCGAAAAGGTTACCTCACCCGTCTCCTGTAGAGTCCCAAACAGACATTTGAAGGAGTAGATGAGGATGAGGTCCAACAGCAGAGAAACCAAATAGCAATTGGGGTCACAAATGTGATTATGACACGACCAATGCGGGATGATATACCGGAGAGCTCAAAAATAATCACCAGGCACAAAAAGCCAAAGGTAAGAGTTAGGAAAGATGTCATTAGTTTTAGTAATAAAGATATAACTCATGTAACTTCCCATCGTTCTAATTATTGGTTATAACTACACTCGTTTCTGATGGTAATATGGACCATTAGATGAAATGAGTTTTTTTTTAATAATAAAAGTTTAAGAAATTTACTTTATCTTAATGTAGACTTTAAATTGGGATTAAAAAGAAGTTAGATGAAGGCTACTGAAGGACCCCTCTATGGATTGGACAATGAGCAAATACCAGTATAGGGGTTCATCCAACTTGAAGTAATTTTGAGAACTTATCCAAGGATTGCTTTCAAGATGTTCTCTTTCTTGATAGTAGATCTTCCCATGGTTTACAACGCCATTCTCGGATGATCTTGTTTGAAAGACTTTTGGGGCTATAACTTCAATCCCACATTTAAAGATAAAATTTTTGATTCCATTTGGTGTAGGAGAGATCCTTAAGATCAAATGATCAGTTGGACATGTTACTTGTCCCAAATCATATAGACACTTTCCGGTCAGCCAATAGAGAACCTCGACTTCCATGACAAGACTATTTTGATACAAGTTCAATCTAGAGAGTCAATGTATTAGATTCCTCTAGACCCTAGTGATCTAGAAAAATACGTTCAAATAGGAATTTCTCTTTAGAAACCTCCGAGACTAGTTTATCAGTTTTCTTCGACAGAATTCTAATGCCTTTACTTGAACACCTAACGACATGCCATGGATATCGATTAAAGTAATGGTCCATAAATTAAACCTAAATCCCAATCACAAACCCATCCGACAAAAATGAAGAAATTATTCGGTTGAAAAACTAATAGCCATTCACAAGGAGGTAAATAAACTTATCGATATTGGGTCGTCAGAGAAGTTCAATATTCAAACTAGTTGTCTGGTTAAGAAGAGTAACGAAAAATGGAGTGTGTTGATTTCACCAATATCAACAAGGCATGTCCGAAGAATATCATTTTGTTGCCAAGAATTGATCTGCATGTAAACTCAACTTCCAAGCATAAACTTTTGAGTTTCGTGGACGCATATTCAGGTCATAATTAAATTCAAATGAGTCCAGAGGATGAGGAGTGCATGTCATTTATGATCAATTAGAAGACATACTATTATAAAGTCATACCCTTCGGACTAAAGAATGCCGGTGCCACTTATCAATAACTCGTCAACAAGATGTTTAAAATCCAGATTAGATAAAATATGAAGGTATACGTGGACGACAAGTTCGTCAAGAGTAGACAGCCGATAACCATATTCGTGATCTAGATGAGGCATTTAATGTCCTTTAGATACATCATATAAAACTTAATCCAATAAAGTGTACGTTCGGAGTAATTTAAAAAAATTCTTAGATTTCATCGTTTCACATCGAGGAATTGAAGCAAACTCTGAAAAAATCAAAGTCATTATTGATATGAATCCACCTCGGATTGTGAAAGAAATCTAAAAGTTAACCGGAAGGTTGGTGGCACTTTCCCATTTCTTATCTAAGTCTAGCCAAGAAGTACTTGTCTTTTTTAAAGTTTTGAGGAGAATGAAGGCAAATAGTTTTCAATGGACGATCGACTATGAAATTGCTTTTCGGGATCTCAAGGAGTATCTTTTAAACTCACCACTTTCAACTTCCTCTCAGGAAGGCAAGGAGCTATATTTGTACATGGAGGTGTCTGACGTAGTTTTAAACTCGGTTCTAATTCAATAACAGTCTGATAGGCAACGGCTTGTGTACTATGTCAATAAGATATTGACTCAAACAGCAGAGAGGATGACTTTGGCGCTTGTATATTCTGCTCAAAAACTCAGACTGTATTTTCAAGCACATAAAATTATCATCCTGACCGACCAGTCATTAAGAGAAGTATTACAAAAGTTGAATATGTTAGGACGATTGGTCAAATAGGCCATTGAGTTGGGTGAATTTGATATAGAATTTCAACCAATGCCAACCTTAAAAAGCCAAGTCGTGGCAAATTTCACTGTCGAAATAATAATTTCAGCTCTAGACACCCCTAACCTTATTCAAGTTGATGGTCTATAAAACACTCCAGTGTGAACTTTACACATAAACGACTCTTCAATGCAAGTAGGCTGTGGTGCTAGCATTATGTTAAGAACACCCGATGGGTTAGAGATAAAATATTCAATAATTTTTGGATTTCCAGCGACTAATAACATCGTAAAATAAGAAGCGCTGCTTGTAGGATTTAGGTTAGCCAAAGAATTCTCATCCAAGAACCTAGTTGTCTACAGTGATTCATAACTGGTTATTAACTAAGTTCAAGAAAATTTTGAGATTTGTAACCCATAATTTTTAAAATATCTCTCAAAGGTTTGAAGTTTGACTTTTGCGCTTGAAAATGTGGATATGATCTACATTCCAAGAGAATAGAACGAGAAAGCTAACTTATTAATAAGAGGCAGTAGCAGTCGGGGCCCTTGAGTAGTATGCTCGAGGAATGCTTGAAGTTCTCAAAATTTTTGAAATAAATAATTTAGAGCCAAAAGTAATGTAGAGAACCAATGCTAACAATTGGATGACCCCTTACTTGAGGTACTTGTCGATGGTATATTACTTGAAAATTCGGATGAAGTCAAGTGAGTGAAAAAGATAACAAGCTGGTAGACCATTATGGATGGTCAATTATACCAACATAGGTACTTTGTCCCATACTTACGGCGTCTCACGCCAAAAGAGGTTGATTACGTGCTTAGAGAAGTATACCTCAGTATATTTACGGATCCCACGTTGAGTAAAAACCTTACTTTTAAACCAATGAGGTAAGGATATTACTGACTCACCATGAAACATGATGCTATGGACTTTGTTTAGAAATGTAAAAATTGCCAGGTGCATGAGAATCTAACACATCGTCTCGCATGCAGAGTTCTGAACTCTACAATGGTTGCCCTGGCTATTCATACAATAGGGGCTCGATATCCCCATACCCCTCCCCGTTGCTTTAGAGCAAATAAAGTTTGTGATCATCGGGATTGATTATTTTATAAAATGGGACGAGATTGTCCATCCGACAAAATATCGTGTGTAGAAATGGCATCCTTGAAATCATTGTGACCGACAATAGGATCAAATTTACTAGCAAACATTTCACGAAATATTGTGCTAACTTATAGATTAGGTTAGTATACACGTTCGTTGCCTACCCATAAACTAACGGATAAATAGAAGTTACCAACCACACAATATTCCACGATTTGAAAACAAAACTTGAAAACGTTAGGGGCTCATGGGAAGATGAGATGCTATCTGTCTTATGTCTTATGGTTATACAAGATAATACCCAGAGAACCGACTGGGGAGACATCCTTTAACTTGTGCTATGGGGTTTAGGCAGTCATACTAGTAAAAGTCAGACTACCTAATCTCCGGGTTGAATGTTTCAACTCGCACAACAATTCACCAAAGTTTTAGGAGAATCTTGATCTACTCAAAGAAATTCAAGACATAGCGCGACCATAGGAGTGATATATCAACAAAAGATTGCCAAATATTATAACAAGAAGGTGAGAGCACGCCAATTTGAAATGAGAGACTTATTATTGTGAAGCATTGAGGCAACTGGCAAAAATACCGACCGGGATAAACTTTTTCCTAATTGGGAGGAACCATTTCCGATCTCGGCTATTTTTCGAAATGGGGCATGCAAATTGCGCACCTAAGAAGACAAACTAGCTTCTCGAATTTGGAATGCCTCTCACCTCAAAAAATACTATCAATAAATATACATGTAGCCAAGTAAGGTTAGTTGCATTAGTTAGAGTACTTGTATCATGTTTAATTAATTAAATAGCTTTCTTTTATTTGTTCTTTGCTATACACTCATTTATATGTTTGCATATCATTTCATGAAATTACATGACCTAAACTGTTGTTAAATCAAGTGAAATATTTTTTCACATGTTCCTTAAGCTGTCCCAAAACAGCCAACAAAACTCGATAACACAACCAAGCGGCTTGAACGAAGTCCAACTTTAAAACTTGATAGAAACGCCAAGTAGCCTATAAGATTTTAACAATATGAATGTAGAGACCTTGTCCTAATAAAAGTAGTATCTTCAACCAATCATGGTCAGAAGGTTCAAGCCCAACACATTGAAATGGACACTTTGTTTATGAAATGTTAATAAACAAGAATGAATAATAAACTAAGATCTTCTTAAATCCAATGACGGTGATCATAAAACCTAACCGGCAATTAATCAAAGAAAAGAGTGAGAATGAGCAAAGGAAAAGCTTTACATAAATAAATTTACGTGTGTAAAAAAAAATTCGAACTAAACCCTAGAGGATCCTAGCAAAGGAGAATAAAAAATTTTATCCTCTTCAGGACGGCCAATTAGATTTGCCTGACACTAGGCGATGGCATTCCTTAGATAAAACAAAGATTGATGGAACTTTGAAATCAGTAGCCTTATTATACTCCGATAGAGTTTGATGTCATCCCAATATTTTCACTCTAATGCAAATTTGATGTCCTCAACCTCAATCGAGGTCCTAAGTTCATCTTCAAGTTAGAAGTTTCTCTCCATGAGGAGGGAATACTACTGCTACCGATCCTTCAATAGATCCTTGAGGGAGGACATTTTATGCCTAGTCTCAACAAGCTCGCATTCGAGACGGTTGGCACGATCCTCTGAAGCCAGAGATATTTCCAAATCAATGTGGGATTGGGTAACTTTGTCAATTATTGGAGTGAATTGAGCAACCAAATCTCCTAAATTCAAAAAGAGAATCTATTAGCAGAGTATTGGCCAAAGGAAAAGTGATTGAACCAAGAATATACTAGATAAATACCTTGAACAGGGAGAACTCCCTAATGATGTGCTTTCCCCTCTTTGGGCTTCAGACACCAGATGCTCCATGGGCTGCGTTGCGTCCACTTCAAAGGTCACTTCCTTGGCCTCGGATGCTTCAATGATAGCCTCGGTCTTAGGAACTGCCTCTTGCTTGTCAAAGACTAGAGGCTTAGCCATTTCTAAGTATTCCTCAGCCCCAGTCTCAATTTGAGCCTTAGAGGATGCCTTGGACTTTTCCATATCACCAATGGCCATGACATTCTGAAAGACCTCGGACGAACTAACATTTTCTTCAAAAATTTGGACATCAGATGAATGGAGCTTAGAATTGAGCACTTTAGTGGCCCTCATTATGTCTTTGGTCTCAACATCTTTGGCCGATACTTCGATTGCCTCCCCAACCAGAATTTCCATTACTTCTTCAGCTGGATTCTTAGCAATCCAACCAGAAGCCTCCCTGGTAAAGCTGGATAGGAGGTTGGACACAAGCTCTTCATATGATGAAAGAGCGATGAATTGAAACCCATCTACGCCCTTAGTCAAACCAGGATGAGCAACAGGCTCACCACTCTCTGAAGATCCAACAGCCTTAGCATCTTGAATTTAAATCATTCCTGACAATCCCTTCCTCCTCATAGTTGGCTGATGACAACTTCATTGTCATTAGAGGAGGATGTATTGTTGTGACCACCAGATGTTTAAATGTTTCAGTTTGACGTTTTGCTGCCTTTTCAAATAGTTTGCTATTCTTCAACGAATTTTACTTTTTTTCTAACTTCCTCTTCAGGGTCAGGGAAGTATCTGGGGCTTTGAACCTTCAAGCCGAGGCTATCACTTTGCCTTCTCAAAGGCTTCAAGTTTCAATAATCGGTTCTTCTTGTTCTCGTTAAAAGAACCGATGTTAGCTTGGATTAAGTCGGTAAGTTCTTTCATCGCTTCTTTTTCCTGCTTGGATGCTTCAGCACAAAAGCTTGATTCTACACAACCTATTCATTCGATAGGCCCCATTTAGGAAAAACCGTAAGGAAAAAATATTTTATTCTTTCACCTCTTGGTAAAGTCTGGGTTTCCTCCACTTATATCAATCCTGGGCGAGGAAAGATTACAATCAAGTCCTACCAATGGTGAAATCTCAAAATAATCTTCACACCGTGGCGACGTGCAAAAATGCACAAAGAAATTAAGTATCTTATAGCGTTGAGCTGCAGTTTGGTCATTGAAACTTTTAAAGCTTTTATAATCTGTTAAAACTTCAACACCAAGGGATAATGAAGACCTCCTTTTAGATAGATTTCATACACTGTAATAAACCCTTTTGGTGGAGTGCATATGGAGACTGGATCCACGTCAAACCCGTCAGAAAAATCTTGGTTCCCTATTCTATATCACAATCCGGATCAACGGACGTAACAAGACTTATAATTTAATGAGTGTCGTTTCATCTGGTTTCTCAAATAGTTTTTCAAATAATTAAATCTTTGATAAATAAATTATTAAAAATTTAAGCATTTCCGTTTTAAAAAAGTCCTAAACACGGCCTAAATTTTTCAACAATTTGAACACCAACAACCACAGTTAGGTCACGTGATTTGGGAAGGAAAAATACCAAAATTCTCTTAATTTTTAAAATTTTTATTTTCAAAATTTTATTTTAAATTTTAGCACCATTTTTATTATGCATAAAAAATATATTCAAATTTGATGATATTTTAATTTTAAATAATAAACGGATATGATAATAATTTTTTATATAGATAATTATGTTTAACCTAATTTTACTAAATTTAATAGTCATTTTCTCATCCCAACTCGACCTAAGCGAATCCGAACTCAAGTTTAATCTGGTCTACGATTAACAAATCAATATTATTAATGGTGATTATATTTTTACAAGTAACTATTATAGGGGATTCGATAATAATTATATAAAAATAAAATTAATATCTTAATTTTAAATTATGAATAAATATGATTATAATTTTTTATATAAATAATCATGTTTAACCTAATTTTATTGGATTTAACAGTCATTTTTCTCGTCTCCACTCGAGCTGAACTGAAATCTAAACTCAAATTTCAGTATTAAATGGCCAAACAATTTAAAAAAATCTGCAAAGTACTGATATAACCCCAAGCACTAACTAATTTACTATCTTGCCATCTGCTCCAAGCCAATTAATGAAAATAATTAATACAGTATGGATTATCATATTATTCATACCACCAATTAATTATTGATAATTCATTTATATATTTAATTTTTTTAATTAACGTAATTAATCAATATCATTAAAATATTACAGCAAGAAAATGGAATGCCTCTCTATCGTTCCATCTATGTTCATTTTGCCCTTTCTATTTGCCCTTCATCGTTTGGCCTTAGGGTCTTCTTTTTGCATCCAATCTCTCCCGTCCACTAATTGATGCTTCGTTAACTTAAAGTCATATTGATTCGTCGATCACTTTGAGTTTGTTGATCAGCAATGTTAATGGAGGTAAGCCGCTGTTTTTCGTGGTTCTGTCGAGATGGTCTCAGTTCACTTCTTTTAATTGCTTTGTCTAGGAATTAGTTCCTGGTATTTATTTGCGTTTACGTAGTCGTTGTTTCTTACACCTTGGTTTATTTAAGAACTGATCGCGTGGGCTTTCATTTATGTTGTGCTAAATGGGGGGTTCCTTCTCTTTTCTGTGTCCTCTTCTACTGTTTTCCATTTGACTCTGAATTTGTTGAACCTCCTCAGCTGAAAATGAGGCTGTTAAGGTGTGGATGCTAGGGTTTATATGATTGCTATTTAGGAAGGGTTTGAAGATGGCTATAGAAACTATAATTTTTTCCCTATATGGATAGAAACACTTTTCCATTGAGAGAATTTTGGTGTGGGGTTAGTCATCATGGGGATTTTGACTTTTATAGGTTCCAGGGATGGATAAGAACAAGTATTTGCCTTGAAGTGTTCTGTGAAAATGATCCCTCTACGGCGATGCATTGTAATTTGTAAAGGTTATGTTTCTCTCAGTACTGAAAGTTGCAAATTGCAAATTGTAAATTGCAAAGGGCCTTTGTAATTTGATTTTATTCAGCTCTCAATTGCAGGTGACTGGGTGTAAGCATGAATTTCATCTCCAGTTCATTCTTAAATGGTAATCATGATGAATCTTTGTTGTAATGATGCCAATTTTTTTTTTTTTTTTTATTGTAAGTTTTGATGCTAATGTAAGGTCTGAATATTTATCTCTAGACCAGTTGATGAAATAAGTCAAAAATGAAGTCTTTCTGCTCTTTTTTACTTAGTGAATCTTGTAGGGAATTAGAGATATCTTGATGAAGACTTATCCAATTTTCCCTAGCTGGTAATTAGCTACAACCCCTGTACGAATAGATAAATAACAATCAAAAAATTCTAAATAAATAATTATCCCATAAATGATCAAAATCCAAATAACTCAAATATTGGGTTGGACACATCTAACCAACATCAAACCAGCGTAAAAAACCATAACTGAAAACCTGACAACAACATAATGTCCATGACCAACAGCGAGTACAGGATCTTGTCGAACTAAATACCGTCCGGTCTCCTAATGAGATATAACAATTTGCTCAAGCCAAGCCTATCTACAAGGAAAACATCTAATAGATACCTAAACTACCACAATATAAAATCTATACACAAATCTATCCAATACAATATTCCAAAATTATACAAACTACGATAATCAAAATATACAATAATCTCAAATATTTGTCTCGATACAAATCCAAATGCAGATATAAATAAATAAAATATTTGAGTATCCTCCATTCGAATCATGCAAGTATCTACGGCTCGCTAATCTAGATGGGTTGGAAAAATATTACAAATTATAAATTTAAGGCTTAACAAGTACACACATACACATATTTATACACACGATATATATCCATAAAATAGATAAAAGAACGGAAAATCGTAAGCATATGTGAAATACGATATATACATCCATACACATATTTATACACACTATATATATGCATAAAACTGATAAAAGAACGAAAAATCGTAAACATATGTGAAATACAATATATCAAATGTTTCAAATTCACAGTCTAAATCATTATTTCGTATGTTTCAAGTGGTTCTCAATAAAAATAAACGGTGGACTCTATAATAAATATATAAAACTCTTTCACTCCATGGGAAAAGTGCAAATACAAAACTTTTCAACTTTATGGAAAAAGTATAAATATTAATCAGGTAACAAAATCTAGTTCTTACCAAAATATTTGTATGGACTATTAATATGTAAGGCCAATGCACAATATTTCATGACTGTTTTCACAAATATTTCTATATATGAATATAATCTTTTAAAATATTTACTTCTTCTATAAACAACGAATGAAACCTTCAAATATTCGATTAAAATCAAATGAAACCTCAAAACCTTTGATGAAAAAAATAAGCATACAATAATATTTGAAATAGGGGCTTATAGGGTGACATGCATGTACCATTAAACAAGAATCTTAAGCAAAATTGATGGATTCTAAAAATAGACTAGAGAATAGGCTTAAAAATACTCGGTTCCGTCCGAGCGGCCAAGAGGTCGAAATAAAAACTCGGTTCCGTCCGAGCGGCCCAAGAGGTCGAAATAAAAAAACTCGTTTCCATCCGAGCGGCCCAAGAGGTCGAAATAAAAAACTTCGGTTCGTCAGTAGCCAAGAAAAGTCGAAATAAAACTCGGTTTCGTCAGAGGCGGCCCAAGAGTCGAAATAAAAACTCTTGGGCCGCTCAGTGGCATTTCAGTTTTATTTCGACCTCTTGCCCTTCGAACCGAGGCAATTTATTCACCTCTTGGGCCCTTCAACGGAATTTCAGTTTCTTTAATCGGCCAATTGCTTGAAATGTATCAAACTTCTAGACTTTCATAACGCACTTGCAACGCATTTTTTCCAATCTCCATTTCTGACCTTCTTTACAAGTGATAGTGTCCTCTCATGATTTGGTGTAAATCGCGTACGGGCGCTCTGGGCTGCCTTGACTCTACTGATAGTACTTCTGAGGTGCTTGGCGTTCCACGTCCGGGAATCGACTTACCCTCTGGCTGCGTGGCTTGTATGCCCCATCTCGAAGGATCGCGAGACCAGGAAGGGCCCCCCCCAATTGGGGAAAGTTTATTCCGGCCGGCATTTTCGATCGCCTCAATGCTTCTCGACACCAAATCTCCAACCTCAAATTGTCGTGCCTTTACCTTTGTTGTAGTAACGGGCCACCTTTCTTTGATACATCGCTACGCTTAGTCGCGCCGGTCGCGGGCCTCTTGGCAAGTCGAGGTGTTCACGGAGTCTTTGTTTGTTGAGGTCTGGGTCGAAGTGTTCCACTCGAAGACTTGGGAGGCCCACTTCCCTTTGGTATGACCGCTTGACCCCGTAACAAAGGCTAAAGGTGTCTCCTTCGTCGATTCCCTCGGAGTAGTCCTATAAGACGAGGAGGATGAGGGCAACTCATCCGCCCGGAGCCCCAGAGTCTATCGAGTTTCGTCTTAAGCCCGTGTAGGATAGTTCGATTTGTGACTTCCACCTGGCCGTTGGCACGAGGGTAGGCACCGGATGTGGACCAGGTTGATTTTGAGACCGTAGCGATAGCACGAAGCCGTTTCCCGGTGAAGCTGCGTTCCGTTATCGGTGATGACACACTCGGGGACCCATACACTGGAGACGATGGGCCGGAAGGAACTCCGTTGCGTTACGCTCAGATTATTCGTGCGGGCGTTGCTTCCACCCACTTCGTGAAGTAGTCGATCCCCTGATGAGGAACTTCCTCTGCCGGGCACGAGGGGAGTGGTCGAGGATATCAAGCCCCCACGTTTGTGCAAAGGGCCACGGGCGCAACGCCGGAGCTCCGTGTGTGTTTGTGCGGTTGAGTTCTTTGTGGACTTGAGTCCTCGCACTTGCGTCTGAAGTCACGGCGTTATACTTCATAGTAGCCAATAATACCCTTGCCTCATTATTTTGAACGCCCGAGAGTTTTTGCCTCGATATGGGACACTTGATTCAGATGCGCCTCCGGATGGCGTATTACGCCTCGCGGGAGTCGAGGCACCTCAAATAAGGGCCGAAAATCCCCGCCCGATATAATCGGCCATCCACTATGGCGTACCGGACTGCCGATCTTCTTTATTCTCTTGGCTTTGACAAGGTCCTCGGGTAAAGTTCCATCAGTAAGGTATCTAGGGTATGCGGCCATCCGAGGTATCACCGTCGGCCCATTTGCGTAACATTGGTCTCGGGTTCATCTATCGTTGGTCTTTCAGTGTTTCTCTCATTCCTCGGGCGTCTTGCTCAAGGTCCCCATATATTCTTTGCTTTTGCTAAGGAATCGCCTTTTCGTTCTCTGTCCTCGGAATGTGCCTGAATTCTATTCGCTCAAAATACGAGGTCATTCCTTTCACCTTCATAAGGTATTTGGAAAGTTGAGGGTTGTTCACTTGAAGTTCAGGGACACGATTGACGACTAGCTCGAGAATCACTGTAAACCACCAAGTCCACGGCCGAGCACTCCTTTGCTAATCGAGTCCTGTAATCGAGGCCTCGTACTCCGCGACATTATTGGTATTTGGGAACCAAAATTACCGAGTACTTAATTTCGGCCCCCAGAGTCCTCGGCCACGACACACGCACTTCATGACCATCCTTCATAGAGGAGCCCCGTCCCACGTGAAGCGTCATCTTTGTGGTGATCCTGTTTCCCGTTCTGTGCTCTCGGCATCATCGCGGTCAAGTGCGATTTTCCACGACAAAATCCGCGAAATTTGGCCCTTGTGGCGGCCTCGGCCCAAACTTCGATGTCGAACTCTCCAAGTTCGATGGCCCACTTTATTAGTCGCCACGAGACCTCGGGCTTCTCGGGCAGGTTCTCAAGTAATTTGGTGGTCAAGGACTCTGACTTTGTGCGCTTGGAAGTAGGGCCTTAGCTTCTGAGGCGGAGTATACAAGTGCGGGCGATCTTCTCCGTGTGCGGATATCGAGTCTGAGTGCGGGACCTTGTTGACGTAATATGCGGCTCTTTGATTCCTCTGGTGCTCTCACCAGGAGCGAGGCTCGGGGCACAGTCGGTCACCGGTAGGTACAAATAAAGCTCCTCTCTGGTTGGGAGAAGCCGGGAGTGGAGGGTTAGCAAGATACGCCTTGAGGCCAGAGTGCCTCTCATGATCGTTACTCCAACGAAGCCTTGGGTCTTAGGCCCTCTTAGTGCCACTGAAGAAATGATGTCTCTCGCCCGATTTGGCCGAGGAAAACGGGAAAGGCGGCCACCTTCGGTGAGTATTGGACTTCTTTTACGGTCAGGGAGATTGCATGTTTAAAATTGCTTGGATCTTCTCGGGAGTTCGCCGATCCTTATTTGCGACACTATATAGCCGGGAACTTCCGGACGTCACCCCGAATGTGCACTTGCTGGGTTGACTTCATCCCATGGGCCCTCAACACTCGGAAGGTTTCCGCGAGTCCCGATGTGGTTTGCGCCAGTGGTGCTTTTCACGAGTAAGTCGTCACGTAGACTTCCACATTCCTGCCGTCCCGATCCTTGAACATTTTATTGACCGGCCGTTGGTACAATCGCGCCCGCGTTCTTGAGACCGAAGGACATCACTTTGTGTGATGACGTCCCTTGGTGGTCATGAAGGACGTACGCTCTTCGTCCTCGGGGCACATTCTTATACGATTGTACCCGGTAAGCATCCATAAAGGCGGCGGCTCGTGTCGGACGTTGAGTCTACCAGTAGTCGATCCTCGGGAGTGGAAAGGCATCTTTTAGGCAAGCTTTGTTAAGATCCAAGAAATCTATGCACATCCTCCACTTTCCACTATTCTTCTTCACCATCACTACGTTGGCGAAGTCAATCCAAGGTATTGTACCTCTCGGATGAATCCTGCGTCCGAGAGCTTCTTCACTTCCTCCCACGGCCACTAGCATTTTCTGCCGAGTAATTTCTCGCTTTTGTCTAACGGGCTTGTGATGTGGATCCACATGACTTGTGCACTATTATCTCGGGAGAGATGCTTGGCATGTCCGTGGGGACAAAGCAAACACGTCGCGAGTTTTCCTTGGAGAATTTTGTGAGTTGATCTCGGACGGAATCTTGAGCTCCTATGCGGACGCACTTCTCTTCAGGTCCTCGGAGTCCCGAATGAACTCGCGAGGGGTTGGTTCACCCGGCCCGTACTGTTGTAGTGTTGCCTCGTCTGCAGAGTCGAGGTCTTCCGTTAGTCTGGAGAAATTCTGCGTGACTGCGACAGAAGTAGCACATCCTCCCGGTGGCACCTTTCGTGAGTCTTCCCCTAAACTATGACCTACGCAACGTTCATCAGCCACTCCCAATTAGCCACCGCTTCAATCTTTTTTGAATCTACAAACACTCCTTTAGAAACAATGTGCCTTAGAAAGGACATCTCCAACCAAAAGTCACACTTCTTCAACTTTATGAATAACCATCTATCTCTTAACGTCTATAAGGCGATTCTCAAATGAGCATTGTGCTCATCAAAACTTATCGAATAGATTAAAAATATCATCATAAAGACCATCACAAACTGATCTAAATACAGTTGGAATACTCAATTTATAAGATCTATAAAAGCTATAGGTGCACTAGTCAACCTGAAAGGCATCACAATTTCATAATGGTCATACTTTGTTCTAAACATCATCTTCAATACGTCCTTTCGCTTGATCCTCAACTGATGATACCTCGAATGCAGATCGATTTTAGAGAAAACTTGGACTCCTTGTAATTGGTCGAATAAATCATCAATTCTTGGCAAAAAGGTATTTCTTTTTTATTTTGATCTTATTTAACTTCTAATAATTAGTGCATAACCTCAATGACCCATCATTCTTCTTCACAAAAAGCATTGGAGCTCTCTAAGGAGATCACTTGGTCCGATGAATCATTTATCCAATAACTCCTATAACTGCTACTTTAATTCCTTCAATTTTGATGGGCTATTATATACAGAGCCCTCAAAAGAGGAATAGATTTAGGCATCATATCAATAGCAAATTCAATTTTTCTATTTGGAGGTAAACCAAATTATTCTTCTGGAATGATATTCTCAAACTTACATACTAATGGAATCTCCTCAATATGCACATTAGGGCTCCCAGTAAATTTGACACGAGCTAAATAAGATTGGTGTCATGGTCTGAATTTTTTAGCTATAAAACCATGTGGTGCGTCCAGTTCCAACAGAAACGGATGCCAACCAAGTCCCACGAGCACTATTAGGTGTCTTGGTCAACCCCGGGACGTGAACACGAAAATGACATAAGTATTTATCTGATTATTACATGTTATTATTGATTACCTGTTTGTGTTTTTCGTACTTCCATTGGTGACTTACTTGCATTCTACATATTCGACATTGGTGTCTTTTTTGCATTCGTGTGTTAAGAGTGCTTATAGGTTAACTTGGCTTGCGTCCATTTCCGTTGAAAACCGAACGTGCCTCACAATTTTGTGTTTAGAAAATTTGGACCATGACGCTTGTCACTCATCATGCACCAAATGGTTCACATGCAACGCTTATATCAAACACATCAACTCTTTCTTGAAATTTCATAAGAATTCAAAAGACGAATAACTAGGGATGCGGAACAGAACTATCTTGTTAAAACAATCAATGCTCGTGAGATAGCACGCCAATTAATCTATTCCTAAAATAACTTTAAGATCATGCATCTTCAACAAAATTAAAATTATAGATAATTTAAATCCACTAACTCAAATCGAACATTTGGGATACATGATATCTGCATCAATGACTTTCTCACTAGAGTGGACACTACCAAAGTATAATCCAAAACTCGCGAAGACAAATGCAAATGGAAAACAAGTTTAGAGGCCACAAAAGAATGTATAACCCTAGATCAATCAACACATGCACTGTAGATTAAAAAATTATCATATTACCTTCTACTGCTGACGGATTTGCTTCAACATCCTTCGCAGTTGCCGCAGATATCTTTCCTGGAGTAGTAAGCTTTTTTTCTCTAGATGCTTCAGTGAAAATGACCATTTTTTTATCGTATGACCAGCCTGTCTATAATTAAAACAAGCTCTATCTTGCCTGTAGTATGGCTATCCTTCATGGTGTTTTGCCACAATAGTCACACGCTAGTGTTGTGGATTCATAGGCTACGATCAGACTACAATAGCTTTGCCCTTCTCACGCACCTTAGATTTTGAATAGGATCCTCTTGACCTCAAACTTTGACCTCCACAACTCATTGATCTCTTCTCATAGAATTTGGCTCTCTCTTGCTTTTGCTCATTGAGCAAGGTTCGATCGATCACTTCACCATAGATCCTCAACCACAACAGCACCAATTGCTTCCAAATTGAATTTTGAAAGCCTTGTAGAAATTTCCTAGCCTTCTTGGCCTCATTCATGATTATATGTGGTGCAAAATGAGACAGTTTTATGAACTTGGCATCATACTCCATCACCATCCGGTTCCCTTGTCTTAAACGGGTAAATTTGTCCTCCCTCAGTTCACAAATGCTCGTTGGGAAATATTTCTCCATGAAAATTTTCAAAATAGTTCCAAGAGATGTCTTTATTTCCTATGCCCAAAATCCTCTTTTGCATCGTCCACCAATGGTCTACTTTTCTATCCAATTTGTGAGCTACAAATTTAACTTTTTTCTCCTTGAGATAGTTAATTATCTCAAATACCTTTTCTAGCTAGTGAATTCGAATCCCTTTTTTGATCGGGTCCAAATCACTCAAAAACTTAGGGACTCTTTCATTTGAAAAGCGGTCAAAGGGCGTCATTGCTTGCCCTGGTCGTTATCTCTCCGCAAGCTCCACATCTTGCTGTTGAACCGTTCAGTCTATTATATCTGTCATCCAAGTCATCATCGTCGAATAATCCTCCTCCCTACTAGTAACAGCTCCTCTTTCTCCTGACATTTTAGTATCTATCATGTAATAAATTTCAACTAAAGTTCCTCAAAATCATGTAAGACGCTTTTATGATGATATTATCTGATACTATTTCTCGTCACGATCCTGACATAAGTAATAAATAACATTAAAAAAATCCAAATAAATGATTATCCCACAAATAACTAAAATCTAAATAACTCAAATATCAGACACATTGATCCAACATCAAATCAACCTAAAAAACCATAATAGAATACCCAATAGAAGATCAACATAATATCCACAACCGACAACGGACACAGGATCTTAGCGAACTAAACACTATCCGGTCTCCCAATGAAATATAACAACCTGCTTAACCCAAATCTATCCGCAAAGAAAAACACCAACGGATTCCCCAACTACTATCACGATATAAAATTTATACTAAAATCCATCCAATACATAATTCAATCACAAAGCTTCGAATTGTGGCGGAACGGATTTTTTTTTTTTACTCTGTCATTCGTCACACAGGATCGCAGATGCCACCATCTAGGACCAATATATTTTAATCATAAAACGCATAGCGGAAGCCAATCTAATATCTTACAAAAACATTCATACTCATTTCATAACATTCATTTCCGAATAGGCACACATGTCTAATTACAAAAGTTTATGGAGTCTAACAATTCATTACACTAATTAATTCTCCACTGTAATCCTCAAAAAGGTGCTCCTAAATCCTTACGAATCCTTCAAGTCGGCTTTGATCACTCCGTCTCGTCAGGCACAAATTCTAAATTTTCATCTGAGGGGGAGAATAGAAAACAGTGAGCCGGAGCTCAACAAGGCACATGCAGATTTTCCATAAAACGTTCGTGCTGTCAACAGTTACAGATATATATTTATACAGAATAGCATTTGGCCGGAAATCATGCAAAACACTTAGGGCGGTTAATGCAGGAAATCAGACATCATATATATACACATAGCATTTGGCCGAACAAAAGCAAATTGGAGAGTCGGAACATATAATATTTAGGCATAACATAATGCAGGTCATAACTTTAACTTCTTTTATTCATTGCATAACGGAAGGGGGGCTTTAATCGAGGATAAATTATGCACATCTCTTCACAATCACGGCAATACCTCCTTGTACAAAGCGCCGATGACGGCTCTCACTTTCTCCTTGTACAAAGCCCTGAGAACGGCTTTCACTTTCTCCTTGTATAAAGCTCCGAGGACGGCTATCACTACCTCCTTGTACAAAGCCCCAAGAACGGCTCTCACTTCGATTATCCTCGATTATCACCTTAAGGTCCTAAGGCATGCCGGAGAACCTTATCTCCCAAGGTAGAGTCAAAACTTATTTGTTTTATCATAAAGTCGGTTTCAACTTTCATTACAGCTGTCGATTTCAAAATAATGTGCCTGGATGGTCTTAATTTCACATGCAAAGGTAAAACTGAACTCGATTTCATGCTCAAGGGAGGTTGATCTTGTTTTCATCATGCAAGGGTGGCCAGTTTCATATTTATATAAGGGAAGGCCAAACTCGATTTTTCATCTAGGGAAAGCCGAACTTGATTTTTCATCTAGGAAGGCCGAACTTGATTTTTCATCATGCAAAAGGGGAGGGCCGAACTTGATTCATCATGCAAACGGGGCCGGTTTGGATTCATACCCTATGGCCGGTTTGGATTTCATCACTCAAGGCCTGTTGGGATTTATCTTCACAATGGCCGGTTTGGATTTCATCACTCAAAGCCGGTTTGGATTCATCTTCACAATGGCCGGTTTGGAGTTCATCAAGAGGGGAGGCCGATCTTGTTTTCATGCAAGGGGACCGGTTGTGATTTCATGAAGTGGAGGCCGATTTCATTTTCATCAAGAGGGGAGGCCGATCTTGTTTTCATGCAAAGGGGACCGGTTGTAATTTCATGAAGTGGAGGCCAGTTTCATTTTCATCAAGAGGGGAGGCCGATCTTGTTTGAGGCATAAGGGGAGCCGAACTTGATTAAGGCTTAAGGGAAGCCGAACTTCTTTCATTCTTCGGGGAGGGCCGAACTTGATTCAGGCTTAAGGTGGAGGCTGGTCTCAATTTTATCAAAAGCCGAGTTCACATTATGCATGTCGATTTCAAGATCAAAGAGCAAATTCCGGGTTCAAATTACAATGCAAGGTCGATTTCAATTATTCTTTAGGGCCGATTTCAAATCAAAGAGCTTATACGTTACTTTACAAAACCGGTTTACTTTTTCATAATTAAATGATGGCCATCATCTGAATCATGAAATGATTAAACTTCAGCGTGCGTACATCGCCAGATGCTTGAACATCATTAAAAACATGAACTAAAGGTGAGTACACTTGGCATTATTAAAAACAAACTTAAAAAGTAACGTCCGAAATCGCTTGCGATATTATGAAGTTAAAAGCGAGTGTACATTTTGTATTAAACCATGATCTTAAAAGCAGGGGGGTACACTTGCATTAAACCATGATCTTAAAAGCAGGGCGGTACACTTGCCTGACAGTCGTTTGTTCACCTTTACCGACTGGAAGCTTTCTCTCCTTTAGTCCTTGCTATTCTTCTCGCTGGTTGTTCGTGCTAACTTCCTTGGTCGAAGTTGAGTATTTATAGAGGAGGGGTTAGGTGGAGTAAGTGGGGTAAGTCACTTGCTTCGGTACCTCTTTTCAGAGAGTAGGTGGGAGTAAGTTAGTTTACTTATTCGAGTTCTTCTCCTCAGACTGTAACGAGGTAGTTTACTTACTCCATTTAGTCGATGCTTGGTTGGAATCTAACTAAATAGAAAAGTTGGCTTTTGGCTTTAGTTACTATTAATTTATTCAGGTCAACTTTTCGGTCAATGCTCCTTATTCTAATTAAGCCCTCTTTCTTGCCACGTTTCATTTTTTTTTTTATTGAAGACTAGTCAACATTTTCAACTCCAACCTTGAGCCTCTTAATTTTATTTTGGACCTTACAACTCTCCCCTACTTAAGAAATTTTGTCCTCAAAATTTGAATAAAGTTACCTTAAACAAACAAATGGGGATGCTTGCTCCGAAATTCTTCTTCTCGCTCCCAAGTAGCTTCTTCAAGTGAGTGATTCTTCCAAAGCACCTTCACCGGAGGACCGTCTTTGTTCGCAACCTTTGCTCTTTCCGGTCACGAATTTGTAGTGTGGCTCCTAATAGGATAAATCCTTATTGACTTCCAAAGCTTCGAATTGAATCACATGGGTAGGGTCGTAAACATATTTCCGGAGCATGGATATGTGGAATACGTCATGCACTTCTGTCAAACTTGGCGGCAGTGCTAATCTGTAAGCAACTTTTCCGATTCGTTCTAGTATCTCAAAAGGGCCAATAAATCGTGGCTTCAGCTTACCCTTTATTCCAAACCGTGATGTTCCCTTGGAAGGTGAGACCTTTAGAAAGACAAAATATCCGACCTCGAAACTTAAGTCTTTCCTGCTTTTGTCTGCATAACTCTTCTGCCTGCTTTGGGCAACATTTAAATTGTCATGGATCAGTCTGATTTTCTCCGCCGTTTCTTTTACGATTTCTGGATCCAAGATTCTCTTATCTCCAGTCTCCTCCCAGTGAATCGGCGATCTGCATTTCCTTCCATACAAAGCTTTAAAAGGCACCATGCCGATGCTAGCCTGATAGTTGTTATTATAGGCAAATTCTGTCAGTGCCAGGTAAGTATCCCAATTTTCCTTCATTTCCAACACCGAAACTCTCAGCATATCCTCAAGAATTTGGATGGTACGCTCAGACTGGCCATCAGTTTCGGGGTGATAAGCAGTATTGAATTTTAATTTAGTCCCCAGTTCCTTATACAAACTCTTCCAAAACCTTGAGACAAAACGGGGGTCCCTATCAGACACGATGGAGACAGGGATTCCGTGTAGTCTTATAATTTCGTTTACGTAAAGTTGTGCCAGCTTCTCACGTGAATAGGTAGTCGATTGCCAAGAAGTGGGCTGACTTTGTCAGTCGGTCAACTATAACCCAAACGGCATCATGATTTCTCAATCCTTTGCCTAGTTTTCCCTTTGCTGCCAGTCTTATCTTGATAAAGAGACTGTTTGGCATGTATGGAAGAAAATGCAAAAATGGTTTGGTAGAGTTTTGAAGTACCGTGGGATTGGTAGTCCAAGGATACTTTTTTCAGATAGAATACTTGGACATTTTCTAGTTTCAACTTTTTGATTAATTGGTTTAAATATGCCCCAATTGGACGTTCTGAAAAAAAAATGCCAAAACCATTTTTGAATTAAACTGCATTTGGCTCAGCTTAAACTTCTGGAATAGTTAAGAAGTTGTAAGCATATCAATATCTTTTCAAAACTGAAACTTCGGCATTTTCGGCCAGAGCTTCTTAACCTTACTAATCAAGTTTTACCCATGACAGGTTGATCCTCTTGCCAGCGGTGAGATGCTGTAACTTTGATGTGCTTGCCTTGTGTTCATTCTAGCCAGGTACTCATTCCTCTTTGGAAAACACCTTTCAAGATATGATGAGATTGGAAAATAAATAAAATTGAAAGATATTCAGCTTGAACTGCATAAGATGTGATACTCCTCTGGCATATTGATGTAAAATTCTTGAACTTAATCATGAAGATATTTTGTGGAGTCTATTTGACTGTTTTTGGCAGCTTATCTTCAAATAGAACATCCAGATCTGTTTAAAATTGTGGGGGGTTAGATTGCTAACCATATGCTTGGTTGGGAGGAATGAGAGGGAATTAAACATTGCCGTTTATATTTGTTCTCATCTTATTCTCATTATCTGGCTTGGCTGTTAAAAGGCAACTGAGAATGAATATTGCCTATTGCCTGGGAATATTTATAACTAGAGAAATGGGAGGTGGGTTTATCTATATCGCCAGGCAAGCAATGATAACAATTACCAATTCCACTTGTCTCCACCATAGCCTCAATCATGCTGCCACACTCTTATCCGCACTGGCTCTTTGCCCCATCACCCGGCACTCCTTTAGCCATCATTATGGTATTTTCACATTAATTTTGGATGTAATATTTATTTCATGTGTGAATAAAAAAATGTAATATTTATTTGTATTCCTATAAATAATATTTGTTCACTTCTCCATCTCTCATCTAAAACGTGAATAGAGTGGATTCATTCCTAGAACATCTCCACTTTTTCTCTTACAATTATGACTCGTATATGAATAGTAAATCTTGATGAATTTCTTTGTGCCTCGACTCTATTTCCCACGTTGGTCTTTCTCTCCGTCACTAATTTGACACTTATAATATCAACTATCAGATTCTGCACTTTCAGAATCCCATCCTCTCCATTGCAATTGTGGTCTGTTACATGTCTGAAAATCTAGATTAGATTCGAGAAATTTCAAATCAATCTTTTGAATTCTTCTATCTAGATTCTACACACTATAAACTAGAATAAGTGTTGTGACTCATTTTTTGTTATCCTTTGACGTTTAAGTTAGTATTCTTGGCCAAGTACTTTAAGCTAGTAAGAGAGAGAGAGAAAGAAAAGAGAAAGATGAGTGTGGAGGACTAAGCTTTGTATTTTGTGAGGAGGAAAAAGTGTTTAGAGGATAGGTTTCATACCCTTTCTATATGCTGATTTAAGAGTTGCGAGACAAAACCTTTATGTCACATTTGGTTGGAGGAAATAAGATGAGAATAAAATTTCTATTCCCTGGAAATAGATATTCTTTCGTTTGGTTATAAATTTAATCGAAAATAAATATTTTCTGAAAATTATTGTTCCCACATATGTGAGAATAACAATTTTCACATATTATTATTATTATTATTATTATTATTATTATTATTATTATTATTATTATTATTATTATTATTATTATTATTATCATCATCATCATCATTACTATTTTTACCTTATTCTTCATACTATTCTACAAATCAAATAATGGAATATCAATTCTCACCTTATTCTATTTCAATAATAAAATATGTGAATAATAATTTCAACTTTATTTTCATCCTATTCTATTCCCTTGGAATAACTATTATATTATCACCTTATTCCATTCCAATAACCAAACATATCGTTAGTATTGAATTGATATGCTAGAAATTAGGATGCTTAAAAGGCTAAGTCTTTTGATAATTCTTTCCTCTCAAATATCGAGCATTGGATCCTCCTATTTATGGTGAGGAGATTGATATTTATAGTTGCATGATGATCAGCAATGATTCCTTCATAGTAGGGTTATTGGCCACTTTTTAGGTACTTAGAGTTGGGTTGATTGCTGACCATTTTGGTCAGCACCACCTCACACGTTATGAATCATGGGGCAAAAGTTGAACACACTAGATCGTGCTGATCATGTGCATTAGAGGGGTAATTAGCTGAAGCACTAACTATTGGCTACATGTGTGGAGTTAGTAAACCTACCGAAAAATCGACTTAGCATTCCTCAATCCATCTTTCTACTTTAGTGTTTTCTACCTTCATATGCATAGTCTGAACTCAGCCCCATAACTATCTGATAACCTGAATGTTTGGCTTGCCTCCCATAGGTCATAGTTCAATTGGGTTTTGGTTGAGGGGACCCTTCGTGAGCCTTGATTCGTTGTGCCTAGCTTACTTTGCCGGTGCTCTGATTCATTGGGCCTTCTCATGCCTAACCGGCTCCATCAACTTTTGAGTCTCTCTTTGTGTCCATGGGCCTGGTCAATGGGCCCGGATTAATATCCATACCTCATTATTTTGACAGTGAGGTTCTTTCATCCCATAAGTACCTCGCATATGCCAAAATGATCTTCTCAAGGCTCTCAGTCAACCTCAGTTGGTATTAAGCAACACATGTAGGGTATTTAGTAACCTCTATGGCACAATGACCTCATCAAGGTTATGTAACAGCATGTAGGCCTCATTATCCGATTAGCCTTTGCTTAATCATCCAACAACTTGCTGGATTGAAATTACTCTATGTAAGGGCTCATCCAAGTTGTTTCATCAGGCAGTTAGAAGACTTCATCTTATTCCTTTATACTAAGTCTTTGTAGAACCTCTTGCATATCGCGGGCATATTGCTCCGGGTAGCTCGACATTGCCATCTTGGAAATGTGGTTGGCTTCCAAGTTTGTTCTTACGGGACATGGATCATCTTGTACTCGTCGAGGTTTGACAGTAGAGTTTAGGTCTTGTCAAGGTACTTGGCCAAATCAAGATAGTTAGATTTGAAGTTAGTGAACACTTAGTTAACCACTAGCTTAGAATTGGCTTAGATGGTTTGGTTTTTAACAGAGCACTCCCTTGCTAGTTTCAATACTGTCAATAGAGCCTCATACTCAAGTACGTTGTTGGTTGCCAAAAATTCAAATGCAATGGAGTATTTGAGCTCTATACCTTTGGGGGAAGTTGGGATCACTCCTGCTCAGCTACCCATTTGACAGACGTGCCATCCACATGAATGGTCCATTGAGGTAACATTGTATTGAGGGGAGCCAATGAGGGTTCTACAATTTGTTCTTTCAAGCCTGGGATTATTGTCTCGATAATAAAGTCTGTCAAGCCTAACCCTCTATCAAGGATTGGGCTTGGAACTTTATATTAAACTCGGGCAATTTGATCGACCACTTGATTAAATGTTTGAATACTTTTAGCTCCTAACGGATGCTTTTAAGGGGTTGGTTGATTAGGATTACTATCTTATGAGTTTCAAAGTATGGTCGGACTTTTCTTGTAGCAAGCACTAACGCAAATGCGGTCTTCTCGATTTGGGTGTATTTTATTTTTAAGTCGACAAAAATCTTACAATGTGGTACACCGACTTATACACCTCCGACGCTTCTCTAACCAAGACAGTGCTTAGGTCCATGTTGAATATGGCCAGATGCAAATACAGGTCCTTGCCATCATCAAGTTGAGTTAACAGAGGTGGCTGCATCAAGTATTCCTTCAGTTTATGGAGGCCTGATGGCAGTTGTCCATTCATTGGAACTCATTTGTTTTAACCCATATCATGCCCTTGAAGAGTGGTAGATATTTTTCAGCAAGTATGGCCTTAAATCACAATAAGAACTATCAAGTCTAAGAACTTACCCGAAGTGACCCCAAATATGCATTGGGTTGGGTTCAACTTCATTTTGTCAATCTATAACACATTGAAGGTCTTTGTCAAGTCTTTGATGTGGTCATTGGCATGTACATTCTTGACCAATATGTCGTCCACATACACATTCATATTGTTACTAATCTATTGACCAAACATCTTGTTTATTAGCATTTGGTATGCCGCACCAACATTTTTCAAGCTGAATAGCATCACTTTATAGCAATAAGTGTCTTGGTCTAGTATGAATGAACTTATCTCCTCTTTCTAGGTCCTTTTGAATTTGGTTATACCTTAAACATGTATCTATAAAGCTTAACAATTGGTGATCCGTGGTTGAGTTTGCACGTTGGTCAATCCTATGAATTAGAAATTGTCTTTAAAATATGCCTTATTCACATTTGTTAAATCAACGCACATTCTTATATTTCCTATTATTTTTTTTTATTAGGATGATGTTGGATAACTAATCTAAATATTAGACTTCTCTAATGAACCCCACATCAGTTAATTTCTTGACTTCTTCTCTTGCAGCTACTAACTTTTCCATATAATAGTACCACCTCTTTCTCCAGATGAATTTGTGACCAAGGACAAAACTCAACTTGTGAGTCATCATTTCCATTGAAATTCTTGGCATGTTCGCTAGTGTATATACAAAGACGTATGAGTTATTTCAGAGGAAATTGGTCTGGCTTTCTTTTAAATCTTGACCCAAAGAAGATTTAATTTGGACATATTTATTTGATTTCTTTGGATTCAGATGAACACTTATTGGCATTTTGCTAGGTTGATCTTGCTGTAGCGAGGCTTTGTTTATAAGGTCAAACTCATCAATGGGTTGAAGAGCCGTGCCATTGATTTGATTTAAGTAATGGCTTTACCCCATGATTTGGTCTCCTTTCACTTCTCCCATCGAATATTTTGCCATGAACTTTATTTTTAAATTTGGGATGGAGGCTAATGTGGTTGGACACTGCTGACCTAGAATGACATTATAGACTAAAGATAGATCTACCACTAAAAAGGTTGACAAATTTGAGGTTCTCCTAGGATGTGTTCTCATCATGACTTGTAGGTGTATGATTCAATTTACTTGGATTGGCTTGTTATCTAGACCGTATAAAGGTCTGTGAGACAGGTCCCTTTGATGGCATTTTTAGCCAACCCTTATGAACACATTAAAATATAAAATATTTCCAGAGCTTTTTTTTTTTTAATAATCACTTATTTCAACTGGTAATCATTAATTCCATCTGCAACAAGTGTTACGCAACAAGATAGTCAGAATGGGAGAAATTACATTAGCTATATCATCATTAATAAAATTAATAGCTGTTTTTCCTAAACCTAACTTTTGTCTCTTGCCATAGGAAGCGCCATCCTGATGCTTCTTGATTATTGTCCCTGCCAGTCTGGCAAACATTATAGGATAGCTTAGGCTACCACCTGACCGCGAGGTTGCTCGGGAAGATCTTTGACATCATTGTCCTTCTTATGGGTGCTTTCAGGGTTCTACATATACATTTTAAGGTATCCCTTCTAGATCAAAGCCTCAATCTTTTTTTACAGGATCCTATAATCCTTGGTGATATAACCTGAAGATCGATAGCAGATGCAGCATTTACACTGATCTTCTTACCTCGGGTTCTTACTGACTAGCCATTTTAGGAACTTCTAATTCTAGATTCACATTGAAACATTGGCCCAAGTGTCGATGAGGGGTGTAAGTTACAGCCTCTTGGATGCTCAATGTGTATCCTGTCTAATTCTCTATTGCTTTGGGAAGTCATGGACAGGTTTGTTCCTCTGTTTTCCTCCTTCAAATTGCCCATG
Organism: Nepenthes gracilis; assembly: GCA_033239525.1. Taxonomy (NCBI): domain Eukaryota; kingdom Viridiplantae; phylum Streptophyta; class Magnoliopsida; order Caryophyllales; family Nepenthaceae; genus Nepenthes; species Nepenthes gracilis. The sequence goes on along the minus strand of BSYO01000007.1, from coordinate 7,938,382 downwards.
TGAGATTCATAGTTTGGGCACTCTGACATCTTGGTGTTATTGGCTTCATCCGTCGTAATATAGGTTTTAGTGATTGTCTTTGCCACCAAAAATGTTTTAGGATCTTGTTGGACCAAGGACTTGAAGAATTTGTTGGGTTAAATGGTCACCCTAAAGGCATTCGACTTCAACTAGTTGATGAGCTTTGAGATTCTTCGAGCTTCTACATTGAATCAGGCAAGGAAGTGTTTGCAGCTCTTGTTAGTAGCCTACCTGACCTTATTAACGTGTCAGGGTTGCTTTTTTTCCCTCTCTTGTTGGAAGGGAAGTAGCGTGGGAATTGATCTACCAATTATTAGAATGTCTTGATGGAATTTGTTCCTAGCTTGCAGAATCAAATTTGGTCCTCTCCCTATAGTGTTTAAGGGAAACAAATGCATAAGGTGGTGTCCCCTAGGCTCTGAAAGCCCAGCAAAGTACGGAAGTGGTCAGGGTAATCCATTAGATCAAATTTCTATCATACAGTTTCAAAGTTGACATTTTAAATTTTTAAGGGATGGCATACCTTTTTATTTCTAAGGTAAATGGGGGTACAACCCGATTTGCCTGTACGGTTAGAAGGGTCATCTTAGAAGACCTACTTCTCTATTATTTTAATTCTTTTTTACCTCGATTGTGGAAGCTATTCTTTTTGTATAAAAAAATGTCCTCAATTTTGAGTGATTGACAGATATGCCTGATTGTCTAGTTGAAAAGATATGCGGGATGATGCTGAAGGATTCCTACTCATGATGAGAATGTCACTTGAAATCCTGTGCAAACCTAGGATTCGTCTTTGTGGGGTCTCTTACCTATCTTCAAAGTTCAAACGACCTTCATGCCATAAGGAGACATGCCAATAGTGTGCCTCACATAGCATGGACGACTTAGACATAGCATGCATTTTCTTGGAAGCAGCTTTATAACTCTTAGGTATCCTCTTTGATACTGAAACTAAAGGTAGGGGAACCTCAGATTGACATAGCTGTTCCCCAATCTGTCCTTACAGGATTTTAGCATTTGAGACATGTCTTGGAGTTGGATGGTTATCACTCCAATATTCGGTGCTGTTGATAAATGAGTGCTCAATTAGCTGTCATTGTTTTTAGGGGCATCATGAGAGAAAACGTCCCTAAGATATTGACTTAATTGGTCATGCGCTCTAGTATTCACCGTCATGAATGATATGTGGATCTTTGTCGGTGTATTTTTGTTTTTGGAAAGAATGAGTTTGATTAACTCATTCCCTCAGATGGCGTCCATGATGTATACCTGAAAATCTAAAATACATTTGAGAGATTTTAAATCAGATTGTTAAAATTTTCAATCCAGATTGTATATTAAAAATCAAAATGAGAGTTTTGAAGGATTTAGGACTCACTTTCTGGATTATTTTCTAATATTCAAGTCAGTATTTTTAATGTAACAATTTAAGTTAGTAAGAGAAAGAAGAGAGAAAAGAAAGGAATAAGTGTAGAGGACTAGACTTCATATTTTGAGAAGATCAAACCTTTTTGTGTGCAGGTCAAGAGCTGTGAGGAAAAACCTTTGGAGTCAAATTGATTTGCTTCAATTCTGCTATTTATAACGAGAAGGTTGATATTTATAGGTGCATAAGGATCAACAATAGTTTCTCCATAATGGGGTTACTTGCCACTTCCCACCTCCCTGGAATGGATTGGTTGCTGACCATTTTAATCAGCACCACCCGGTACATTTTGGATCATGTGGGAAGGTGGAACACACCAAATTGTGCTAATCATGCACATTAGAGGGGTGATTGCTGAAACGCTTAGCATCGCTTATGTGTGTAGAGTTGGTCTACTGACTAGAAAATCAACTCAACTCACTCTATCCAATCTATCTTTTTGACATAGTGTTGTCCACCTTCATATTCATAGTCTTCATAGTCTAAATCCAAGCCTATAACCATTCGATAAACTGATCGGTCAACTGGCTTCCCATAGCTCGTAGTTTTATTGAGATCTTGCTGAGGTGACACCTCATGGACCATGATCCATCGGGATTCCTTCGACCATGGACCATGATCCATGTCATTGGGTCCAGCCAAATGGCCGGGATTAATTTTGATTTTGTGCTGGACCCAACAAGCATGATAGCTGATTTAATATGAATCTTACTCATAGTGCCTATTTGATTTCATTTATTTGATTGCTTCTTGCCTGTTTTCTGATTTAATCTAATAGAAGAAGAGTATAAAATCTTTTACATGTGGAATAATTCAGTGGTAGTAGAAAGAAACCTTTTAGTTGTTATTAAATATTTTTTATAATAATATAATATTTTATTCATTTATTATATTAATCGATTCACATAATATATAAATAAATAGATATCAAAATATTTTTTATATTTTAAAGTCACCGGCATTAAGAGCCGATGGGGACAAGCGGCCTTCCATTGAAGGAAGTGACCGTCAAGTTTTACCATATCATTAATATTATTTAATTGTAATATGATAATAATAAATTTAAACTTAAAAAAATAACTGCTATAATTATAAACATAAAAACGATATTAATGTTTATTAAAAATAACTACTATAATTATAATTTTTTTTTTTAGGCTCGTGTTCGGTGACGTTTCTTTCTTGCTCGGGTGGTGGGCTGCAGATTGAGTAATGAAGTGAGACAGCGACAGCTCATCCTCAGTGATGGTTAGGGCGTATTCTTCACCGCAGCGTCATCACCTGTGGGCCCGGTCCCACCGCGTTGATATTCTTCTTCATTGAGCTGATTAATTTAGTTTAGGTAAAAAAATCATATTATATTTATAAAAAAAAATTATAATCTAAGTTTGGTAGGGTTAAACCTGTCCTTTTCATCTATGATGGTGTCTAATATGAAAAAATTATTTGGATTTAATTTGTTAATTATATTTATTTATAATATGTATATATTTTTATCATTTTCCATGTAAAATTTGGGCTCAATCAAATATGTCGGCCAGCTCAATCCAATTTCTATTAGGCTAATGCGGAAGTATTAGGCTAATTATAATCGATTTGGTTGTAATTTGGTAATTTAATTAAACAAATAAAATAAAAACTCCCACCAACTACTTTAGAGAGTGACTAACATGTCCTCAAGTAACTTGACTTTCTTCGAAGCTAAACAATATTAACTCCATTAAAACCAATATTTATTTACTTCCTAATTAATTAATTATTTATTTACTGTTATTAACTTTCCTTAAAAGGCAGAGAGAGAGAGAATGGGGTGCCTTGCGCTGGTCACTCACAAAAGCTCATTTGAGCTGGTAAGACAGAAGCAGTCAGAATTGACTTCCGAAAATCAGAAAAAAAAAAAAAAAAAAGCTAAGTGGTTAAATTCTTTTTATTTAATTAAATTATTTAGCCTTTATTTAATTCTATATTATGAAAATTATGCTCTTATTTATCTAATTGTTTAAGTTTAAAATAATATTTATAAAAATAAAGTATATAAAAATATATATTTTTTATTTCTTAGATTTAATATTCAAATTTTATAGTACCAATATTTAAAAATCATTTAATAATTATGGTTTTATTTTTCTTCCTCAAAATCTCCGTGACCGCCAGCCTGTCTGCTCCTTCCTCCTATAAATTATTATAATGCATTGTCATTATAGTATAAATATTTTCTAAAATATAATTATTTTTATTTAATTAATTTGTATAAATATTATTGTTTAATTTTTTTTCCCTAAGCTATAATATTTTGTTTGATCGATTTGTATAAATATCAATTTATATATTTTTAATAATTAATTATTGTTGCACAATCCAATCATATACCTCCACGTCATCCACCCTCCCTCTGCGTTCCTGCAGGAAAATAATAAAACAATGAAAATAATAATAATAAAGATTAATAAAAATAGAAGAGACCGACACTCCACCGCCAAACCATGGTTAACACCCACCTCATATCCCTCACATTCACTCCCTCACCGACACAAACATTATGTCTGTGTCTCTCTTTTATTAATATTATAAACTGGATAAATTTTTTAATAATTAATAAGAAATTTTTAAAATTACATTATAAATATTTAAATTATGTTTGATGTTGAAAAAATAAATTATTAGAAGTAAAATTATATTAAAAATAAATGAAAAAATAACAATCGACCGAACCATGGTTAACACTTAACCCAACCCTTCTCCATTTCCCACGTTATTCGACACCTTCACTCCCTCCCGCAACGCAAAAGTTCATCCCCAAAGAATACAGGCAGTGTTGTCTCTCTCTCTTTTCCTCCATCTGCGTCTGTGCGGATACGCTGAGAGGATCTACATTTCATGCAAGCCGCCATGAGTGTTCGCGTCTATGGCGCCATCTTATCTCTCTTCTTCTTGGCTCAGATCTCCCTCTCATCGCCCACCCGTCCTGCCACAGCTGCCGTAACGGCCGCCGCGAGGAGCTCGTCTGCTGGACAGATCAATTCCAACTCCGTGCTGGTAGCACTGCTGGACTCGCATTATACCGAGCTCGCGGAGCTGGTGGAGAAGGCTTTACTTTTGCAGACTTTGGAGGACGTTGTGGGCAAGCGCAATGTCACCATTTTCGCTCCGAAGAATGAAGCTCTGGAACGCGATCTCGACCCCGAATTCAAGCGATTCCTACTCGAACCTGGAAATTTGAAGTCTCTCCAGACCCTCCTGCTGTTCCACGTCATCCCAACTCGGGTCAACTCGGGCGAGTGGCCGAGTCACGAGTCGCCCGAGTCGATTCAGCACCATGCCACTCTCTGCAACGACAAGATCCGCCTGAAGGGCCTTCCATCGGGGGAAAGGATTGTGGATTCGGCGAAGGTTATACTACCAGACGACGTTGTGAGGCCGGACGGCGTGATCCACGGCATTGAGCGTCTTCTGGTCCCACATTCTGTGGTGGAGGACTTCAATCGCCGGCGAAACCTCCGATCCATCTCCGCTGTTCTTCCTACGGGTGCGCCAGAAGTGGACCCAAGGACCCACCGTCTTAAGAAACCCGCGCCTCCGGTTCCCGCCGGCGCGCCTCCGGTCCTTCCCATCTACGACGCATTGGCGCCCGGTCCTTCTCTTGCGCCGGCGCCTGCCCCGGGGCCGGGTGGTCCCCACCACCACTTCAACGGAGAGGCCCAAGTTAAGGACTTCATCCAGACGCTGCTGCACTATGGAGGGTACAACGAGTTGGCGGACATTCTGGTAAACCTGACTTCATTGGCGTCGGAGATGGGGAGGCTGGTGTCGGAAGGTTACGTAATCACGGTGTTAGCGCCGAACGATGAGGCGATGGCAAAGCTGACGACAGATCAGCTGAGCGAGCCCGGGGCTCCGGAGCAGATAATGTACTACCACACGATACCGGAGTATCAGACGGAAGAGAGCATGTATAATGCCGTGCGGAGATTCGGGAAGGTCCGGTACGACACCCTCCGTGTTCCACATAAGGTGACGGCGGAGGAGGCTGATGGGTCGGTGAAGTTCGGACAGGGAGATGGGTCGGCTTACTTGTTTGATCCGGATATCTATACAGATGGTCGAATCTCTGTTCAGGGCATTGATGGGGTCTTATTTCCTTTGGAGGAAACCAAGGTAGCTGATGTGAAGACAAAGACCCGACCCGCCAAGGTTGTTACCAAACTCAGAAGAGGTATGTGGATTTTTTTTTTTTTTTTTTTTTGGTTATCTCTTCATATCCATTTTGATGTATAATTGTTCGCCCTTTTTTATTTAATCTGTTTTGTTGACTAGTAATTGGGAAATCTTCAGCCAACAGAAATAAATCTGTTCTAACGCCAGAACTGTAGTGTGGATGAAAGTAGCTTGTCCAATTACAATGGAAGGAGGGTATTTGCTTTGTTCAATTGATTATCCTTGAGATTTCTAGGAAGTCATTTTCCATTGGACCTTAGAGGGAACGATGATGTGAAGTCCGGTCGATCCGGGTGAGAGGCCTGGATACAGAACAGGATTGGGAAAGTGGGTGTTGTGATGGGAAAGTTAAACCTTTTTTGAAAGGAAAAAGATAATGAGAAGCCGTGTGATTAAAGTATTGTTTTTTGATATCTTACCTTCTATCTTGATAATATTGGAAATGAATGTAGAGAGTTGCCTTACCAAATTCACAAGTATCCTGAGTGCTTTGATCCACCTTTGCACATGCATTGCTGTCTGCTGATACTTAACGTCCTTGTCTTCTTCCATGTTTATCTTCTTTTTTCCTCTTTTTCTTGGGGGAGGGGAGTAGAATGAGGAAATTGAATTTATGAGACCAAGCCCTCTGATGGGAATTATTAATGTTTAGGACGCCTAATTTTTTGTAACTTATTGGTCCAATGCACTTCAAAGCACTTGATTTATGTGCTTGCGATATGATCAATGGCTTCTAAGCTGGAAAAATAATGATTCCTTTTGCAATAAATTCTTGTTAAGTTTTCAATTCCTAATCCAACTGCCCGTCTTTCTCCTTAACTGAGAATGGTATGGAGCCCATGCATAGCTTATAATCTCTTTATATTCCGTGTTGTTAAAAGGGCTCATATACCAGGTGTCTATAGAGAGACTCGGTCTTATTGGTATTTGATTTGACAGAACAAGCACCTGTATTGTTTAGTTGGCACACCGGTCTTTGTCATGGAAATGAGTCTCCAAGCCACATGAAACTTGTATCATGAATCTACATCTCTTAATCTGCTCTTCGTGTTTTGACATTGCAATTTCCTTGCCATGGATAAAATTTGAATGGCTCTTTTCGAATTTTGGAAAATTTGCCAACCTATATGAAAAATCATCATTTTTATTGACTCCAAGCAAGAAGCACTTGGGTAAATTAGTCTCAGAGTCTTGAGTGCTGAGGTTGGCTCTGCAAAGTGCTTCTGATATCGCATATTTTAGAAAATATTGAGAATTGATGGGATTGATATTAATAATAAGTTGCAAACTTTAAATTTACTACATATTTGCAAAGCTTTGGTTAAGATGATAAAGAAATATTGCCAACCTAAGTATTAATAATAATTTGCCAACCTAATTATTCACTTTGCAGGGTGACTATTTTTTGTGTTTCATACTCTTGACCTATTCTCCCAGCTTGAATAATAGAATAGAGTGATTGGTTAGGTGTATTGGTTTGGTAGAATCATGGCAAATTTTTATTAATTAATTAGCAACTTAATTAAGATAATGAATGGTGAGACATTGTAGGGAGTGAACAGCTAATTTCCAGCTGTTGGCCTGATTATGAAGCTCTGTCCTACCATGATTTAGGACTATTTCTTTGATTGTGACAACAAATTTTGCATCCATTAATGTTCCCCTTATAATTTTGGTGTTAGCACTAGGATTACAATTGTGTCGTTCCCCATGACTAAACATCTTTCATCGACAATGTCTTGTTTTTATAAAGAAACTTCATATATGCAATTTCTATGTTTTATAATGAAAATTCGTTCAAAACAAACCCTCGCTTATTCACATTGTTTATGTATTAGCTTTGAACCAAAAGAACCACTTTTTCCTTTTTGTTTTGGGTAAGACCTGCTGGGTTTTTACTATACAATGGATATTAGCCCCTCTTCTACCCCTAACTCCTCAATCTGTGTGTGACAGGACATTACTCCTAAGGACATTACCTCATAAACTAGTTGACCCTCAGAAGTAAAGACTTTTGCTATTAACGTGACCAAAAAAAAAAAAAAAAAAAAAAAAAGAAAGAAAAAGGAAAAGAAAATGAGGGGAAATACGTTGCTGAGCTCATCATATTAGTTTCGAGTTTATCTGCCTTTTTTGTAGCATCTTCCTTTGAGGATTTTGTTTTTTAGTTGTGTGTATTTCCTTTATATTTGCTTCCTTGTGTGTTTACATTGATATATGGCCATGAGCAGGAAAATTGCTGGAAACAGCTTGTTGGATGCTAGGAGCTTTTGGACTGGATTCTCGCATCAACACTTGCCAATGAAAGATCCCCACCATCTGAGGCCAACATTCAGGGTATCAATGGAGGATATAGAAAGGTTATATTTTCTTTTCCCCTTCTGTTATAACTTTTCTTTTGCTTATTTTTTCTACATCAATTATTCATCAATAATTATTTTCATATTTATAATGGCTTGGTTGGAAGTTGGTTTTGGGTTGATATGTTGCTCTTACCCTTTGTGGATGCTGATTCTTTTGTCAAAAATTCTTTTCCCATTATCGGTCAAGAAATTCCAAGCACTATATTGAATCACATAGTCATCTAATTTGGATTGAAGTATTCATGATTTTAATGATCAGTGGAGTTATTTCTTTAGACTGAAGGCAAATGGTGACCTTTTTCTTTTGCTCTCACTGTGGACATTCCTCACTTGAAGAGGTCTTGGTGCTTTAATTATCACTTTTGCAGTTCTTCAGCATCGTATGCCTACTTTATAGCTTAGAGAGCATGGTCAATTTTGATTGAAATTTCTCATTGGTACTAAAACAAAAATTGAGGATAAAATTAGAAAATTTGGTAGTTGAGAATAAAATTAAGAAAAAGGAAAAGGTTAAAAATGATTTTGACATTTTTTGTATTTCTTTCTGGTGTCTATTGTGATTACCTATTGTTGCCCCTACCTTTGAAGTTTAGAATCTTCATTCCAAACAAAAATGGAATCTACCAGTTTAGATCGGTCATGGATTTGGACAGTATATATGGATGCCTAATGTTGTCTAATCAAGAACCATTTTAGAATTAGCTTTTCCCACACCACCACCCACCACCACCACCCCTTTTGGCTCGATATGTCACCAAGAGCAAATGATAGCTTAGGTCAAGAGCAGCACCTGTGGCACCCAAGTACTCTGAAATTAGAGCCCAAAGTGATACTACAATCAAAACCCTTCTACACAGTTCAATATCAATTATGGACCATGGATGAAAATATCACAATTGTCCACCGCATGTGATACATATTGAGATTAGATGAACTTTTTTTTTGAATCGTAACCTAGGAGGAAATATAAGCCAATATGGGTATTTATAGTTGTTATGGTGCAATTTCCTGATTTTTTTAAACAAAATACGTCTCTGTACGTTGAGGTGGACCATTTTGCCCGAACAGCCAGTGTGATGATGCAGATTTGCATAGGATTTAGCTGGGCAGACCGCAAGTATTAGGTTTGTGGATACTAAATGTCATTAGAGCTCAAGGAGTGAACTTTTGAGATGAATTCTTCAATAGAAGTTACTCAGAATCATAAAACCTAATGAATGAGTTCTTACAGATTGATTATCTTCATGAATATGTAACATCATTTTCTGATAAAATTTCATCCTGATTTCATATTAAAGTTTCATGCAGAGTTCATATTTGAGTATTTGATTGATGCAGATTGTAAATTGGAGAAAATGGACAGCTTCTGATGCCTGCAGCTGAGGATGGGGATTTGATGTTTATAGTGGATTTTCTTCTTGTTTTGTTGAGAAGCATATTTGCATTTCAGGGTTAAAACTGCGTTTGGGGGACCAACGAAATTGGGAAATGACAGAGGGTTTCCTTCTACTCTCTCCAATCAACTCCTTACTACCATAATGCCAAAGTTCTTGCAAAATCCCAAGAGGGAGAGGTGAAAAAAACACTGCAGTTATAAATATATACTGTTGAAAAGAGTATGTAAAACTTCAATTTTTTTTTTTCCTTTTTCAAATTTCGTTCTCTTTCAAAATTCATCATTTGTGATTGTCTGTGGCAGTGGTGAGAAATAAGCTTGTGTGGGTGGGATGTTCAGTTAGGCTTATTGCCCCTTTTTCTTAATAAAAGAATAACCAAAAGAGAATTCGCCCATTATCTATGAATTTATTACTTTGTGTTGATAATAATAAATATATATTTTTGGGTTGGTATATTGGGAAAAATATCTCTTTTTTGTTCTTTTCCTTTTTCTTTTGCCTTTTATTTTCTGGGTTTGGAAGACCATGTGTCTTAGTCTTATGTTAGGTTTGATTATAGTAATATTGTTTTATTATTTAGATGCCTTTGACTTGCTTAGTGGCTTGTATATACATAGATTTAGTATTCATTGTATGAACTAATCATGCAATTGTGTTGATTTATTTAAATCATGTAATTGAAAGTTTGGTTGATTAGACATGCATCAACCAATAAATTGTGCCTCCACAAACACCTTCCTAAAGCAAATTATTTATATTATATAATTATTAGATGGGTTGAGTATATTTTAATATATTATTATAATAAATATTTTATTATTAAAAATATGGAAAAAGAGTAAGATAAAAATATAAAGACTTCAATAAAATCTTTTGCTTTCCCTTTTTTAAAAAAATATAAGACCTGTGTGAGATTTTCGCATTATATGATATAATAAGTGATTGAGGTTAGGCCTAATTAAAATTGGGTTATCTGTCTAATCTAATTTGATTAATTTAAAATTTTATAAAATTTGATTATATTATAAAAGTATTATGAATATGTATAATCATAAAATTAGGTTTTATTAATTTTTCAGCCAAACACAATCACAAGTAAAATTCAGCCTTTTCGAATTATAATTTTTTCATAAAAATGTTTTTTTTTATTTTAAAAATATTAATTTTAAAAATTTTATTTTTAATAGATTATATTTTTATATATTAAGAATTTATTATTTAAATATTTTTAAAATATTTAATTATAAAATATTTAATTTTAAATATTATAATTTTTAAAATATTATATATTTTTAAATATCTTTATTTTATTATAAGTTTTTTTATAAAATTTGTATAATAAAATTTTTATTTTATTATATAAGAGGGAGAGCATTATTTGTATGGAAAAATAATAACAATAATTGTCTGTCGTAAATTACTGATGTTTGGCGTGTACATGTGAATGATGGAGTTAATAAGCTGATAAAATGGGTGTACTAAACAAAAAAAAAAGTGAGCTCAATAAATTTCTAATTTTGTATTTTTTTAATATAATAAATTAAAAAATTATATTATTAGTTTATATTTTTTTATATATGGAAAATATTAAACCGAAATAATTGGCCCCACTGGATATAATATAAAATTTAATTATTAATGCGCCGCTGCTTTATTATTTGTTAATGAAATTAGCTGTACTTGTTTATCGATCAATTCCCAGACAACTGGCTGAGGTTGACGTGCCAACGCCTGACTGTCAGAAAGTCAGATATGATTTTTTAATTAATAATAAAATTTTTAAAAGAAATAAATTTTAGAAATCAGTATACTACTTTTTTTTTTATTTTTTTAAAAAATATTATTAAATTAAAATATAATAATAAAATAAATCGAAAAATAGTTATATTTTTAATTTTTTTATAATATTAACATCTATTTAAAAATTAATTTAATAATTATTATTTTTTAATATAAATAACTATTTAAATATATTATTTAATATTTAAATTTTATTTTTAAATTTTTTAATCTAATGATGCACATAAAAAAATAACATTTCTAAGTTTTTTCCTCTTTTTCTTAGCTCTTCTTTAGTTAATTATGTTATAAAAATATTATAAACTGTATATTTGATATTTTTAAAGATACAATATCTTATTTATTTATACTAATAAATTTATAATAATAATAATAGACAAAATCCATATCTTAAATCGGAAATATTATTTGAATAAATTCAAATCGAATTATTAAACTTTTTATTTGAATTTTACACACTGTTGTGTTCCATGAATTCGAATTGTCTTACGGATTAGAGGGTCACAAATCAGATATTTATACTAGGCCAATCTGATACGGATCCATCCTCGATAGCCTCAAACCTGAACCCTGTACAATATAACTGAAAACGAAATGTTAGAAGACGGTGAAAATTACTCCAACCGTATATCTTCTGACACTCAAGTTAGAAGTTCTAACATTATAAAAGGAGGCACTCATAGACAAAAAGAAACGTGGGAGGCCGGGAGGAGAAGGAGAATCCAAAAAGAAGGACTGGGAGAGAAGAGGCCAAAGAGGGGAAAGGAGAAAAAGGGATTATAAACTTTATGAAGGCACTGCTTCCTAAATTCTCTCAGAATACATCTCTCCTACAAAGTGGCGAAATCCTTTAGAAATCTATCCAAGCAAAGGATATCCATTTAGGGGATCTTCCATTCAAGTGTCCGACCATTCCTCAGGAGCATCTCGGCAATATTTGTATGGCTGTACAATCTGCGATGGCGCTCACTTTCCAGCATGTTTCCACCTCTTAAGACGTCCCTCAATAGGGAGCGCATGTAAGACGCCACTTACCAAGGAATGCATCTAACTTGCCTCTCAATCGGACATACCTCTAAGCCGTCCATAAATTGGGCACATTCAAATGCTAGATCCACTACTACATGCATCATTCATGTATCTTTTGATACTATTGGAAAGACTTCTGATTTAAGCGTCGAAGGATATACGGTGAGAGTAATTTTTGTCATTCTTTAACTTCTCATTTTTAATTATGTTGCATAAGGTTCAGATTCAATACTATGAAAACCGGCTCCCTATCAGATCGATCCAGCGTGAAGATCCGATTTGTGGCCCCTAATCCGTAGAACAACCCGAATTCATGAAACGCAACACACACCATAATAATAAATAAAAATTTTGAAAGAATTGGGATTTATTACTAGATATATATTTCAACTCTCAAAATAATAAACTTTCCAAAAAAAATTAGAATGTGTAAGAGATTAAGAGAAAGAGAGAAGTGAAAGAATTCTCTATATTTTTTAGAAGAACGAGTTAGAGGACTATACTTTGTTCTTATTTTTCATAATTCATCCTCCATTTTCAATTGCTCGTAGTTTTCTAAATAAAAATAACGAGGGCACAATATAAGCAGTTAAATTAACTAAAAACTTATTACTTTAACGGTCATTGTATACATTCTAATCACAATTAATGTTTCAAGATCAAACTGATGATAATGAGTAGTTAATGTTGGCTAATTTAGAGACCCACGGTTGGACTAATTGTAATGTATACAAATCACTCGACCAAGTGAACTATTCATTTGAATTAACTGTTCGATTGAACATTTAAATCTGACCTTTACAACATATAACTCAATTTTGTTTGTGTTTTGTTTAATAATTGTCCAACTATTCATCGAATCTTGAGTTATATGCTGGTTAGAATTAGGTCAAAATCAAATACCAACTTCATTGAACTTTGATCTATTGGGCCAGACAATACTTTTTCATTTTCTAGGCTTATTAGCCATTAGCTTGTTGGGTTGATGGATTTTGATGCGTCCAAGGATTCTAATTGTTGCACGGATAAGAAGATTTTGAAATCTGTTTGTCAAGCGTCAAAGCATATTCGGTCTATGTACATCTTTAATCTGAATCCTATACAATTACAAAATAAAGGTCAAAGGATTTACGGAACTCACTCCCCGGTATATTTTTCGATACTCAAGTTAATATATTTCTTAAATTAGAGAAAAAATAGATGATGTAAAACGTATGTTTTTGTCCAAGGGCTTGTATTCTTATAGTGGTGTATTACATTAAGAAAGAGTGTGCTCTTGGCATCTTTTTATTATATGTTCTCTCTGTCTAAGAAAATATTAGATGATTAATCGATCCCCTTTTCCGTTAGAGAGGACGGGTTTTTATAGAAGTTGGGCGACGGTTAATTTTTCTCGTTAAATGTTAGAAAAACTTACAGACAGATAAGTTTTATCCTAGTGGCAATTTTAACCAACACCCGAGGTCATTAGAAGATGAAAGTAAGAAAACTGTCATGGCCGTTTAATTGGTCTCGGCCTGATCACGAAATTGGACTACTTAAGGGTGTTGGCCAAATTTGCTGAAATGGGCCGTGTAGATGACTTGGGCCGCTGAATCTTATCTTCTGGCCTAAAATTATTTTAGGCCGATTTTGTTTGAGCTATTGAACATAATACTTATCACTAGCCCCCCATATTAGGAGGTTTGTGACTTAGCCTTCTAGTATGAAGTACGAAAACATCTTCTGTCCAAGGCCGAAGTCCAATCCGACGAGCTTTATTGGCTCATTGGACAAAAACTTTCAATCTGAAAGCCATCACCAGACAAGGACAATTAGCTCGACAGTCTCTATTTTTGCCGTCAATCGCTGCATTAAATGCGCATCTCTTTGGATACTGATTGGCTCGTTGGAAACGCGCAAATCATTATTACTAACATCGGATGATTTGACATGCGACAGAACAAATGGATTGTTGACACGTATCGGTGTCATCATGTGGCACGTCTTTTGAATTTTAAATTCAACAGTGCCGTCTCATGCCTTCTTCTCCTTCTATAAATAGTCTCCCGTGACTTTGTAAATTACTTTCGACTCCGTCTCCATCCTCTCATTTGAAATTTTCTCTCGCTTTTTTTGTTCATTGTTGGAGAGTACTCATTCCAATGGCTCCTAGTGTTGAGAATATTCAATCTATCCTAACTTCTGCTGACATAGATTATCTTCGAGTTCGGTGTAAAATTTTGAATTCTTTGATATATCTTTTGCCTTGAGTAAGTAGACGAGCTTCTTATCCACCGAAAGGTTATATTATTATTTATGAAACCCATTTGAAAGGTGGCCTCCGATTTCCAATGGCTCTAGAGTTGTATAAAATAATGGTGGAGCTTCATATACCAATAATGAGGCTTCAACGAAATGGCGTGAGGTATCTTATTTTATTGCGTATTTTTGCTTGGATTCACGACCTAGCATTCAACGCCACATTCATGAAAGTTGTATTTCATTTTCAACATGGTCAAGACTAGATTACGATCCCTCCAAGACCGGGGTTTGATTTGAGTGGAGGAAACCCTAACTCCACAAAGAGATAAAAAGATTGGTTTTTTTATTTGGCGATTCCCCCTATATGGGAACTTCACAATGAGTGGGGTCGGGTTTCTGCTTCTTTTCAAACCGATATTTTTGATCATGAGAAGGAGGCAACCTGAGCATTAACAAACCTCATTCAAAAAAAGCCTACAACATTGAACGAAAATAAGAAGAATCGATGGCTATTTGCCAAATTCCTTTTCTGGCTAATTGGGAGCCTATCGTTGGGGGGTCAAAGGGCCTTGTAGAATTGTTGGTTCATAGATGAAAGTATAAGAGAAAGGCTAAAGCCCTCAAAATAAAAGATTCATTGGCCAAAGTGCCCCTGGACAATGAGGCCTCAAAGGCAAAGGCCATTCAAATAAAGGAGACATCAGCTGTAGTGCTTGAAAATAAAGAGGCCTCGACTGAGTCTAATTTTGAGGACGAGGCCACCATTGATCAGTTAATAAGGAGGAAGCACCCGTCAGTTAGATTGGACTTAACTTCCACATCTCTTTTGGCCCAAAATCCTAGGGCTGTCGGACTGGTTGAAAGCGATGAGCCTTCAGAGTCTGTTGCTGAGGAGGTGGCTAAAGTCATGTTGATCCCTACCCCAACTCTTGCCTCATATAGGGCTTCGGCCATTCTACCTCCGTTGCCCGAGGAGCCCCTGCCTGAATTCCCACTACTTTTGTTGATGGTATATCTTGGATTTGTGAGACTCATTCTAGTGAGGTTGAAGGGATGCATTGTTTGAGTTAGGGTGACCACCATGGCTAAAATGCTCACCTCGAAATTTCATACTGAAGTTGTAGAGGTACATTCTCCTGAGCCCCCAAAGCCTGAGGTCCAACTTGAAGTCGAGATCGAGGATCAAATCGTTCAGCTAGACACGCCGCTCTCGGAAGATCCCATGCTCAAGGCCGAGTCCAAAGCAGCGCTCGAACCTATTGTTGGAACATCCTGTTCGGACCCTCTGGTGCCTGTGTCTGAGGGGGATGTTATTCCCGAAGGAGTCCATGAGACGGCAAAGGTGGCTGGTTCAAAGTCTCTAGAGCTCGAGGTCCAAGTGGTTTCAAAGATCTCTACAAGTGATGCAACTCTTGGGAACATCTTCATCTCTGAGGTATTATTCGAACTCTTCTATAACATTCACATTATTTTCTTTACACTTGTTAACTTGCTCTATTTTCTTTGCAGTTTAAGGAAATGGCCAATCAACTGGTTGGCACTGCCAACCATTTGGCCCACAATTACATGGAGAGAGAGAAGCTTTTGACTGTTGAGGAGCATATATCTCAACTTGAATGAGAAATGGATGACATGAAGCGGAAATACATCTTTCATAGAGACCATAACTATGATGGACTGAATTCTACCAAAAATTCGGCAGAATTTCGTCTGTAAAATGGACGTCCATTAAATACAAAATCTGTATAAAATCCTATACAATGACACAACATACATACAACACATCACAGGATCCTAACTTGCCACAATTCATAACGTGTGGCACCGGCGTCATAACTCCGGGTATAACGCTAGTCCAAAAAAGATGTCAACTAGGTAACCAATTACAACCATAAAAGAATACCTATGGAAGCTACTACAACTATAAATATGCAGCGAAAACTAAGCTATATATCTATTATCGTTATCACATACATAAATATCCATAAGTATCAAAATAAATTATACAAGTTCTCCGTCCATATAAAATTATACAGCTAAGTCCCAAAAAGCTTCTCAATCAATATCAACTACCTATCCTACTCCTACTGCCTACTCGGACTCATCTGGTATAAGTGCATACTCATATGGAAGGAAAAAAAGTAAGGGTGAGCTAACAGTTCAATAAATACATCATGAACGAATAATCAGCAATATATATATATACAAATTGAACAGGGGATGAGGTGGCCGACATATGTATGGATATATGACGATATGAAATATGATTCAATGCATTTTTCAATTTACATTTGTCTTTACGAATTAGGGCCAATAAGCCTTACTAACTAAAGGTGTAGGAGAATGATAAATGATCATAATACCCTACCTAATCTAAGGTCGTGAGCTCTTATTATCGACCCAGAGGAGGGGTTATCTACATATCATACCTGTAGACAAGCCGATGCACCATTTGACATAGCAGTATACCTATCACCAGGTTATACAAAGTCAATAAAACGCTACCCTAACCTCTCATAGTCTAAAGGCAGTCATCGTCCTTCTATAGTAACATTCTAAGGTTTGCCAATTGTATTACCCACTACAATACGCGGTCGAAGTAATCCTCGAGTCTCTTCTATAATGCCAATGGCAGGCTGAAGGGTATTACCTCCGTAACACAATTCTGTGGTCCTAGTTTCATAGTTTCTTATTCATTTGAGGGAAGGTCCACCATAATTTTATTCACAATATCTCCATCCAGGAGATCGATTTGATCATTTATTCAATGTTAGATTTTTCTCCAAATACTTGTATGATTTTTATCTTTCTTTCGAATTAAAATCTTTTCACAATTTAATTTGGATACATGGATATTATAATGCATAGGAAAGATTAGAATTTCTTACCATCGGGAGACAATTACCACTTTAGATGGCTCCAGACTATTTTCCTTCATAACGGAACACAAACATATTTTTTTGGAGCTTGCAATTAAACATATATAATTAGACATAACTTATATAACAATTAATTATGATGGAAACATGTAAAATTCATATTTTGCCTCAGGTGAACAGTAACAGTGCCAGTTTAAAGTATCCGAATGTGCTGAACGGGTCAAATTTTAAAAAATTGGACGATCACCCGAAATATGTACATAATTGGGACATGGGTAATACACAATTAAGGGCAAAATAAGTATAGAATCCGAAATGGGAAGGAAACCCGAGCTGGGCGTGGGTTAGGGTTTGGCAAAGCCAAACCACGAAAATCAGCGGGTAAATTGGGTATCAAACAGTAAATAAATTATACTAAGGTCATAGGTTTTACATTTTTCATGATTTGGGTGGGTACTGAAATGAAAATACTCAAAAAAATGAATAAAAATCAAAAGAGAAAATAAAAAGCATATGGGAGCACTTGACTCGACCCGATCTATAACTTCTCTAACTAGCTCGTGCTCAGAATCGGACCTGAAAGCCTCCGTTTGCCCATTCTCTCTCTTTTTCCTCTCGCTCTCTCTCTCTACCCGAAACCTCTCTTCGCGTCTCTGTTCCCCCTATTCCTTTTCCCGTGTTTCTATGTTATTATTATTATTATTATTATTATTCCTTTTTCTTTCAATCTCAAAACCTAAATCGATACTCAGACGACTGAATGAGCGCATTTCGGGTGCCACCCCAATGAATCCAAATATCTTTCAACATTTTATAATATTTAATTAATTTTTTTATCACACCCAAATTATCCAAAATAATATATAAATCCAATTAAATCGAATAGAAATTGGGGATATTATATTCTTCTCCTCTTATAAAAATTTCGTCATCAAAATTTAGTAGATCTTGAAATTTAACAATTGGGGGTAATCTCTACAGATTTCTTCCTAGCATTCCAAGTCATTTTCTTGATGAGACGATTATTCTTAGGGAACCTTAACTATTGAATTATCCAGATTCTCAATCGGGATTGAAACTTTATCATAAGACAAATTCCTGATCTCCTACAACGGTTTACTCCGATCGCAAACCTACTTCCTCAATCGTCGGTACATGGGAAAACATCGTGATAGTCCATCTAATTCGAAGGCAAACCAATTTATTGACCACCTCTCATACTTAATATAAAATCTCAAACGGACCAACAGACTCTTATTTCAATTCATCCTAAGCCTCGTGAATAATCATCCACTTGGAATCTCAATCCAGTTTTGGAATTTTTAAGCCAAAGGCCCACATGATTTTGATGTGCTACTCTAATTAACTGTTTGTTAGAACATTGAAATTCTCATGTACTCTTATTCATTAATTCAAATCAAACATTTAGATTGCCTAACAGCTAGCCCACATGATTCTGCTACGCTACTCTAATTAACTGTCTGTTAGAGCACCGAAATTCTCATGCACTTTTATTCATTAATTCAAATCAGACATCTAGATTGCCTAGCAGCTAGAAACCTAAGAACAAAAATCCAAAGTTACAGATGCAACTAAGGCAAAGCCCAAAACAATCAGATTACAATCAACCTAGGGAACACAATTGAAGCAATTATCCCAAAAATTTCTATACAACCTCAAGTTACCACAAAAACCTAAGTACTTAGCAAGCTTATCATCTCGAGGGCATTCCGACGAGCCAACTTATTCCATTCGAACGTATTATCCCAATTTTTGATCAGTGGACCGTCCTCGTTAGCCAAATCCATAATTATCCAAATGTACCTCTAATTCTTGCCACCCTAACAACATCAAAACCGAAACGGTGAAGGCTTTTCATCTCATAATTCCATGACCTCACTACTTAGGAGGAAACTCTCCCTCCTAAAACCAAAAGCAAAGCACCCTCTTCGCTTAGATATTAAGAGCTACTCAAGATTCACCCTACAACATCTCCTACGATGCACCGAGACACTATCCAATCTGAAGATCTCTGACATTTCGTTATCAGCAATAATATTCTTCTTGGCCGCTGATACATTTCATAAGTGTAATCCTTCAACAACGTCATTAACCTACGCTATCACTTGATCAACTTTTCCTTACTGAAACCAAAACTCATCATTACGATCCTTAAGCGAATTTTACTTGCTTCACTGTCTTGTGGCTATTTCTTCCTACGAGATGCCTCTCAGTCCTTTAGGATCATTAGACAGTAACTATTTTCACAAGTAACTCCTATCAATCCTCAAAGCAAATGTCTCAATGGCTAATTCCAGACAATGAGTGGGTAATTTCGATCACAGAATTTTCCACCCTCATAATTAAAGCCAATCACTCATACAAGCCACGAGAAACACGATCTTAGGGATTCCTCAAAAGGATCACATCCTACCATAACTTACTAGGTCCATCATGGACCAACCTAAACGACATGGCTAGCAATTACCCTTCATTCCTTGAAGGCTAACCTAGCAAACTGTCCTTTGATAACTACCGACTGCTTCCAAACCAAACATCCTACGGCATTACAGTCCTCAAAAAATACTTATCGAATTATCCTTTTCAAGTTCAACTAAACCCAAGAAGCCCATACATCCTAGTGACATTATTCAGTCTTCCTTATGAGCCATTGCTTTAGTGGTTTACAGACCAACAATTATGTAATCGAAGGAATCACAGACCTAACATGGTATTTCTCTTCGCCAAACTTGCATTCCCTCCTCAACTGAGTTTACAGCTAACGTTCTCCCACAACTATATTGCCGTCCTCAAATAAAATCCGATCGCTCCATGATTCCTTAAATTTATCAATGAGGCCATTACAAATAGGCCTATATATGGCTGGAAGGTCCCACTCATAAAATCCACAAAATGCCAACGAACATACAGAAACCAAATGGCGCCATCGGGACTCATGATGGTTATACCTTAATCTTGAAGCTGCGACGACACAATTCTCGATTCTCCTTGAATGATTACACTACAAATACAGATCATCCTTGAGAAATATCAAGCCCTCGGCAATAGATCGAATAAATCACTCATTAGTTTACAATGCCGACTTATCAACCCACATGCTTCCTAGCAATCTATCCTTCAATTGTCCCCATAAGACCTCATAAATTTAGCTTATCCATCCACTCATCTTATCTACCCCAAGAGCTCTAGGGTGTCCTATAGTAGCACCTAACTGATGCTTCCCCGACTCTGGGCAGAGTCCTTAAACATCGATATTGATTCTTATATAACCTCTAGTTTTGGCTAAATGATGAATTAGCCTAATCCTGTTCCTTAAGAAACCTTCTTAATTACAACCACAGCCCAAACCCCTAAGTGACCACAAGATGACTTCCAATTACGGTCTCAAACTAAATAAACTTGATACCGTATCCCATTAAATAACTTGCGGGCAAGTGATACCAATTCTATCGCCACCCAATCAACAAGGATCCGTATCCAAAATTTCACTACCTAATTATAAGGTATAATGTCCTAGCCAACATAGTTTTTAGTCACCTAGCTACCCGCCAGCCGGTCACTCCAAATATTATATCAAGGTTTAGCATCGCAACTATGATCAAATCAATTTAAACCAATCATATAAACAAATCAGAGTAATAGTTGTAAACTTTGAATACAGCTAAAACAAGGTCCGCGATCCTTGAATAAACAACAAACTTAGGAACACAATTGAAAATACAGATTCAGAGTCCAAAATAATACATATACTAAAATATTAAAATTGACAGGCTCACCTCCCGCTACTCTGTCTTGTACAGTGGGCTTGGACACATGGGCCTTCTTTGCGTAGGGACAGTCCCTAATCAAGTGCCCTGCTTTACCACATTTGAAGCACACGCCCAAAAGCTTGAAGCAAGGCTTGTCTCTATGAAACTTTTTACAATACTGGCACGGGCCAATATGGGCTTGCAGGGACAGTATGGGTTGACAAGTCCTCTTCTCCGAAACAGACCGCTTCGCTTTCTCCGATGGTCTCCTTGGACTCGCACTTATTCCAGTTATAGCACTGGTTCCAACACTATCCTGTCCTGACATCTTTCTCTTGAGGAACTCCTTCTTCTCAAGTTTCTTCTCATGAATTAAGGCACGTCCTAATGCTTCAGCATAAGTCAAAAATTTTGATGTCGCCAACTATTTTCGAATGTTATTCCTTAGACCTTGAAGGAACTTCCTTACTTTCCTTTCCTCATCTTCCACCATACGCGGAGCAAACCAAGTTTGCTCCGTAAACTTAGCATCGTATTCAGCTACCGTCCGATTTTCTTCCTCAACCGGTCAAACTCTTCTTCTTTCTATTCACAAAGGCTGGACGAATAATACTTTTCTATAAATGTCGCTTCAAACATGGCCTAAGTAATTTTACCTTCTGGCACACCTATGACCCTCTTCTATACATCCCACCAATAGTGCGCCTCCCCCTCTAAGCAATACGTAGAAAAAAGTACCCTATCCTCCTTGGGACAATGAATAACGGCAAATACCTCCTTCAACCGTTGAATCCATGTATCGGCTTCAATTTGGTCTATCTCACCCATAAACCCCGGAACTCTCTCCTGGACAAATCGATCATAAGCCGTAGGTCTAGGATTGACTGAGGCTTGTGCTGAGGCTAGAATAAACACTGGAGCAAGACTCCTTTGTCCCAAATTCTCAATAATGTCCACCATTCTATCCAACAGATTCAGAAATACAGCTTCTCGGTCGCACAGTCGACCCTCACCACGTGAACTTCTACGTCTAAGCGGCATATCCAGCTTCGAAGACACTTCCTGAAATAAGAATAATTACGAATTAGCCAAAAGATTGGACCCTCGTTAAGACATTATAATCTACATGATTAAATAAGGCTATCGCTCCAACTTAGTTCTAGTCTAAGTTACGCGAGCTAGGGTGACCAGGGCTATCCATCCTAACTTAGCCATTCCATGCCTACATTTACATATTCAGTCTTAGTCTATACTATCCTAGGCTTTCGCATAAGATACAAATTAAACCTATGGCATCTCTTTCTTTGATACCAACTGTGACGAACCAAATTTTATCAAAAATTCGGTAGAGTTTCATTTGTAAAATACACGTCCGCCAAATATAAAACCTGTATAAAATCCTGTACAACAATACAACACACATACAACACATCACAGGATCCCAACTTGCCACAATTCATAACGTGGGGTATCGGCGTAATAACTCCGGGTACGACGCCGGTCCAGGAAAAATGTCAACTAGGTAACCAATTATAATCATAAAAGAATACATTCGAAAGCTATTACAGCTATAAATAAGCAGCGAAAATTAAACTATACATCTATCATCGTTATCACATACATAAATATCCATAAGTATCAAAATAAATTATACAAATTCTCTGTCCATACAAAATTATACAGCTAAGTCACAAAAAGCTTCTTGATCGATATTAGCTGCCTATCCTACTCCTACTACCTATCCAAACTTATCGGGTATAAGTGCATGCTCATCTGGAAGGAAAGAAAAAGTACGGGTGAGCTAACAGCTCAACATGTGCATCATGAATAAATAATCAATAATATATATATACAAATGGAATAGGGGATGAGGTGAAAGCGATATGTATAGATGCATAACGATATGAAACATAATTTAATACATTTTTTAATTTATATTTATCTTTTACAGATTAGGACAATAAGCCTTACTAACTAAAAGTGTGGAAGAATAAGGAAGGATCATGATAACCAACATGATCTAAGGTCGTGAGCTCTTATTATCGACTCAGAGAAAGGGTCATCTACATATCATGCTTGTAGACAGGCTAACACACCAGTGGTATAGCGGTAAACCTATCACCCGGTTATACAGGGCCAATAAAACCCTACCTTAGCCGCCTGCGGTCCAGAGATAGTCCTCGTCTTTTTACAATAATATCATAAGGCTTGCCAATAGTATTACCCGCTACAATACACGGTCGAATAATTCTCGAATCTCTACTGTAATGCTAATGACACGCCAAGTGATATTACCTCCGTAACACAATTCTGTGGTCCTAATTTCATGGTTTCTTATTCATTTGAGAGAAGGTTCACCATAATTTTATTCACAATATCTCCATCAGATAGATCAATTTGATCACTTATTCAATTATGGACTTTTCTCTGAATACTTGTACGATTTTTATCTTTCCTTTGGATTAAAATCTTTTCACGATTCAATTTGGATGCATGGATATCATAATGCATTGGAAAGATTATAATTTCTTACCACCGGGAGATAATTACCACTTTAGAGGGCTCCAGACCATTTTCCTTTACAACGGAACACAAACATATTTTTTAAAACTTACAATTAAACATATATAATTAGACATAACTTACATAATAATTAATTACGATAGAAGCATACAAAATTCATATTTTGCCTCGGGTGAACAGTAACAGTGCCGGTTTAGAGTATCCGGACGTGTCAAATAGATCAATTTTTAAAAAATAAACACCCAATCAAAGTATTTACATAATTGGAATATGGCTAATACATAATTAAGGGAAAAATAAGTATAGAATCCAAAATGGAAAGGGAAACCCAAGCTAGGCGCGGGTTAGGGTTTATCGAAGCCAAACCGGGCAAATCAGCGGAAAAATTGGCTATCAAATGATAAATAAATTATATTAGGGTCATGAGTTTTACATTTTTCATGATTTGGATGGGTACCGGAATGAAAATATCTGAAAAAAATAAATAAAAATAAAAGGAGGGAATAAAAATGATATGGGAGTACTTGCCTCAACCCGATTTACAACTTCTCTAACTAGCTCGTGCTCGAAATCGGATCCAAAAGCCTCCGTTTGCCCGTTTCTCTCTCTTCTCCCTCCCTCTCTCTCTCTCTCTCTACTTGAAACCTCTCTTCGTGTCTCCATTTTCCCCAGTATCCCTTTCCCCCTGTTTTTATGCTATAATAATAATAATAATAATAATAATAATAATAATAATAATAATAATTATTATTATTATTATTATTATTATTATTATTATTATTAAATATAATATAGATATACTTATTTTTTTCTTTAAATAACAAAACCTAAATCGATACTCAGACAATCGAACGGGCGTGCTTCGGACACCGGCCCAATAAATTTAAATATCTTTCAAAATTTTATAATATTTAATTAATTTTTTTATCACACTCAAATTACCTAGAATAATATATAAATCCAATTAAATCGAATAAAAATTCGAGATATTTCAAAAACTTCAAGATGAAGAGTGAGTTTCAGACTTCTATTCGTCCGAATGATATCATGAAAATGTTGGAGCGTAGCTATCAGGAAGGTATCAACTTGTGTCGACACGTTGCCCAAATGGTGACCCCTGGTGTTCCTATTTCTGTCCTTCATCCAAGGAATGTCATTGCTTGCCATAGTCCTAATGTATTGTACCTTTCCAAGGAAGATGTGGATTCTTGGGTGCCTCTGCCAAAATTTCTCGACCTCGTCCTCCTCCACAATAATCTCTTGTGTATATATATATTACTTATAATCATTTCTCAATATATAAATGAAGATTCTTTCTTCAAATGACTCTCTCTTTGTATTTGTGCTAATCGGACACTTCATATGTCTAGCTTTAAACATTACTTAAATTATTGTTAACTGACGGCTCCTATTTCACATATTGATCGAAGGTTATCAAAGCTTTTGTGTGTTTAATTTAAGTTTTTCTAGGATTATATTCAGCCGGTGGTGCTATCTTGAAAGTCTTTACATACATGCTTCTAAGCCTCCAAGTTTTTAGCCCTCAGCCTCATTTGGGCCGCTTGATTTTATGATTAAGTTTTAATTAACGACCTCTTCCAGATCGCTTAGTTATGTGACTGAGTTTTATCAACCACCAGGTGTGGTTCACAATACAGGTGAATGGATTTTACCTGATTTAGGGGCAGCCTAAGTTATGCAATATGGTGAAAAACAAGCAAGTATAGGGATGAATAAACAATTACAATTTTATTAATGGAATGTTACAAAAATTACAAGCACTCCTCATGATACAAATCTTACATGGTCGTACATTTAATCATTAATAATATTTTTTGAGGTAAAAGGCATTCCAAGTCCGTGAAACTAATCTATCATTCTGGATTTGTAACTTGTACGCCCCATTTTTAAGAATGGCTGAGACTAGGAATGTCCCTTCCCAATTAGGCGAGAATTTGTTTCGATCGATATTTTTACCAGTGGATTCAATGCTCCGTAACACTAAGTCTCGTACATCAAATAGTCATACCTTCACCTTTTTGTTGTAGTATCTAGCAATCCTCTGTTGATAAATTGTCATCCTCAACTGTGCTTTGTGTTTTGTCTCGAATTTCTTTAAGTAGATCGAGATTTTTTTGAAATCTTTGTGAATTATTGCTTGAATCGAAAGATTCAACCTGCAAACTAGGCAGTCTGACCTCTATTGGAATAATGGCCTCGATTTCGTACCATAAATTAAAGGGAATCTCACACTTTGGTTCTCTGAGTGTTGTCCTGTATGACCAAAGTACAAATGGAAATTCGTCCACCTATAAGCTCCCAATATTATCAAGCTTTGTCTTTAAATCGTATAGTATTGTGCGGTTGGTAACTTTCACTTGCTCGTTACATTGTGGATAAGAACGAAAGTATGAACCAACTTTATCTTCAAACTAGTATAGTACGTTGTGAAATGTTTGTTGGTAAATTAGGTCCCATTATCGGTTACAATGACTTCGGGCATACCAAACCTGTATAGAATATTCTGTCGGAAGAACACAATCGCGTTTTGTTCTTTAATTCTAGCGAGTGGGACTGCTTCGACCCATTTTGTGAAATAATCTATCCTAGCAATTATAAACTTCCTTTATCCGAATGCAATGGAAAGTGGTCTGAGAATGTCAAGCCCCCATTGTGCGAACGGCCATAGCGATTATAGAGCTCAGAGTTCTATATGCGGTTGATGGGTAAGGTTCCCATGCATCTAGCAATTCTCACATTTTTGGACAAAATTCATTGTATCTTGCTTCATGGTAGACCAATAATATCCTTATCTCATAAGTTTAAAAGTAAAATTCTTACCTCCAATATGAGATCCACAGATACCGAGATATACTTCTCCGAAGGTATAGTCAACCTCTTCTAGCGTGAGATACCGTAGGTATGGGATGGAGTACCCACGTTGGTATAATTTTTTGTCCATGATGGTGTACCAACCTGCTATCTTTTTTAAATACTTGGCTCCATCTGAGTTCTCTGGTAATATGCCATCGAACAAATATTTCACAGAAGGAGTCATCCAGTTATCAGTATAGGCTATCTGCATAATTTCTTACTTGGGGTCATTAATGCTAGGAACTTTAAGGATTTTACGCATTTCTCGTGCGTATTCTTCTAGGTCCCTGGTCGCTATAGTCCTTGCTAGTCAGTCAGCTTTCCTATTTTATTCTTTTGGAATATGGATCATCTCCACATTGTCAAATGCCGAGATCAGACTTTGGACCTTAGAGAGATATTGGGAAAGCTGTAGATTGCTGGCTTCAAAATTTCCTATGACCTTATTAATAATCAAATTTGAGTCACTGTAAATAATAAGGTTTATGGTCAAACATTCTTTAGTTAATTTTATCCCAACAAGCAACGCCTCGTACTCGATGACATTATTTGTTGTTGGGAATCCGAGGGTCATTAAACACTATTTCTGACCCGTCGAGTATTTTTAGCACTATTCCAACTCCACAACCAACTTATATCGAAGATCCATTTACATGCAAAATCCATATTTTAGTGTTTTGGTGACTGTTGGCCTTAGTAGGATCAAAAGTTTCCAGACCTGGGGTCATTATTTCAACAATAAAATTTGCGAGGGCCTGACCTTTTAAGGATGGCCTCAGTTGGAACTCTATGTTAAACTCTCCTAACTCAATGCCCACTTGACCAATCGTCCACATACCTAGTTTTTGCATAATTTCTTTCAATGTTTGGTTAGTTAGGATGACAATTTTGTGAGCCTGAAAATACGAACGAAATTTCTTGGCGGAGTACACAAGCGCCAGAGTTATCTTCTCGACACGAGAATATCGAGTTTCAGGGTCGGTCAATATTTTATTAACATAGTATACAGGGCATTTCCTGTCGGACTGTTGTATAATTAGAACCAAATTCAGAGCAACTTTAGACTTAGCCAAATATAAATATAGCTCCTCGCCATCTTGGGGAGAAGTCAACAGCGACGGGTTCGAGAGATACTCTTTGAGCTCTCGGAACGCAGTGTCATATTCAGTAGTCCACTGGAAGCCAGCGGCCTTTGTTCCTCTCAGAGTCTTAAAAAAGAATAAGTATTTCTCAGCCGACTTGGCTAAGAAGCGGGGGAGTGCCACTAGCCTCCCAATTAATTTTTAGACTTTTTTCACTATTTGAGGCGGTTTCATATCTAAAATTACCTTAATCTTTTCAGGATTTGCTTCTATTCCTCGATATAAAACAATAAAGTTTAAAAATTTTTTCGAGGTCACTCCAAGCTTACAATTAGTTGGATTAAGCTTCATTTGGTATGCTCAAAAGATACTAAACACATCGTCCAGATCACGAATATGGTCATTGAGCGCCTTAGTTTTCACGAGCATATCGTCCACATATACTTTCATATTTCATCTGATCTGTGCTTCGAATATTTTATTGACAAGCTATTGATAAATTGCTCCAATATTCTTTAGACCGAAAGGTATAACTTTATAACAATATGTCTCTTTGTCAGTTATAAACGATGTATGCTCTTCATCTTTTGGGCTCATCTGAATTTAGTTGTAACCCGAGTACGCATCCATGAAACTTAATAGTCCATGTCTAGATGTTAAATCTATAAGTAAATCAATCATTGATAATGGGAAGCTATCATTCAGACAAGCCTTATTGACATCAATGAAATCAAGACACATCTTCCAGTTTTCATTACTTTTCTTCACCATAACCACATTTGACAACCAATTTGAGTATTGAACTTTTCTAATGAATCAAGATCCAGCAGCATCCTCACCTCCTCACGAATGGCAATGAATTTTTCAATTGAGTAATTTTTTTATTTCTACTGGACGAGTTTATGATCGAGATCTAGGCCTAACTTATGGACCATTACTCCGGTCGATATCTCTGGCATGTCACTAGGTGTCTAGGTAAAGACTTCAGAATTCTATCAAAGAAATTTGATAAGTTGACCTCGGAGGGGTTCGGATAAAGTACTTCCAATCTGTATGTACTTTCTTGGATCATTGAGATCCAAAAGAATTTGATCTGTTGACTCTCCAGACTGGGCTTGCAATAATGTGGTCTCATCACGAAAGTCAAAGTCTTCGATCAGTTGACTAGTGAGCGTCTGAGTAACTCGAGATAAGTAATATGTCCGCCTGGTCATCTGATCACGTAAGACTTCTCCAATACCAAATGGAGTCGAAAACTTTATCTTTAGATGATGAATTGAGGTCACTACTCCAAACACTGTTAAATAATGACGTCCGAGGATGGAATTCTAGACTAATAGAAGGTCCACAACCAACAAGGAAAGTATCTTAGTAGCCGTTCTCAGATAGATACCCAATGTGACTTCTAGTTGGACAACCTCTTGTATGGGTACTGGTTTGTTATCCAATCTGTACAATGGTCCCTCTAAGACCTTCAATTGGATTCTTTTTAATCTCAATTTAAAGAACACATCAAGATAAAGAAAATTCTTAGAATTTTGATTATTAATAAATACTCATTTCAATTGGTAATCTATACTATTATCAGAAACGAGCGCATTTACAACCAATGGGTCAGAATGTGGAGATGTTGTATGAGTTAAGTCTTTATTACTAAAACTAATAACATTATTCCTATTTTTTACCCTTGGATTTTTGTTGCCGATGGCCATTTTTGAGCTCTCCGGAATACCATTTTGAGCAAAACGCGTGGTAATCATGTTTACGACGTCAGTTGCCATTCAAATTCTTGATTACTCGGTCTCATCTCCATCTACTTTGCTGGAATCCTGTCCAGGTCTTTGTAAAAATCGATTGAGATATCCCTTCTGGATTAGATCTTCAATTTTCTTCTGCAGTGCCCTACAGTCTTCAGTGCTGTGGCCTTCGCACTGATGGTAGTGACAATATTTCGACTAGTCACCTCTATCAAGATTCTTCAATACTTTCGACCATTTGAAGAATTTTTTATCACAAATTTGTATCAAGATGTTGGTGTGAGAGTCATTTAGGAGAGTCAAATCTTAATGTCTGAACTCCCTTCTAGGTGCTGGCTCAGACTTCTGTTATTTTCTAGATCTTGGGGACCCATGTTATCCCCTTTTTTTCTCTTCCCCTCTACTGTCTTTGGGTGAAGTTGGTCCCTTCATTCTAGCCATTTTACTTCATTGACTTCCTCGACTGCTATATAAGCTCGAGCAATGGTTTTGGTCTCTCTAAAAGTCTGCGGGTTCTTATGAGCCAAATACCTAAAAAAGTCGCCAGGCTCCAACGTCGATATAAAAGTGCTAAGTTTTACCTCTTCGATGAATTTCAAAATTTTCCTGGCCTCAGTCGTGAACCTGTTTAGCAACGTTTTCAGACTTTCATTTAGTCCTTACTTAACTCAGGCTAGAAGTCATGACTGCTTCTCCTCCCTCCTGCTAGAGGCGAACTAAGATAGGAAACCATTGACTAGATCTTGGAAAGTTCTGATGGAGTTCGACTAAAACCGATAGAACTATGCTTAAATGTTCCCTTTTAGGGTCATGGGAAGCAAAGGCACTTCGCTACCTCGTCTAAGCCTTGAAAGCTCAAAGAGTATAGAAATTGTCCAGATGATCCATAGGGTCATAACTTCCATCGTATGGATCCACAGTCGGCATCTTAAACTTATACGGGAGCGAATGTGTATAATGGAGATCTCCGCAAATCAACAGCTCTTCTTCCAGTGTCTTCTCCAAAGACACGCTACCAAATCCTTTCAACTTTTTCCTCCATTCAAAGAGGAGCTGCCATCCTCTTTTCACTGAGAAAATTTCTCAATTCAGGGGGTTTTGTGCAAACTGAGAAATTGGGCAGCTCATAGCCCTTGGAGGAAGTTCATTGTGAGAGGGTTCTTTCTGATACATAGGCTCCTTGTTATCACAAGAGTATCAATGGTTTCACCTCTAAAGGCTATCCTCTTAAACTCTAAAGCTTAGGCGACTTTCAAGTTGTAATGGCACTTTATTACTTGAGGCTACTTGAATCCCAAGGTCTTCTTGTTGGCAAATCTTCTTAGAGGAGTGTTTTCTTCCTCTATTCCTTCTCTTGGACGTAGCGGTTTGGGAGGTCGGGGAACAGAACCCTTTCGGCCGCTCGTCTAGCTGTGTGCAAATGATCTGGACTGCCTTAGAGATATTGTCCATTTTCATCGCAAGTGCACGCACACAAGGGTCGAGATGGTTATCCTTTCGATTGCCCACAGGAGGACAGTTTCCACATAAAATAGCGTCTCTGATGGGTGTACTGACTTGTACTTCAATGTTCACCATGTTATTATTAAGATTATGATTCTTAGAGTTTTAGTCACTTTTTCACAGACGGCGCCAATTATACTTCCAAGGACTCCAATTGTTGTACAGATAAGAAGACTTTGAAATTTGTCAGCGGACGTTAAAGCGTATTCGGTCTTCATACGTCTTTAATTTGAATCCTGTACAATCACAAAATAAAAATCAAAGGATTGGCAGGACTCACTCACCGATATATCATTCGACGCTCAAATCAATATCTTTCTTAAATGAGAGAAAAGATAAAGGATGTAAAATGTATGTTTTTGTCCAAGAGCTTGCCTCTTATAGTGGTGTCTTTTTATTGTCTATTCTTTCTGTCTGCAAAAGTGTTAGATAATTAATCGATCCCCTTTTTTCATTGGAGAGGATGGCTTTTTATAAAAGTTGGGCGACGGTTAATTTTTCTTGTTAATCGTTAGAAAACTGACGTGCGGATAAGTTTTATCACGATGGCGGTTTTAATTAACGCTCGAAGTCGTTAGAAGATTAGAGTAAAAAAATCGTCACGGCTGTTAAATTGGTCTCGGCCTGATCTGAACTGCTTAAGCGTGTGTGCCAAATTTGCCGAAATGGGCCATGCAAATGACTTAGGCCGCTGAATTTTGTCTTCTAGCTTAAAATCATTTTGGACCGATTTCTTTTGAGCCATCGGATACAATACTCATCAAATTTGACCAGCCCAATTAAATACTATATCTAATAAATAAAAATATAATTGTTTCATTATATGATAATATTCTAAGAATATCTAAAAAATATACCTAATATATTTCTGATTATTTATTCATGCAATTTACTTTATTTTTTGTTACTTACATACTTAGTTTCCTCTATTTGAAGCTTTAATTTGTAAATTTATACTATGAAAACCTCACACACACAGACACACACATATATATATATATATATTGTATAAATAAGGGTCATCTTATATTTTGTTAAATATAAAAAATTGTTTATATAAGGAGCCGAGGCAACCTAAGTATATCGTAGAAATAGAGCGTCAATTCCTTGATATTAATTGTAACATGAATTTATTTTATATGAACACATCTAAAGATTCTATTTGAAAAATTTACGATCCGACTTGATATAAATTTTAAATAAATATTAATGGTCATAATAAAATAGATCAGAATAACCGTCCTAGATCCATTGTATTTTTGGGGTTATTATTTTTGTTATTTATACTATTTTTTATAATATGATTTTAAATAATTAGAAAAATATAGTTCGTGACCACTCTGTTTATAATTTTAATTTCAAAAAATAGTAAAATATCTCATCATTTACCCGTAGTTTTAGCCTTTCAAGCATTTCCATATAAATCTAGTATTTTATTTTGCTATTATTTATTATTATTGTCACTAAATTTTCTAATCTTTAATATTTTACAATGAAAGTGGATGTTGGTATGTGGAAGAACAAAAATAGAAGAAAATTGCATATATTTTTATAATTTTATAAAGAGATAATTTTTATTATTTTCAAGGGAAAGAGCAACAAATTATAATTTTAATACTTGGAACTGTATGTTAGTGGGTATGAAAAAATAGGATTTGGTTAAACCAAATGGCTGAAATTTTCCTGCTTATTTGCGCCATTTAAAATAGCTAACAATAATTTTATTTTTTAAATTTATAATTTCTTAAAATTAAATAAGAATCTTATCTACAAATTAAAAAAAAGATAATATTCTACTAAAAGTATATTAATATAATATGTACATAGAAAATGAAAATATTTACCTTACAAATTTCATTTTTGCATTGTTAATAGCATATTTCCAATTTTATAATTTTGAACTTGAAAATTTTATTTTAGGTTTTGATAGGTGCATCCATAAAATTATAAAATCTGAACTTGGATATCGAAATTAAAGTTACAAAATATACTGTAAGGATAAATTTAAAGTTCCGTCATAAAAGTCTGTATTGTCAAAATGATATATTATTAGATACTGTTCTTTTACAGAAACTTGACGGTAGATACTATTCTAACTTAGAGTCATTATACAAAATAACCGTCATATAAAAAAGTTTTCTAATATATTATAAAGGATCGTTCCATAAAAATATTTGTTTTATTAATGTATCAAGTTGTCAGGCCGGTTATATATAATAAATATTTTATATTCTTGACAATTTATTTTTGCTTATCTATAGAATATGCTTAATTTATATAATATTTGTTTATATAAAAAGATAATAAAATCTAAAATTTTATAAAATATGGGGTTAAGCTATACTCTTTCTATAGGCTAGAAGGATCAAAATATTGGTCCCATTAAATAATTTTTTATACTATAAATATTAAAAAATATTACATGTATCTAAGTAAGTATATATTTTTTTATTTAAATTTAGGAGTAGAAATGGATCGATTATTTTCATCTGTCCAAATTCGATTTTTATAAGCACCAGACCCGTGTCGAATTGACAGATGGGCTTGGCATTGGCCTGCTTAAATAAATGGGCGGATCCAAAACCCTAACCCATTTCAAAGCTCTAAACCGTCCTCAGTCGCTGACTGCCTATAACATTCCATCCATAACTGGAAGAAATCGTACATGGCCATTGACAAGCTCCCACCCCCGGTAATCGTCAGGTGATCTACTTACTCCTCTCTCTCTCTCTCTCTCTCTCTCATACACATTACAATTTCACTCTATTAACTGATAGTTATATTTATTGCGCAGTGATTGATTACAGACATTGTTCCAGAAATTTTAAGAAGAGAATATTTTCTCACTTTCTGGTGAAGAAAGACTGTCCATTTTTGAGGTCTACTGCACATTTTCTCCTCTTCAATGATATACAATATAAATCATGCCATTTGTTCTTCAAAATATATGCCTCTCTCTCTCTCTCTCTCTCTCCCTGTTACTAAACCCTAGAAAAGAAGCTGATTTTATCGAGTTACAAGTAAGTTTAGATGTCATTTCAGTTTATAGAGCGTTCCATTCCCTTCCGATACTTTTCAATTCGTTACTGCTCTACGTATTAATACTTTCTCTGTTCACTGAATATATTAAGCTTGCTTGCTTGGTGACGTGTGAATTGCTGTAGAAAATCTGAATAAGTGCAACGACAATTAAATAAAATAAGAATGAGGTGGCATAGCCATTTGCAGGGCTTAATTCACAATGTTGGGAGAAGAGTAGCGCACAATTTGGGTGGAAATGAAAATTATCTGAATATCGTTACACATTCCCTGCATTCAACTGGTATGTTAATGCTCGTCATTAATATTGGAATGGTCTGAGGTTTCTATATCAACTACAAGGTTTTTAAAGTTGTAATTTTTTTTTTTAACCATATATCGCAGTAGTTCTTCTCGCAGTTATATTGTGGCTTATCTAAGTGAATTGCTGTTTCAGGTGATTCAGTGGCATTGAAGTTGCCTTATTTGAATGGTCCCAGACCCTTGTACCAGTTTCTTCAACAGCTGGTATGTAAGATATGCTACTGATCCTTTTTAAGCATTGTTTAGTATTGCTGAAAAGCCATGGATTATAGTTTTTGGATCTACCGCTAATTTTTGAGATGGATTGCTGCTGATGAAATGCAGCATTTTTTATTTATCCTAAATTAGTTCTACAAATGTCATGTTGACTTGATCGGTAATCTCTGTAAAATCTTTCAAAACTTGCACAAAATGAGAGTTACATGTAATCTCACCCTGGAATTGAGAAAATGAGTTGGCAATGCCGTACATAGAGGATAGAATAAGTTAGGATGTGATGCCAAGAGAATTGACACAGCAAAGCAGATAGATGAATTAAACTGCGCCAAACATGAATTAAACTGTTTTACTGATTGACACAGCAAATCAGTTCAGATTGCAGGCTGCAACTCACCTGCATGAAGTCGGAATTGCTAGTAATCTGTGGTCAGCCATGCGGTAGTGAATTCGTTCCTGAGCCTTATACACACCACCCGTTGCACTATCGGAGCTGGCCATGCCCAAAGTCATCGCCTTACGTAAGAAATTTTATACCCTATTGTCTCATTGTTCACTAATGTTATTTTTTCTCTACTGATTCTGAGAATTTGCACTTTAAGGAGATTGCTTGCTGATTCATCCATCGATGCAACACCAATCTCTTCTCCGCTGACCCCTGTTTTGGCACCAGGCAGTGGAAAAGCTGAAGGCCAGGCAGTGGTTGCTAAGCCTGGAAAAGTCCAAGCAGTTCTTAAGGGAATAAAACAGGTGAGATTGCACACATTATACTGATGCCTTTATGTTTGAACTGAGAACACTGGATATCAAACGACAATGTTTCTGCAGAGATTCTTGATGTGTAGTGTTCTGAGTCCTGATGTGAAGATTTAGCTCCTGTTTCTCTTTATGTATTATTTTACCTATTTTTCAGGATTTTTTTTCCAGGACATTAATTAAATTGTTTTAAAATTCCATGTCCTAGTTCATATGAGAGTTTGTTGAGTAATTTATCTTCTCTAGGACTGAAAAATGTATACTTTTTGTTCTGGGTGGGTTCAAAACTGTCATTCGAAAGCTCTTCTCTGCGGATCTTTTGATTTCAGAGTCCTAAGAAGATAAATTTGGTAGCTGCTTTGGTTCGTGGTATGCGAGTGGAAGATGCATTGTTACAAATGCAAGTGACAGTCAAGCGGGCTGCAAAAACAGTCTATCAGGTTTGAGTTTTTCAAGTACAGTTTTAGGGTAAATGATTTTGAAATATGAGTAAAATCTAGATTTTCTTTCTACCATTTTTCGTCTAATCATGTTGCCTTTAGAGAACTGAAAATCCTTCATAGTTTTATTCAGTTTTGCTATTTCTAGTTTGTCATTTTCAGCTGCTTAAATTTGGAGAACTGATGGGAAAATAAGAACTTGGATTGTTGGATTCCATTTAATTACCTTCAAAGAGAGTTGTAACATTATTTAAACAGGTGGAAACTCTTGTTTCTATGGCACTGCTGGCCTGATTTTAAGACACGATATGTAGAAAATAGTAGAATTATTTTAGATGCAGTTCTTTTTGTGATTCCTGTTGCTTGTAGATATTTGTAAATTTTAATGCAATATTTATCCATATGCAGGTGATACACTCAGCTAGAGCAAATGCTGTCCATAATTATGGCTTCAATCCGGATCGGCTTCTTGTTGGTAAGTTGTTTGTCTGAGTGGCATCTACTTGCAATCTTGGTAAATGATCAAGATATTATCAACTTAGAGGCATGAATACCGATATGGATAATGACATTTACACGTAGACATGCTATGTTTTATTAGATAAGGATACGATAAGTTGGGAATATATTAATTAAAATTTATAGTTTATTTATAGATATGAAAATATAATAAATGAAAACCACTATTTTATACTATATTTTTAATAAAAATGCATATTTTTTATTTCATTAGACCAAAAAAAAAATCATAAAAGAATAGTTATTGAAGTGAGCCAATAGAAAAGAGTTATAATATAACATATTTGACATAAATAATAATTAAATAATGACAATGGAGTCTTGGGTTTTTGATTATTTTAAAATAAACAAATGGTTATAATTTTCTTTTATTTATATTAAGAGCCCTGTGTTTTTCTAAAAGTTATATGATAATCCAACATGTCTGAATAGTCATATGAAATTTTAGCTGCCTTACCTGTAGGTTAACCCTAGTATTTAGAATTCATAGAAGACAACAGTGACTTTATGTTGTACTTGAAGTTAAAGCATCATATCATAAACCTGTGCTTGTTCTTGCAGCTGAAGCTTTTGTTGGGAAAGGGTTTTACAAAAAGAGGATTTCATATCATGCCGAACATCGGCAGGGGATAAAGGTGAGACCTGAGTGCAGGCTGACAGTGCTGGTGAGGGAGATCACTCCAGAAGAGGAAGCCGAGATAGCAAGACTCAGAGTTAGCAATTTTCGAAAGCTCACCAAACGAGAAACACGGCTTGTCCCTCATAAGCTTATTGAGACCACGCCGATTTGGGGTAGAAAGAGCAAGATAAGCTAAGCTTAGTCATGGAAGTAGCGGTATGGCTTGACAAGCCTTGTTGTTCAATTTCTTTTTGTTTAGTTTCTATACTTTGGGATTTAAGGATTCTGAAGAAGAAGGGGAAGACAATGACGGTGTAATTTTCCTCAAAATAGAGGTATTTTGAGATTGTTTTATCGGGTATTGGCGAATTTGATAATCCTACACCATCTGAAGAATGAATTTTGATGTAAATGCATCCGTTAATATTGCTGCAATGAATGAACAGTTGTAACAAATTTTATTTTTAATTATTTTTTTGGGTGGGTGAGGGGGGGAGATGAGATATGATTAGTGTAACTCTGAACTAAAAGTTATAAAGAAATCTGTTAGGTCCCAATATAAAGGCTCATAAAATATGGCCCAAAGAAAGGTCCCAAGTGAAAAAAGCTCAGAAATGTATCTATGGCTCAAGAGGGTTGGACGGCCCAAATGGCCAAAACATGTTGTCAGGTCCAAAGGAAATTTTTACAACAAAGGTTCAAGAAGTCCTAAAAGCTAGAGGACACCGCAAATAGCAGATGCCATCTAGGTACGAGGACCAGAAGAGGAAGCTCGAGAACCTCAGAAGTTTCATCAAGTCTCAGATTAGTTCAAGAAGCCAAGGAAAGACCCGAGAACTCTCCACGAAGGACCAAAGATCCTCCAAAAGACAATCTCCAAGAGCTGTCTTCTTCAACGAGTCCGCGAACTCATAAAGAGATAAGGCACGCCACTCAGAGACGAGGACTCTCTCATACACGACCGAGAACGCCAGCTAAGCAATTTTGTCGTTTTTCAAGAAACCTGCAACCACTACGAGACGCCGTCTGCACAAGGCACGTCTAGTCAAATCAAGATTGATGCCTAGAGTCTACATCCCTGACATGCTCAGACCCTACCAGCGTTGCTCGCAGCATGCCTCTCTGCACACGCCATCATCCTAACATGGACAGCAGGCCAGATGGACAGCTCCCTCATGCACTTGGCATGATCAACAGGACAGTGGGCAGCCTCTTGGCCACACGCCAGCTGCCACGTGTTAGCTCCCCAACGGTGCAATTTCTCTTATAAATACCCAGTAAAGGCTCTTGCCTCAGGACCTTTTTCCTGACTCTCTTAGAAGAACGAAGGAGAAAAAGGAAGTCTTTAGGAACTTCAAAAGAAGAAAGTCCTGAAAAGAAGAGAGATTAAGGAGAGAAAAAGGAAAGATATTTTCAAAAAAGCTTGTACTTTGTAAAGACTTTCACCCATAGTGAAGCATTTCTAAAGGCCCAAAGCCTTGTAGTTTTTCTTTCTCATTTAAGAGGAAGCTTTTCACGTAAAACCCGATTTCAATCTCTCTCTCTCAACAACTCACAATCCCAAATACTTGTGTTGCACGTGACCCTGAGTTTTGAAACGCAACATTGGCACCGTTTGTGAAAATCGTGACAAAAAGCTCATAGCTTCTTATCCTTCCACAACAACAAGCGCTCCAAAGATAATGAGCAGGCAAGACAGCACGTCTACCTGGGAGATGGGACCCTTTGATAGGTGCCTCCCAAATACTTGTGTTGCACGTGCTCCTGAGTTCCAAAACGCAACATTGGCGCCGTCTGTGGGAACCGTGACAAAAAGCTCATAGCTTCCTATCCTTCCACAACAACAAGCACTCCAAAGATGATGAGCAGAGGCAAGACAAAGACGTCTACCAGGAGATGGGACCCTTTGATAGGTGCCTCCCATCAGGTGGCAGGATGAGTGGCGATCCCGGTACTAGCATGCGTAAGCTAGTAAAGAAGGTGGATAACCCTTCAAGAGCAGTTCGCACCTTCCACGAGAAGGTGGACGAGCAGTCCTGGGGAGCCCTCTCGAAAGTTCGTGCTCGGCAGCGCCCCAGAAGCGACAAGCTGCGCGGGCTCCTGGCGAGTTGAAGGACTACCTCAACAAGAAGTCCATGGCCCGGGCCCCGACGAGGAGGGGGCTCAAGAGGCTCTGGAAGACGATCTTCGGACCCAAGACCGCGAAACTAGCCGCCCGAGAAGAAGAAAAGACCCCCGCCCCGAGGATAGAGGAAGGAAAAGAATGGCGAGCGCCCAACTGAAGACCCATGGACCGTCTGGACAAAACAAGCCCGAACGGATGGTCGTTGGAGGAGAAAGGTCATCAGGCCCACCAGCCCTCACTGAGTCGCTCACCAACATCTTGAGGCAGATCCGAGACGAAGAATTCTTGAGATGGCCTAAGGC
Source organism: Nepenthes gracilis (assembly GCA_033239525.1). NCBI lineage: Eukaryota > Viridiplantae > Streptophyta > Magnoliopsida > Caryophyllales > Nepenthaceae > Nepenthes > Nepenthes gracilis. The sequence continues at coordinate 7,899,180 of BSYO01000007.1, read as the reverse complement.
GTTGAAGAACCCAGAAGGGAGCGACCAGGGGGAATACTGCCATTACCACTGCAGCCACGGTCATGACACCGAGGACTGCAGGAAGCTCCAGGTGGAAATCGAGCGGCTAGTAATGGAAGGCTATCTCGACCGTTTCCTGGCACAACTCGGGCATGGCCCTAGAACAGCAGGACACAGTTGGTCACGCCGCTCTAAAGGCAAAGCCATAATGGGCGCGGAGCACGCCTGACCATCGACTGGGAGGCTGCACGCACCAACTCCGTAAAGACCACGACCAGTGAGTGAGCAACAAGAGAGACACCAAGACCTAAGCATGCGCCAAATAGGGCTCAGGGAACTAATGTAACGTGAGGTTTCAAAATGGCCCTGGAGGCCACACAATGTAACACGTATACATGAATGAAAGCGTCCCTTCATTATGTCTATTATGATATATTCTCACGCTCCCTCATCAACATCAAGGCAACTCACAACTCAAAGCAAAAACTCGGCTGTGCCCAAGCGGCTCCAGAGGTCGAACTCAAAAAACTCGACTGTGCCCGAGCGACCCCAGAGGTCGAACTCTAAAAACTCGGTTGTACCCGAGCGGCCGCAGAGGTCGAATTCTTAAAACTCGACTGTGCCCGAGCGGCCCCAGAGGTCGAATTCAAAACTTCACCGTGCCCGAGCGGCCCTGCAGTTCAACTCCAAAAACTCCTACTGCACCCGAGCGGTCCAGAGGTCGAATTCTTAAAACGCTACTGACTCGAGCGGCCCTGCAGGCCGAATTCCAAAACTCACTGTGCCCGAAAGCCTCTGCAGAGGTCGAACTCTAAAAACTCAGCCGTGTCCGAGCGGCCCTAGAGGTCGTATTCTTAAAACTCGGTCCCATCCGAGCGGTCCCAGAGGCCGAATTCTGACAACTACACCCAACGCCAAAGAACCCGAGAGGTTCAAATGCTAGAGAACCTTAAAAGGATCACGCGTTAGGGTAAGGATAAGACACTTAGCAACACGCTATATATATAAAAAAAAAACTCAGTCCTTTCCGATTAACCCCACCAGTCGTATTATAAAAACTCGACCCCGTCCGAGTATCCCAAAAGACCGAACTTTAAGGACTTCGTGCAAAGCCATGCGGTCCAAGGAGTCAGAAGGCAGCACAATCCTTAAAGGCAAACTCTCAAAGCTAAAGGCAAGGCACTGTGCATCGCGTCACACAAAAAAAAAACTTGTACAAACAAGGCCAAAAAAGTCTAGAACACAATTTCATTTATAAAGAAAATTTGTGTACAGTGTTATGACAAAGAATGAAAAGAAAGAAAAGGGACAATGTGTCACGGGAGCCCCTCTTGGCTCCCCTGTCCTCGAGTCTCCTGAGCTCCAAAAAGCCCCGCCTGGTCCGCCGAATCTGGCTCCTCGGGCGTAAGAGGTTCTCCTTCAGGCCCTGCCCGAGAGGACCCAAGGAAAGGCCTCCCGGCAACGCCATATAAGTCTCCTACGCTTAAGGCACTGGCATTCCGGGGATCGAGGATGGCCACAGAAAATCGCGGACGGATCAATCGCAGCACTCGGCGGTACATGCGAATGCCCTCTCAGTACTTGCTTTCCAATAATGGTGCCATCTCCACGGTCTGCATAGACGTCCTCAACCTCTCCTCCTGGTGAAGGACCCTATCCCGGAGGAGGTCCTGCTGAAGCCGCAGAAGCTTGACAGTATCCTCTAACGAGGCAATTTTCCTCTCTACTTCAGCCAGCTTCACTTCAGCCCGCCGCGCAGCTCCGCAAGTGGCCCTCAGAGACTCCATCTCCGAGCGGGATTGGGCAACCTCTCCCACCAGCTCACTAAGGCTTCCAATCAGACCTTGGAGCTGCAAACAGGAAAGCCCATCATGACACGGATAACTAGAAGAAAGGCAAAAGAAGAAGCAGTGGGTTACCTTTGAAACGAGAGGGTCATGCCCTGGGCCACATTCCCCGAGGGCCTCAAACGCCTATGGATCACGCTCGGGCACCACAGACGCCTCCTCGCATGTGGCTCCTCGGCTATAAAGACACCAAGGAGCTGCCCCAACAACAACACCTCCTCGAAGCTCGAGCAGTTTGTTCGGCTTGATTTGCTATGGGATGCTCAAAGGATCAAGGGATATCGGTCGTGAACACCTAAGTCCTCAGCCTCCGCCACCTCTCGGACCATTCCAGCCATCACTCCCCCCTCAGCGTCCGCGGCGGAGTCCCCGCCTTCTATGTCCTCGGAAGGGTGATCAATCCCGTCCGAGACGTCACCAGGCAAATCAATGGGAACCCCGAGAACGAGATCATCACTAGGAGGCTGGGCGTCTGGGGGCTCCACAATCTGTACAGTCGCCCCCGAGGACTCAGTAAGAGGATCAGCTGTAGAGGTAAGGACGAGACCTTCAGTCCCTGAGGACTCTGGTAAAGTACCAGTCCTCGACCTCTTGAGGAGAGGGTCAATCACATCATCATCGCCCAAATCATCGACGTTAAAGTCACCACTATCATCATCACATGAAGAGAGCTCGACAACGGCCTCTGGACGTTTCAAACTCTCGGTCAGAAGGCTCCTTTCCGAGCGGTCAACTGGACCCTCAATCCTCAGTGGCTCCGCCCTACTCCTCGGTCTCTTTTTCTTTGACTTCTCAGAAGGAGCTGCGGCGGAGGCCTCGGCCCGTGTTCCCCACTTGGCCTCCTCAAAGTTCTCAGATGACAACCAGATATTACACTTGTTCAGGTGAAAGCCCCCGAGGTTAGCCAGCACCAAGTCTGTGAACTCCTTTACGCTCTCTCTTTCCTCCTTCGAAGGATTAGAGCTATACTGGTTGGCCACTTTCCCCCAGCCAATTAGGATGGCCCAATGCTCGTGAACACCGAGGAAGAAGAATTTGTCCTTCCACCGCTTCGTGGAGTCCGAACTTTCCCCGCACATCAAGGAAAAGTCCGGGCGGGGGGTCATTGTGATCCAGTCAAGGTTATGCATAAAGCGAAATATAACCTTGACCGTAGTAACGTTCAAGAGCATCTTACGGCTCCAGAAGAAAATACACAGAGACACCAAATACCTGACTGTATTTGGCTAGAGCCTGACAAAAGGAACGCCGAGCGCCCTCATAATGTTGTAGAGCTCCTCTGGCACAAGAAACCGTAGCCAACCTTTGAGGTGGACCTCATACACAGTGATGAAGCCATCCTGAGGATACCACGCCCTATCGTGCGACTCCGGGATCATCATGGCCACAGACTCAGGGATCCGGTATCGTGCCCGAATCTCCTTGAGCCTATCGAGCGTCATCGTAGAGGCGATATCCCTCATTCCGGGTGCTATGGACGTCGAAAAGTAAAGGCCGAAAAGCAGAGAAAAATTATAGCAAAGGGAAAGCAAAGGTCTCAACACTTAGGGAAGAAAACAGAAAGCAGGCGTAGAAATGGAGAATTGAGACGAGAAGGCCTTTAAATACTCCTGAAGTTCGAAAAAAGGCGCACTCATTACCCTTACCACGCGTCGCTCGGCTGTTCGTCCGAGGAAAATGATGGCCTTGCCTTCCCAAGGCGCCTGTCAGTGCGTCACTTCAGCATTTAATGCCCTGTAGAAACTCAAACGACGGTGCTGAAAAGGTCCCGGACTCAGAGAAAATTCAAGGACAATCCTCCACCAAGCCTAGCGCCACATTTACTCCGAGGACATATATGCACTCGGACTACCGTTGCAAAAGAGCTAAGCCAGAACGCGGACGGTCATAATTTTGTCTCCTTAGGAACGTCCTTTTCAAGCCACAATGCGCGCACGGACAACCATAGCAGGAAGAGATCAACATCCCAAGAAAAGCAGCGACTTTATACCAAACAGTCGAGGACCTCGAACCCTTTGGCATGGGGGGCTATGTTGGGTTCCAATATAAAAACCCATAAAACACGGCCCAAAGAAACGGCCCAAGTGAAAAAAGTCCAGAAATGTATCCACAGCCCAAGAGGCCCAAAACACAGGCTAGTATCCCAAAAGTCAAGGCTACGATAAAGGTCCAAGAAGTCCCAGAAGCTCGAGGACACTACAAATAGAAGATGCCATCCAGGTACGAGGACCAGAAGAGGAAGCTCGAGAACCTCAGAAGTTCCATCAGGTCTCAGATTAGTCCAAGAAGCCAAGGAAAGACCTGAGGACCCTCCACGAAAGACCAAAAATCCTCCGAAAGACAATCTCCAAGAGCTGTCTTCTTCAACGAGTCCGCGAACTCATAAAGAGATAAGGCACGCCACTCAGAGACGAGGACTCTCTCATATATGGCCGAGAACGCCAACTAAGCAACTTCGCCGTTTTCCAAGAAACATGCGACCACTACGAGACGCCGCCTCCACATAGCACGCCTAATCAAATCAAGACTGATACCTAGAGTCTACATCCCTGACATACTCAGACCCTACCAGTGTCGCCAGCAGCATGCCTCTCTGCACACGCCATCATTCCTGACATGGACAGCAGGCCAGGTGGACGGCTCCCTCACGCACTTGGCATGATCAACAGGACAATGGGCAGCCTCTTGGCCACACGCTAGCTGCCACGTGTTAGCTCCCCAACGGTGCAATTTCTCCTATAAATACCCAGTAAATGCTCTTGCCTTAGGACCTTTTTTCCGACTCTCTCAAAAGAACGAAGGAGAAAAATGAAGTCTTTAGGAACTTCAAAAGAAGAAAGTTCTGAAAAGAAGAGAGATAAATGAGAGAAAAGGGAAAGATATTCTCAAAAATGCTTGTACTTTGTAAAGATTTCTATCCATAGTGAAGTATTTAAAGCGTACATTTACCGTGTTTTTCTTCTCATTTAAGAGGAAGCATGAAACCAGTTTCAATCTCTCCCTCTCAACAACTCACAATCCCAAACACTTGTATTGCACGTGACCCCAAGTTCCGAAACGCAACAAAATCTAATGTAAATTATATTAAATTTATTTAATTTTTTTTTTTTTTTTTTTAAAAAGTTGATTTATCACCTTTCCTTTTTTCAAAAGTAAGACGAAATTATTTATACTTTAATCTTTGTATACAAGTATAATATTCGTCTTTTGATTGTGATCTCTGTGGTGTTTATTACCTTAACACAGTTTGGCTGTATTGTTATATTTGTCGTAGCTTACAAAAAATGGAAGTTTACATTCTTCAATCCGTGGAAACGAAATTACGCACTTGATGTTGGACTGGCATGGTTAACCCAAGAAGGATTGGACTATTTTAGGCATATTATATTTATGATTTTACTTTGTATTATGTGAGAAACTGTTTTTATATCTCAAATTCGTGATCATTTGATCACACATCAATTGCTTTATTATTATGTTATTATGTCGAGATCCCTTTCATCAGCATATTTAGATCCAGCAGAACTAGAATTGAATAAGATGTCACCTCCAGATTCAACATTTTTATAAGATCTCTTTCATCACCCATGATTGATCTAAACGCCATTTTATCAGCATTGTCAAGCAGAAATGACTGAAGAAAGAGTTTAAACTCATGATCTAAGTATCTAAAGAGCATGCATTTATGCAATCCAGACCAACATAACAGAAACAAGCAGACAGTAGAAAGAAATGAATTTTTTTTCACCCCCCAGATCGCATCTAAACTGCAACAGATGTTTGAGTGCAAAATACAGTTTGTTAGGCTGCAGCTAAGTCGTAAACAGCAACAAAAGGCATCAAGACGCTGCCCATCCACAGCTTTCCCTCATGCTCGTCTACTTCACTCACAGCTCGAACCACTTTTCCCTGACGGTCTTCCAAAACTCGTAGCAGCTCTCCTTCTGCGCTGTACTTAGCCACCATTGCATGAAATCGTCCGCCAATGAAAGCCTTATATTGATATATTGCTGGAATCGGAAGTTTCAGTATAAACTGCCGTAAATTTGGGTATCTAGACAGTAGGTAAGAGTACATGTTGCGTCGACAGTGCATTGCCACCCAAAATTCCCCCTTCCCATTGGTTCTGACATTGTCAGGGTGCCCGGGAAGGATGGCAAAAAGCTCTGTGGTTCCCGCTTTCTTGCCTTTCAGCCAAAGCCTCCGCAAACTACAGACATTTTTTTAAGGAAAAAGTACATGAGATGATCAAATTAGAAAGAACTCTTGATATAATGGTAGAGTTGTCGACATATCTATTATATAATGCAATATAAGATATATACAATAAATCAAATTGATTCCTCCGTTCCTGTGCATAATGGGACCTTCATACACTTATAGCTCCCCTTATGACACGACATCACTAGCTTTAGTGTTCAGAACTAATACTAGAGCCCATTGCTGCTTTATAACTAGATGAACTGTTTCATGGAGAAAAGTTTCTAAAAGGGGATCTAGATTTTGGTATATGATACTATTTAAAGAACATTGTTTTCAACAATGACATTACAAAGAGAAAACGTCAAAATAGTAAAACCCAAATAACTGCATGGACTTTGAAGAGTACAAATTTTGAAGCAAGTATAGGAGCTATATCAGCCAGGAAAATGGGTTTTCCTCAACATGATATGCAATTTGTTTTCTTTTAAGACTGAACTTGCACATACCATTCTTGCATAGCTCTAAATATTTTCCATATTCATCAGATAACAGCTTACTCAGCTTACTCAAAGATTGCCTTTTCAAATCATAAAACTTCTTTTTATAATGTTAAGGTGAAGCTACATGTATCTGTCCTCAAACCCTACAAATGTAGGAGCTCTAGTGCGGTAGGCCTCTTTGCTTTCTGAGTGTCAGAAGAGTTCACTGATAGCAAGTTATGAGCTGTTTGAACAAATTTATATCCACTGAACAGAAAAATGATGCAATAGCCCTACAGATGCAAACGTGGCATGCATAGTGCATTTGAAATGGTGAGAGGGTTAGAAAGAGTCACCTGCCAACGGGTCCTTCACAAAAAACAAGGAAAGAACCATCCTTGCTTATTGAGACACCATTAGGGAATTGTATGCCTGCTACAAGGACAATAGTTTCTTTTGTTACAGGGTCATACTTCAGTAGCCTCCCACTAGGTTCCCCAGACCAAACCAACTGCATGAAGTTCCTGAAATCCATAATATCGTGCAAAACAAAAAATTATAAGCAATAGACGAGAGCATACTCACAAACTAATGACCAGTAGAACAACAATGTAATACAGATGATACAAGAGAATGATTAAATCAAAACTTTGAGATTTGACATGTTCCCCAGAAACTGAAATCAGTTTGGCGAGTGGTTGATGTAGGTGATTGAGCTCTAGCAGAAGCTATTTAGGAATTGCAAACTGATTGGACTTCATAAACCCAGATAACCATGTACAACAATCCAAGAGCATATAAGCTTCACCAAAAACTAAAGTAAAATCAGCCCTTTCACACAAAGGCAATTGACTACAAGGATTCCTCACTGCCATTAGCTTTGTTGTATCCCATTTCCCCTGTTAGCTCCAATGTGCATGCTTGAAGGTTTCCTTAATACTTTTTTTGCTCTATCCCTATTATAAATGAATCGTCTTCTATAATCTCCTCACATTTCCTTAGATGTGCATTAAACTTCATTCCACAAAAGAAAAAAATTGTGAAAGTGTGACAAGGAGAGATGTAAGGAGGTTTAATCCAACGTTCACCTAACTGCCACATATTTATTAATGGACCAACAATACTGTTCCTTAAAGAAGCTGCAACCAGTCATAATTGCACTTCAATTGCAAGTTTGACTTTTGCTGCCCTCATCTCAAAATGAATGCAAAGGTCCCTCCATAATTGTATGCCAAACATTAAAGCTTTGCCCAACAAGAATACAGCATTTTAGGTAAAAGATTCTGACAACTGGAAATGTTTAGGCTGAAAACCTACCTTCTCTGGTACTTAGTGCTGCTATCTGTAAAATAAACATTTCCTTCTTCATCAATATCCAAATCATTTCGTGAATCGAATGGGCACTCCGCCTGCTTCAATTGTAAGTGGTGTTGCCAAGCCTCCTTCTGCACCAACCTTCATCAGCCCAAGATATGCATCTGCAATGAACAGATCTCCTGTCTTCTTGTCAAATCGAAGTCCCAGAGGCCTACCACATATGTGCTCGTTCTTTAAGTAACTCGCAGGAATTGGCTTTGGGTCACAAAGTTCGGACCTGATTACACAAGATTAATATAGAAAGACTTTGGTTAATAAAAATTGTGTGAGATGCAGTGTTCAACCACCTGTTGAACAACTTTTTTCAAATGAAAATCTACCCAAAAGCACTCAATCAGTAACCCCTCATTTGTTTTCTTTTTCAATCTATTTTAGCCCCCTTGACAGGTTGCACAACATCATAACAACGATATTCAGATTGAACAATAAAGATTAACAGCCAGCTTCAACTCCCCAGTACTCTTACCATATGATGACCAGTTGAAAAGATGCTGGCAAAAAGAGAATATGAAGTATCTAAGGTATCATGTCCATCCATGTTAGTCATATCACCAAATATGTCCAGCATTTTTTTTTTTATGTAAAATCACAACTAGTTCAGCAATTTAGGACATCCTCCTCACACAACCTTCTTTATCAAACAAGCCTTAGTTTAGACTGTATTGCAATGTTTGTTTGAGAGAGTTACCTGTGAACATATGGAATGCAGGGGAAACCTGTGCACGTCCAATCCTTGATATAAGCTTTTTGCACCGGTTCCCTTTTCTAAGAAAAGAGCTACAAGTTAACAATATCCTTTTGTTGCTGCAATTGTTCGAACTTTCTTATCCTGCAGTCATTTGCTTATTTTCTTTTCACACTTCTAAATCATCTTATCAACATTCCAACGTATGACGTGAGCTCTCTAATCCACTCACATGCATTATTTCTATTCCATAACCACTTGTATTTTATTTTGACATTCTTATCTCAGTAATTACTGTCTGTCATATGGCCTAAATGTCAAGAGAATTAAGGTGAGGTGGAATTTTCAGGTTGTTGCTAATTACTAGGTAGGAATAAATTATTAAGATTGAGATTTCTTATGAGTAACTAAAGGGCTACAGAAAAGGCTTGTTATTCCAACTTAGTAGTATCTTTGATTAAGTTGTTTTAGTAATATTAGGATATCTTCTATGGAAATGTAAAGTATATATAATAAATATTCATGAATGAGAAGGTTTTTGATTTTGCAAACAAACTCCTTTGTGAATTTAGAAGTCCCCGGAAAACTCGAATTCCCTACTCTAAAGAGGAAAAAGATCCCTCAAAGTATCCTACTATTTTACAATTGGTCAACCTTGCAAGGTCAATCCATCCTCACTTCTGTAACACAGGCCCTTGATATGTTCCCAAACTCAGGGAGTAAGGAATGTATCAGTCTCAGACATGCTTTTGAACCTTTTGAAAAAATTGTTATAACACACAAAATGTCTCATAAATTGATTCTAATCAATATCAGTCATGCACATCAGATGAAGTGTCAGATACACAGCTACACTAGTCTTTCAATTCTGTAAAGAAAATATAATGCCCCATATCACAGATGAGAAGGGGAGAGGTGAGTTGTTGTGCATTGAACTCAGGCCTAGTCCAATGGTTAGCCATCATATGTCTACCATTGATTCCTGAAATGATGCTCATGTCACATAAACAATTGCTAATAAGGCATGGAAGGAGTTAGCATCGGGAAGCATACCAACTTCAGGATAAAGGGGTAAAAGAAACTCATTGAATAAAGGGGAAGACACAGGATCCAAGGGCAACACATAGAAGCATAAGTAGAACCAATGTCTTCATGAGCAACTAGGCTACAAACAGGACAGGAGCACGGCAATCAGATTATAGCCAAAGACAGTTGGGCATCAGGATCTGCTCAGGAAGCTGTTAAAAATTGTTACAAGCCGTTGTGAGTAGTTAGTTCAGGGGCCAAATGAAGTTACAAGTCATTGGAGTAGCTAATACGAGTATGCTGCAGACTTGTTTAGATAATGCAGTGTAGATGTATGAATGATCGATTGTAACAGTAGCTCAGATTGAATCAAATGCAAGTTCTGTTTTGCTTCTTCGGATGCAAGTGCAGTGAGTCTTGAGTCTCCATTCTTCTTTTGCCTTTTATTCTTGTCTATTCTTTCTCCCTTTTCTTGAAATTCCCTCTCAAATCTTCTTCTCCTTCTTCTTGTAACCCGGCTTAGTGATAGAATACTCTCATACTATTACAGCTCAATATCCCTTGCCTACAACTAATCAGACACAACAAAGATTATCACTACTAGAAATCTCTTTGACACAAATGGAGCATTAGTAATAATTTGAGCCTAACATATCTCAATCATATTATGGATTGCCGGAAAAGAATTACTCTGTCATTCTTCACCTGATATTCTTTTTCTTTTGGTCCGCTGAAAGATGTAATGGAGCATTAGCCTCTCACCCATCATTGAATTTTGATGTAGAGATTATAGATATTTTAAGATTGGAGAGATTTATTTATTTGATTTTGATTATTGATTTTATAATATCTTAGAGAATTCTGAAATTTTATTTGATTCATGTTTTAGGAATGTTATGAATTATTTTATTATTTCTTTATCTTGAATTGTCGTTAATTAGAAAATTATATATTTTTTTAAATTAATATAGGAGTAGGGTACCTCTATATAAATGCCCTAACTCTATAATAGGAGAATTCATTAATAAAATTGAATTAATATTGAAAATTGTGATTGTCCTTCTCTAGTAATCTTTGTTTCTCATTTCTCTATTCCTTTCCCCCCCGTTTCTTCTCTTCCCTCCAATCTCTTCTTCTTCCATTCCCTTATTTTTTCTCTACATTGTCACTCTGTCAAATCCTTGCCGTGAAGCCAACACCATTAGCATCACCATCTAATCCTCAGCCCACCATCGTCCCATACATCAGCAAGCAGTTTAAAGCCTCATCTGGCAAGCAAGAACTTATTCTATTGTGATTTATGTTTGTTTTGCAAAAAAAAAAAAATGTTCAAAAAATTCTTTTGAATAGCTTGTTGTTAAAACAATAAAAAATTGCTAAAGTTTTTGAAAATAAGGGAGTAGTTTACTGTTAAAAAGAAGAAGATGATGAAGAAGCAGAAGCAGTAGCAGAAAGACGTGCAATGGTGGTCAAACTCACTAGAAAGCACAAAACACCGTCTTCTCCCCTTCAACTCACTGGATTTGCCCTCCATGTCACTACCAACCACAACCACCACAACCGCCGACTGCCAAATCAATGCCCGAACCCACCATGACATCAACCCAAACCTATAATACTACAAACCAACCCAAAACCCAATACAACCACTACTATTGACCAAGCTCCACCACCATCAAATAAACCCAACCTCTTGAGCTGTAGCCCAAACCCAAAACCCTAGCCACCACATCTTTCTTTTTCTTTTCAGAGACAAAGAAATAAAGAGAGAGAGGGACATTATCGGGTCTTTGTTGCCTTTATCATCGTCTTCATCTTTTTTGACATTTTGGATATTTGGACTTTTGCTTTTATGGGCTTTGCATATGTTTTATTGATCTTCGCTCTGATTATGTATACACTTATTTCATATACTATATACTAAAATTTTGTTGAGCATTCAGCTCACGTTTTTATGGTTTCTTTTTATACTTTGTGAGTATTAGCTTTGTAGTTAGATTGTATTCGTTTTAGATGTATTTTGGCACCGATTGGACAAAGAATGGGTTAATGATATTATGTTTTATTGTTATGGAATCAGAGTTTGGATTATTCCGTTGTTTGGTAAATTGTGGTGTTTGATTTGTATTATTTGGATGGTTGCTTTTCTCTTACGGACATTTGGAGCAAGTTATATATATATTATTGTCCAAACAGGCAATTCATGGAGATCCTGTGATGGTTATTATTATCATCTATTATTATTGTTGAATTTTGGGTTGTATGGATATTTTGTTAGATCTGACCCAAATTTGGGTATTGTAGGATGTCTTATATTAATAGATTTTATTTTGTGGATTATTATTATTATGGATTAGTATATTACCTACTTTGGTCCAAGTTCGTGACATAAGAAAGATGGATTGTGGAGAATGTGTATAAATAGTCTGGCCATCAACAAAATCACAATGAAATATCATTTTCCCATCCCTATGCTTGATAATATGTTGGATATGATGGATGGTGCCAAAATATTCTCTAAAATAGACTTAAAGAATGATTATTACCTGATCAGGATTCGTTCAAGAGATGAGTGGAAGATGACTTTTAAGATAAAAGACAACCTTTATAAGCCGTTTGTCATACTTTTTGAGCTATCTAATGCACCCAATACATTTATCAAGGTCATGAACCAAGCTTTACGGTTGTCATGGAATACTTTCTCATGATCTATTTTAATGATATTCTTATTTATAGACAGACTAGGGAACAACACTTAGATCATCTCACATAGATCTACCTTACCTTTAAGAAGAAGAACTTGTCCGCCAATCTTAAGAAGTGTTCTTTCTTTTCAGATAGTTTGCTTTCTTGGGTTTTATTGTTTCTTCTAACAATATCTCTACTTACCCAGTGAAAATCTAGGCAATCATAGATTGCCTTACCCTTAAGAAGGAGAATCTATTTACCAACACTTAGACAATCTCACACAGATTTACCTTACCCATAGAAATGAGAACCTATTTGCCAATCTTAAGAAGTGTTCTTTCTTTTCGGATAGGGTTGCTTTTCTGGGTTTTATTGTTTCTTCTAATGGTGTCTCTACTAACCTAGTGAAGATTCAAGCAATCATAGGTTGCCTTACCCTTAAGAAGGAGAATCTGCTTACCAACACTTAAACAATTTCACACAGGTCTGCCTTATCCTTAGGAAAGAGAACCTATTTGCCAATCTTAAAAAGTGTTACTTCTTGTCAGATAGGGTTATTTTATTGGGCTTTATCATTTCTTCTAATGGTATCTCTACGGATCCAATAAAGATTCAGGCAATCGTAAATTAGCTTAAATCCAAATCTACCGATGATGTTCCAAGTTTTTATATTATCAATTTATTAAGAGATTTAGCACGATCATGGTTCTTCTTGTTGAATGTATGAAGAAAATTGAATTCAATTGGTCTCCAAAGGCTACTAAAGCCTTTAAGAGCATAAAAAAGAGGATGACGATAGCCCCTGTCATGTGGTTCCTTGAGTTCTCTAAGGTGTTTGAGGTAGAGTGTGATACATCAGGTGAAAGAATAGGAAAAGTTCTTAATCAAGAACATCATCTCATTGTCTACTTTAGTGAAAAGTTGAATGACACCAAGCAACGATATTTTATTTATGATAAGGAGTTGTATGCAGTTATACAAACCTTATGTTACTGACACCATTACTTGTTATATTAGGATTTTGTCCTTTATTCTAATCATAAAATTCGTCATTTTCTAAGCTACTAAAAGAAATTGAATCATAGGCATGGATGATAGATTGAATATTTACAAACCTATTCTTTTATCTTAAAACATAATAAAAGTGTTGAGAAGTAAGCAACAAATTCCTTGAGCTGTTGAGTGTCCGCGTGATCCGTTATTCAGTTTAAGATTGTTAGATTTGAAAAGCTCAATGAAGAATACAAGTATTATCCTGATTTTAGCAAGACTTTTTACCTTTATAGAATGGACAAGGTTTTCACATTCAGAATAGATATTTGTTTCGAGTCAATAAATTTTGTATCCTTAGGACGTCTGTTCAACATTTCATAGATTGAGAGGTTCATACTGGCGGCCTATCTAGCCATTTTGAACGTAATAAAATAATCAAGGAGGTTAAGCAATAATTTTATTGGCTTAATTTAAAGAAAAATGTGGCTAAGATGGTAAATAATTATCGAATATGCCAACTAATGAAGCATAAGAAGCAAAACATTGTCCTCTATACCCCTTTACCCGTATCTAGTTGTCCCTGGCAGGACATGAGTATAGACTTTATACTAATACTACCGCATACCCCTAAGAAGTATAATTCTATTTTTGTTGTTGTAGATCGTTTTTCTAAAATGACCTACTTTATTCCTTATAGTAAAATTTCTGATATTTTTCAAATTGTTATACTTTATTTTGATGAGATTATCAAGTTTTATGGTCTTCCTAAACCTATTATCTCTGATAGAGATGTTTATTTTTCTAGCTACTTTTGGAGAAACCTATGGCATATGGTTGGCACCAAACTTAAGTTTTTCACTGCTATCTTAAATTGACAGTCAAACTAAAATTATTAATCAAAGTTTAGGAAGCTTATTAAGATGTTTAGTTCAAGAAAATTTTAGGAATTGGGATTTAATTCTTTCTACAACATAACTTGCATATAATAGCTTTGTTAATAGGTCTATAGGCATGCGCATTTGAGGTTGTACATGGCTACAAACCTAGAAAACATTTAAATGTTATTCCAATATCCTCGCATGCTAGTATATCCATGTCGGCTGAGATTTTTGTACAGCATGTTCATGACTTATATATCAAAATCAATAAATAATTGAAAGCAAGTAATGCATTTTATAAATTTCAAATTGATGTACATAAAAGATATGTTGAATTTAATTTTGAAAATTATGTCATGGTTCGAATTAAACTAGAGCGGCACCCACATGGGTCTATTTCTCAATTACAAACTGTAGTGCTAGTCCATTTAAAATTTTAGAACTAGTTGAATCAAATGCATGTATTTTTGATATTCCCTCTCATTTTGGTTTTCATTATACTTTTAATAATAAACAATAAATGGCTTACAAAGATAATTTTCACCCACCAAATGACCAATTTGAAGTACCCCTAGATACGCTAAATATTAAAACACTCAACCCTATTAGCACACAAAGATAAAATTTACACTATTCTAGATGAGCAGATTATGTTTACTAAGGATTAAGCGGTTCAATACTTCTTTGTTCATTGGATTGGACAACCGGATTCAAAGAACATTTGGATTTCTAAAAAACACTCTAACAATTAGATCTAGACATTTTGGTATTCTATTGGAATCGGTAAGATCAACTATCACTAGGCCCGAGTTCCTCTCACTTCGGAAGAGTTGGTAAATCTATCAAATTTCAACCATCACTCACACATGTCTACCAGTGTCAGAGGAGAATTGTACAACCATTTAGCTGGTGATTAGAAAATTGACGACAAGAGTCTTACTCGATGGAGTCGAGTCCATCATCGGAGAGTTGACATGGATATTGTGAATATTCCAAAATTAGAAAGAATTTATTTTATTTTATTTTATTTCAATTATTGATTTTGTAATATGTAGGAGATTGTTAAATTTTTATTTGATTTATATTTTAGGAATATTACATTTTATTTTACTATTTTCTTATCTTTAATTATTGTTAATTAGAAAATTATATTTATTTCCTAAGTAATATAAGAATAGGATACCTCTATATAATAGTCTTAACTCTACTATTGGAAGATTCATTAATAAAATTAAAATGATATTAAAAGCTGTGATTGTCCTTCCTTCTCTTGTAATTTCTGTTTCTTTATTCCCTGCCCTTGTTTCTTCCCCTCCCACCCAATCTCTTCTTCTTCCCTTCTCCTTTTGCCCTTCCCTACATCAAATTTCCAACATTTAATGCTAATAGGATTTCATCCTGGTCCATTACAATGGCATTGAGAGACCTTACCAGTTAAGATGCTAATGGGATGATACTCACGTTTCATATTATAACTCCAATACCATAAAATTGCAATTTGGCCCTTCAATCACCATCCCCTACACAAGCATCTTTTCAGCTGCTCTTGCATCTTTCTTATCATGGAAGGCAGAAAACTACATGGAGGTTCTGGAATGAAGATCCAACTTCCAAACACACGTGAAGCTAGACCTGTCTTTTGATTTCAGATATGATTAGTAGTATACAATTTGTAGATAGCATATGGCACTAAAGTTAGCAAACTTAATCAATCTACAAAAATCTCATATTTTCTTACAAATCCCACTACAACAGCCAACAATATTCAGCAAGTAAAAAAGATCACAACCGTAAGGAAAAAAACTTTATGAGATTAAAACGATTTATATGGATCATTATAATCATTACGTTATTTCACAATATCATAATGCAGAAATAAACATTATAAACTTACCTGAAACCATGTCTAAAGTTATTTTCTAGAAGAACTCAAAACTAGTTTCTCTCCCTTCACCCGTCTCTCTTCTATTATGAGATGATATAATTTCATGAGAGGAAAAATTCTATCATTCATTGTTAGTTTTTCTAGAGGATTCATTTATATTCAGATTTTAAAAGTAAGTTCTAAACCTCCCTTATAAAACAAATATGAAAAAACTACCCACTCATAATCTAGAAAAACCAACAAACATTATCCTCTATTGACAATGGGTAATTCTGTCATTTATAATGTAGAAAGATTATCAATTCCTTAATTATATAAATATCATTCATTCCATAAAAGATTGAGTAAATCAACGAAATAATTCCTCAAATAAAATATAACTAAACCGTACGGAATCGAAACATGTAATCATTTCAATACGTTACTAATATGAGCTACGTAATATGAAGTAATAATTCTAACATTCTTCTACATGACCCATATGATGATAATATAATTATTGAAAGACTATGGTAAATATTAAGTGCACATATATCAATCTCTCAACAGTTAAGTCATTGTAATAATATGACTAAACAATTTATAAGTACAAATCATAGTGGTTCCATATTATAAGCAACATGATTCCTTCCATATACTACAACACTAGTAAACAATTTGACCATAGTCTAAAATGAGAAATATACATAATGTCCAACAATAATATGTTTGTCAAAGGCTATTCTTATCATTCATCCACAAGCATAATGTTTGAAGACAATGAAAAAACAGAAAATATCATAAACTCATTTATAGATATTTCAAATATTAGCAAATATATATACCATAATGAAGTTCAAGGTACATCAATGTTTTACAACAAAAACACACACTATCAACATGATTATAAAATATCTTTGTCGTTAGTCCTTTTGATTATAGATTTGCTATCATAAGATCATTGCTAAAAGTTCTATTAAGAACTTTTATTTCTGAACTATACTTTAAACGATAAAATATTCAATTTACATATATTTAACATCTTTGAATATGTATCATTAAAGAAAAAAGACTACAACAAAATTATCACAAAATTTTTAGTGGGTTGGCTATACAGTTAACAATCTCAAATCCTGATATAAAATTCAACAATCATAATGCATGAAATATGGTTTCAAAGAATGCCACAAATTTTATTTCTATCATAAACACAACAATCACAGATTGCTATGCACTTTTCATGAGATTATTCCACCACTAAAATAAAATAAATATCCAAAGTATATTATCTAATACTCAAATATTTATTGTTACCACTTTAAATCAAAATGTGCAAACTTGAACCATAAAGATTTCCAACAAGTCCTTAAAAAAAAAAGAGCAAGTCCTTCATAATTAATGCCTCAACCTTTAGTAAAATATTTGGTACAAACATTGGCTTTGTATTGTTTGATATTGCTTTCAGAGTCGCATTTTATCTTCAAAGATCAATTTATAATCAACTTTTCTTCATCCATTGGGCAAATTAATGAAATCTCAAACCTCATTTTAATCTACTGATTTTAACTCATTTTTCATAATATCAATCCATTTAGAAAAAATGTACATTCCATGCCCTATCTATATCAAATTATATCATTAATAGTTTCTATATCAAATTCTAATTCTTATAGATTGGTCACATAGTCACCGAAATAGTTAATCTCCTTTCATTATAAGACCTCCTTGGTGCTATTTCTTGTGGTAGTACTACAATTGAATCATCAGTGACAACCTTATTATAGAGCGTTTGATCATTATTTGTTATCCAATAACAGTAAGAACATTAATATTCCTAGAAGTATAGGTAAATGGACTTGTACAATAATATCTCAAATTATTACTTTATATGGAACAACACTCTCACTATTGTCACCACTCATAATATGTGATAGCTGTAAATGGCAAAGGGTAGAATGCAGTGAAGCATTTAGAGAAAGAAGAGAGAAACAAAAGAAGGAGAACATACCAAAAAATGGCAGAGAGTAGGGGTATTAGACAGTTGGCAGGGAAGAAGAGGCCAGAGTAGGTAAGATGGCCAAACAAGGACCATTGATGGAGTATTTGAGGTTGTTTAATTAGATAGCACAGGTGCAAATGAAGGTTAGAAAAGCAAGTGTGATGGTAGAATCTGGGCCCTCAATGAGGCATAATACCTGAGCCATCCATTTAGTTTTTAGAAGAGTATGCTTAGAACGTGACAGAGCTGTTGCTTCAATTGAAGGGCGGGTGAGTGTGGCATGAGTAGCTTCATTCCATTTGGTTACTGATTCCTTCTTTTTCTATTAGAAAGAATCTGATTGTTAGAAATATTATAGATTGTAGTTAATATAAATCTAGAGGATGTTGGAAAATGAGGTATGAAAAATGAAAGCCTGAGAATACCTTCAGAGACTTACGCCCTTCTCAAATTGGGAGTGTTATCATTCTATCTTTTCTTACTTGAGCTTTTTCATTTACTCCAGGGAGTTCTTGCTTCCTAAATTCATCATAAAATCCAAAAGGCTAAAAAAAGGGGGGGGCACGTTACAAAGTGATATGAGAGGCGTTAGATAGCTGAGGGTACACGCATGGACAACTGATCAAGTCTGTTGTAGCAATCAATCAAAGACTATAGAGTAGAGCAATAATCAACAAATAGACCCTCCTAAACAAGGAAACAATCAGCGACTGGATCGAATTGAGTAGGAAGAAACAGTTCTTATCGAGCAAATGAGGCACCAATTCCACTTGTAACAGACAACTCGTGCAGCTCAACCCTCAACTCAACCCCTAGCCCATCCTGCACCTCAAGACCAAGGGGAGTGAGTGAAGCAACAAGAAATTCACTTATACCAAAATGCTAAAATCAATTCCCCACAGTTTGATGGTGAGAATTCCCACGGTGGATTTACAAAGCCAAACAGTTTTTCCACCTACACCATACATCAAATAACCAGAAGCTATTATTGTCATCATTTTACACGGAGAGGAAGCCCTTATATGATTTCAACAAGTAGAGGAAGCTAGAGAGTTCGTAGATTGGGAAACATTTCATAGGCTTTATTAACATGCTTTGGTAGTTTGGCTTATGATAATCCCATGGAGTCACTACAAAAACCCAGACAACCCAAAATTGTGGCAGATTATACGACTTAGTTTAAGTCCATCACCAATCGGTCGAGAGGAGTATTGGCCCAAACCAGGCTGATCTGCTTCCTGGGAGGGCTTAAAGATAAAATAAGGTATCCAATCAAACTCCTTAATCCTACCAGTTTGCATCAAGCATTCGACATGGCCTGAATCCAAAAGAGTTTGTCACAAGATAGAAGAAGATGAATACGGTTAGAATTCCTACTTGGCAGGTTACACAAATCGTCATCCCCCCCTCCCCCCGGGGCAAGCTCTTATCAAGCCACCACCAAACCGAAAATAGTGGTCCATCGAATTACCCCTGCACAAATGAAGAAAAGAAGTGAACGAGGGCAATGCTACAACTACAATAAAAAGTGGAACCCAAGACATAAATGCTCGGCTCCACTGGGGAACAATTGGCTGATATTCCTATGAAAGTTCAGATCGTAAATGGAGAATTAATTAAAGAAGAAGGTTGTTGTGCTAAGGTAAATTTACAGATTCAAAGTAATGATTTCCTAGCAGATTTTTAAATTTTATCATTGGGAAGATGTGATGTAGTCCTAGGGATACTGTGGTTATCGACCTTGGGGCCCGTACTATGGAATTTTCAGGCTCTCCAAATGACATTTGCATACGGAATGAAGGATGTAATCTTGAGAAGATTAAAAACTACCAATAATACAGCAGTTGAAGGAAGCTGCTAGAATGAAAATTCGGAGGTGGAAAGCAAATGAATGGTACTAAAATTACTTGACAACACCATTGATAAGGAGCCAGTCACTAGTTTCCTAATGATTCGACACCTAATTTTAAAATTCCCAAAGGTGTTTGCCAAAGGACTACCGCCATTCCTGGACCATCAATACCAAATAGTGTTGAAAGATAATACCAATGTCAATTCAGTGAGGCCTTAATGTTATGCATATTAACAGAAGGGGAAATTGAAAAACTATAGGAAAGGAATTACTGGAAACAGGGTTAATCTCCACAACAGCCAAAGTCCATATTCGCCCCTAGTTTTGCCAGTTAGGAAGGCTGACGAGAGTTGGAGAATGTGTATTAATTATCAAGCTCTTAATCACGAGACTGTTAAAGACAAGTACTCCAAAGCCATCATTGATGAGTAATTTGATGAGTTGTGTGGAGCCTCAAATTTTTCAAAATTGGACCTAAGGTTCGAGTATCATCAGATTCAGATGAAGGAATCTGATATTCTAAAAAAGCCTTCTGAGGTAACACTTGCAAGTTTTTAGTGATTCAATTTGGGTTAACTAATACCTTGGCCACCTTTTAAGGGCTAATGAATAACATTTTTAAACCCTTTCTTCTAAAGTTTGTATTAGTTTTCTTTGATGACATCTTAGTGTATAGTTCAACACCAAGAGAGCACAAGACTCAATTTACGGAGAATCTACAAATACTCTAGAATCACCAACTTTATGCCAAACTAAGCAAGTGTCGATTTTGGTGTAGTGAGATAGAATATTCAGGAAATATAATTTAGGAGGGGAAATATGAGTGGATCTTTCCAAAATTTCTGCAACGATAGATTGGAGTTTGCCGACCAACGTTAAATCATTGAGAGGATTCTTGGAACTAACCAACTATTACCGTAAGTTTATTAAGAACTACAACTTCATAGTGGCCCCCCTTATGGCCTTACGGAAGAAAAATTCCTTTGAGTGGAATGAATAGGCTAAGGAGGCCCTCCAATGAGTTAAGGAAGCTATGTCCCAAACGCCGATACTAGCTCTACTTGATTTCTTGAAGAAGTTTGAGATTGAGTGTGACGCCTTAGGAGAAGGTATGGGAACGGTGTTGATGCAAGAACGTAGACCAATAGCCTCCTTAAGCAAGCCTTAAAGGGGAAATCCCTACACCTTTCAATCTACAAGAAGGGTAACCCTACTTGTTTGAGCAAACTTTTATCATTAAGACAGACCAACAGAGCCCTAAATTTTTACTCAAGCAAAAAGTAAGAACTTCTTTACAACAGAATGGATAACGAAATTACAAGGCTGCGATTTTCTAATAGAATACAAGAAGGGGAACGAAAATAAAGTAGCATATGTGTGATCCAAAAGAGAGGAAAAACTGACAATTATGATGTTGTTCTACCTAAGTGATGACTACCTAGAGAAACTCAAGTCTTCTAACCTAACTGAACAAGACCTAATGCCACTTGTTCAATAGCTACAACAAGGTATAGCAGCTTATAACTCTTATACTTTACAGAATGAAGTTATTTTTAAGAAGGGAAAAATTATTTTGGAAAAAACACAGATTTTTAATGAAAGATTTTAGATTAGGTGTATTGTAGCCCAATTGGAGGCCAGTTCGACTATCACAAAACCCTTACCAAGTGTGACTTGATTTCCGCTAGAAAGGTATGAGAAAGGATCTAAGAAAATTTATCGAGGTGTGCCCAACAAACAAAAATTAAACCAAAGAAGCCCTACGAACTCCTATAGCCCCTCCCAGTCCTAGACTGGCCATGGACAGACTTGTGTATAGACTTTACAAAGGGGTTACCTATATCCCATAGTTGCTTATTTTAGTAGTGGTGAATAGTTTAACCAAATATGCTCACTTCATCCCCCTCACCCATCCATACAAAACAACCAAAATAGCCCATTAATTCTTCACCCACATCACAAAACTCCATGAAATACCCAAAACCATAGTGTATGATCGTGATCCATTGTTTACCGGTTCCTTTTGGTAATAATTATTTAAGTTATAGGAGACTCAATTGGCTTACTACACGGCTTATCATCCCCGATTAGATAAACAAACTGAAGTGATTAACAAATGTCTCAAGCAATACTTGAGGTGTTATGTGGATGACAAGTGCAAGACATGGTCTCACTAGATAGCTATGGCCGAGTGGTCATACAACACTAACCACCACTCTTCAACTAGAACAACTCCATTCGAAGCAGTTTATGGAACACAACTCTTACCATTGGTTGAGTTTGTCAAGGGAACTATGACAAATGTTGCAATAGAAAAAGAGCTCAAGACCAAACATCAAATCTTAGCATTACTTAAAGAAAATCTAGTAATAGTTCAAGGGATGATAAAAATATAATATGATCGACACCAAAGAGAGGGAATTCTAAATCAACAACTGGTCTATAGCAAGCTAAATAGATAACTTTTTGAATGAATTTGAAGTTGGCACCAAGATTTTTGGGGTCATACAAAATTATAGCAAGAATAGAAATCGTGGCTTACCGTTTGGACCTTCCTCTGACTTCTAAGCTTCAACTGGTTTTTCACATATCAGCTTTGAAGCAACACATCGGGCCTCATGTGATTGCAAACCCTACCTTGCTGCCGCTACATAAGGAAGGAGGATTAATGCCCAAGCTAGAAAAGGTAATGGGAAAACAGACCTGGAAATTTGGTAAGAGAGAAGTCATCAAAGTTCTGGTAAAATGGATTGGTGCAACAGATGAGAATAACACCTAGAAGTCACTCCACACTCTCCAAACATAATATCCGCACCTTGTGGGCAAGGTGCTTTGAAAGAGGAGGGACTTGTGATAACTGTAAATGGCAAAGGGTTGAAGGTAGTGAAGCATTTAAAGAAGATAGAGAAAGACAAAGGAAAGAGAACATACCAGAAAAATGGCAAAGAGCAGGGGTATTAGATTGTTGGTAGGGAGGAAGAGGCCAGGGTAGGTAACGTGGCCAAATGGTGACCATTGATAAATGAGTATTTGAGGCTATTTGATTATAGAGTACAAGCGCAGATGAAGGTTTGAGAAACAAGTGTGCTAGCAGAATCTGGGCACTCAATGAGGCCAATTATCTGAGTCGTCCATTTAGCACGTGACTAAGTTTTTGCTCTGACTGAAGGGAGTGTGAGTGTGGTGTGAGGCGTGAGCATCTTCATTCCATTTGGTTACTGATTCTTTCATTTTCTATTAAAAAGAATCTTATTGTTAGAAATATTATGGATTATAATTAGTATAAATGTAGAGGGTGTTAGAGAATGAGGCATGAAAAATAAAAGCCTGAGAATATTTTTAGAGATTTACTTCCTTATCGAATTGGGAGTGTCATCCTTCATTCTTTTCTTGTTTGAGCTTTTTCATTTGTTTCAGGAAGTTATTGCTTCCTGAATTCATCATAAAATCCTAATGACTAAAAGAAAGGGCACACTACATAATGAATTTGACATTTTCAATTTCTATAATTTATAACATTTAAATTTATCTAAACAACCTATAAAGTATCCATTTGCGATTCTAAAATCCAATTTCTTTTCATGTGGCTAATACATTACAGCCTCCACTAGATCACCTAAACATGCAAGTGTCTTAGATTCAGTTCCTTTCAAACCCTGACTCAAAATAAGTCTCAAGAATTATCTTTCTAAAAATCTGATTTAAAATATATATAGCGGTCTTAAGGGCTTCCATCCACGAAACTGGATAATAGATAATTAGTCATCATATTTTGAATAAATAAATGAATGGAGGAACTTACATATAAATAATGTCACTGTAATCCACCTTTGGGTGTAATTACCACACATCGAAAAACCAATATTTAGGGATATAGACATGAGTAGTGTGACGGTAACAAAACTTATTCAATCAATGACATTTATTAATCATCCAAACTCAGTCAATCACATAGAAGTGGTGCACATTTGGGCCAACATAATATCTTGCAATTGATCAATATAACAATTAAGTTTGTAAAATCATCTACTTAATACATGAGATAGGTGTATTAAGTTTCATTATATGATTATATATCTATTGAATATTTTAATTAGGCCACTTTGATAACTACTAACCAAATTATAATATAGATATTGTATCGTGATGATAATTTTACAGCAACAAAAACAACCATCTGCATGAAAGGTTAGTGCACAATACAACATGAAATAAAAACATAATAAATGGGCTAGAAATACTAATGTTGTTACTAAGAAAACATTCACAGGCAACAATCCGTCACACTTGAAAGGTGCTACTTGAGTGGCACTTAAGCAGCAACATAGAAGAAAGCATAATTAAGCAAAGTATCAAGCAAAGGTTAATCAGTGTAACTCCTACTGTGTCATTCAAGCGGAGCTCACTTGAATGGCCTAAAAATTTTTTGAGACCCCGATGCAAGAGTGTCTATCAAGCGAGCATCATAGACATATATATTGCTCATTCAACGTGCGTGCACGCATCATGTGCAACCATTCTGTAATCTACGCACATATGTGCATAATGGACACATCAAGCACAGGTATCATGTAATCTGTGCACTTGCATGCATCATGTATACATCAATCACAGATACCCTATAATCTACAAACGTACATGCATCATGCGTGTATTTGATGCAAGGATTCTGTAATCAACACACGTACATGCATCATGCGTGCATCAAGCATAGGTATCCTATAATTTGTGCACATATATGACTCTACGTTTTTCATTTTCAGAAGAAAATTCAAATCACAACTTGTGCACGAAATTGACAGAACATGATCTAAACTAAAATTAGAGATCCATATTGCATAATCCACTCACAAAATTAGAAAGATTTAGCATGAAGATTCAAAAATTCATAATCCATGTATGAAATTTTGAAAAAATCGAAAACAATACAAGTTTAGAAATAATAATCATGAATCTTGAAAACCAAAATGATAATCATGAGATTATCTAAAATGGAAATAAGATGATAACTCCAACCATACTCTGATACCATATATATAAGGAAAAAAATTTGTGACATTATAATGATTTATGCAGATTATTAAAATCATCACATTATTCACAATATCGTGATATAGAAACAAATATCATATGCCTACCTGAATCAATATCTAAAGTTCTTTTTTTCAAAAACTTAGAATCAGTTTTGATGAGAACGCCAGTAACGGGCTGGTCCATAAAGGAAGAAACGGCCCAAAACCTCAACAGCCCATTTCTGCCATGACAGTCAACGATGCTGTTGACCAAACGAAAAGCAAGTGAGCCGGCAAAGGCCCAAGAGCAAGATCGCCCAACAGAGCTCAAGACGGTCAACGCATCCGTTGACCGAAAAAGTGGCCAACAGACCGGCTGAACGCACACAGCCCAAGCCCAAATTGGCTTACACGTCCATCTGCGAGCCACAATGATCACTACCCTGATTTCCCGCATCTCCAAGAATGCAACCTTCAATATAACAGTCACCTCCAAGATCAAAGCACATCCTAGGATGAAGGTGCCAGAATTCACGCGTAGTTTGCTGAAAATCCCAATGGCTATAAAACGAAGAAAGAAGGAAGTCAACCTCCTTGACCGATACAGCAAGAGACAACGATCACGCCTACACCAGAAAAGCAACAATCCCCACAGAAGGCGGGCATCCCGCCTCCCTGCATAAAGAAGGTAGCCAAAGGACCATGGCTATAAGAGGCCATGGAAACTCCCTCCACAGGCATGCTCTCAAGCCTGAAAAACGCCTTCTCCAAGCTGCATAACTTCTCTTGTCCGCAAAAGCTCTCAAAAGCTCTCATCGCTCTCTCTCTCTCGCTACTAATTCCCAGTGAACTCAATACTCATAAAAGTTACTCCTCACAAGCAACTATAAAGCCACTCTTTCCACGAGTGCACTTCCACTTGCAAACACAATCATTGTATCATTTCTACATCCTTTGTATCTACATTTCACTTTCAGAAGGCCGATTACTGACTTGAGTATTGAAATGTTTTTGGTAGGATGAAATCCCGCCGTCACCTAATCTCTTATTTTAAGTTGTGGTGTGCAAGACCCAAAACTCAGCAAACGGAGACCAAATTCCATCGGACAATTTGACGCAAATCTATTCAAGCTTGAATTCAGGACACATCAAGTTTATCTCCTTTTACCATTATCTCTTTTCCATCATGAGATGATAGAGAATTTGTGAAAAGAAAAATTTTATATTCATTGTTAGTTTTTCTGGAGGATTTATTTATATTCAGATTGTAAAAGGAAGTTTTAAAGCCTCCCTTATAAAACAATCTGAAGAGGCTACCCAATCATAATATAGAAAAATCAACAGAAATTATCCCCTATTAACAATAAATAATTATCATTTATAGAATAAAAAGATTGATCGATTTCTTAATTATATAAATATATTTTTTTACAATAACCGCGGAGAACAATACGCCTCAAACCTACCAAGTCGAGTCACTAGTCAACATCCGGCTCATTCAACGGCTGAAAAAAAAAGGGAAGAAAAGCTCACCGATTACCGGAAGTATAGGCAAAATCCTTCCACGACTGGCCGTCCCAGAACAAAATCCGACCGTCGGCGACGCCGGTGTAGGGACCCCGACCGAGCGGGTCGAAAGTCACGCTTTCGGGGCCTTGAACTTGATTTAGGAACTTAATCTCCGATTTCTGGAGCAGATTATGCGCGTCCTCGGTGTTGGGAACGAGGGACCAATCCGGGACGTCGACCTTGTACGAGACGAAGTCGGGGAATCCATAGAGCGGGCTGTGGTCGAAGGGATCGATTCCACAGTATAGAGCTACCACCAGAAAAATACCGGTGAAAATGGTCGCCGGAGTCACTGGTTGCATTCCGCCGATGCTCAGAGAGGAAGAGATAGTACAGCTTCGGTGATTATATCAAAAATGGGGCATCGTTTTATCTTTTTTCAAAACTCTCTTTCGTTAGAGGATTTCGTGGGTTAGATGTGAAATTTTGGTGCGTGGAAAACGCAGCCTCCATGAAATTTGAGAAAGCAAAGACAAGAAGGGTCGGTAGGTGGGAAGCAAAAAGTAAGCGATGAAAGCTGAACGTAGTAACCGGAGTTCAAAGTCGTCGAGACTTCGGCACATGGGTTATAATATATGACATAATAGTGTATATTTAACCTCTAGTGATCTAATACAAAATATAATAAATATATCATAATAATACTAGATCACTTAGGTTATAATTAATCTCTTTATATATTTTTTGATAATTTTTTAAACATACTTGCCGGCTGCCCAAATCCTATTTAATATATCATCTAATGATATTTTTAAAATATATTTTTTTATTATAAAAATTAGAGTTTAGTATTGGGATTTGATCCGAACACATGTAACCCAATACAGCGAAATAAAACCTTGACCCCTCGACGAATATCAACACAAAATTTATGAATATAAAATACAAAAATATATAATATTTTTAATATAAAAAATTTTTCAATAAAAGAAAAAAAAATTACGATATAAATTTTAAACAAATCACTATAATAATAGTATTTGTTATAAATAGCACCTTCTACGAAAAAATCCTAAATAAAGAATGATTGATTACAACTTATCAACACATTTAACAACCAATAGTAAAAAGTATAACGAGAAATATGAATAATCGAATAAAATACATCCTAAAAATCCACTTTAGAATAACGTATTTAATATTAACAAAGAATAAAATTCAATTCATACCTCAACTGGATATCAAACATCTTCCTCTTCTTTTTTTTTTCTTCTCTATCTATGCGGCATTCCTTGTGTGAAAAATAATTTTTGGATACCCAAAAATTACGTTAAGCATAATTTTATACCAGATGCAACCCTTAAGCGCCAATAAGACATGCTTCGCACACCGACCTACTAGAATCGGTGCACGAGCGCCCCATCGGGCACACCTCAAGCAATCCCCATCTAAAATCGATATAAAGCGTGAATCAAGTGCCTATCATACGCCGCTCTACTACATTTAACTAATTCTCGGTGGACCCTCACATGAAAATCGCACACCCTTTCAACATATTTTGTCCTTAGATAACCCTCTATTTATTATAATATTTATAAGAAAGTGACCAAAATTTAACAAATCTTTTCTCACAACCTTATAAGGAACCCTTTGTCTTTACCAACAATAGTTATCACTTGCTCTTCGACAACTTTTCCTTCAATGGGATCTTGGCATTAGCCTCCACAAGTTTGAATGATACTCTCTTCCGCTCTACCGAATCTGGAGTATCTCCACTCCCCTTTGGCTTCTCTTCCACGATAGAATAGTTTCCATTACATTCCTCCTCGACCTCCTCTTCCCATCACCTTAATCAATATCACCGTTGGTCACCCTAGCATTATCATTGGAAATCAAAACATTCTTCAAGTATTAACTTGATTATTTGTTTTTCCTAATCACAATCGAGACACTTTTGGTGAGTTTTACTGGCATTTTTCAAACATTGTATAAAAGCATTCTTCATTAAATTTTTTGATTAAAATCATATTCAATAGTAAATTCGGGGTATGTTGCATACCTTTTAACATGAGATTCCTCATGCTCCTTGTCTACAAGCTAACATATCCAATGCAAACAATCTTGACAAACCATCGTTATCCATCTTCGATACCTCGTAGTCCCCTGGCATATAGGTGGTGAAGAGGGACTTCCTCAATATTGTATAATGTGAAAAACCTTCATCCATCACCTAATTTGTCTACTAGCTCAAAAAGCTATATGTCTTCCCCGATTGGACAACTAAAAAGTCTCCATAGAAAATGATAGAGACCCAATCATTTTTGTCATGATCTCTCATCTCTTGACACTCACCTCCACCTTGTTTCATGTGTCCCTTTTTGTCATAATAAAAACACTCCATATCTTGAAAATTTAACCAACCATTGCTCCTCTTCGACTTGCCACCTCGATCCCTCGATCTTCGAATCATTAACCACTAGTGGATATCAAGAGTCACGACTATTTCAAAACATCAACGCTTTCCTTCCAACTTAACTCATTCATAAGTTAAAAAGTGATGACCTTATCAATGTTAAATAAATAATTTTTAAACAATAGTGTCGTGATAATATAATTGTATGAATCCAGCAAAAAAACTAGCAATACCAACACTTTATCTTCTTCATTAATTTTCTCATTTAGTGCCAATATTTAAGTTAAAATTTAATAAACTCATTCAAATGCTTCTCAAAACTTTTCACATTTGACAATTGAAAGTAATAGAACTTTTTCTTCATATTAATCTCGTTGTCAAGGATTTGAATTTATACTAACTTTTAAATTTTGTCCAAAACTCTGTTGGATTTGATAAGTCAATAATTTCTTGAAGAAAATTATCCGTATGATAAAATTTAATCATACAATTAGTAAAATCAATCATATTTTATCACTTATCATCTCTCATCTTTTTGGCTTATCCTCATTACTGCAAAAAATTTTTACTATTCCTCACCCTTTCTATTCAAAAAAATTATTTTACCTATTAAATTATTCAATATAGAATGATAAAGTCTTCGATATTGACGCCATCAAGTCATAATTTTTAAATCTAAGCTCTGATATCACTTATTGGGGTTTAACTCGGACACATATAACTCGACGTAGTAAAATAAAACTTGAACCCCAATCGAATATGAACCACCAAACTCGTAAATATAACAAATATAATAATATATAATATTTTTAATATGAAAAATCTTTTTATCCAGTAAAAAAAAATTTTAATCAATGAAAAAATTGTGAACAAATATATTACAATAAATTGTGAACAAATCTATTATAATAATAGTACCGATTATAAATAATCTCATCTAAAATCTCTTCACTATAATTTTGAGTGAAGAATGACTGATTATACCCTCTCAATACATCTAGTAACTCACAAGAAAAGGCATAATAAAAAATAAAAGTAATCAAACGAAATATATTCTAAAAATTCACTCTTAGAATAACGTAACTAATCTTAGCGATTAATAAAATTTAAATTGGATCTCAACTAAATATCAAACCTCTTTATCTTTTAACTTTTTCTTTTCTCTCTCTGTGCAATGTTTCTTGCATGAGAAACAATTTTTAAATATCCTAAAATTATGTTAGATAGAATTTTATACTAGGTGAGGCACTTGAGCGTCAGTCAGGCGAATGTTGCGTGCCAACCTACTAGAATCTACATACGAGCACCCCTCGGGCACTCTTCGTGCAACCCTTAATTTAAAATTGACACACAAGTGTAAATTAAATACCTGTCATGTGCCGCTTTATTGACATTCAATCGATCTCAGCCGACCTTCACACAAATATTGTGCAACCTCTTAATATCTTTTATCGTTTGAATAATACTTTATTTATTATAATACCCATAATAAATTGATCAAAACCCAATAGTTAAATGAGCGATGACAATAGTGGCTATAAAGAGAAGAAATAGAGTGTGAATAGAAGGCACCAGTGGGAATAGAAATGAAAAGAAAATTGAAAAAAATTAGTGTAATTGAGGATGAATCTAAATAGTAAATCTAAATATTAGACATTTTAGAGTGTGTTCAAATTGACTCATAAAATCTAAATATTAAACAGGAGATAATCTAATATGATATCATTTTTAATTTGAGTGTTTATATTTAGCTATAATTACTTATTTAAAGAGTCAAATATAAATATTCTTCTAATATTATGGTACAGTTTGTTGGGTACAATATAAGAAGAAATCAATTCAACCCGTTGTTATGTGGGGCCCCACAAATAATAAATTTATAGCGAAATATAAATCAATCACATTGTTAGATTTATAATGGAAAAGAATTTGACTAAAGTTACTAGATATTCAAATGGCCAAATTATTAATAATATAAAAGATTGAGACACCAAACGACTGCTCAATTTATAAATTTGAACTGCTCGTAAATTTATAAATTTAAACGGTAAAATTTAAAAAAATAAAAAATTGAGATACATCAAAAGGAAATAATTATATTTTTTCAGTAAA
Source organism: Nepenthes gracilis (assembly GCA_033239525.1). Classification (NCBI taxonomy): domain Eukaryota; kingdom Viridiplantae; phylum Streptophyta; class Magnoliopsida; order Caryophyllales; family Nepenthaceae; genus Nepenthes; species Nepenthes gracilis. The sequence goes on along the minus strand of BSYO01000007.1, from coordinate 7,868,243 downwards.
AATCAAATAAGAACATTTAACTTTTAAACTTATTCTCAACTTTGATTTTAATATTTTCCACGTGGATAATTTGGCTAAAAAAAGTCATAAAATTGAGATACATTAAAAAAGGATAATATATTTGATATTCTTTCAGTAAAAAATCTCAAATATCATGAACATTTAACTTTTTAAACTTATTCTCAACTTTGATTTTACACCAATTTTATTCCATGTGAATAATTAGGCTAAATCAGCCGCTTTTAAGTCATACTAAAATATACGTGGAATAACCAAAAACATATTAAATTATAAAGTTTAAAACCTAATTTTCAGAGTTTTCATTAAATATTGATAATTTTTTATTGAAAAAAATTAAGAAACTATATAAAAAAGAAAATAAATAAAATTTTCAATAAAACTACGAATAATTTTATGTTTTCCATTTTTTGTAATGTATACGTGTGTGTGTGTATATATATATATATATACATACAGTTGATAGTGGAAATTATAAAAAAGACGTACATAATTTGGTGGTGGATGACGGTTGAGAGCCCATATCATTTCCAAGCTCTCCAGCAGGTATGGGCCTTATTTACTCTGGCCCGTCATAGGTCAGCCTTAGACAGGCCTAAAAGCTACTGGGCTTTTCATGGGCCTGCAACTGTGGCCCATGTTTAAAATCGAGAGAAATTCTCTTTTTTCGATTCCCATTCGTTTGGTTTTCCACAACTCAATCAATATACACAGGGCTTAGTTTAATTTTCTTATTTCTCATTAATTTTTTTTTTTTTTTAAATTGTCAATAAGTCGTACATAAAAAGAGTGAGCTGTAAATAGATAGAACATTTAGCAAAAAGTTGTTCTGTTCAATGTTGGCATAACATTGGCTTAAGAATCATATTTGAGGCAGAGATTTTTTTTTTCCTCAGGCTTGTCTTGAAGTTGGCATGGGTGTGGATCTTTGGTCAAGATTTTCACTTACCCTACATTTAATTAGAGAGAATAGAAATTTTATTTACTATTTATTCCTTGAAAATAGATATTCTCACAAATATGAAAATAGTTATTCTCACTCCCATTTATTATTATTATTATTATTATTATTATTATTATTATTACTACATTTTGCTATTATTATTATTATTATCATCACTATTTTCACATTATTCTTCATACTATTCTACAAACCAAATAATAAAATATTAATTTTTACCTTATTTTATTTCAATAATTAAATATAAGAATAATAATTTTAATTCTATCACATCCTATTCTATTCCCTGAAAATAATTATTTTATTCACACTTTAAACTATTCCATCAACCAAAACATTTGGTTCATAGTTGGTTGAATAAAAGTATTCGGAGAGTTCCACTCAGGATTTTATTGAACAAAAAGAAATAAAAAAGTTCTATTACAGAAGAAATATTTGAGCATTCTACATAAAATTTGGCTTAGATAAAAAGAGACTATAAAATTTTATTAGAGATTTGCTTGAAATCTGACTTAAAAAAATATATATTAGAATGATTTCTAAACTGTTCTTGTAATTATTACTCAAGCCAAAGAATAATTATTAGTAATGTGATGCATGTGTCATTTTTATTTTTGAACCTATAAATATTCAACTGTGTCCAAATGGCTCAATAAACAGGCAAAATTAATTTATTAGGTATGTAAGAACTAAAATAATACTTTCATAATCTCAATATGTTCCTTGATGTTGATATCCTTCATGCTTGAAGCTACATATCCTTGTATTCATATAGAAAAAACAAGAACCCTAACTATATGTAAATTGCTTAAGCATATAATATGTTAAAATATCAAATAATTTAAAAAAGATTACATTATTACTAAAGATCAAGAGTAGTTTTCTTAATCTAACATTTTGATTGTGAAGTTTTATAATGTCCTTCAATTTATGTATCAAATAATGGGATCTTAATTAACACGAATCGAGAATTTTTTTGATAGATAATAATGAATTAATAAATTAGAAAGATTATATAATACGATTTCTTGTCAAAATCAAGATAAATTCTCAAAAATCAAAAAAATTAAAGTAAAAATCAAAGCATAAAAAGTTAATATTCAAAACAAAACACAAAAAATCAAACAGAAAAAAATTCATATATCGATATTTAAAATAGCAAAAAATTACTATCCATAATAAATGTAAAACTTTTTTGCACAGAGAAGACAATGGAAGGTTGAAAGATTTAATAAAATGTCTTCTATAATCTAATAAAGAAAACTTTAAAGAGATTATCTAGAGAATGATAAATAAAAATATAATTAATAAAATAAAAGATAAGCTCGTGAGAGAAAATTTGCCGAAGATGGTGCTATTTTGGACTATCCAAATGTTATAGGCCGAGGCTATAAGAGGAGAATGGGGGCATTGTGACACCATATAGACATTGTAGTGCCTGCGACATCATTCAACAGCCCACATTTTTTGTTAGTAAAAAAAAAAAAGAATTTTATTATTTTTATTTTTATTTTTTATCACAGAAAAAATGGGGGGCTGTTGGATTTGAAATCCAACAACATCACAGGCGTTGTGATGTCTATACAACATCCTTTAACATGCTACAAGAGAGAGTGTATATACAACTGAACGCGTACGTGAACCTTTCCACTTCAATGTAGCTCAAGTGATATTATCATTCCGTCAAGATTATGGCCAATCACATATAAATTCTATGCCACACAATTAATTTACTCTTAACAATGCAAAAAAAAAAATTATAAATAATATGCCAAACCTAAAGGAAAAAAATTAAATAAAATATTTTAATACGTTGACAATTTAGATTATTTTACATTTCTTTTAAATATTATATTTTCTTATTATTTTGATAATTAACATCATTCCAAAATAATAAAAAATATAAATTTAAATAATATTTTAATATTAAATTTTAATATTAAAAAATAAATCTCAATTATTAAAAAAAATTAATAACATTTAAATTATCATGACAAATCCCCACAAACATTCTGTTGGGCACTGTTTGGTTCCCTCTTCTCCCACTGCAGAAAGCAATGATTTTGTGACACCAGTCTCCTACGCCCACTCATTCCTTTAATCATGCCCTTTTCTCTCTCTCACTCTCTTAAAAAATAACTTTTAAAAAATATTATTAAATAATATAATCTCCACCTATTTACCTATTTTTATATAATTTTATTAATAATTAAACATAAATAAAATATCATATTATCAAAATTATTTTAAAAATGTTTAGATAATGTTCTCCTCCTACTACCTATTTCTTTTATTTTTTTTAAAAAAATTATAATATTACATTTGCTATATAACTTACACTAATTTATTCCACAATGAATAATTTTTAGGCTTCATATTATGAATTTATAAATTTGAAATAATTTTTAGGAAATAGTACCTCCTATAATGACCGTGGAGGCTGATCAATTGTGTGAAGTAAACTGCACACAATTTATGCGAATTTTTAAAACATATTTATAAAATATGGTAATGTTTAAAATTCAATGAAATTATGAGCTTCTATATTATACAAAAACTTTGTCACATATCCAACTATATAAAATTTATCTGTAGTTTATTTGCTTCATTTCTTTTTCAATTAAACTTAAATTCATCAGTTTAATAAACTTAGAATAATACTTATAACTTGTAATATTTTAGTGTTTCATGTTAAATCAATTGATTTCTGATCATTAGAGGTTATTTATTATAAAAATAATAGCACAGATGATACCCATTGAATCCAAAAAACTTGTATGAAGGTTTAGGCTAATTTCACAAAGATCCTGAACTAATTAGGTTTGATGAGTGATCAAAGGATATTTTGATAATTTTTCAGTAATAGTAGATATTATTTTCATTGCATTGTTTTATTGATTGAAATTTATTGTGAATATAATAAATATATTTTAGTGTGATTATCTATAAAAAAATTAATGAAAATATGTTGTAAAAATATGCAAATTGGAAAAACTTAGAAGAATAGTAGGAAAATTCTAAATTATCCATCATAAACTCTAATAAAGCATGCCCCTTTCTTGGCTCCTACTTCGGCTGCCTCTCCTCTTATTTTCAAAATATTCACCGCTTAGCAATGTGGAAGGAAAATCCTAGATGGCTGAAATTAAAACCCCTAATTTCTCCTTCCTATTATTTTTAACTTAGCCGCTTCCTTTCTCTCTTGCTTTAGCATTTTTCCCTTGAGAGGAGAAGAAAAAAATTGGCATTCTTTAATGCTCCTTCAACCATGAGAGTTAGAAGAAGAAAGAGTTGAGGCTTGGTGAGATTTTTGAGGTTATTTGTTCTTGCTTCAATTGTTTGAAAGACTATAATCGAGGTAAATGAAATTTTTATTATTTCTTGACAATCTTTCTATTTCTTCAAATGAAAGATATTTTCATTGATTAATGTTGTTTCTAATATGTTAAAAGGTATGTTTTGTATTCATTTTTTGAGCATTTATTTTGGCCCCTAGAGGAATAGTTAACTATATGTTAAAAATAATCTTTATTACTCAATTCTTATTTCATAGCGAAATTTTAATTTTTATGTATTTTAGTATGATCTTTGGTGGTTTCTTTACATTTTGTTGACCGTGGTTTGATTTGGCCCCATGAAAAGTGAAGGTGTCCTAACCCAAGTTAGGAGACATGTATATATTTAAGGGATGGGAAGTGAAAATCAAAAAGTGGTATGCAAGTATGATAAGATAGTGAAGAGTCCTCCTTGGGCGTGGACTGATATAAGTTTTTAAGGGCCAAAAAGAAAACTTTGCATGCCAATCTCATCATGGATTATATATCCAAGATTTTATAATGTATATGCTAATTTATACAAATGGAACAAGAAAAGGGACAAAATCTTCTCTTTGGCTGGGCCATGTAAAATCTTTTCAGAGGGTTTAAGGCCAACTTTACATGCTAATGTTTTAATAGGTTTTAAGGCTTTATATTTACTAATATTTAAAAAATAATACTTGAGTAGCCCCTAAAGTGGTGAAATTTTCTTGGGGCCATGGCATGGACATGACAATTGGTGAGTTGACATGTTAGTATGCATTCTTATAATGCAGTATGATAATGATTTAAATGATTTTGATAGTTGTTAAAAATTAGAAAAATTTTCTTGTAGTTGAGACCATAGGGTAATCTAGAAATAAAATAATAAATTAACCATATATTTACATAGATAATTCAAAATGTAGTTGATCAAGAAGGCTATATAGCTCTAGAATAGGGAGAGAAAACTATTTGTGTATTTTGTTAGTCAACTTGGTTGAGTCTTTGATAAATAAGTGAATTAACAAAGTGGAGTAGGGGTAAAGTATAATCTCTTTACATATTTATATATAATTTGTATGAAACTATTTAATAGACCTTAGATCTACCTATTAATTGATGTACAACATGTAAAAGATTGATTTTTGTTTTATAATAAATATAGGTGGTTTGGTTACATTCCTAAGTATATTTAGTTGGGTGGTTATCTTATTAATTTAAGTTATAAGTTGATTGGATGGTAAACCTTTAGGATTTTAATGATTCAGGTTTATAATATAAGTGATCGAATATAAATGAGTCTTTTTCTCCTATTAGTCGAGTGATAGGTCAAGGGTAGGAGAGTAGGATACTTTAATTAGTATAAACACATTCTAGAGGTATCTAAGAATGATCAAAGTTATATTACCTCAAGTCAATTTTGATAGAGTGGAAACTAATTGAGTAGAAAAGTGAGGAGATGCCCCTAGATGAACATCTATAGTCAGCTTTTCCTTCGATTTAATGAACGTTCATGATATATATTATTCTACTTATTATTTACTTTATCGATAGATAAATAAGAATGTATAAAAATACTACAATATTAAATAGTATAAAATTTGTAAAAATATAATGTAATGTACTTAAGTGGTTTGGCCGTGAAACTTAGGACTCTTAGCGGGGTGATTATCTTATTAATTTAGGTTATAGTTGATCAAATGGGAAATCCTAAGGATTTCGAAGATCTATATTTATAATATAAGGGATCGAACGTGAATGAATCTTTTATTCTAGTTGCAAAGCTATTGTTGGGAAAGAAGCGCGGAATACTTTCCCGATTCAATGAAGCAACAAAGAAGAATTGAAACCAATAAACGATGCACACAAGATTTTACGTGGAAAACCCTTCTCAATCAAGGGAAAAACCACGGGACAATCCGTCCACTGAAACGTATTTCACTATATGTGTTTCTTGGAGACAACAATAGAGAACAAGAAAAACAAAGAACGCTCCTTCACAGTTTTTCTCTTTTCTTCTCACTCACATAACCACCAGAAAAACTACCCCCTAAAACTAAGGTAATATTTTTCACATTAAAGGATAGAAAACAATTCTTTCCAATAATTTGAATCTTCCCTTTCAGAAAACAAAAACCGCCTTCAGCGTAATTGCCTGAGATCTCATATCTCCAAGAAATCTGCTGAGTTGGTATTTAACTGAATTTCCAAAACGAGCGGCCAGCTGTAGGCCGTCTGTGTTCTTTACAACCGGTCAACACTTCTGTTGACCGTCTGAGTGGTTGTCCTCCAGTATTCTCCAAGGAACCGGTTAACTTAACCTCCAAGGCGGTTAACATCAAACCGGCCATGTAGACCGCCAATCCGGTCAACTCCCCATTGACCGTCTGAAGCCTTGCTCACCAATCCGGTCAACTCTCCATTGACCGTCTGAAGCCTTGCTCACCAATCCTGTCTAGTTCTCAGTTTCCAAGAACTTCTTCACGGGAGTGATCCCCGACAAACTTCCCTCACCACCGCAGGAAGTTGGATCCATGAGCCGGCTTTCTTGCAAAGATACTTCATGCTTCCCACTTGGCAAGGCTTTAGTCATCATGTATCCTGCTCCATTATCGCCAGTCTTGATCTTCTCCGATATAATGAGACGCCTTCAAGCACTTCCCTTATCCAATGATACCGCACATCAATGTGCTTGGATCTTGAGTGAAATGAAGAATTTTTGCTGAGATGTATTGCACTCTGACTATCACAGAATACAGTATACTTCTCCTGTTGAAGACCCAACTCTTGAACAAATTTCTTCATCCACAACATCTCCTTACACGCCTCTGTAATTGCAATATACTCGGCTTCAGTTGTGGATAAGGCCACACATTTTTGTAGCTTAGATTGCCAAGAAACTGCTCCGCCCGCAAATGTTACCAAATAACCCGATGTAGATTTGCGTGAGTCAGTGTCTCCAGCCATGTCCGCATCTGAATATCCCACCAACTGCGGTTTGTCACTTCCAAGGCATAAGCACCTCTTCGTGGTTCCTCGGATGTATCGCATGATCCATTTAACTGCTGACCAGTGCTCCTTCCCCGGATTGGACAGATACCGGCTGACTGTCCCGACAGCATGAGCAATGTCTGGTCTAGTACACACCAAGGCATACATAAGGCTTCCCACAGCAGATGAGTAGGGAACACCTTTCATGTACCTCTTCTCATCATCCGTAGTCGGACATTGACAAGTGCTCAATCTATAGTGGTTGGCCATCGGTGTACTCACAGGCTTTGCCTTCTCCATATTGAATCGTTCGAGCACTTTCTCAAGATAATTTTCTTGAGACAACCACAATCTTTTGCCTTCGATCGCGTCAATTCTAACTCCTAGAATTTGCTTTGCCGATCCAAGGTCCTTCATGGCAAATGACCGTCCAAGCTGCTCCTTTAGCTTCTTTATCCGGTCAATATTTCGCCCAACTATCAGCATGTCATCCACATATAAGAGAAGGATGACAACATCATCAGCAGAAAACCTCTGCACAAATACACAGTGGTCACGAGTAGTCCGCCGGTATCCTTGGCTGGCCATGACAGACTCGAATTTCTTATACCACTGTCTGGGAGCTTGCTTTAGGCCATACAGGCTTTTCTTCAGACGACAGACAAACTGTTCCTTTCCTTTAGCCTCAAAACCTTTGGGCTGTTCCATGTAAATCTCCTCCTCAAGCTCTCCATGAAGAAATGCTGTTCGGACATCCATTTGCTCCACCTCAAGGTCTTGTGTGGCAGCCAGACCTAGCACCACTCGTATAGAGGACATTTTCACAACCGGAGCAAATATTTCATCAAAATCAATTCCTTTCCGTTGTCCGAAGCCTTTTACCACCAAGCGTGCCTTGTACCTTGGCTCATTGGTGTTCTCGTCCGTTTTCACCCGAAATACCCATTTGTTCTTCAATGCCTTCTTCCCCTTTGGAAGTGTAACGAGATCAAAGGTATGATTCTCGTGAAGAGAACTCATCTCATCCTCCATGGCCTCCAGCCATTTCTTCTTGCAATCGCTGTTAATAGCCTCCTCATAGTCTTCTGGCTCACCGGCATCGGTGAGCATTACATACTCACTGGAGGGCATACGAACAGATGGTCGTCTGTTCCGGGAGGATCGTCTAATAACAGCTTCTTCGGCCGGTTGAGACATATTTTCCGTCTGGTCATCGTTTGGCACCATTGCCTCCTCTCCAATGTCTTCAACTGCCTCATAACCTTCAAACTTAGGTCAACTGTCCATTGACCTTTTGAGCCTCGATTCTAACACAGGCGAACATCTTCAACGCTTCCTTCGTCAAATCAGTTTATCACTTTGCATTTTTCTTTCTCGCCAATGTCTTCGATCGTCTCATTCTCAAGAAATGTGACATCCCTTGACCGGACCAGTTTTCTAGTAGCAGGATCATAAAATCTGTAGCCCAATTCGTCCTCACCATAGCCCAGAAAAACGCATTGCACCGTCTTTGGCTCCAGTTTTGTTCTCTCATCTCTTGGAACATGGACGAATGCTTTGCAACCGAATACACGCAAATGATCATAAGACGGCTCCTTTCCCGTCCATATCTTCTCTGCCACTTCACCCATCAGAGGCTTGCTGGGTGACCTGTTGATGATGTAGGCCGCTGCCCGGAGTGCTTCTGCCCAGAAAGAAGCATGAAGCTTTGCTTCTGAAAGCATACAGCGTACTCTCTCTAAGAGGGTACGATTCATCCGTTCTGCTACTCCATTTAGTTGTGGTGTCTTGGGTGGTGTCCGTTGGTGTCTAATACCATGCAGACGGCAGTAGACATCAAAAGGACCCAAGTATTCGCCACCGTTGTCACTACGGATGGCCTTGATTTCTTCCTGACGCGCTCCACGGAGCATGAAACTGCTCAAAGACACCAAGAACCTGATCCTTGGTCTTAAGTGGATAGACCCACAACTTTCTTGAGCAATCGTCAATAAAAGAAACGAAGTACTGAGCACCACCGTTGGATTTTTCTTTGAACGGACCACACACATCTGTGTGTATCAGATCAAGCAGTCCGGTTTTTGGGGCCGACGGGACTCCATTGAAAGACACTCTTCTTTGTTTCCCGACCAAGCAGTGAGGACACAAGTTTATCTTGTCCTCTTTTGTTCCTTTGATCAAGCCCTTCCTAGTCAAGACAGCATGAGACCCTTTTCACTCATATGGCCCAACCTCCTGTGCCACAAATCCTCTGTTTCCTTACAGACTGCAGCATTTACATCTCCAACCATGGGACGGACCTCCATCACATACAGACCGGAGCACTTCTTTCCCCTTGCTGCAACAAGGGATCCTTTAGTCAATTTCCATTCACCTTCACAGAAGGTGTTGCAGTAGCCCTCGTCATCAAGTCGGCCGGCTGAGATGACATTCAACCGAATGTCAGGAACGTGATGTACATCCTTCAACAATAGTTTCGTGCCATTGTTTGTGATCAGAGTAATATCTCCTCTGCCTACAACAGGAGATGTTCCTTTGTTTCCCATCCTAATTACTCCGAAATCTCCAGGAGTGTAGGATGTATACAGTTCCTTCCTTGACGTGACATGTAGAGTAGCACCCGAATCAATCACCCATCCGAATTGCATCCAGTCAAGTTTGCTACCTCTCCTTGACATGTCAACAAAGAGATCGCCTCTTGTGACTATAGAAACGGAGGACGTTTCCTCACCATGTCCTTTGTCACATTTCTCCTTTTTCGCATTTTCGCTTCCATTTGAAGCAATGCTTCTTAATGTGGCCCTTTTTGCCACAATGATGGCACTCCATTTTGATATCTAGATCGAGACTTATCGCGACTCTTCTCTCCCGTTTTACGATGGCGACCTTTGCTTCTTCCCGGATTCCGTCACCGGGACTTGAGTGGGAAGATGATGAGGTTCCTTGCGACCTCTGGACTCATTCATGAGTAGCGAGGCAATGACCTCATCAACACTAAGGTGTCCTTGCCAAACAAGAGTAGTCACGATATGGTCATAGGAGGCGGGCGGTGAAGCCACAGGACAAGCGCCTTGTCCTCTCTCTTTATCTTTTCATCGAGCGCAGACATCTCGCGTCAATATCCGATTAAACTCATCTAAGTGTTTCTCGAAACTACCTCCTTCGAGATATAGTAAGCCATAAAACCGCTTCTTCACGTGTAGCACGGTTGTTAGAGATTTGGATTTGTAAGCGACTTTCCAACTTCTCCCTGCACCTCCGCCGGATCGATTAGGCCAAGAACTTCTTGGAGAGTGTCATGCTGCATACGATTTGATTGTGTTCAGAAATCTCTCTTATCTTGCCATTCATCGTCAGTCAACTTTTCAGGTTTCTCGTCTTTCTTCCTCAATGCCTTCACTGTCCCTTCCCTCGTCAGAATATTCTTTACCCTCTCTTGCCAGAGGATGAAGTTGCCCTGCCCGTTAAACTGCTCAATGTTGAACGGCAGATTTTTCGACGATGAAGATGCCATTGAAAAAAAAACAAGAATGGAACCCGGAACCTGTCTCTGATACCACTTGTTGGGAAAGAAGCGCGAATACTTTCCCGATTCAATGAAGCAACAAAGAAGAATTGAAACCAATAAACGATGCACACAAGATTTTACGTGGAAAACCCTTCTCAATCAAGGAAAAACCACGGGACAATCTGGCCCACCGAAACGTATTTCACTATATGTGTTTCTTGGAGACAACAATAGAGAACAAGAAAACAAAGAACGCTCCTTCACAGTTTTCTCTTTTCTTCTCACTCACATAACCACGAGAAAAACTACCCCTAAAACTAAGGTAATATTTTTTCACATTAAAGGATAGAAAACAATTCTTTCCAATAATTTGAATCTTCCCTTTAAAACAAAAAAACCGCCTTGACGTAATTGCTCCGAGATCTCATATCTCAAGAAATCTCTTGAGTTGGTATTTAATGAATTTCAAACGAGCGGCAGTGTAGGCCGTCGTATTTCTTTACAACCGGTCAACACTTCTGTTGACCGTCTAAGTGGTTGTCCTCCAGTATTCTCCAAGGAACCGGTTAACTTAACCTCCAAGGCGGTTAACATCAAACCGGCCATGTAGACCGCCAATCCGGTCAACTCCCCATTGACCGTCTGAAGCCTTGCTCACCAATCCGGTCAACTCTCCATTGACCGTCTGAAGCCTTGCTCACCAATCCGGTCTAGTTCTCAGTTTCCAAGAACTTCTTCACGGGAGTGATCCCCAACAGCTATAGTCAAGGATAAGAGAGTAGAATGCTTTACTTAGTGTAATTACAACTTAGATGTATATTAGGATGATTAGAGTTAGATAACCTTGATTCAATTTTAGAAGAGTGGAAGTTGGTTGTATAGGGAAGTAAAGAGGTACTCATGGATGAACATTCATGGTTAGCTTTTCTTTCGAATTGATAGATGTTTATGACTCTTTCTATTCTACTCATTATTTACTTATGATTAGATAGATGATATTATATGAAGATGCTACGGTATCGAATAAAAAACATGTAGAACTATAGTATTGTCTACAGTCATCTGACATCTAGACTATATCCTGATGGATTAAGGTCGACAGTTTTAGAGGAATGCTTATAGTCTTCTAAACGACGCATATTAAGATATCAATAGATATTGCGATGAGATATATTAAGTTTGACATATTTGAATATATTTCTATGCCATGTGTTAGCAAATACATGTAGATGTGCTTTTATGCCCTATATTGGTAAAGTCATTTAGAGATGTTCCTATCCCATGGGTCAATAAAGTCTTTTGAATGTATTCCTATACTTTGTATTGGCAAAGTCATTTGAACGCATTTTTGTGCATTGTATTGGCAAAGTCACCTGGACGTGTTACTATACCATGCATTGGCAAAATCATTTGGATGTATTCCTATGCCTCGTAATTGTAAAGTCACGTGAATGTATTCCTATGCCATGTCTTAGTAAAGTCATTTAGATATGTTCTTATATGCCATGTATTGGTAAAGTCATATGGATTTGTTTCTATGCCATATGCTGATAAAGTCATATGTATACATTTTTATATTATGTGTTGACAAAGCCATTTGGATGTATTTCTATGCCATATGTTAGCAAAGTTATTTTAATGTATTCTTATGCTATGTGTTAGCAAAGTTATTTGAATATATTTCTATACTATGTATTAGTAAGGTCATCTGGATGTGTTCCTATACCATGAGTTAGTAAAACATTTGGAGACCTTTGTGGTCAGATGTTAAATGTACGAATACTAGTTATTTTGTGTCAATTACCTAACCTTTAGGGTATGAATATGTAACTTTTAGTTCACAGTTATATAATAAGATTCGAGAAGATTCTTGATATATCTTCCATGGTAGTGACTTCTATTACAATAGGTTCGACAAAATTTAAATTTTTGTTGATATTGGAATTCTAAAAATCTAGGTTTTACTCATTGTCTTATGGATCTAGTGGTAACCCTTAGCAATCGTTGCCGCTATTGTCCTTAAGTCATGATTATGATGTAGTATAAAATTTTAAATAGTAGTAATTAGTTGTCATGATATTAGTACGACTTGTACTTTTCATTTATATTATTATTCAAAATAGTTATTGTTTACTACATTCTTGATTCACTTATCGAGCTCTCAACTTATCCTTATATTTTGTTGATTTCAAATTAATACAAGATTGTGAAGTTAGCCGGAAATCAAGTAATTATTGAGGAGCACACAGGTAGAGGATTTTAGAGTCTAAGTATTATTCTATATTAGTCAGGGTGAGATTTTATTTTGAAATAGTAGTAAGATATTTATTTTGGGTTATGTTTTATAGAATATTGATATATTTGGATACTATTAATCTGTTTATCTTATAGTTAAGAAGATAGATTTTATGGTAATAGTATTGCATTTATTCTTTGGTTTATGGACATTCATTATTGAGATTTCCATATAGTGGATTGGTTGATGTAAGTTCAAATCGCCACATAACTATTATGAAATCATATGAAGTAAGTTTAAATTTAAAAAATTATGTGTGTGTGTATATATATATATATATATATATATTCTAATGTATTATATACTAGAATACTATGAACTAATTATTATTCGTCATTTGTTTATTTACTAGACTAATAAACTATAAATAATATAGGATGAGATTAGAAGTTTGTATTAAATAAAAATTCATATAGGTTAAACAATAATTAGACTATCCTTATTGTTAAACAATAACATATGTTCATGACATATGTTATTCTATTCATTATTTACTTTATAGATAGATAAATGAGATTGTACAAAAATACTACAATATTAAATATTATAAAAATTTGTAAAAATATAATGTAATGTACTTAAGTGGCTTGGCCATGAAAATTAGTGCTCTTAGTGGGGTGGTTATCTTATTAATTTAGGTTATAGTTGATCAAATGGGAAATCCTAAGTATTTCGATGATCTATATTTATAATATAAGGGATCGAACATGAATGAGTCTTTTCTTTTAGTTGCGAAGCTGTGGTTAAGGATAAGAGAATAGAATGCTTTACTTAGTGTAATTACATCTTAGATGTATATTTGGATAATCAGAGTTAGATAACCTTGATTCAATTTTAGAAGAGTGGAAATTGGTTGTATAAGAAAGTAAAGAGGTACTCATGGACGGACATCCATGGTTAGCTTTTCCTTCGAATTGATAGATGTTTATGACTCTTTCTATTCTACTCATTATTTACTTATGATTGGTAGATGATATTATATGAAAATACTACAGTATCGAGTAAAAAACATGTAGAACTATAGTATTATCTACAGTTATCTGACCTCTAGACTATATTCTGATGGATTAAGGTCGATAGTTTTTGAGGAATGTTTATAGTCTTCTGAATAACGCATATTAAGATATCAATAGATATTGCGATGAAAAATATTAAGTTTGACATATTTAAATATTTTCTATGACATGTGTTAGCAAATACATGTAGATGTGCTTTTATGCCATGCATAGGTAAAGTCATTTAGAGATGTTCCTATGCCGTGGGTCAATAAAGTCTTTTGAATGTATTCTTATACTTTGTATTGACAAAGCCATTTGAATGCATTTTTGTGCATTGTATTGGCAAAGTCACTTGGATGTGTTACTATGCCATGCATTGGCAAAATCATTTGGATATATTTCTATGCCTCGTAATTGTAAAGTCACTTAAATGTATTCCTATGCCATGTCTTAGTAAAATCATTTAGATATGTTCCTATATGCCATGTTTTGGTAAAGTCATATGGATGTGTTTCTATGCCATATGTTGATAAAGTCATATGTATACATTTTTATATTATGTGTTGACAAAGTCATTTGGATGTATTTCTATGCTGCGTATTGGTAAAGTAATTTGAATGTATTTCTATGCCATATATTACCAAAGTCATTTTAATGTATTCTTATGCCATGTGTTAGCAAAGTCAGTTGATTATATTTCTATACTATGTATTACTAAAGTTATCTGGATGTGTTCCTATAACATGAGTTGGTAAAATATTTGAAGACCTTTGTAGTCAGATGTTAAATATATGAATTCCAGTTATTTTGTGGTAAGATGTTAAATATACGAATACTAGTTATTTTGTGGTAATTACCTAACCGTTAGGGTATGAATATGTGGCTTTTAGTTCACAGTTATATAATAAAATTTGAGAAGATTCTTGATATATCTTTTATGGTAGTGATTTCTATTATAATAGGTTCGATAAAATTTAAATTTTTATTGATATTGAAATTCTAAAAATCAAGGTTTTACTCATTGTCTTACGGATCTAGCGGTAACCCTTGGCAGCTGTTGCCGCTATTGTCCCTAAGTCATGATTATGATGTAGTATAAAATTTTAAGTAGTAATAATTAGTTGTCATGATATTAGTACTACTTGTACTTTTCATTTATATTATTATTCAAAATAGTTATTGTTTACTACATTCTTGATTCACTTGTTGAGCTCTCAACTTATACTTATATTTTCTTGATTTCAAATTAATACAAGATTATGGAATTAGCCAGAAATCAAGTAATTATTAAGGAGCACACAAGTAGAGGATTTAGAGTCTAAGTATTATTTTATATTAGTCGGGGCGAGATTTTATTTTGAAATAGTAGTAGGATACTTATTTTGGGTTGTGTCTTATAGAATATTGATGTATTTGGATACTATTATTCTATTTATCTTATGGTTAAGAAGATAGATTTTATGATAATAGTATTGCATTTATTCTTTGGTTTATGGACATTCATTATTGAGATTTCCATATAGTGGATTGGTTTATCTAAGTTCAAATGGCCACATAACTATTATTAAATTATATAAATTAAGTTTAAATTTAAAAAATTATGTGTGCATATATATATATTCTAATGTATCATATACTAGAATACTATGAACTAATTATTATTCATCATTTGTTTATTTACTAGACTAATAAACTATAAATAAAATGGGGTGAGATTAGAAGTTTGTATTAAATAAAAATTCATAAAGGTTAAACAATAATTAGACTATCCTTATACCTCAATGAATAATTATTTTTTAAAATCCATTATCATATTTGCACGTATACTTAAATTCATAGAACTTGGGTGTTGCACCTTTTGCCTTGTTCTTGATATTATTAGATATAAATTTAACGGTCTATATGTTTTTTAAAATATATTTATTAAAATTTTATTTTAAAAAATAAAATATGTAAATTATAATACTATATTCAACAACCTCGGACAAGATGCATACTCCCCCCTTAGATCTATAGTCATATCCTCATTTTCCTTAACCGTACTTCATACATTCCTTTGGGATGCAGGGTTCTGATTCGCAAAAAATTTTATGTGACTTTTTTTTTGTTTTAAATATTTTTTAATAACATTGGTATAAAAACTAAAGAAAAAAAAAAAGTAAAAAATCCTGCTCTGCAAAGTAAGATCTCCGCTGCCCCTTTCCTCCCTGTCAAAAACTTTTCCTTTTACTTTTTTCTTGTCTTCCTCCACCAGCCTAACTCTCTCATTCTTAACTTTCTATACTCTAGGATTTCATTATGATTTTCTAAAAAATTAGGATTATTTATCTAGCTATAATTAAGATTTATTTTTTTAATATAAAAAATTAAGATAAAAATAATATTAAAATATTACCTCAATTTTTATATTTATTATTTTTAAAATAATATTAACTATTAAAAAATAAAAAGTCAAATATTTAGGAGTCACATAACAATACCCTACTTTGTGCTCCTCTGCCCTATGTGCATCTCTCTCTCTCTCTCTCTCTCTCTCTCTCTCTCTCTTTCTCTGTCTTGTCCTCGTCTTGGTCTTAAAGTTCTTCATCTGCTTAATTTATATTACAAGAATCTATCTTCTGATCTAACTGATCTCCCAAATTCAGCTTTTTTTTTTTTTTCATGAACATGTCAATGGACATCTCTGCTGAGCGTATTTGTTATGTTCACTGCAACTTCTGCAACACCATTTTAGCGGTACATTATCCAATTAATTTATTTTTGAAGAATTATTCTTATTGCTTCTTCTTCTTCTTCCTTTGCTGCATTTTTTATTTCATTATAACCTGATAGAAATTTATTAGTTTGGGTTTAGTTCTTCTTTCTGAATACCATGTTTAAGGTGAAATTTTAACAGATCCATCAGAGCCCCGTGAATCTACTAGCTGTAAAAGTTACAGTTCTAAATTATCACCAGTCTTAAATAATGCTGTGGGTTTGTGGAGGGCGTTTCAGTTCATAAATTATAGCCCAATTTAGAAAGTATGCTCTTTTATTGAGAAATCATAGATGGTTTTTCGCACAGTTGATGTTGGTTATGAATAGGCAGGGCCAAAATCAATATTCTATTATTTTTTGTGAAAATACACCAAAATTTAGGAGTTTGGAATCGGCTATTTATTTTAGGGTTCTTTCCAAAATAAAAATACTGCTACTGTCTCTTTATCTTCTGACTTTTGCATCATCTTTTGCAGTTTTCATATTCTCTCTCTCCTCATTTAAACACTGCATTACTCATCTGCTTTTTGGCCTTCAACATACTTAACATGAAGAAGAAGATTCCACTTAGCCATGGCCAAATGCTTTACTGTTTTCTTGTCTTTTTTGGTTTGTTTTTGGGGAGGGGGATTCAGTGTTCTTGTATTCTTCCTTGCTTTTTTTTTCCCCTATCTTCTGAGATCATTTTCTGTATTTTTTAAAATAAATCATCCCCCTCTTTCTCTCTCAGTAGAGCTTCAGTCACATCCTTATCGTGCTCCTCCGCTTGTCTCTGAACTATATTAGTGTCGGAGAGAAAGTCAGGAGCTCCAAAATGGGAAGAGATCATGGACAAGAGGGATTTCAAATTTAGGGTTTGTCCTTATATCTGTCATATTTCATGCGTGGATTGCCAGATCTATCATCATCGGAGATGACAAAACTTCAAGTCGTGAATTTTAGATCATTGCAAAAGGGGGAGAAGAGAGAGAGAGAGAAAGAGAGAGAAGCAACCCATTTACCTACCAGTAGAAGTATTGACGTTCTACTTTCTTCTCCTCCTCCATCATCACCGTCGTCATCATCACATTCTTATTCTTCTTCTTCCTCTTCCAAATCATCATCTTCTGCATCATCTTCGCCCACATCTTCTTCGTAGTAATATTACTAAATCAAGGCTAGCTTGATAACTTTAGCAATGCAACTAATTTGTTTCAATTACTTCATATGTTGATTAATTGTCGTTGTGTTTATGAGCAGAAGAAAAGATTTTAAACTATGATGTGATTGGCAGGTTAGCGTTCCATGCAGCAGTATGTTCACAATCGTGACAGTAAGATGTGGGCATTGTGCAAACTTGCTTTCTGTCAACATGACAGCTTCTTTTCAAACTCTTTCTCCTCATCAAGATTTCTTCCAGGTACCCTTATTCTACTGAAGAACTAATCCATTGGGGGCATTCGCATAGAGTTTTCTTTTTCTTCTTTTTCTTTTCCCCCTTTGGTAGGTGAATATATTTATAGATCATTTCTCGAAAACGAACACTTCCCCCGACCATCACCACACTTGCGGTATGTACAAAACACATTGGAAAAACTGGTAGTTTCCTCAGGGGTTTTCTCATTTTCAAAGATCCAAAGCAGCAGCAAGAAGCCTGCCCAACTGGTTTTACCCTTTTCCAATTTGCTGAAGATTTCACCTCTCTTCGTTCATAAGCAGGGACCCACAATTTAAACCAAGCAAGGGTAAACTCCTCAGGATAGAATCGGATTCAATGCGTATGTTGTAATATTAATATCGCTAATTCAAGTTAGTTATCCGAGATCAGAGTTGCAAGAAGAGGTTTAGTAGGATTTTTGCCGTTAATTCGAAATTAATGATAATTTGATTAATTATGTGTTTTATTTGGTGACTTTAAAACTGTAAAACACTGCTAATTGCCGAGGCAGCAGCACATTAATCCCCAGCTGAATGAGAGCAAAAGCCGTGGCTCATCTTCTGCATGCAGCAACGACTATGCTTCTTTTCACCCTTCCGTCTCTGCACAACCTACAAGGTTGTCCCCTGTTCGCCGTGAGTCTCTCTGCAACTCTTCTTAACAGTTTTCTCTTGGTATATGTCCATATGTATATAATATACATATGTATATGTACATGTATGTATAATATAATATATTTTCCCCTAAAGAAGAACAAGGAATTAATAACAGGAACATATATGTATGTGTATATGTATATGTATATGTATATGTATATAACAAGGCTTGATTAATTAATTTCTCATTTATTCAAAGAAATTTGTAATTTTACGAGAAATATTTGGATACTCACAAATGAAAGTTTTGTTATTGTCAGAGTTTCTGACTTTTGAGTTGATAATCTTTTTATTTAGAAAAACGATTAGGGCTGGGTAAAAATTATTTATTTTGAAATTGCTAACCAAGATAAATTTATATACGTATAATATTATGCTGAGAAAATAGCTATATGATTCCTGCTTTGCCCTCTTTGCTAGATTACTTATTAATACAAATTACAGGCATGCAGCATGCCTGCATTATCTAATTTCTTATCATATATATGTTTATTAAACAACATCAGGAAATCAGTTTTAAATAATATATCCCCCTTTTTTGATTCTTAATTATAAATAAATAAATATGAAAAATTCTCCCTTTTTAATGGCGGCTATACTTAAAACTGATTGGAATGGAAGCCAAAAATGACAAGTTCAAAATTTTTGCTCTTTTCTTCATTCATCTCAAAAGATGATTAGAAGGAGTAGGATTTGAAATTAAGAAGGGTGACTTAAAAAGAAAGTCTAAATGTTTGCCGAATAGGCATGTCCATGGATGGACTATTAGAATTATTTTACTTGACATAATACATATTTAATAATCTAATAAAATAATTAATTAACAAAATTTTATACATTTTATTATATTTTATTAGAGACATTATTTTTTTAATTAGCACATACTTAATAAAAAATTACTATTTATATAATTAAGAAATCGATTCTCTTTTGTATCTTATAAATGTCAAAATTATCATATATAACAATGGTGGTTTTCTGAATAAGCATAAAGACAATTTTTTAGATTTAAAATTATTTTTTTTTCTTTTGCTAATTTTTTTAATTTCCAAATTTAAAGGGCTTTTATGAAAGAAATACAAAAATGCAACTCTTATACAAAATTTTATAACTCTCAAGAGGTAAGGGTGAATGGAAAGAAGTTGATTTTAATTTTTTTTAAAAAAGAACAATAAGTATAGATTCAGATAAATTATTAATATTTAATTTTATATTATTAAATTATCCAATAAAATAATACTCTAATAAAATACGTTCAAGTCACATAAAATCTTACATTGATTTCATTCTAGCCAAAATAACAATTTTGCTCACGATCATCAAAAACAAGTTGAAATTTGTACAGTGATATGCCTAGAAAGCTGTTCTTCATGATCTACATAATATGTTATTGTGATCTAACCATCAGTACATCAGTCCATGAGAAATATTTCAAAGAGGTCGACGAAAATAACAACAACAATAATCATTGTCTTAGCTACTGATCTACTGATCTGTTGTTTTCTTCTGCACATCACGCAGCCCCAGAGAAGAGACAGCGAGTTCCCTCAGCATATAATAGATTTATCAGGTCAGTATACGACTCATCAGTCCTTCTGCATTCGATTAAAGCAATCCCTCTCTCTCTGTATCTCTCTTTCTCTCTCTTCTTGATGAAAGAGGTAATATTTTCATTTTCTAGGGAGGAAATCCAAAGGATAAAGGCCAGCAATCCTGAAATCAGCCACAGGGTAGCATTTAGCATGGCAGCTAAAAATGTAAGTCAGCTTTTTTTTTTTTTTTAATGCAAAATTATTTACTAGTCGAATAATCTAAAATTTGGTTTATTTTTGAAATTTTTCTGAATTTATAATTTTAAAAATAAATGTGCTTGTAGAGTTATCTATGGGGAGTTTTCCTTCTCTCTCTTTTTTTTTTTATATTGTTTACAGGAGAATGAGATAAGACTCGACTACAGATTAAATAGAGATCCGTATAGGTTAAGCCACAATAATACTGTCCTTACACTTCAAACTTTTACAGATGCCTTTAAGTATATATACCCAGATATACGAAATTCCAATTCAGCGTTTTATGTAAGCTGGTTTATATATGAAAAAAGCAATATTATTTAGACACTTAATTTTATATTCATTTTTATTGAAATTATTATTTTTGGTGTGGAGAAATAGAGAATAGAGAGAGTAAAAAATCAAAATAAGGTGAAACCCATATCTATTTTTAATAGTTTTGATATAATTGAGGGTATAATTATATAAATGAATGATTTGTTTTATTTAAAAAAAAAGTGCAAATATTATCATAAATGTGTTTAGAAATTTATCTCTAACTTACGAGAAATAAAAATGGGTAGAAAATCAAAGTTTTCAGATTGAAATTAAATAATAATTTTTTTTTGGATGAACTAAAAGTTCTTTTTTCTTTTTTTTGATTGTTTGCATTTTAGTAATCTGAATAGCAAGTTTAGGAATTACGATATTTATATAAACGATTATAAACATAATTTGCATAAAAGAAAATAACCTATTAGCAGAAGTTGCCAACCAAACAGCAACTTCAAAATTAAGCCAGACACTGTGGATTTAAGTAATATCCCTCTTAAGAAATAATATCACTGGTCTCACATCGGTCTCTTTCCATCTACATGAAGCTTTACATGAACTCCAATGATGTGTATGCCTGTCGAAAAGTCCAGATGTAAGTTTTAGCAGAGATATAACTCTTATAATCTTAGCTGAATTTTCAATTTCAACTTTGATTTTAATTTAGTAAAGTTTTAACATAAATTTGGGCTCAAATATAGCTACGATAGAGTCAGAATGGATAAATGTAGAAGACGAATATTTGCTTTTAAATATAATAGTTACATGATAATATCGAGAGAATAAAATATATCAGATTTTTATTAAACTATATCAAAACTTTTAAAAACATTAATAAGTAGCTATTTTAACAATATTTATGGAACTTATAATATATATTATAGGCAGAAATATAACAGTGACATTCAATAATAACAAAATTAACTGTAAAAATAATACATATTGGTTGTGCTGCCACTTTTATTTATAATCAGGACGACAGGGATTTTGACAAAATCAGACACTGCACAAGGAACTTCATCTACTGATATAGAAAAATCCCAGCCCTAATTTCAACTTTTTCTACGTGCACGAAGAAGAGCAAGTTCCCATACATCTTGTCATATTAAATCCCATAATGTATGGGCCTCGTATATTAAAATGTTGTCTTTTAAAGAGCTAGCTATCGACGATACACTAACATTAGGTGCTATTCTATTATCTGCCCTCTTTCCACAAGCCTAATTGGATGCTGATCTTTGCAGTGGGCACATTGCCCTCATGTTCACTTAGACCTAAATATTGATGGGCAGAAGCAGGCAAAGCTGGACGAGTCGATTGCTGGAGAGGGTCCACAAAAGCCGCAGGGATTCTATGGAAGCAGGAGTTAATTAATTGTACCAATTCGATTATATATGAAGTGCAATTGAGTCTTATCTCTACTGCCAGTTGTAGTCAATGCTCTTGCTATAATTATGATATAGATAATAATGTGGTAGTATTTCCTAATGTTTACTACTGTAGGGGAACCAGAAACTCATGCAACTTTGTTCTTTTATCACCCTTCTTTAAGGCATCTTCCTCAAAGGATTATATGTTCTTTCAACGGTAATATGTGATAATATCGGTGTTACTTATTTTTGTTTATTTAACGTTTATAAGTTGATGAATTATGATTCACAATTGTCATAATTTATCAACAGATCTAGTTTAAAAACTTTAAAATATTTAGTAGAAGATCAATATTGTTGTAAGTACAAGTTGTTAGGATCCGAATCTTTTTTAAAAGGTGTACTCTGAGGGAGGATAATTTTTCTAACTTATAAGGCAGCCATTGTCAAACTGCCTCCTCGATGTGGGACTCATAACAAATATAGTATTAGAATGTAATGTTTTCAATAACGCAAATATGCTTTTGGATTAATTAATGATAGATTAAACACCAAATGGTTTAATTGATATCTTGTGCTAAAAATACACAGTTTCTTTTTAAAGTTCTAGCCAGGAGTCAAACCTGTGATTGCTTAAATTCAATAATTTTTTTTTATATAAAATTTGTCATATAGAATCAAAGATTATTTTATTGAAGAAATAAAATATATTTATTTTGAAAAATCATAAATCATTTCTAAAAAAATATATTAAAAATGAAAAAATAAACACCCCCGTTTGATATTATTGTTAATAACATCTTTTCAAAAACCATAAATTACAAAAATTTCTAAAATTTCTCCCAAAATACATTAGGGTTTTACCCAAGTTTAGACAAATTTTAATTTACAAATTCTGAAAAAACTACAAAATACTTTTGGTCAAAGTCATAAGTTCTATGACTTCTAAAATTATTTTAAAAAACGCATATTATACCTAACCAATTATAAAAACGGCATATATAATTAATTAATATTTATGTGTTTAACTTTTTGTACTGTGATTTTCCCTCCCGGCCGGTAGGGTAGGAAGCAATGAAATGACGATAAGAGTTGATGGTTACAGCTCCTGTGTTCAGTGGTCACTTTCAAGGCAGAGACAATAAATAAAACAGCCCTTAACGGAAGCCACTCACACAATTTAAGGGCATCAAACAATAGGGGCAACGGCCCCTACAGATTCCCTGCCATGAAAACAATGCAGACTGACATTAATATAATATATATATATATATATATGTTTATTTATTTATTTGCAGTGTTATTTTTATATAAAAATATGTATATAAATCAAATGTATGGACAATTTTTTTTTTTCAACGGAACTTTGGTGGGTGAGAGGTCATATTAAATGAAGGACTTTTACTTTTTATAGACAATTATAATCTAAAAATTAATTTAAAATAATTTTTTAGAGTTATTACGATATAATTTTAAGGTGTTTAACAAATTATTTAAATAATATAATACTTTTTTTTTTTCGTTTGGATTAGAGTGGGAGACAAAAATGTGATTAAATTAATTTTTTTACTACTCAATTTGTAAGTTTTATCCAATCTTATTCATATATTTTAAAGAAACGTCCAAACTCAACCTGTTATTTGCATTTAATTTTTTTTTCTCTTGTTGTCTTTACTATAAATAAAATTGGAAAGTTGGCTTTGTTTGGTTGGAAATAACTGATAGAAAATTATTTTTTCTTACCTTTTTAGTATTTAAGATGCATTGGGAAGTATTTTTTTTACTTTTTTTTTTTCATATTTGGGGCATAAAAAAATAATTCAACATGGAATATTTTTTTGGTCAAAGAAATACATGGCTTAAATTTTTAAAAATAATATCTTCTTTTTCTACTAAAAGTAATTTTTTAAAACTCAACAATTATTTAATAATGAACACTAATACCAATTAATGAATGTTTTTCCCAAATTTGTGGCCATGATACTCCACCGTGTTGTTGATCACTAGTCAATAATTCAGGCCGCCACCATTGGTCACCCGATAGGCACACTAGTGCCCTTGATGTTCCAACCCACTACTAGTCACCGATTAGTGATGCCCTCGGCCATGACTTTTAGTCATTGGATGATACAATATTGTGGCTCATGATACCTCAACCCAATGCTAGTCGCTATACAACGATGCCTAGGGCCGCCTCCATTGGTCAACAGGCAACGCACTAGCTTTCATTCATTATTAACTGGCGCGTGATGCTTTGAACCTCTGTTATTGGTTGTCGATTGTTGACATTTTTACTTTGTCACTAATCATCAGACAATAACATTTCTAACTATTACTATCACTTGTCAACCAATACATATTGACCTAAGGCCCTTGATTTCCTAGCTATTTTCTATCACTGGTTATTGATATCACCAATCACCGTCAATCATTAGATGGTTCATGCTAACCCTATCTTACTAGTTACTAACGTCGATTGCTAGTCATCATCATTCCCAATTATGCCATTGGTCATCAACCAGCAGTTTTTAGATCTCACTACTAAAATGAATATAAAAATATTAAAAATCAATCATTAGTAAATTTAAATATATTTCTTGACCATAAAATATCATACTATCAAAAAAATGTTATCACGAGGAGAAATATACAATATCATTGATTTAATTGTGTAATACACAGTATTTTCTTATATACAACAAATGTTAGAAAAAACATATTGATGAAAAATTATTATCTTTAAAAATACTTTTCTTAAAAATATTTTTTAAGAATATATATTTCATAAAATTACTATCCATTAAGTAAATATTTTTCAACAAATAAAATGATCCTTGGTCACTAGGCATGACCTAATCTTCTCTACTCTATCAATAGGCTGTCCATTGTGTATATATATAAGATCCTCGGATGAGTCTCTGTGGGTAGATACAATTTTCTAGACCAACAAGTTTTTATGCCAACCCAATTTTTATAGAAGGCAAAATAATTTAATTATTTTTGGGATATATTTAATAATTTTACATTTTATTTATTTATTCATACTAATAAATATAAAGATAAATAAATAAATAAATATTATATAAAAATTAATATCCTAAAAGTAATTAAATTTTCTAAATATTTCTCATTTTAATATTATACGAGCAAGACATTAGAGTGGGAGCAACTCAAACCCAAAACCTTTGTGTTTGTATTTTCCAACAAAACAACCGGGCTATAAAATACATAGATATATAGTTTAATATATTATTTATTAATTTACATTAATAAACTTAAACAATAATAAATAAATAGATATGATGTTATATTAAAATAAATTACTAGGTTATGTTTATTGAAGAATACCATACAAAGATTTACACTAAAAAACTGATAATAATTTGTATACCTACTAATAAAAAATAACACTAAATATATATTCAGATCAAATAAAAGAATAAATAAAAAAATAAAAATAAAAAAATAATTTTTTTTGAAAGTTATAAAAATTCACATTTCACATCAAAGAAACTGAAGATTAAAAAATTACATATTTTAACATGTTAATAAGAACAATTTAGTGAATATTTTCTGTGTTAATTTAAATAGTTTATGAGAATATAACGTTTAAATCCATAAATACCTAAGAAATTAATAAAGAGAGGAGGAGAAGAGGGCATTTATGGAGGTGGGAAAATAAGATAAAGATATAAGAGGTAGGTTTTCTACAAGAAAGCAACCTATTTACTTTTTTTTCTTTTCTTTTAATTTTTACCCTTTTTTCCCAAAAAAAAGGAATTTTTTTCAATTTTATTATTTTAATAAATATTTTTCGTTCTATTTTTTTCCTTTAAAATTTTCTATGTAACCTAAATGTTAAAAAAATGTTTTTTTTCTATTTTTTAATGCTTTCTTTGAATTAAATAAAGCCTTAAGAAACATTTCAACAAGGATAGAACATAAATAAATGAAATTTAATGATCATATTTCAATAAGCAGACAAAAAAATCATTATTGGCAAAAAAATTAATAACCATTTAATTTGTGAAACCGATAAAAATTTATCAAGAGGTGCTTAAAGTTTATTATTATTTTATGTTAATAACGAAGTATTATTCCTTTTGATGCATTTTAGAGCCCTGTTTTCTAATGGATTTTGATCAGTAATGTCTCCTTCGTTGGATATTTGTGGGTGAACGAGCTGAATCTTATTACTGCCTTTGATGATTTGAAACTTACACACCATAACTAAAATCCAGAGTATCAGAAAACAATCAAAACTTACTCCCTAATAGATACTCTGGCGCACAAATAAGTTTTCTTTTGTAAAAAGTTTAAAGAAAAATGAGAGGAAAAGCATGTTCAAGTAGTAAATGTTGTGTACTTGTGAAGTCTAGATGCCTTTGGATTCTTTCTCTTTTTTCTTGCCGGGTTCTTTCTTTTTATAATGCTAGAAAGACGAATTTATTTGTCAGTTTTTTTTAACATATAGCATTACATTGGATATAGGAAATCAGTTAGATCTGCCGGTTGCAATATACTTGTCGTGAGATCGTGTGCAGGATTCAATTGAAATAAGTTACATTTGGGGATCTTAATGGGCTATGTTCGTGAGCCTTAATGTGAGTTCAACCCATTTCACATTATAACTTGAGCGATTCTTCATTAGGTTGGCCCATCTACCGTTATATCCATCACCTTTATATTCTCTTATTATTACATTTTTATTATTAAAAATTTCAATTTTCTCTCATTGAAGGTTAGGTTTCCCATTATTAGTGTGTTCTAAATTAATTAATTAACAGTTGTTAATGTCCTTTTAGTGGAGCACAACGCCCCAAACTTGGGCATCATCATTTAAGTTAGTCTACAATAATTATATTAATGTATTAAATGTAATGTCTGAGATTATATAGACCCTAATAATTTATGGTCTAATGCAACCTTGATTACGTAAAATCCCTTGTTTCTCAGGGCAACTTGAAAATCCGAAGGTCACCTTCCCTGGAATGGAGGAGCCTGCTGATATTTCTTTCATATTTGTCATTAGATAAAAATTTAACGGCTATAGTTTAAAAAATAAAAAATATTAAAGATAATTATATTTTTAAATTTTTTAATAATATTAATATATATTAAATATAAAATTTAATATATATAATTTTAGTTAAAATAATTATTTAGATAATTTTATTAAAATACGTAGAGGTTGCGGTCCAAATGAAAAAAATAGAAAAAAAAAAAATAAAGCAGAGATAGGAAGGTTCCTTAGAAGTAAACCAATTAAATAATTCATAAGATGTTATTTCATTGCCTCGATATCAAATTTTAAATATCAATATTGCTATTCTTATATTATATAATATATTGTTTATACATAAGTGTAATAAATTCACTTTATAAAATATATGTAATCTATGAATCATAAGCGATTATTGAGATGTAATTTATAAAATAAAATTGTAAATATTGGCATCCAATGTGAGGCGTTGGATCCACTCCAATTTTCTCTAGGGCCATAAAGTTGGTAATCTTACCCCAATATTTTACCTATATTATATTATAACTGATAGGTCTGATATCTAATTGGCCGACTGTGGATCTGGTGTGTATAGGGGAAGCTCCTTAAAAGTAGTAGCCCAATAAAAACTTCACGAAACCCAAAACCAGTAATAATAAGCTCATGACAAAATAGCTCAAAACAACCCAATGACATATGGGCCGCTAATGATGGCCTCAGGACGACCCCATGAATGTGAAATAGTTAGCTCTAACTCATTATACAAGTTCAATGAACCACTATCACCTGGAGGTCCTTGACGATTATAGAAGTAGAAATTACAGGCAATAGCCACCAACCCATTGCATTGAGGGTTAAGGCAATGCAAAGAGTTAGGGGTGGAAGACGATGGCCCGGCTCCCTCGGAGGCTCGAGTTATACCTGCCGCGACTCACAATGTGCAGATACGCGATGTCGGCCACTCATGGTTATAGAGCCTTGGAGCCCTAGGCGAGCGGACAACGCGCTTTACATATACATCCCTTCTTCCATAGGAGAAGGGGGCAGCTCTTTCTCATATCTTTTTAAGACACGCCTTTTTGGAATCTTGATAGAATCACCGTAGAGAGAAGGGGGATCTCTCTCTCTCTCTCTCTCTCTCTCTCTCTCTCTCTCTCTCTCTCTCTCTCTCTCTCTCTCTCTCTCTCTCTCTCTCTCTCTCTCTCTCTCTCTCTCTCTCTCTCTCTCTCTCTCTCTCTCTCTCTCTCTCTCTCTCTCTCTCTCTCTCTCTCTCTCTCTCTCTCTCTCTCTCTCTCTCTCTCTCTCTTAGTGGAGCACAACGCCCCAAACCTGGGCATCATCATTTAATTTAGTCTACAATAATTATATTAATGTATTAAATGTAATGTCTGAGATTATATAGGCCCTAAGAATTTATGGTCTAATGCACCCTTAATTACGTAAAATCCCTTGTTTCTCAGGGCAACTTGAAAATCCGAAGGTCACCGTCCCTGGAATGGAGGAGCCTGCTGATATTTCTTTCATATTTGTCATTAGATGAAAATTTAATGGCCATAGTTTAAAAAATAAAAAATATTAAAGATAATTATTTTTTTAAATCTTTTAATAATATTAATATATATTAAATATAAAATTTAATATATACAATTTTAGTTAAAATAATTATTTAGATAATTTTATTAAAATATGTAGAGGTTGCGGTCCATATAAAAAAAATAAAAAAAATAAAGCAGAGATTGGAAGGTTCCTTAGAAGTAAACCAATTAAATAATTCATAAGACGTTATTTCATTGCCTGCATATCAAAATAATATCAATATTACTATTCTTATATTATATAATATATTGTTTATACATAAGTGTAATAAATTCAATTTATAAAATATATGTAATCTATGAATCATAACTGATTATTGAGATCGTAATTTATAAAATAAAATTGTAATTATTGGCATCCAATGTGAGGCGTTGGATCCCCTCCAATTTTCTCCTGGGCCATAAGTTGGTAATCTTACCGCCCATATTTTACCTACATTATATTATGACTGATAGGTTCAATATCTAAAGTGCCAACTTAGGATTTGGTGTGCAGAGGGAAAGCGCCTTGGAAGTAGTAGTCCAATAAAAACTCCACGAAACCCAAAACCAGTAGCAATAAGCCCATGAGAGAATAGCTCAAAACAACCTAACGAAATATGGGCCGCTAATAATGGCCTTAGGATGGCCTCATGAATGTGAAATAGTTAGCTCTAACTTAGTATACAAGTTCAGCGAACCACTATCACCTGGTGGTTCCTGACGATTATAAGAGTAGAAATCACAGGCAATAGCCACCAACCCATTGCATTGAGGGTTACGGCAATGCAAAGAGTTAAGGGTGGAAGTACGATGACGACTCCCTCAGAGGCTCAGAGTTATACCACCTGCAACTCACAATGACAGACACATGATGTCGGCCACTCAAGATTATAGAGCCTTGGAGCCCTAGGCAGGCAGACCAACGCCTTCGCTTTACATATACATCCCTTCTTCCATAGGAGAAGGGGGCAGGCTCTTTCTCATATCTTTTTTAAGACCTGCCTTTTGGAATCTTGATAGGAATCCACCGTAGAGAGAAGGGGGGATCTCTCTCTCTCTCTCTTTTGGAGCCCATTTTGGGGGAGCCATCTTCTGGAACCTCTGGGAAAAAAATTCGGTGATCCATCCGCCATTCAAGCGATTAATCCCAAACGCAGAAAACTAGGTGTTCGAACAACAATCTTCTCTTAGCCATTTCCAGTCGAGCGCATCTCACTCTCTAAGTTGCTCCTAATCAAGCCCACTTCACTATCCTAAGCCGCTTCTAATGGAGCACTACCCTCCATCTCCAAAGTTTCTCTCCGCGAGCACACCCAAGGAAGCACTGCCCTTCATCTCCAATGCTGCTCTTCACAAGTACACCCCAACAGAGCACTGCGCTCTATCTCTAAAGTTACTTCCCTTGAGCACACCTAATGGAGCACTACCTTCCATCTCCAAAGCCGCTCCTTGAGACCTCACCTAACTGAGCATTGCCTTCTATCCCCAAAGCCTCTCCAAGTCTAGCGTACTCCATTTCTAAGCCTTTTTCCATTGAGTGCACCTCTCTCACTAAGCCGCTCCTTAATTGGGTGTACCATTCTTTAAGCCACTTCCCTTCGAGCACACCTTTTTCTCTCTAAATCACTTCCAGTCAAATGCACTTCCTCTAAGTCGCTCACCCACTGAATGCATCATTAGAGCATTTCTCCCTAGTAATACTCAATCCTCTTTTATATACATTATGCATTATCAACTCATCCTCCTATTTTTTTATTCAACTAAGAAAGATTTCTGATATGGGCGTCGGAGAATAAATAGAAAAGCGAGTGTCACTATCCCTTGACATATTACTTGTTAGTTGTGGTGTGTATGATCCTAATTCAAAATAATTAAGATCAAGCTTACTTCAGTTCAACCTACCATATGAAACTAAGTGGCTTCATAATTTATTTAGTAATTTGGATCCAGAGATATATCAATAATAATTTTTCATTATATTATAATAAAATCTCATTTGAAAATTTTGATCAAATAAAATGAATTTTTAGTTATGTATTTGTTGTATAAATTAATAACAACTAAAATGTCTTTTTTATTGAAAAATATATTTTAAAACATATTTTCTAAAATCTTTAGAAAATAACTAATTTAAAATTAGTTATATTTGACTTGAAGAAATTTTGGGATACATTTAATATGAAAAATGATATAAATGTTTTATAGGAGTAATGTAAATTAATATTTTAGAAATCAGATTCCTAATCATTCAGTACCAAAAACTCTAATACCATATATCAAAAAATAATTTAATTTAAAAATATTATATTAGTAGATGAAATCCAATAATAATTTTATATCATATTCCATCACTATCCAAAATCTTCATTATATTTCTCACTTGCTTGTCCAATGGAATGGCTATGAGATTAACATTTAAATAATTATTTCAACATATACAGTGCAACATATGAAATTCTCGATCTGGGAAAGTTGTACTACTTTTTAGTTATTATGAATAATATAATATTATATTATAAATTATTTTTATAAATTAAATTTATGACCACTAAATTATGCGACGATAATTTTATTTATTCCAATCTCCCATAATTATAAAAAAATAAATTTTTTGACATAATCATAAAATATATTCTATGATTAATTAATTTTCTATAAAATAATTAGTAATTTTAATAATTAAAATTAAAAATAAATTTATTCTTCACTGCGTTTTAGTCATAATTTTCTTACAACCCTTAGTGAAGCTATAACTTACAGTGGGCAGGCTTATTGACCATATCGACCGATTTGTATCAGTAATAAATATAAAAAGTGAGTAATATTTAAAATTTAACCATTTTTAACTATCTATTTATTTATTTTGGAAGCTTAAGTCGATTATATTAAAATTAATCTCAATATTTTTTATTTATCGAAAATTATCCCCAAAAACTTTTAGTTCTTCATGTTATACATCTAAAAAATAAGTAAATTTAGACTTTTTAAAATTTAGTCAATATATATTGCTATTATAAATGGACACGTTAAAAAAATAGACCTAATTAATTTTTTGGACAGCATATTGATGGATGAAAGTGACTGGTTATATCCTCATTAGACTACAATAATAGACCTAATTATATATTGCTATTATTTTTAAAAAATTACATTAAAAAAATCAATTTAATAAAATATATTTTTATGTCATTAATAATTTTTATTATAAATATTCTTCATTTAATATATATTTTACATACTTGGAATGAGAAGCTATTATCTCATTCAATCCAACTGGAATGCCCTGACTCATACTTGTCTATTAAAAGGAGGAATATGAAGCCAAGAACATCCAATAATAAAAGGAGCAGTTATAAATCACATATTTATTAAAAAAAAAAAACAATGTTTATGATATTTGTTGTAGGCGATCAGACAGTGCCCGATCTCGACTCAATTTAGTATGCATATATTTTTATAAAAAGATAGGTCGTGTTCAACCCGGGCTCAATTGGTCAAGTCTACTGAAATGAATTTATCTGATATGAAAGTGGTTGGGCAGAGAGGCCAGAGGAATTGATGATGAGGGAAAAGATGAATAATGGTGAGAGGGACAAAATAATCGAGTCTCAAATGGTGAACTTGAGACTTGAGGTGAATCAATGGAGAATTTTAGAGGAAAAAAAAAAAGAAAAAAGAGATTATAAGAATTAAAATTTTACATGTATATTTATACATGTAATAAGAAAATAAAAATTTAATATAATTTATAAGTTGGACAGAATACTATAATCTCACTTCTGCCTCCATGTTTATAAAATGGGCAGCAACGATTTTGACAAAATCGTACACATCAAGCTTGTAATATTCGGTTTCTATTTATAAATAATGATGATATTAAAGATAATTTGGGTCAATTTAAAACTAAATGTATAATAAAATTTTAAGAAAATGGATTTCAAAAATCAAGCTCAAACGTCTAAGCAGTGTTTATGTGTATTTTGACCAAAAAAAGCATTCTTGATTTGCTTTTTCGTATGCGCTTATGCATATTATGGGTAAATTAAACGGCGTCTAATATGTATATATACAACGTTTATGCGTGGTATGGATAAAATTTTGAAGTCTAACGCCAACCTGATGTGATGTTAGTGTATGACTGAGGGTTGTGAGTAGAGCCTAATGCGTACTTGTTTGACACTCGTATATCAATTCGAATATATAAGGCCTTCACGCACAATTTTCAATCATTTTCATGGGAAAGAGAAAGAGAATAGAGAGAAAGTAAAGAATAAGAGAGAGAAAGTGAAAGAAAAGGATTTTAGAGCTTATCTTGTCAGATTAGTCACATCAAAATATTAATACAAGTATTATATACTCATTCTTTAATCTATTTTCAAATTCTTATTTTTTATTTATGTTTCTTATTTTGAAATATATGCATGTAATACTTTAATTTTTTCATATTAAATATTATTGTATATATATGATTGTTATTGAAAGTTTAAAACTCTTATTTTGGTTTTACAAAAAATTTAGATGTTTGTTCGTTTGTGATTAAAAAAGTGAATATTTTAATATAATATATTTATATATGAAAATATTTATAAAGAAAAAGTTATAAAGATATACATTTATACCTTATATATGATAGTCTATACATGTGTTTCGATCTGACCTCTATATTATTTGATTTAATATTTATATTTTTTAGATGGTGAAAAATTTTATATTTTGTACTTTTCATATAGTAAAAATTTTTATATATTTTCTATAAAGAGAAAAAAGTTTTGATCTTTTTTATTATAGAGTCTTCTGATTTAGTATTTTAAGAATTATTCAATAAATTTAATAAAATAATATATCCTGATATTTTAATATATATAAAATAGATTTGAGAATTACACTTATCATTTATAAGTGACAAAATGTGGTATTTTATCCTATCTATAGGGAGAAAGTTATTGACAGTTCGCCTATAGTCTTAAATAGCAGTGATTTGGTTTAAAATTATTAAGTGTATATGTAACATTTTTTCACTGTTAGTCTTTTAATCCCAAATTTTTAAATTTTAGTATATTTAGGATTTTTAAAATTTTTACCTACATATAATTTAATATTGAGATATTTGATTTTGAGATTTGTAAGCTTTAATTGATATTTGGATTTTTTTCATTTTTTAGATTTAGACTTTAAACTTTGAAACTTTTGGATGATTTCGTATTTTAGATTATTTTTTATATTCATATCTGTATTACAAATTTTGGGTATGAAATCTTTACTGGGACTTTGGATATTCGATATTTAAATACATTTGATTTCACATATATTTTACTGATTATGTCCCTTTGTTCTATTTTATTGGATATAAATTTATTGAGTTTTAGACATATGATTTGTAATATTTCTATCGACCTCAAATTAAGGGGCTATGGGTTACTTGCAAGGAGTTTCGACGAGAAAGATTGAAAGATTTTATTTATATTTTATTGTATTGAATTTATTTTTAGAATTATATCTGAAAATCTATGTTAGAAGATTTGTAATAGACTTAATTATTCTAGTCTGTTTATGTTGAAACTGTGATATTATCCAAATTCGTGCAGATTTGTTGTTGTGATTGTTAGATTTTAAGTTATCATTTTTTCTTACAGGTTAAGTTAAGTAATTTTATTATAATTATTTTAGTGACTGAATAAAATAATTCAGAATGGTCTCATATCTACTGTCGAGTGTCATGATTATTGTATTAATGGTTTTTGATTTTGTAATGTTTGACCTACTTTTGATTAATTACCATTGAGCTTTGTTCTTTTAAGAATAAATAAATTTTATTCTGATTTAATTACTATCAATTATTACTTATTTTTGAGTCAGTATTGTGACAAAGTTTACAACTAGAACTTAAGCTTAACCCTATATCTCTATTGGCGTCCAATATAAATTATTTTATCATCTCACTTAATAGATATAAAAAATTATTATTTAATTTAATCTATAATAAAAGTAATTATGTCTACTAATAATTATGATTTGTCCAAATTGGAAATAATTAATGTGAGATTATTATTTAATTTAATTTAATAAAACAATAATCGATTTCATCTAACTCATCAAAAAACTTTCGTCTTTTTGCATTGCATTTGGTTTTCTTCTGGTAATTTTTGAAATTGTATAATATTCTGGTTGTCTATGAGAAAACATTTTTAAATAATAAAAAAATGAAAAAGGAAGAAATGAAAAAAACATAATATTTCTATTGTTTGAATTTTAGTAAGAAATCACATCAAAATTTCAATAAAAGTATTTTTATTATTAAAGAGACAATCATTCTCTTTAAAAATACCAGATATTAGATATTATCAAAAAGATATATATATATATATATATATAATATTTTTATATATTTAAATTTTTTAGAACCGGACGCTAAATATATAAAATAAATTAAGTTTAATAGATTGCAAAAATAAAAAAAAATAAAACTATACGAAATTATAAAGATAGCTAATTATATATATTTAAAATACGACTGTATAATTTTTTTTCCCTCAAAACTAATTTTTTCGAAGTATTTTTTTCACAAAATTCATGGAAAAGTTTGTTAAATTAAAAAAATTTTGGAAAAACCTTGTGCTATCCAATATAGAGAATTTTAGCATTAATTTCAATTGTATAAAGTCTACCATTGGCCTTTTCAATGAAAATAGTTGGTGCCGTGGTGCAAGAACAAATAAAAAAATAGAAAAAGGAAATACACTAACCCCGCCATATTAAATGAGTTGTATTGTCTATGATACAGTATAGCTTAGTTCTCTATAGACTATGTTAAATACAATTAATAATGAATAGTATTGAACTATATATAAAACAGCTATATAAATTTAAATGTATCAAGCCGCGAGATAGGCGGCCAACAGGCTGTGTCAAGCCATGATAGAAAAGGGCAGTACTGTAGCAGGTATGAAATATTTTTTTTATATAATATTCATGTGACCTTTGAACGAACACACGACCGTGACTTGGGGCGGGCAAGACGGTGGCCCCCAAATCGAAAAAAAATATTAAATATTAAAAAAATTCACATACAACATACGCACTTGATACTCTCTAATTTCTGTTTTCTAGTAATACAAAGTGATACTAATGCGATACTAATATATTTATATTAATTTTATTAATTTTTATCAATAATTTATATATTAATATTATTATTTTATAAATTAATTATTAATTATATAATATAATTTTCTTAATCTCGATAGTAAAGGAATATCAAAAAATTATTTTAATACTTCAATACCAGTTATATTACATGCATACACTAATAATTATTCTAAAATATCAAAATAACAATCTAATTCTAATTTTGCTACTACTCCTTCTAATTAAAGCTACCCTCCGGATGATGTTTTAATAATATTTCGTAACTTCTTAAGATTAAATTAATTAACGTTTAGAAATGAATTATTTGTAAAAAAATATAAAAAAAATTATACATGTAAACGTTTTAAGGATACAGAACACTTTAAGTAACCTATAAAAAAATATAAAAGATAATAATTATCTTTAACTCAATTTGAATCAAAATTTTTAGATGGTATAAGGTTAGAAAGTTTTTAGTACGATTAACGAGTAAATTAGGAGAAACCGATTATCACATCCTCAGCCCAAAATCAAATTATTTTATTCCATTACCCATATTTATCTTAATCTCAATTATTATTTTAATACGATTTTATCTATAAGACCAAAAATTTAATCAATTATTTATTTAGTTGACCTTAATCTAAATTAATATTGGGACTTGAACTTATATCAAATATCACTAAATTACCTGAGAATAAAATAATATTTCACTATGGGATTCAAAACTTATATTCAAAAGTGACGCCAAATATTAATAATTACCTAACCTTAAATCATATATAAAAAAATATTTTAACTAAAATTAAAGTATTAAATCACAAACTTAACCTAAAGTCTTTTCAATTAAAATAGTCAATCATTATCCTTGTCAAGTGAATACAAGAATAAGTTGAAATAATTGTAAAGATCAATTAATAGTTATCATTCTATTCCAACTAAAAATATTGAAAAAAATACAATTGAATTATAAATTTTAGATTATTAAATTTTAATAAAGTATTAAGGCATTCTAGCATCATAAAAGCAAACTTTTGAATAGTAATTTTTTTGAGCCAACCTCTTACAAGTAATTTGAACTCTCGGACACAAAAAAGTAGTAAAAATAAATCTAACGTTTAATAAAATATATATAATTTCATATGTGGTTAAACACTTACAAAGCAAGTTGGTATTGTACATGATCGAAAGTTCAAAATGCCAATAACATTATTTTTTGATAAATTATGTGAAATCTAAATTTTAATGATCAATTATGTTGAAATTTGTATAACAATATAAATCATGTCAATACTCGCACATTTATAATCAAACAAGTCAAATTGTATAAATAAATAAAATATGCTAAAGTTATGTTAATATAGCAAAATAAGGATTGGTGATAATCTTAATAATAAAGGACAAATATTGAAATTTGAGTTATAATTGTTTCCACATAGTAAATGCCATAAGTTATAATTTACTACTTGTAGGTTGGCTGATTGCATATAATCTCTATAGTTGGGGTTGAATGTTACTTTTCTAACCTAAGGATGATAAGTTTTGATGTGTTCCAAGAACCCGTATTGTCATACGAATTAAAAAGTTGATTGGATTCTTCAATTGATCCGAGTTGGATCAAGTTTGATCTTTGTGATTGAAAATCCTTATCCTATACACCACAACAAACTAAACGAGAGATTAGAGATATACAGTACTCACTCCCCGTTATATTCTTTGATATTTCAGTTAGTGATCTTTCTCAATAATATAGAACAATACAGAATCAAAGTATGAATTAAAAGATGAAGGAAATAAGTGTGAGTTGGGAGGATTTGCTCTGTTTGTTCTAATGTACTCTTAAGCTTAAATGTCTTTTAATTGTCTTAGTTAAATTCTCTTTTTCTGATTTGGGAGGATTTGAATTTATAATTGGAATCCTAATAGGTTGATCAGCCCCCAGAATTGCCGTATATATTGAAAGATATTTTATGACAGTAAATGGAAGGCATTACTTCTATCCTTTGAATTAATTTTGAAAATTATCTAATGGTTAATATTAGTGCCATTTCAATCATTTTTTAATTGGGTTATTTATTAGTATGTTATTACCCTCAGTTAACCATAACTATTTGTAAGGATTGAATACCATATTTAATGCTATGTTGAGCGGTTATTCAGGTGTTTCA
Source organism: Nepenthes gracilis (assembly GCA_033239525.1). Taxonomy (NCBI): domain Eukaryota; kingdom Viridiplantae; phylum Streptophyta; class Magnoliopsida; order Caryophyllales; family Nepenthaceae; genus Nepenthes; species Nepenthes gracilis. The sequence continues at coordinate 7,829,998 of BSYO01000007.1, read as the reverse complement.
ATTAATTTGTGCTCCCATTTCTGAGCCATTGATACTTGGGCACTTCTTTAATTTTGGGTTGGGCTAGCCCATTTTGGGTTATACTCAATAAGTTTGCTTTTTAAGTTACTAATAATATATTAGAATATAACTAAATATATTTCCTCAGTTCTCTACAATAATTCATATTTAATCAAATTGAAAACTCTATTTAAATATAAATTTTTAGTTTTTATAACAAAAAAATATTTTCTTTGTCAAAACTTATATAAAATTTTTCTTTATATTTCTTTAAATTTGTGACATGGAGTAAAAACTATTATTATCTAGGAATTTATTATATAATTTAGAATTTAATATATAATTTAGACATATAAAGAAATTTTATTATATGATTTATAAATATGCAGAAACTGTTATACAGAAAAATATAAGAATTTAACATAGTGCGAGCAATTTTAACAATTTCTTTTCAATCTAAAATATGTATGAGCAGTTATTTAAGAATTTAATACATGTAGAAGTATATATATCTAAAAATTAAAAACATGTAAGAATATTAAATAAAATTTAAAGGCATGTAAGAGAAATATTGCAGAAATTCAACATTTAAACGTAATTTGTGTCGTCCCCTCACCGGTCATGATTAATTAGTGAGAGTATTCTATCTTAATTAATCAATTTAATTAATAATTTGCTGATTTATATTTCAAGAATCAAGTGAGACTAGCAAAATTCCTGAAGTTTTAAAATTTTTTACACACCAGATATGACCTTGAAATCATACGTCAATTATTACATCACAGGACCAAAAGTACTATACCTAAAAGTGGCTTCAAGTACCAGTCATACATTGACGCCAAAACGTGCATAAGGAGATATATTTATACAACAATCAGAGTACTTATTTCAACTATTGAGAAGAGAATCAAAATTCAATTGCATTATTGACAAAATATCGCAATAACAAAATCAATTACAAAACCATTTAATCGAAATGAAAATAAACCTCCTTAAAAATGGGAAGCATGCAACGCCAAAATCATGTACGAGGATTATTTTTATATTACTCTTTGAAAATAAAATGGTTCATAACTCTTAATTAAAAAATACACCCTCTTATGAAAATAATCTACGCTAACATGATAACTAGCTAACCAATTTACATCCAAGATTACTTCAAAATAATGCATATTTGACAAAATTAAATTTACTACTAACTCCAATTCATTGACCCAAACAATATGCCTCGAGTGCACAATATCCGTGACCAAAAAAGATCCCGTAGGAATTGACACTATTAAGAAAAAATTTGTAATCCTCGAGGGTAATAATAAATAATGGACAATTTTAAAAGACACAAATGAATGTGTTGACCCAATATCCAATAGCATATGAGATGAAATTTTAAAAATTATGAGTTTACCTTTCACCATTGTGGATGATGCATTCGCATCTTAGGCCGTCACCACAAAAGCTTTTCCTGAGACACTTGGCTTTTTCTTCATTTACCTCAAGGTATGTGGATTGTCTTTAATCATACGGCCGGATTGGCCACAGTTAAAACATGCTCCCAAGACCTTGTAACTGGGTCTTCCTATGTGAAACTTTCCACAATGAGGGCACATGAGCTTTGCTTGTTAAGGACCTAGTGTATCCTATATTTCAACACCTTTCTGTCCCTTGTCCATTGACTTGGACCTCTCGTGGATCCTCCTAATCCCAAACTCTGGTATTCTCGATTGGCCAACTTCTTCTCAAAACATTCTCCCTTTTTAGCTTTTGTTCAAATAGAAGAGCTTGATCTAATACTGCTCCATATGTTCTCAGTTTCAACATTACAAGCTGCTTCAGATAGTATCATTCAAACTTTATAGAAATTTTCTTACTCTCCTTACCTCATCATGGAAGATGTGGGGAATATACCGGGACAGTTCTGTAAACTTGATATCATACTCTGTCATAATCTAATTTTCTTGCCGCAGATGAGCGAATTCATTTTCCTTCTACTCCTTTAGGCATATTATAAAATATTTATCCATAAAGACATATATAAATATGTTCGATAATAGTATATTATCGAACATCCGTTTCAATTTTTCATAGTATTAGAAATTGAACGACGAATATGTCTTTTGGTCATTGAATCTAGTTACAACTTATTGTTGGCTAAGGTAATTATTCATATTTAGGTTAATTATTTATATGATAAACAAATATTTTGATAATAACTTTACTATTATTATTTTTTGACATGCTAAGTTTAATATTATGATAATAAAATGCGATTTCAGCTACTCAAAGAGCTAGAAGTTGATTGAGGAACATGCCACATTGAGTACCAAAATCTGATCCTTAGATATGTTGCTAATGCTTATGGTCCAGTGATGTATGTTTTAGTTGATGAAGTTTTGGAAAGGATTTTCTATTATTTTATTTATTATAATTTGGATTAATTTATATTTTAATGTGATTAATATATGGATAATATTTAAAAAATATTAGCATCTCTATGAGACTCTATTATAACCTGTCATAATAGTTCAGATAAAAATTAATAATTCACAAGTTTTATTCAACAGTAAAAAAATATAATATATTTTATAGTCTTATAAATAATATTGGTATATTGGTAAGTACAATAAAAATTGAAAGAATGGTAAAGGTTAGTGGGAGACTATTAGCCCTCAAAATCATACGGCGGGGTTACTATTAGCCCTCGATGAAACAGGATGCAGTCAAGTTTGTAAAGGTACGAAAGTTGCCAGCTTCACGGCAACCTTCGCCACTAGCTGTCTGCCGAGCTGAAATCCCTTCATGCGCCGTGGCCCTTCGTACAGTGAGGGTTTGACATTCTTGGTCCATTTTCATTGCAACCGGGCAAAGAAAGTTTATTATAGCGGGCATCGACTACTTCACAAAGTAGGTCAAAGCAGTACCACTAGCCTAAATCTCGGAACACAACGCACTTGAGTTCGTCCGCCAGAATATCATCAGCAGATTTGGCATTCTAGAGGTCATTGTGACTGACAACGGAACTCAATTCTCGAAAAAATACTTCACCAAGTATTGCACGAGCATTTGGATTAGGTTGGTCCACACTTCGGTGGCATACCCCCAAGCGAATGGATAGGTGGAGGTCATGAACCAAACGTTACTCCACGGGCTCAAGATCAAGCTGGAGGATGCAGATGGCTCCAGGGTAGACGAGCTCACCTCAATCCTTTGGTCTTACCGAACAACTCCGAAGGAACCAACGCGTGAGACACCCTTCAGCCCTCTACTCGGGACTGAAGCAGTGATCCCGGTTGAAATCGGGCTTCCAAGTCTTAGGGTGAAGTCCTTCGACCTGCAGGTTAACTCCCAAAAGATCCGGGAACACCTAAACTTGCTAGAAGAAGCCCGCGATACCGGTAGAATACGGATCGTAGCCTACCAGCATTGGGTCGCCTGCTACTACAACAAGAAGGTGAACGCGAGGCAGTTCGATGTTGGAGACTTGATCCTATGAAGTATGAGGCCACAAGAAAGGTGGCTCTGTAACAAGCTCTCCCCTAATTTGGAAGAGCCTTTTCTAGCCTCCGTTGTCCTGCGAAACAGGGCATACAAGCTTCGAAACCAGGATGAAAAGTTGGTCCCGAGGATGTGGAATGCAATCCACCTCAAACGCTACTTCCAGTAGAGACCCAGGTATGTGTCTTGCGAAATTATATGTGATCACTTGTGTGCATGATTCGATTAGTAAAATAAATATTTCCTTAGCATGCTGCATGTGCATATATATATGTGGCTCTCATTGCAAGTTCAAATCGACCTAGGCTGCCCCTAAGTCGGGAGGGTCTTCACCCTCTTGTTACTAAACCCTGGACATTCAGGCGGCTCGTGAGCGGTCGTATTTAAATTCTGGTCATCCAGGCGGTCCATGAGTGGTCATATCTAAACCTTAGTCATCCAAGTGACCCATTAGCGGTCGAAAAAATCTTAGGGGGCTAACACAGCACGCGCAGTGACATCCTTCGTAAGGAGATAGTGTGATCAACCAACGATGGTTGACTGGCGCAAAACACTTCACCAAAGCAGGCCGCCTAAATCTACACCTGGGCAGCGCCACCAAACTTTACTCACAGGCGAATTCTAAGTCGGCTTAACAAATGCAACGACCTAAGAAAACACTTTTAACGCCCCAAAAATGAAGCAGGCAGCCAACTCACAGGAATCTTATCCAGTTGACCGCCAAGAAAGTCAAAGAAGCAAAATACAAAGGCAAGAGCATGTGACAAACATAAGGCTACATGTATGATTACTAAATTGAAAGATACATCGTTGAATTCAAAAAAAAAAAAAGAAGAGAAAAAAGAAAATATACAATCACAAAAGCTATGGAGGCGGCAGTGGCCTTAGTCTGTCTCGAGGCTCCCCCACAAGGCTATCACGATGCTGAGCTGACCGATTCGATAAATTGATAAGATCTACGAGGAATTCGGGATCAACCAGCCATACAATACGCCCGCTAATGTTGATCCATTCCCACAACCGCACCAGCATCATGCCCTAAACCTCGTGGGGGTAGATACGGAGACTCAAATCGTTCTCTAAGGTCGCTATTTGCCCAGCAAGTTGATCAATGCGCCCTCTAGCTTGCTCATTATCCTCCTTCAAACGGGTGACCTCAGCTTTCAAACTTAAGTTCTCCGCCTCCACGCCCGCCAGAATGGCCTCCAAGGCAGCCGCATCCTCACGGTGCTTAGCCCCCAGAGCCGCCAGCTTAGTATCGAGCGAGGCGATCTCCTTATCCCTATTAGATATCACCAAGTCTCTCTGCCTGAGCGCCTTAGCCATTACGCTCGATACTCTGTCCGCTTGTACCAAAAAGAAAAAGGGGATTAGAAAGGGCAAATCGAAAGGTAAGGCGGGCAACAGAACTTATACCTCCTAAATTCTCCGTGATGGTCTGTCTGGCATCGCACCCAATTCTGATGCAAACGGTGGTGAGCCAGGAAGGGGACCCACGTTAGTGGGCTGGCGGCAACCTCAGCCATGAACTCTGCCATGGGATTCTCTGGAGTATCCTCCCTCCTGGCTAGCTCCCTGGAAATGGCGGGGGACTCCAAAATCTGCTCCTGGTACTCTGCCGGAACTATCACAACAGGAGATCTAACCGATGGCACCTACGGCCCAGGCGCCTCAACCGGTGGCTCCTGAGTCAACTCCAACGGCGTAGGCTGCGCTAGGACAATGCCGCCACTCAACTTGGTCTTATAAGCCTCAACGGCCACCTCAACTTCTACCCCAGATGCGGCGCCAACGCCCCCGAAAAGTCCGGCAGAAAGGTAGTCAGGCTCAAAGAACAACGAAGAAGGTGCCACTGAGGCCGCCCTATTTTGCCTTAGACTGGGAGGACTTGAATCAGACAGGCTGGGCCCAATAATGTTACCCTGCTTCCTCTTCTTTTTTTGCAATACCTTCGGTGGCGGGATCCTCAATTTTTGGACTGGAGACGGAGGGCCCTAGTTGACCTTCTTCGCCTCTACGCGAGAGACCAAATGTTCTCTTCAGAAGTCCCTTAAGTTCTTCTCTGTTAGCTCAACCAGCCACTCTAGGGACGCCGTCTCCACCTTCGAAGGCACCCCAGTGTACACCTCAGGCACTTGACCCCACTCCTTTGGCAAGGGCCATGACTCTCCCATGTTAATAAAAACGAACCGATTTTTCCAATTCTTTAGGGAGTCATAAATGGCAGTGCTAATTTTAAGACCGCTACGGGGAGACAAAGAGATCCACTCCGCTCCCTGGTTGATCTTAAAGATCCCCCTCACCATTGATATCGTCAACAACCTTGAATGTTGACGAAGAAAAATGCAGAGGGAGCACAAGTACCTGATGGCGTTGGCGTGAAACTGAGCGATAGGGACCTGAAGCGCCCGAAAAATTAACATCAGTTTGTCAGGGATTGGAAGGCGGAGCCCACTCCTTAAATGGGCTTCATATATGGTTACAAAACCCATGGGCGGCAAAAAGGCTCTATTGTCCTTCCCTAGAATACGGAAGGCGATCTCTCGCGGAATGTTGAACTCTACATACAGGACTTTCACATCAGTTTCTCTTAAAATGGAATCGATGTCTGCGACGGAAGACATGATCAGAATTAGGGTTTGTGTTTTCTTCTTTACAAAACGAAATGAGGAAGACGAAGAAGCACGGATGGCATAAGGAATTCAAAATGGAGCAATCAGGCGGTTTAAAAAGCCATGTGAACCCGAAACCGTCTCAAAAACCTGCGCCATCATTACCACCGCGTGCCATTTCCCTAGAAGAAGGCTATCGAATCAAGTCCTCTGGCTCATTAAATACCAGGATCTTGAACGTACCGCGTAGAGACACGTGGCCAACTTTTCTGGCAGGGCAACTAATGACCAACGTTTCCTTCTCCAAGTTGCCCGAAAACTTCCCAAGAGCGGTCAACGAATTCGGTCAACATTCTGTAAGTACTCAAGGCTCCTCTTCAGACAGGCAACGACTCTGCCAGCAGAAACAAACGAATCTCACCATAAGCATACTGGAGGCCAGAATCCTGACCACCAGTATGGAGGGCTAGTGATGGTTAGACTCATAGCCGGCAGGCCCAATAAGAAAAGAGGCCCAAAGTCCAGAAAGGCTAGATGTGGGTTAGATGGTTAACGCGCTAGCGTTGACTGCCCGGCGCACAAACAAACGGACAAAGCGCTCATTCAAGACCGTCAACATTCCTGTTGGCCGTAAGTATTGTGGTAGCAGGCCACAAAAAGACGTTAAACCTAATACGGGTCAGGCCCAGTTTGGTAGGCATTTCCGTACATGAAAATTAACGATCCTTTCCTTGATTACACGCTTTCCTTAAAGTTGATCTATTCTAAAAAAGTATCAACAGATTTAGCGCCTTCCACATGGGGAAGGCGCCAGATTCTCTCCTTGCCAACAATAGAATCTAACGGTCACAAAAACACGAAAGGAAAGCAGATAATCGGGAGATCCGTTACACCGCTCAGAAAGGAAATGATCCATCAAATCACGCCAGTTCCTGCCACCAACTCAAAGAAGGCTGCTCAGCACCAGGTTAAGGATCATGCCCTCCTAACCAAGGAAGGTCGCACTCCCTACCGTCTATATAAGCCCAGAGTCTTCACTCTAAAACAGACGCTTTTTTGAGACGATAGCCTCTTTCTAATATGATCTGAACCACGAACGCAAAATGCAAAGTACATCATAAGGCTTGAGCATACGTCCTCTCAAAAACGCTCACCTCCCAATCCCACTTCAAAGCCTTCAGATTATAGAGACTTCTCTCACTATCTGAGAACCGTCCTCCAAAGCTTCCACGCTTTCAGGACATAGCTTCCACTCATTTTTTGTGAACTTTGAGTCGAAAACCATTCTCTCTACGAGTCACGGGAACGCCTCTACATCTACAGGCCAACACTACCGCTAATCTCATTCTCTTTCTCTCTTTTACTTACCAGTTTACCTTCTAAAGTCCAAAAGCTTGTTACTGACTTGAGTGTCGGAGTGTTTTCGGTGGGACAACATCCCGTCGGCACCTGACCTCTTGTTTACTGTAGTGGTGTGTAGAATTCAAACTCAGTGAACGAAACCGAATCCAATCAACCAAGCGATTTCGAATTTGTTCGAAGTCGGATCAGGTATGTATCAAATTAATAATTTGCTGATTTATATTTCAAGAATCAAGTGAGACCAACAAAATTCCGAAAGTTTTAAAATTTTTTACACACCAAATGTGACCTTGAAACCATACGTTAATTATTACATCACAAGACCAAAAGTACTACACCCAAAAGTGGTTTAAGTACCAATCATACATACGTGCATAAGGAGATATATTTATACAAAAATCAGAGTACTCATTTCAACTATTGAGAAGAGAATCAAAATTCAATTGCATCATTGACAAAATATCGCAATAGCAAAATCAATTACAAAACCATTTAATCGAAATGAAAATAAACCTCCTTAGAAATGGGAATCATGCAACGCCAAAATCATGTACGAGGGTTATTTTTATATTACTCTTTGAAAATAAAATAGTTCACAACTCTTAATTAAAAAATACACCCTCTTATGAAAATAATCTACCCTAACATAATAACTAGTTAACCAATTTACGTCCAAGATTACTTCAAAATAATGCATATTTGACAAAATTAAATCTACTACTAACTCCAATTCATTGACCCAAACAATATGCCTCGAGTACACAATATCCGTGACCAAAAAAGATCCCATAGGAATTGACACTATTAAGAAAAAATCTGTGATCCTCGAGGGTAATAATAAATAATGGACAGTTTTAAAAGACACAAATGAATGTATTGACCCAATATCCAATAGCACATGAGATGAAATTTTAAAAATTATGAGTTTACCTTTCACCATTGTGGATGATGCATTCGCATCTTAGGCCGTCACCGCAAAAGCTTTTCCTGAGACACTTGGCTTTTTTGTCATTTACCTCCAGGTATGTGGATAATCTTTGATCATATGGACGAATTGGCCACAATTAAAACATGCTCCCAAAACCTCGTAACTGGGTCTTCCTATATGAAACTTTCCACAATGAGGGAACATGAGCTTTGTTTGTTAAGGACCTAGTGTATCCTAGATTTCAACACATTTCTGTCCCTTGTCTATTGACTTGGACCTCTTGTGGGATCCTCCTAATCCCAAATTCTGGTATTCTCGATTGGCCAACTTCTTCTCAAAACATTCTCCCTTTCTAGCTTTTGTTCAAATAGAAGAGTTTGATCCAATACTGCTCCATATGTTTTCAGTTTGAACATTACAAGCAGCTTTGGATAGTATCATTCAAACCTTATGAAAATTTTCTTACTCTCCTTACCTCATCATGGAAGATGTGGGGAATATACCGAGACAGTTCGGTGAACTTGATATCATACTTTGTCATAATCCAATTTTCTTGCCGTAGATGAGCGAATTCATCTTCCTTCCACTCATTTAGGCATATTAGAAAATATTTATCCATACAGGCATATATAAATATGTTCGATGACAGTATATTATCAAACATCCGTTTCAATTTTTCATAGTATTAGAAATTGAATGACGAATATGTCTCTCGGTCATTGAACCTAGTTACAACTTATTGTTGGCTAAGGTAATTATTTATATTTAGGCTAATTGTTTGTATAATAAATAAATATTTTAATAATAACTTTACTATTATTATTTTTTGACATGCTAAGTTTAATATTATGATAATGAAATGCGATTTCAGCTACTCAAAGAGCTAGAAGTCGATTGACGAACATGTGACGGTGAGTACCAAAATCTGATCCATAGATATGTTGCTAATGCTTATGGTCCAGTGATGTATGTTTTAGTTGATGATGTTTTGGAAAGGATTTTCTATTATTTTATGTATTATAATTTGGATTAATTTATATTTTAATGTGATTAATATATGGATAATATTTAAAAAATATTAGCATCTCTATGAGACTCTATTACAACCCGTCATAATAGTTCAGATAAAAATTAATAATTCACAAGTTTTATTCAATAGTAAAAAAAATATAATATATTTTATAGTCTTATAAATAATATTGGTATGTTGGTAAGTACAATAAAAATTGAAAGAATGGTAAAGGTTAGTGGGAGACTTAGTTTATTTTTGATATGTTGTAGTGTTGATCACCCCTATTTTTAGACTATTTATGCCTACTATTAGCATAAATTTTGTTCGAAGAAAAATTTAAAAATTAATTTTGTTTGAAGAAAGTTCTAAAGAAATTATCAAAATTATCAGTAAGTTATTTTATGCGGTTTAATTAGTTTAATATATAACTTTTAAAAAGACAAAAATATATATTTTTGACAAAATTATAATATGAAAAAAATAAATATATGTTAAAAATAAAAATAAAAAAAATCATACACCATGATAGTATTGGAAAAGGGTTTGGTCCTAATTAATATTGCTGTTAAAATGTCTTTAAAATAACTATAAATTAAAAAAAAATCTAAAAATTCTCCTAAAAATATATTAGGTCCCTTCACAAGCTACTATTTTCAATTAATTTTAAGTTTATAACTCTTAAAAGAACTTAGAAATACTTATAATTAAAGTCATATCAGTTTTATAACATCTAAATTTATATTGTAAATAATAATAATAATAATAATAATAACAAACAATAGTCCCGTAAAAAAAAAAAAAACTTAGATCTGTTAGTGAGAGCTAGTGCTGAATGAAAGAGTTTCAAAGTTTTGAGGGGCCAATGAGATTAAGGACGACTTTATCTCTTAAAGATATGGATAAAGTTGTTCATTGGATATAAATCGTTTATTTTTAAATAAATATTTATAATTTAATAATTATTTTAAAAAATTAAAAAAATTAGCTAAAATTAATTATTAAATTATAATTATTTATTTAAAAATAAATATTTTAAATTGCTTGCCCACTGCTCATTTATAAGTCCTGTTTAACATAATTCCTAGATTTAAATGAGACATCATGGCTTAAAACTCTTATTTGCTTTGGGTTTTTTTTTTTTTCTCTTGTTGTCTTTTCTATAGAAACAAAATTAGAAACCTGGCTTCATGTGTTTGTTGAAGAATAATTTATTGAAAAATGAGTTTTTTATTTTTTAATATTTGATACATATAAAAGATATTTTTTATATTGCTGGTGTTTGGCATGTAAAAATATAAGTAAATGAAAATATTTTTTAGTTAAAAGAAAGTAAGTCTTAAGTATCAAAAATAACATCTTCTTTCTATAACAAAAAGTGATATTTAAAACTCAATCATTACTCAATAATGACGATCAACTCCTATTAATAAATGTTTTATTAAAGATGATAAAATTATGACCTATGATGTGATGATCAGCTGTCAATCACCGATTGATGATGGCTCGGGTTGTCACTATTAGTTGCTGGATAACACATTGGTCACCGTTGATCAAAAAATCGGCATGTGGATCCCTCGCGGTCATCGACTGTCAACATTTTTCACTCTATCACTAGTCATTAGATAGTAGTATACCTTATTGTCATTGTTATCTGCTGACCAACACACCTTAATCTAAGCCCGTTAATGCCTCAACCATCACCTGTCATGGGTTATTGACGTCTATACTTTTTGTCCCTGTTCACCCATCAGTGACGCCTTAGGTCGCCCCTTAGTCATTTGGTGGCTCACCCTAGCCCCATCCCATTAGTTATCGATGACGATTGTAAGCCCTTTATGTCCCAAATTACATTGACGGTTAATAGCTGGTTAGATTTTTCATTATTATTGTATGCTACTTTAGTGAATAAGTGTTGTTAATGTCCTTTATTTTAGTGAAGCACAAAGCCCTAAATTTGTACATCATTTAAGTTAGTCTACAATAATTATGCTAATATGTTAAATGTAATGTCTGAGCTCATATAGAACCTAAGTTCATGGTCTAATGCACCCTTAATTAGGTAAAATCCATTGTTTCGCAAGGGAACTTGAAAATCTGAATTGTCACTATCACCTACCCTACAATAATATTTGATTAGGGAAATTAATGGAAGATGGGATGTATATTAGACATATGAATGGGTTATCATAATTTAATAATTGTAAAATATTTTTTAATTTTTACTAATTTTTAAATTATTTAAAAATAATTAAATTATATTTGTTTATTTTTAAATATGAAATTAAATTTAAGAGGTGTGGTGACTAGCTTAAAATCTAAATTTATTTATAGTCTAGAGGTGAGAATAATAATCATCAACATTACTTGTGTTGGGTATGGCCTAAAATAAGTCGGTCTATCCTAATAATGAAATAAGACTCAGAGTATCAGTAACCCATATTTCAGAGCATTAAACTAAAATGGATCAACCAAATAACGGTTCTGTATTGTATTAATTGAGACATTCAATACTGATGGATGAATATTAAAAATTGAAGAATAATAATGAACCAATAAATAATCCGATTCATTCTTGATGGACAAATATTAAAAATTGAAGGATAATAATGAACCAATAAATGTCTCAATTAAAAAATGGCCAAAATGGTCATTGCAATCAACAGTAAGACGATTTTCACATCAATTTAAAAGATAACTACACTCCAAGAGTAATACTTCCTAACAGCTGTCAAAAAATTTATTTTAGCATAGGCGACAAATTTTAAGGGCTGAACGGAAAGTTAGGAACCCGAATTATAAATATAACTTCTTTCAAACTGAAAGAGGGAGAGAAAATTTCAAGAAAAAAGACACTCAAATAAATAAGTGCATTTAAGCAGAGTAAGGTCCTCTTAATTTATACTCATCCCCATCCTTTTTCAATTATAGTGTTTTCTTTCCCTTGACTTCTTTTAATTTTCTGAAGAAATATTATTGAGTTGAATATCGGATGATATATTGAAAAATGAGTTTCGTATACCTTTTACCTCTTATTCAATTTGTTGTGGTGAGTAGGACACAGATTTATAAACACAAAAATCAGACACAGACAATTTATACCGACCCATAAAACAAAAACTCAGGTACCTAATTTGTACAATAACTCGAATCTATGTGATACATCAACTTGCACCATAACATATCCAAGATTTTTTTCTTAGCTCTTCTTTAGTAGTATACATTTAAAATAGCTAGGTCATTATTTTTAAATAAAAAATAATCAAAATTTAATTAAATTTATAGAGCTAAATGAATAAAAATGATAAATAAATAAAATTTGTGAGTTCAATTGAAAACTTTTAGTAGAGCCACTAACAAAATTTACTAGAATAATTATTCATCATACAAATTGAATAATTTAATATTTATTTTTATCTTAGTTATTTTTATTACCTATTTTTTCTACTATCTACCCCAATTGTATAAAAATAAAAAATATTAAAATATTATCAATATTTATTTTTGTAATTTTATTTAAAACTTTTAAAATATAAAGCATTAAACTTGTTATATTTTGTTGTCACTTGACTCGTCTATTGCGTAAACAAAATTTTAAAGGACATTTTATTTCTTATACTTTGATTATTAGTATTATTATTATTTTTGGTATGTAAATAATAGTTAAGGATAAAATAAAACTAACAAAAAGTAATTTGCTATTGAAAGATAAAATCTCTTATACAAAATACGTAAATAATGTTGAGATTCCACAAAAATAAAATACACGCAATACTAATGTAGTATAATGAACCCTCAAATTATTCGTCAGCCATCAGGTACCAAAAGCAATAAAAGTAAAAAGAAAAAAATCATACAACCAAATATATATAAATTATATAATAATATTTAATATTAAAAATTATTCTTAATAAAAAAAAATTAAGGGATAAACTCTAAAAAAAAATTTACTATAAATTTGACTGGTTACAAATATAGTCCCTTCTGAATTTCGATCATGGTAAAAAAATAAATTTTGAATCAAATATCAATCAGATCTTAATAATCATCTTTTTTCATTTCTCTTTTCGCTCTCTTTGTGCGATACTTTTTTATACTAAAAATAATTTTCAGATGTCCTAAAATTTAAATTAGGAGTGATGCGTACCTGGATCCGACTTCGAACAGATTCGGATTCACCTAGCTGATTGGATTCGGCTCCGTTTACCGAGTCGAAATCTTGCACACCACTACAGTAAACAAGAGGTCAGGTGCTGGTGGGATGTTGTTCCACCGAAAACACTTCGACGCTCAAATCAGTAACAAGCCTTTGAACTTTAAAAGGTGAACTGGTAAGTAAAAGAGAGAGAGAATGAGATTTGCGGGAGTGTTGTCCTGTAGATGTAGAGACGTTCCCGTAACTCGTTGAAAGTATGATTTTCAACTCGATGTTCGTAAGGATCGAGTGGAAGCTACGTCCTGAAAGCGTGAAAGTTTTGGAGGACGGTTCTCAGAGAGCGGAAAAAGTCTCTGTAATCTAGAGGCTTGGAGTGGGATTGGAAGATGAGCAATCGAGAGAGAGTATGCTCTAGTACTTCGTTGTATTTAGCGTCTGTGTGCGTATCTCAGATTGTCAAAAAGCGTCATCTTCCAGAGTGGAGACTCTGAGTTTATATAGACGGTGGGGAGAGCAACCTTCCTTGATTAGGAAGGCGTGATCCATAGCTTGGCGTAGGGCGGCCTTCTCTGAGTAGGTAGGTTTGACTGGCGTAATCTGATGAGATCGTTTCCTTTCTGAGTGAGTAACAGATTTCCAAATTATCTGCCTTCTTTTTGTGTTTTTGTGACCTTTAGACTCCATTGTTGGCAAGGAGAGAGAATTTGGCGCATTCATTATGGGGTGGGTGCTGAATCTGTTGATAACTTTTCAGAGGAGATCGACTTTACGGAAAGCGTAAAATCAGGGAAAGAATCGTTACTTGTTGTGTACGGGAACGCCTGCCAAACTTGGCCTGACCTGTATTAGGTTTAACATCTTTTCGCGGCTTGCTGCTACAGTACTTCCGTCAACAGAAATGTTGATCGTCTTGAAGGAACGCGTTGGCCATCTTTTTGTGCGCTGGGCGGTCAACGCTAGCGCGTTGACCGTCTAACGCGCGTTTGGACTTTTCTGAACTTTGGGCCGCTTTTTTTATTGGGCCTGCTGGCTATGGGCTTACCCATCACTAGCCCCCCATGTTGGTCGTCATGATTTTGGCCTCCAGCGTGTTTATGATGGGATGCGCTTGTTTTTGTTGGCGGAGTCGTTGCCCGTCTGAAGAGGAGCTTTAAGTACTTTCAAAACGTTGACCGGATTCGTTGATCGTTCTTGAAAAGTTTCCGGGAAACTTGGAGAAGGAAGCGGTGGTCATTAGCCGCCCTGCTAGAAAAGCAGGCGACGTGTCTGTTTATGGTATGTTCAAGATCTTGGTTTTTAATGAGCCAGAGGATTTGATTCGACTGCCTTCTTTTAGGGAAATGACATGTGGCAGTAATGATGGCGCAGGTTTTTGAGATTGTTTCGAGTTCACACGGGTTTTTAAACCGCCTGCTTGCTTCATTTTGAATTTCTTGTGCCTTCCGTGTTTCTTCGTCTTCCTTGTTTCGTTTGTGAAGAAGAAAGCAAACCTTAGCTCTGACCATGGCTTCCGTCGTCGACATCACCTCCGTTTTGAGAGAAAATGACGTGAAAGTCCTGTTCGTTGAGTTCAACATTCCTGCGTTCTAGGGAAGGACGACAGAGCTTTTTTTCCGCCCACGGGCTTCGTGACCATATACGAAGCCCATTTGAGGAGTGGGCTCCGCCTTTCAATCCTTGACGAGCTGATATCGATTTTTCGGGTACTTCAAGTCCCTATCGTTCAGTTTCTGCCAACGCCGTCAGGTACTTGTACTCCATTGGTATTTTTCTTTGTCAACATTCGAGGCTGTTGATGATGTCAATGGTGAGGGGGATCTTTAAGATCAATCAGGGAGTGGAGTGGATTTCTTTATCCCTCCGCAGCAGTCTCAAGATTAGCACTGCCATTTATGACTCCCTTAAGAACTTGGAAGAACCAATTCTTTTTGTTAATGTGGGAGAGTTTTGGCCCTTACCCAATGAGTGGGGTCAAGTGCCTGAGGTGTATACGGGGGCGCCTTCAGAGGCGGAGATGACGTCCCTGGAGTGGCTGGTTGAGCTAGTGGTGAAGAATCTGATGGACTTCCGGAGAGACCACTTGGTTTCTCTTATGGAGGCAAAGAAGGCCAACTGGGGGCCTCCGTGTCCAGTCCAAAAATTGAGAATCCCGCCGCCGGAGGTCTTACAGAAAAAGAAGAGGAAGAAGGGTTTTATTATTGGTTCCCACCTGTTTGATTCAAGTCCTCCCAATCCAAGGCAAAAGAGGGCGGCTTCGGTGGCGCCTTCTTCGTCGTCTTTAGGGCCTGACTACCTCTCTGCTAGACATTTCGTGGGTGTTGGCGCTGCATCTGGGATTGAAGTTGAGGAGGCCCTTGAGGCTTATAAGACCAAGTTGAGCGGCGGCGTTGTTCTAGCGTGGCCTATGCCGTCGGGATCGACTCGGGAGCCATCCATTGAGGCACCTGGGCCGCAGGATCCGTCGGTTGGATCTCCTACGGTGGAAATTTCGGCGGAGCAGATTTTGAAGTCCCTCACCGTTCCCAGGGAACCAGCCAGGAGGGAGGATACTCCAGAGGATCCCATGGTGGAGTTCATGGTTGAGGTCGCCGCCAGCCTTGCTGATGTGGGTCCCCTTCCTAGCTCACTACCTTTTGCGTCAGAACTGGGTGCAAAGCCAGACAGACCAGCATGGAGAATTTGGAAGGTATAAGTTCTGTTGCCCGCCTTGTCTTTCGATTTGCCTTTTCTAACCTCCTTTTACTTTTTTGTGCAGGCGGACAAAGTATCGAGCGCAGTTGCTAAGGCACTCAGGCAGAGAGACTTGGTGATTTCTGATAGGGACAGGGAAATCGCCTGACTCGATACTAAGCTGGCGGCTCTGGGGCAGAGCATCGAGAGGATGCAGCGGCCTTGGAGGTTGTTCTGGCGGACGGAAGCGGAGAACTTGAGTTTGAAAGCAGATGTTGCTTGTTTGAAAGAGGAGAACGAGCGAGCTAAAGGGCGCCTTGATCAACTTGTTGGGCAAATGGCGACCTTAGAGAACGACCTAAGCCTCCGTATTCGTCCCCATGAGGTTCAGAACATGATGCTGGTGCAGATGTGGGAAGGGATCAACATTATCCGACGTATTGTGCGGCTTTTTGATCCTGACTCCCCTGTGGATCTCATTAATTTGTCTAACCGATTAGCACGTGTCGACCTCATGGGAGAGCTCGAGATGCATGTACGCGCGCCGCCTCCATAACTTTCATGATTGTAGTTTTTTTTTTTTTTGAATTTAATGATGTGTCTTTCAATTCAGCAATAACACAAGTAGCCTTGTGTTTGTCACACGCTCTCGCCTTTCTATTTTGCTTCTTTTCCTTTCTTGGTGGCCAACTGGGCAGGATTCCTGCGAGTTGGTTGCCCGCCTTGTTTTTGGGGCGTTGATGGCGTCTTCTAGGCCGTTGCGCATGTTAAGCCGGCTTAGAATTCGCCTGTGAGTAAAGCTTGGCGGCGCTACCCAGGTGTAGACTTGGGCGGCCTGCTTTGGTGGAGTGTTTTGCTCCAGTCGACCATCGTTGGCGATCACGCTATCTCCTTATAAAGGAGGTCGTCGCGTGTGCTGTGTTAGCCCCCTAAGATTTTTTTGACCGCTAATGGGTTACTTGGATGACCAAGGTTTAGATACAACTACTCAGGGGCTGTCTGGATGACCAGGGTTTAAATACGACCGCTCATGGGCCGTCTGGATGACCAGTGTTTAAATACGACCACTCATGGGCCGCCTAAATGACCAGGGTTTAAATACGGCCACTTATGGGCTGCCTGGATGACCAGGGTTTAGTAATGAGAGGGTGAAGACCCTCCCGACTTAGGGGTAGCCTAGGTTGATTTGAACCTGCAATGAGAACCACATATATATGCACATGTACCATGGTAAGGAAACACTTATTTTACTAATTGAATCATGCACACAAATGATCACATATAATTACGCAAGACACATACCTGGGTCTATATTGGAAGTAGCGTTTGAGGTGGATAGTATTCCACATCCGCGGGACCAACTTTTCGTATTGGTTTCAGAATTTGTGTGCCCCGTTTTGCGCAGACAGCGGAGACTAGAAAAGGCTCTTCTCAACTCGGAGAGAGCTTGTTCCGGCAAGCCACCTTTCCTGTGCCTCGATACTTCGTAAGATCAAGTCTCCAATATTGAACTGTGCCGCTTTCACCTTCTTATTGTAGTAGCAGGTGACTCGATGCTGGTAGGCCGTGGTCCGTATTCTACCGGTATTGCGGGCTTCTTCTAGCAAGTCTAGGTGTTCCCGAATATTTTGAGAGTTTGTCTGTTGGTCGAAAGATTTCACCCTAAGCTTAGAAGCTCGATTTCAACCGGGATCACCGCTTCAGTCCCGTAGCAGAGGCTGAAGGGCATCTCACGTGTTGGTCCCTTCGGAGTTGTTCAGTAAGACCAAAGAACTAAGGCGAACTCGTCTACCTAGGAGCCTCCTGCATCCTCCAGCTTGGTCTAGAGCCCGTAGAGTAGCGTTCGGTTCATATCCTCCACCTGTCCATTCGCTTGAGGGTATGTTATAGAAGTGTGAATCAGCCTAACCCTGAGGCTGGTGTAATACTTGGTGAAGTATTTTTCTGAGAATTGAGTTCCGTTGTCAGTCAGAATGACTTCTAGAATGCCAAATCTGATGATGATGTTCTGACGGATGAACTCGAGTGCGTTGTGTTCTGTGATTTTGGCCCGCGGGACAGCCTTGACCTACTTTGTGAAGTAGTCGATGCCTGCTATGATGAACTTTCTTTGCCCGGTTGCAACGGAAAATGGGCGAAGAATGTCAAGCCCCCATTGCGCGAAGGGCTACGGCGCCTGAAGGGATTTCAGCTCGGCAGACGGTTGGTGGCGATGGTTGCCGTGAAGCTGGCAGCTTTTGCACCTCTTTACAAACTCGTGTGCATTCTTTTTCATCGAGGGTCAATAGTAGCCCTTCTGCATGATCTTAAATGCTAAGTTTTTGCCGCCCACGTGCGATCCACAAATCCCAAGGTGCACTTCACTCAAGACGTAGTCTGCCGCTTCTGGGGTTGGCAATGGAGGTACGGAGTCGAGTAGTCGTGGCGATACAGTTTCCTATTGACTATAGTGTACCAGTCGGCCGTTCTCTTTATCCGCCTGGCCTCTTCTGCGTCTTCTGGTAATATTTCGTCCACTAGATACCTCAAGTAGGGTGTCGTCCCGGTTTTCATCTCGAAGAACTGCATTGCCTCCTATCCCTCTATACTGGGAGCGTTCAGGACCTTCCTTATGTTCCTCGAATACTGTTCTGAATTTTTAACCGCCGCTGCTCTTGTCAGCTGATTGACCTTCCAGTTTTCAGTTATGGAAACATGGACCAAGGTTAGAATGCCGAAGTTGCGGGCGGCCTCCCTTGCTCTAGCCAAGTATTTGGTCATATATGGATTGTTTGCCTCAGAGTTCCCATTAACCTGTTTGACGATCAGCTCGGAGTCGCTGAAAATAGTCAGTCTCTTGGCTGAGCACTCATTTACTAATCTTAACCCGATTAGTAGGGTTTTGTATTTGGCAACATTGTAGGTAGCCAGAAAGTCTAGTCTAAGGGAGTATTTCACCTCAAATCCGTTAGGGGTCATGAGGACCACTCCTGCTCTACTGCCCGTGTCTGTGGATGATCCGTCCACGTGGAGTTTCCATTCTGGAACCTCCATGCGCTATTCCGCGTTCTCTGAGGGCTGTTCTTTGATAATCGGGGTTGTGGTCTCAATAATAAAGTTGGCCAAAGCCAGCGCCTTTATGGCCGGCCTGGGCCTGAACACAATGTCGAACTCGCCTAATTCAATATCCCACTTTATCAACCGTCTAGAAATATTGGGTTTCTGGAGTGTACTCTTTAGGGACTGGTCGGTGAGAACTACGATGCAGTGTGCCTGAAAGTATGGCCTTAGTTTTCGCGTGGAGAATATGATAGCTAAGGCTAACTTTTCTATGCACGGGTAGTGCGTCTCTGGGCCAGTCAATGTTTTGCTTACATAGTAGACCGGCCGTTGGGTATCGGAGTCCTGGCTTACGAGGAGGGAGCTGAGGGACACCTCCGATACTGTCAAGTAGAGGTACAGCTCTTCGGCTACCTTGGGGATGTCAGTAATGGTGGGCTAGCCAGGTACTGCTTTAACTTATTGAAGGCCGCCTTGCAATCTATCATCCATTGGAAATCGTTTGATTATGTTTCCCTCAAAGCCTTAAAGAATGGCTGATATCTATCACCAGATTTCGCTAGGAAGCGGGACAAGGCTGCCAATCGTCCAATCAGTCGCTGGACATCCTTGACGCTTCGTGGGGGAGCCATGTCCACGAGGGCGTTGATCTTCTCTAGGTTTGCTTTGATCCCTCGTTGGGAGACGACGAAACCTGAAAATTATTCCGAGGCTACCCCAAAGACACACTTAGCCGGATTCAGTTTCATTTGATGCTCGCGGAGCACCTCAAATGACTCCGACAGATCGCGGATATGGTTGCCCGTGATTTTGCTCTTAACGAGCACGTCGTCAACATAAACTTCCATATTGCGGCGATTTGTTTTTCGAACATTTTGTTCACTAGTTGCTGGTAGGTGGCTCCTGCATTCTTTAGTCCAAAGGGTATCACTTTATAACAATAAGTTCCCTGATCTATCATGAACGAGGTATACTCTTCGTCTTTCGGGCTCATTCGGATCTAGTTATAGCCTGAATAGGCATCCATGAAGCTTAATAGCTCATGTCCGGACGTCGAGTCTAACAACAGGTCAATCCTGGGTAAGGAAAAACTGTCCTTTGGGCAGGCTTTGTTCACGTCGGTGAAATCGACGCGCATTCTCCACTTCCCGTTGCTCTTCTTTACCAAGATTACGTTGGAGAGCCAATCAGGGTATTGAACCTCCCTAATGAATCCAACATCCAGCAGTTTCGTTACTTCTTCCCGGATGACGATTAACTTTTTCACTGAGTAGTTTTTCCGCTTCTACCTGACGGATTTTCATTCCGGATCGAGGCCCAACTTGTGGACCATTACCCTATCTGGAATCCCAGGCATGTCAGCGGGAGTCCATGCGAAAATATCAACGTTCCGTCGTAGGAATGTGATCAGTTCTTCACGTAGCGTACCGGTGAGTGAGCCGCTGATTCGTATGCACCTTTCTGGATCGTCCAGATTCAGTGGGATTAGGTCGATTGCCTCATAAGACTGTGCCTGCTGCAAGGTTATCTCGTCTCGATGGTCAAGTTCTCCTACTACTTTGGTGCTATCGTTAGGAGCAATTTGGGACATGTAGCATATCCGTCCAGTAACTTGGTCACCCAGTACTTTGCCTACACCGTATGGTGTTAGAAATTTTATTTTAAGGTGTAGTATTGAAGTGATGGCGTTGAACGCTGTTAGGCACGGCCAGCCTAATATTGCGTTGTATACAGAGGGCAAGTCGACTACCAAGAAGGTAAGTGTACGACTTGCCGTTCTCGGGTACGCTCCTAGGGTGACTTCTAGTCGGATCATCCCTTGAACGGGCACCGTTTCGTTGTCAAGGCCATATAATGGGCCTTCTGCAGATTTTAACTGACTCTTTTTTAAACCGGGTTTAAAAAATGCATCGAGGTAAATCAAATCATGAGAATTTTTATTATCAATAAATACTCGTTTCATTTGGTAGTCAATGTTACCATCGAAAACGAGTGCTGATACAACAAGGGGGTCTATATGGGGGGAGACTATATGTGCCAGGTCGTCGTCACTAAAACTAATGACGTTCTCAGTAGTGCGCTACTTCTTCCTCCCAACTTGCTGGTCCCTGTTGTCCGCCGGATTTTTGATCGGTCGAGTGGTGATCATATTGACCATTTTTACTGCGACCCGGTTTCGTGGTGGAGAGGACCCTGATCTTTCTCTGCCCGTGTTGCCAGACCTCTAACCAGGGCCTTTAACAAACCTGGTGAGGTGGCCCCTTCTGATTAGCTCTTCAATCTCCCGCTGAAGGGTCTTGTAGTCCTCTGTGGAGTGCCTGGGAGATCAATGGAAATCGCAGTACTTGGTTGGATTTCCTCCCTCCGCCTTCTTAAGTGGCTTTTGCCACTTAAGGAACTTCTCCCCACGGATTTACATGAGGACGTTCCAGCGTGTATCAGTCAAGGGCGTTAGGCTGATGGGCCCGTAGTCCTTGCGCTCTGGCAGCCCAGTCCTGTGGCGCTTTTGGTGGGAGTAATTACCACTGTTGTTTTTCCTCTTTCCTTCAGGCGGGAAAGAGCGAGGCTGTTCAGGCTGGTTAGGACGTTTCGTCTCTTTGGCCTCCTCTACTGCCGCATAGGCTCTGGTGATAGACTGCTTCCCGAAAGGTCTACGGATTCTTATGTGCCAAGTGCCTAAAGAACTCTCTATGTGCCAGCGCCGAAATGAAACTGCCCAGTTTCATTTCCTCCATGAGTCGGGGGATCTGATTGGCTTCTGTCACGAAACAATCCAGAAACCTCCGCGGGTTCTCTCCATGCTTCTGTCTAATATGCGACAGATGCCATGACTGTTTTTCCTCCCTGCGGCTGGAGGCATACTGAGACAAGAAAAGATCCACAAGCTCCTGGAAACTTCGGATTGAGTCTGAGGGGAGATGATAGAACCAAATGGGCACGTCCCTTCTAGAGTGAGGGGGAAGCAGCGACACATGGCTGCGTCCTCCAGCCCTTGTAGACCCAAATGGGTGCGAAAGTAAGCGAGATGATCGACAGGATCTGCACTCCCATCGTAAGAGTCAAGGGATGGCATTTTAAACTTCTCCGGCATATGATGGTTTAAGATCTCTCGCTGTGAAGGGAGATTTGTCGATACTGGCTGCGTGCTCGTCGTCTTTAAAGATGCGTTTCCATATCTTCTCCGGCCTCGGATCCGCTGGAATGGCATTTGCAGATCTCCTGGAGTTGAAATATGCCCTAAACTCCGTTCTTTTCTTGGCTTGTCTAGCAGCCGGGCGGCTGCTATCTCTGCCTGATCTTGCTGCTCAGGAGGCTCCAGCAGCCGGGCGGCTGCTATCTCTACCTGATCTTGTGGCTCGGGAGGCTCCCTCCTGAGCTTAGGGCCTAGAATCCACCCGGGAGTATCTACGATTCCTTCGTTCCGGACTTTCATTCGGATTAGAGCTGGTTTCTCGGTCCTCAAGCCTTAAATGACTTTGGGTGTGTGAGGATACTGGCGCAGGAGCACTGGTTAGCCTTTCGGTCCGTCGGGCTGGAACTTTCTTTCTCTAGCCTTCTCGTCTAGATGCCGGTGCTGGGACCACCGCCGGTGCAGCCCCCAGCTGTGCTTGCTTTTGGCGGGCGCAGAGTATTTGAAGCATTCTGTCTTATTGTGCATGTGCTCCGCCAGATATTGGAAGAAAAATGCCAGGATTCCATCGGCTACCCCGTTGACCACAACGCCAATGGCGTGGCCCTGGTTTGGTGAGACTACATCTCGGGTTGGCTCGTTTGCTTGCGCCCTTGTGTTCACCATTTTGTTTAAGAGTGTTGATCGGAGAGAGTTTATGGGAAACACAGTTGACTTTTTATAAGCGTTTTTTACAGACGGCGCTAATGATGCGTACTTGGATTCAATTTTAAACAGATTCGGATTTGCCTAGTTGATTGGATCTGGCTCCGTTTACTGAGTTTGAATTCTGCACACCACTACAGTAAACAAGAGGTCAGGTGCCGGTGGGATGTTGTCCCACCGAAAATACTTGGACGCTGAAGTCAGTAACAAGCCTTCGAACTTTAGAAGGTGAACTGGTAAGTAAAAGAGAGAGAGAATGAGATTTGCGGGAGTGTTGGCCTATAGATGTAGAGACATTCCCGTGACTTGTTGATAGTATGATTTTCGACTCGATGTTCGCAAGGATCGAGTGGAAGCTACGTCCTGAACGCATAAAAGCTTTGGAGGACGGTTCTCAGAGAGCGGGAGAAATCTCTGTAATCTGGAGGTTTGGAGTGGGATTGGAACGTGAACAATCGAGAGAGAGTATGCTCTAATACTTCGTTGTATTTGGCGTCTGTGTGCGTATCTCAGATTGTTAAAAAGCGTCCTCTTCCAGAGTGGAGACTTTGGGTTTATATAGACGGTGGGGAGTGCGACCTTCCTTGACTAGGAAGGTGTAATCCCTAGCTTGGCGTTGGGCGGCCTTCTCTGAGTAGGTAGACTTGACTGGCGTGATTTGATGAGATCGTTTTCTTTCTGAGCGGGTAACGAATCTCTAGATTATCTACTTTCCTTTTGTATTTTTGTGACTGTTAAACTCCATTGTTGGCAATGAGAGAGAATCTAGTGCCTTCCTCATGGGGTGAGCGCTGAATCTGTTGATACCTTTTTAGAGGAGACCGACTTTACGAAAAGCGTGAAATTAAGGAAAGGATTGTTCCTTGTCGTGTACGGGAACGCCTGCCAAACTGGGCCTGGCCCGTATTAGGTTTAACGTCTTTTGGCAGCCTGCTGCTATAATGCTTCTGGTCAACAAAAATATTGACCGTCTTGAAGGAATGCGTTGGCCGTCTATTTGTGTGCATTGGTCGTCTAACGCGCATCTAGGTTTTTCTGAACTTTGGGCCGCTTTTCTTATTGGGCCTGCCAGTTATGGGCCTACCCATCAAGGAGTTCTTATATTCTGCGTGGTTGCTTGAACGGCTAACTCTTAGCCATCTTGCGAGCACCATTGAGAAATTCTTCACAATTTTGACATTTAAACGGTTAGATTGTAGTTCTTTTACAAACAGCTGATAATTTTTTTTTAAAAATCTGATGATTAAACTGACAGCTCGTGACCTTCTTACGAATATTTCAACAAACAGTTTTACTTGAGTGTACCTTGAGGGAACATTGTGCAACTTTTAGTGGATAGTGTCGCTTGAGTGAGCCCTACATAAATACCATGAGATCCTTCAGATGACCTATTTATTGAATTTAAAATTTATAAGGGAGTGATAAAAAATTAAATAAATAAATATTAAGGATAAAACTATTAAAATAATAATTTGCTACTCAAGTGTAAAGGTGAATAAGAGCAAAATCATAAGAAAATGGATTGGGGACATATTTTGGATAAAAATTCAATATATATTTTAAATAATTCAAATAATAATTTATAGAAATAGCAACGTATAATTGCTATAAAACATATTTAGATTTGTGTAAAAAAAAATAAAACTAAAATTTCAAAAATGTAAGCCAATTTATTTGAAATTAGATAAAATTTTTAAATATTTTTAGAAATATTTAAGGGTGTAATTATTTGAAATAAATATTTATATATAAAATATAATTATAATTTTTTATAAAAATTAGAAAATTAAATCAAATATAAAATAAGTGGTTATGACTTGAAGGAGAAGGGTTCCTTCTCTTTGCCGTAAAATTCGTGTCCCAGTTTTTATTGTTGATTAAAATTAAAACGGTCCAGTTTAATATTTTAACAAAAATTCGTACTTTCTTCATATTAAAATAAAACTCATTTGAATTTTTTAATCAAGTAAAATGAATTATAGTCATTTAATTCTCATAAGTTATTTTTAAAATAACGTTTTAAAAAGATATTTTCTTAATAAAAATTAAAATAATATAATTTTTACTAGGTAAACAACTGAAATTTTAGTTGTGTCTGACTCAGAGAAATTGACAGTGTTGGGTCCCAATATAAGGGCCCATAAAATACGGCCCGACGGGAAGGGAACGCCCAAGTAAAAAGCCAAGAAATGTGCCCACGGACCAAGAAGGCTGGACGGCCCAAGAGGCCCAAAACCCAGATTAGCTATTTACGCTAGACTGGCCCAAGGGGCCCAATACACAGGCTAGTGTCCCAAAACCCAAAACTACGACAAAGGTCCGAGAGGTCCCTTTAACCAAAGGGAGCTCGAGGACATTGCGAATAGCGGACAGCATCCAGGTACGAGGACCAGAAGAAGAAGCCCGAGAACCCCAGAAGTTTCATCAGGCCTCGGTCAGTCCGAGAAGTCAAGAAGAGATCCGAAGACCCCCCACAAAGGACCAAAGATCCTCCAAAAGGCAGGTAGTATCCGAGAATTGCCTTCTCCAACGAGTCCGCGAACTCACAAAGAAGCAAGGCACGCCCCGCAAGGACGAAGATTATTTTATACACGGCCGAGAGCGCCAGCTAATCAACTTCGCCGATTTTCAAGGAACTCTGCAACCACTACTAGACGCCGCTTCCACAAAGCACGCCTGATCAAATCAAGATTGACGCCTAGAGTCTACACACCTGACATGCTCAGGGCCCTAATGCGCTGCGCTTAGCGCCTTGATAACTGACACGCGCTTGATAGCATTGGACATGAGAAAGATGGCACAATGGGACAACGACCTCTCTCCACCCGCCGCCGCCACGTGTTTACTCTCCAACGGCACAATTTCTCCTATAAATACCCAACAGAGGCTCGTGCCTCAGGACTCTCTCTTGGCTCCTTCTTCCTCTCTTCCTAACAAGAAGGAATAAAAGGGCGACAAAGCTTCCCAACGAGAGAACTTTCTAAAGAGAGAAACACAAAACAAGAGACAAGGAAGGAATCCACCTCAAAAAGCTTGTACTTTATAAAGACTTTCACCTAATAGTGAAGCATTTCTAAATGTTCATAACCTCATGGTTTTTCCTCCTCGTTCAAGGGGAGACTTTCTACGTAAAGTCCGGTTTTCATCTATCCTTTTCCACCTCTTAAACTCAAACACTTGTGTTGCACGTGATCCCCGAGATCCGAAACGCAACAAACAGAAAACTATTTAATAATAAATTGAGATTTTAGAAATGATATCCTAATCATTTAGTACAAAATAAATTAATTAATTTAAAAATATTATATTATTAGATAAAAAATCAAAATTTCAATGTAATAGTAAGATTATTCTAAGTGAATGATTATAAATTCAATCCCTAAAATCACAAGAATAAAATCCATATGTGAAATTTAAGTATTAATTTGAAATATGAAATTTAAATAAAAATAATTAAATAAATTATTAAAGATAATTATAAATTCAAATAAAATTTTAAGTGCTAAACAAGTGATTTTGGATGCCTAATGTGTTTATTCCAGTATCTCTGTATTTAATGTGAACATAAAATACGCTCGTACTCATTTTTTTAGTAGTTTAATGCCTAATGTATACATGATTGGCATACGTGTGTTACTCAAATTTGGCATTTGAGCATAATGGGTGTATGACTAATGCATATGTGTAGTTTGTTATATAAAAGCTTTTAATAATTTTTTACTTGATATTTAATTTTTTAAAAAGAGAAAAGAATAGAGAAAATTAAGTAGGAGATTTGGGGGCAAAAGTTTGAAGGATTATCTGATATAAATATAAGGAAATTTTAAATCTTATTCTTCCTCATTTTCCTAAAATTTTTAAACTTTTTCTTGATTGTTTAAAATAAGAGGTTTCATGCTTTTAAGTTACATGCACACATTTGTTTATATTTCTTTTGATATTTGGTTTGTTTAGATATCATTTTTTCATAAGTTTTCTAAAATTTTAAATTATATTGTCCATATTCATGAAAAATATGTATTTTTATAAGATTCTTTGAGATATATCTGACATTTAGTTAAACCTTTAATTTTTAAATTTTATAAAATGTATATATTTCGTAAAAATTTTTACACGTTTATTTTTAATAAATTATATTAAAAATTAATGAGAAATATGTATATTAAACATATCATAATATATCAAGATGAAGTCACGTAATACCAACCTATTGGTAATAATAGTGGGTAAGATCCCATCTATAGGGATAGTATTACGGTCTCTCCACGAGCTTAAATAGTAAAATATGGCCTCAATTTACAGGTTAAAGTATACACTGCTCTCATATATTTACTTTAGTCAATAGAGTTATTACCATCTTTTGATTCATTTAATTAAGTATTCATTTATATATTTTGATGTTCACATTTATTATTATGTTTCACATTTATTAGCTTAGCTGGCCACTCACATTGTTTTGTTCCCTTTCATATTAGCAAGTTTGATCTTTCTAATACTTTGATAGATGAGTGTCGACCATACGAGATCACAAAAAAACAATAAATTTTATTATTTTTTTTAATTTTTGCATCTTAGAAATGAAGTTGAGAAAACAATTAAGCGTTTGGATATTATCATGTATAAGATGATACATTGCAACCTAAAATCGGTAGATCGCTTTAGTTTTGAAGTATTGTTATTCAATGGTGGCATGTTTGTGAGGTTCTTGACCATTAGGGCAACGGATACCGCTTCTCTATAATACATGGGATAAGATGTTACAAATCTAAACCTTGTCAAGGCACACAATAAAAAAGTTATGCATAATGAACCACTCCGTTCCTCAAAATGGCTTAGGATGGCTAACGGCACAAGGAACCCACATTGCGAGGGGTTTGAGAAAGCTTAAACTCACAACCTTATCTATATATCGTAGAAAAGTTTTTATAAATTAAACACATAACCTCTATTTTGTAATAAAATAACTTCATCATTAAACCAAGACCCGCCCTCTTCTCATAAAAGAGCCATAGCTAATGATTTATTGTTTCATACATCAAGAGAAACCAAACTGAAACAGTGGAGGGATAGACATAAGGGCACAAATGTTTGCAGGAAAACTTTCATTAGATTGCTTATCAGATAAATTCATATGCATCATCCCATCTCTTACGAGGGAAAAGCAAAGAATTCGAAAAAAAAAAAGGGGGTTAGAGAAAGATTTGCAACTATTAGAAATGTTTTCTAAGGTATCAAACTCTCCTATTTGGTGGGTCCTATGTTGCTGTCTAAACCGGCACCATTTTCAGGCTGATGATCTCCTTCAATAATCATCATCGACCGCCTGGAAATCTGCTATATCTGAATCAAAAAATTTCTACCACTGATGAAAGAATAGAGCCATTTCAATACAATCGAGAGATTGAAATGGAAGAGGAGATTTACTATGTAATCTATCTTGATACGACTATTGATAGTTGCAGCTCTGGTGTTATAAGTCTGAAACTCTCCTGTAAAAAAGAACGTAAGCAGCCGAAGTCTTTATTTTTTCATCGCTGATTGGGTAAACATTGCTATCATCAAAATTGTACCACCGTCCTCCGCCTTGCTGCATCAGATCAAAGTTAAAAAATATTCAGACAGATGAGATGTGTGTGCATATGAATGCAATTGTCCATAAAATCCCTTGTCATTCACATCCAAAGCTTCAGTTTTAGCTATAGAAGCACAAATTGCCAGATTTCGTTTATATAAAAGTATCATTGCAGTGATCGTATCTATCAAATTTTTATACGCCCTCCCTTTTATATGCAAAATGTTTTATAGTTAAGGGGAATCAAGGTTAGCTTAGTGGTGAGCTACCTGCTAAAACTGTCTCACACAACGTGACACAAATTTGATACATTATTAAAATAATTAAATGTCATAATCTCGTATAGTTTTGTTATATTCAATTATAGAAGATAGAATAACATTTATGTAATTAAAGAATAAACCATTTCTCTACCTTATAAATTGATAGAACTACCTATCATATGTTGTGGATAATAATGGGTGATTTTTTTCTAAATTAAGTGGGCAGTTCTCAGGGTTGGTTACTAAAGGGAGTTTGTTAACTTTCCTATCGATTTCTCATATCATATCCTTTGACTAAATTCTGAACCTTTCGTTGAGAAGGAGAGAGAAAGGGTGAAGGGAGAGAAATCTATTTTAAATTCTTTAGAAAAATAACACTAAGCATGAATTTGAGGAGGTAGTTAATCTTTAATTCAGAATTTTGAATTGTGAGATAATATAATAATCCAACGTTTCATGAAAATAATTTAATCTCATTAAATTTTACACTAACTATCGGTCAACTCTCCGTCACTAAGTAATCAGAAAAGCAAACAAAACGTTCCACACCATGACCGCTAAAATACTGCAGCCTCCCCAAAATTAGTTGTTGAAAACCATTGAGGAGCACAAAGTTAAATCACTGAAATAGATTTACTTTCCAAGTTGTCCACTGTAGTACTAAACAAAGGCCGAGAACAGTGTTGAGATTAGTAATGTAGGTTTTGCTTTCATGAATCCAAAGGTTTCAAGTAGAAAGAGAGACTTACATCGACAAAAGCAGTATAATGGCCACTCCCTAGACCTCCATAGTGATTGCTAACTGCATAGAGAATGTAATGGCAATACGGGTAAGTATGCCGGTTTGCAATGTAGGGAGCCAGATTGAGATCATCAATAGGGTAGTCAACGTATGTCTCCAGCTTGTTCTTTGTATATCGGCTGTATGAGAATCTCTTTAAATGAATCACCAACATTTCTGGAAGTCTCCAGAGATCTAATTTTTTAGTGGCTTGACAGTGCTGCTTGCAGCCAGGACAGTACCTAAAAATAGACATAAAAAACAATTAAAGCTGGTCAAAAGACCAGAAAATGAAGCAACAATGATGCCCAAAAAGGATGAACAATGTTTTATGGGAGAAAAGTATTCAAATACAAGCTATGCATACAAGAAAAATGTGTCAATCTATTAGATGAGGACCATATGGTTAGCATATTTGCTTGGCATATAGAGACAGGAGACTGAGAAGCAGCTTTGGTTTTCCGAAATAAATTCTCCTTGGCCAGTTGTTCATTACAAGCATATCACTACAAAATTAATTTCTAAACAGTGTAAAAATTTTCAACTGGATTGGACCAAATGACTGTTCAATGTCCATTGAGGAATAGACCCAACAATTTGTAGAATAGTTCAACAAAACTAAATCACTTAAAAGGAAAATATATGTCAAACAAAAGATGCAAGCCAATTAGGCTGACTATTTTTCAAAGCTTTTGAAATAGTATGTATGAACTGACCACATATCTTCAGGTCCAAGAGGCTCCTCCTTCAGGAATGCTTCAAGGCACCTATACAAAGATACAGACTCTTGAGGTCTTCTAGCTATAAAACCAGACTTGAAAACCTCAGGTACTGTGCTAAGAAGAACACTGTCATATAATTCAGTCTTTTTATCTAGCCAACAAACAATAATATTTAAGCATCTGGGCAAATCATCTGATATTACGGCCTGAGTCATTTTTATCTCTGAGACCTTGACACTCCCCTTCTCATCTGTTACATAAAACTGAAAATCAGTATCAGTCAGGGAGTCAATCCCATCAGCATCAGGACTTGACTTGAGAACGGTGACATTCCCTTTCTCTGCAGCCCCATCAGCTGCAGTGCTCAAATGGAAATCTTCACCACCTATATCACCTTCATTGGGCATGACAAATGGAGTAAGCAACTTAAGGTACAGCTGACGGATATCAGATCCATGAACAACATCAGAAGTTCTTGATAGAAGAGGAACTCCAAATGCCTTCCAGCTCAAAGTCCGTTTGCCAAGAAGGTACTGCCTGACAATAGAAATTTTATATCAGAACTGAAATTGAACAGAACACAAAGAAGGTAATATTCTAGAACATGAGAAAGAAATATTCTCTCATTTCTATCTATCTAAACTATATATATGCATCTGCAGGGATGTGTGTGTATATATATACATACATATGTGTGTGTGTGAATGGGTTGTAAACATTTTTTTGTGAGCATGTGTAAAATGTGAGTGCATGTGTGTGTATAACTACATACCTATACACATGCACAAAGGCACAGAGAGGTAGACTTAGCACAACATTGCTTAATATTGATTCTTGTGGAAATTTTGTTCTCCTTCATGCAAAGATAAGGTTGAATAAATCGAATCTTATTTGACTGACTACTTTGGAAATAGAATGCAGACTGGGTGGTTTCAAATCTACTGAGTTAAGGATTCAGTGGATGATCATTCTGTTTCTGTTTCCACCAGAAAATGATAATTCCAACCATCTTTGGGGTTCTACACTCCAACTGATGGGGCTTTCAGAAAAAAAATTATGGGTCAGACTTGTATTATCTTTTGCAAATGCTATTGGGATTTTGCATCGGGTTATCCAGTGGAAAGATTCAACAGTGGTACTGACACCCAGTCAAATTGAGAAGCCAGACTGCCAGACACTTTACAGTAGATAGCAGCGTGGAGGATTTATTAAGATGGTCTATGGTATACTTTGTTTAGAAGGTGGCTTGATGGATGAGGCTTTCTATATTGCAGAAAAATGAGAAGGATTGGATGTATACATCTACATCCTTAAGGATCCTAAAATGCAGAGAGGCTATTTACATGGATTGACATTATGACATCAAGGTCACAATGGAACAATTTTATTGTTACACCAATGCTCACCCTCAAAATTTTTCCCAGTAGTGGTTATAAACAACCGATCATGAGGAGTATTTTGGGGGGTTGCTTTAGATTGTTCAGCGGATTTATTTCATATAACAAGTTGCTGTCGGGTTCTTTTCTCATTCCCACATGCTACTGTGAGAAGCTGTTACCTTTTATATCTGAAGATATGAAGCTGGGCATTCAGGATTTCAAGGATAGTAGTCATGAATGATGGTTCAAGGGAAAAAAATACAAATGTTCTCCTAGTTTTAATTTCATGTTGGCCCTTGTCTCTTAGATGTGACATTATGTATTGAGCTTGATGCACTTTCATCTGATGTCGTGTTTGTGCAGTTATCGATTGATGAAAAACTTGAAGAGACTGCTCAGCTGTCATTGATACAGGGAAAACCATGAAGGCAGAAGTCACTGAGTTATTTGGTTGAAGGAGACAAAAGACAAACTTTTTACTAAATACATCTTATTTGGAAGTTGATGGCAAAATTTTAGATGATCTTATAAGAAATTTCTAAGGCTGTTTGCAGCTAAATATCAAGTTTACAAAGGGTGAGGTCTTAAGTGGATAAGTATTTGTTTGTGGAGATGCAGATTTGCTGGAAACTCAGTCGGGTGAAAAAAAAGGCCCCAATACTCTTCCCGATTTCAATGGCGATCAATCATTGAGTCAGCATGGTTTTTGTACCTTTTCTCCACATTATTGATACATTGTGAGCTCTCTCAACGTAAATTTCTTTTAACAATTATGTCATCCCAGGTACAGTATTGATGGCTAATCAAAAAGATTTTTAATCAACAAATGATTTTTTTTTTTTTGCTTGCGAATGGTTTGTCAAAATAGAAAAAGAAGAATATGTGGATAATCCCTTTGACTAACATGAGGATGGCATGGAAGAAATAAATGCTATGCTTCTGAATATCATGAAGCTTCGGTGTCACAAATAATTATTAACTGGATTACAGCAAACACCATTTTTATGGATGCATGGTTCAATTTTGAAGGACTTCATTGATAGTGTATGTTACTGTAATTTTCAATGCAACTTCTTTAGTGCACCCCTTGGAATCCACTTTGTTAGGGATTTGCAAGATTAGCAATAGTAAAATAATAAATAATCACCAGTTTTATGTGGAAAAATGACAGAGAAAAAAAAAAACACAAGTTAAGAAAAATAAGTTTCACTGTTTTCAACAAATAGGGTTACAAGGAGAGTTTAACGGCTACAAATTGTGTTTTTGCATACTATCAATATCCTAGTGCAAACATAGATATAACATGATTGATGGCCCCCAGATCATAACAGATTCATATTCTGCGGTCCCGAGCCTTTAGCCTGGTCCCTTTCCTACCACTACTAACCTCCATTCTATATTCAAATCAAGTTGCACTTTGAGCTTTTTGGGTCAGGTCTTTAAATGGGCTAGTCATGAAAAATAAATTTGGGTCACACTTAACCCATTTGTTATATTTTCTCCTACTCGTTGCCAAACAACAACAAAGAGAAAGAAGCACATGAACTCACTCTTCCATCTGCTGATGCATAAACACAATCAATGATGATTTCCTGGAATTTTTTGGTAACTGATAGGCAACCAGACAGTCATCATCTCTAATTAAGGACAAGGAATCAACTAGATCCTCCAGAAAACGGATGATACGGTGGTTGTATATCTGCATAAAACTTTAGTTTAAGAGTCGAAAATAAAACGTGTAGATAAAAAATACTTTTAATCGTGGCAACTCAACCTAGAAGTATTAGTTATTGTTGATAGATAATCCAAATACCTCAGCCAACAAAAATGTCTCGTCAACACCTAATGAGCATGCTTGGGTCAAGGCCTGAGTAAGGTCTTCAGTTTTTCCATACTTCGGAACCGTAATGGTCACAAATGATGGCTTGGAGCTCCCATCAGTATTCATCACTGTAATGGTCATTGTCCGCATTGTGGTCGAAGGTAGAGGTAACGATAGGTACATGAAAGGATCAAATGTAATTGAAATCTTTTTGCAGAACGGACACACCAATGTCGACTTATACTGACCCTGGTGATAGATAAAAAACATAAAGCATTCATTATTGCTGCCAAATACAAATAAACCATAAAGATGAAAAAACACTGAGGTTTACTTTCAGATAAATGAACAGTCATACCCCTAAAACACTGCAATGGATTACAAAAGAGAGATCATCAATCAAATCAAAGAGGAGATTCCAAGTTATTTACAACAAAAGGCAAAAAGCATCCCAGAAATCAACGAGTGACTTCAGGTGACTAATGTTTCAGAAATAAGAAAAACAATGAACACCCGCAAAAAGGAAAGACAGAATCTTCACAATTTGCAGCACACCACCTTCCACCATAAACTCTGGTGCGAGCTACGGAATTAAGCCTGCCAAATAGGCAGCTGACCACCTTGCCATCATTGATTTCGCTTTAGAAGTTTATGATGTCACTTCATATTGTGATAAACATCATTTGCAGGATAAGAAATTGAGCCACTTACTATTATCATCTATTGCCATTAAGGTTCTATCCAATTATCACTCCATATCTAAATTTTGGACCTTAGGATACCAGATCAACAATTTTCAAAGAGCAGGGTACCGCACTGGAATTCTTAAATACCTTGAGCATGATAATTACCTTACAAAGATTAAAGATTGAAAAGGTCATTTATTGAACGAGGAGTTGGGATTAGAAAATACAGTCAAACAACCCCCAAAAAATGGTTTTAAAGTGTATATGCAAAATATGTCAACCCTTATTCACTGGAGTAATCTGAAGTTCATGCAAATATATTTAATGAGTAATTCAAGCAACTAACACAAATGCTTCTATATGATATAAT
The DNA here is from genome assembly GCA_033239525.1 of Nepenthes gracilis. Lineage (NCBI taxonomy): Eukaryota > Viridiplantae > Streptophyta > Magnoliopsida > Caryophyllales > Nepenthaceae > Nepenthes > Nepenthes gracilis. The sequence goes on along the minus strand of BSYO01000007.1, from coordinate 7,795,300 downwards.
TATCCCATGCATGTACTGGATTTTCAGCATTAGAGCTATATGAGGAGTTATACTTACTTGACACACATCAACAATAATAGAATCATTGCGAGCCAGATGATTCTGCCAGTACTCATCAGCCACTTCTTCATCTGGCCTGCCCTCTTCATCCTTAACTTCAATATAGGGTTTACATTTTACAGAATTCAGATCTTCATGGAGTCCATCCAACAAAAAGGCAAGGAGTTCCTACATTCAAACATTCCTCATCATTAATTCCATTGACATGGATTTCTTTAAGTTATTTTGCTATTTACAGCACCACAGCTCCAAGAATATGCATTGCAAGAACGAAATTAAGGCAGTCACTTTGAGCTATGGAACTTCACTAACTTGTGAATCATGCTGATGAAAGCCACTGAATTGAGGAGCAAAACGCGTAAGCTTTGACTTAAATAATCTTGGTGCCACAGTACTTGTGCCAGGAGTCCATAACTTTTTGATAAGATCTCCAAATGCCAAAGCAATCTCTCCCTGGTCGATAGCAGACTATATCAATTTCACAGTAGGCCCATCAGAGAGTTTCATACAATATTTGAAGAATTTTTTGCAGGACAACCTTCCAGAGAAAAACTGAGCAAACATAATCGCAAAGTAGATAATGAAAAAAACACAGGCCAAAACATACATCCATGCCCAGTGGATTGTCATGATTGATTTCTCTACTGAAATCTCCCAGAAAATAGTCAACAATTTTCGGTGTGTGCGCTAAACATTGGAGTGCACTGTTCATGAAACATGTATTTCCAAGATTTTGTAATCCCGTCAAGCCCAAAGAACCAGATTCAATGGAGCTGCCAACAAATGTAGAAGAATTGGTCCGAGGAAAACTGTAACTACTGCCAGTGCTACCATTCATCATAATAGATGCACAAGAAGAGGAAACTGCTGAATTGGCGAATTGAAATGCCTCATCTTTTTTCCCTTCTCTGCACCTGGGGAAATCTGACAAGCCATAGATTTGCAATTCCAAGACGGTCTGTAGGCAAGAAGAAAACAGATGAAAACATTCTTATGCCACACATACATGAATATGGAGCAGATCACACAAATGAAGTTATCCATGAACTGAGACTCAGTTAAAGAAGAACCCCAGGCTAGCATGATGATAATCTTGAGCACATACATACTCCAGTCAAAATAGAATTTGTGTTCATTTTCTTAATCTTTCTCCTCTCCTCCGTTTTCTTTTTTTCAGCCCGTGCGGCAAAAGGATCTTTCGCCTTGTAATAGCAGTGTTTTCACCTTTTGGGTGGCTGTGGGGTTTGCAAATGTAGCACAAGATTCACGGTAGATAAGGAGGTGGTTGATGAGTCTCACAATGGTTAAAATGCAGGGATTTGTGGTTTTTGATTACCATCATCTCTATCCTTTGTTCTCAGATGCTGTTTCGCTGGACATTCGCAGAGGCCAAATAGTTAATATGGAAGACATAGTTGAAGGCTTTGAGAATGGCCTTGCTGCTTTGTTGGCCTTTTCCACGGTGGAAATCTTGGAAAGCAATCAAAGTTACTCAAGAGTGATGTGACTTATAGATTGAGTCACCAACCCCAATTAATATATTTAGCTCGTAATGTTGGCGTCCAAATGGGCGGTCGGACAACAAAAGGCACAGGATCACAAACACACGAACAGCAAAGTAAAATGAAAGAAGAAAAATGAATACCAAATGTTTTACGTGGAAAATCCTTCTAAACTAAAGGAAAAATCACGGGATACTAAATCAACAAATAAATCCACTATATGAGATTTGGTTATATAAACCTCACGGCAAGGCAAACCCTAGAAGCGAAAACAAAGAACAGAGCACAAAGAACATTCTCTTAATTTTCTTACTGCTCTCTTTTCTTCACTCTTCCTCTATTCTAGCAACACTTGCTCACACGTTGCTACTCTCTCTCATATATTGAATACCACAATATATATATACATATATATAGACGAGCAGGGAGACCACCAACCACCCTGGCTGCATGGTGATTGGCGTACCACTCCCAAGGCTTGCAATAGTAGGTACAAGGCTTGTCTTGCAGGCGGCACATGCATGTGCTACAAGCTGGCATGCTAACGTCCTTCAACAATCCAATATGGTAGGTCAATTGTATGCCTATTATAGATGATAGTCTTGCAGGATATCCATTTTCAGGCGATCAATGCCCGTCGATCATCTTCTTCTCGCGCAAAAGACACTTCACATAGTTCGCGGATATTTAGTGCATAAGTCCGCGGGCCTCAACCTCACAAGGTCCTCATGCATTCTTAAAGTCATCGGACCATCAGGACTTCCACACGGGAATGACCTCCTAACACTTAATTCCTTGCAATTTAAGTTCCTGGCTGTGAACTTCATTTGAAATAATCATACAATGGGACTTATAAGTGCGGATTTCTCATCCCCTTAAACTTGTCCTAATAAGTAGAGAGCACACATGCAAATGAACAGACTTAGTCGAATCAATAACTGGCTTGGTATGTTATATTATTATTAGGAACTTATCTAAGAGGCTTATATTATACTATGATTGCCAGTCTCTACAGAGATATCTCACCATTTATACTTAAGAATAGCGATAACTAATATTAAGAAAGAAAAGCGACCGTTTGAGAAAATCAGCAGCTCGTCCTACAAAAAAGCATATTATTATTAACTGAGGATACATCTGAGTATTTCAGAATACTTTCGCTTGACAGGATAGAGAGCAGAAGAATTCCGGAGGGGAAGAGTCATCAACAAATCATTAAATTCATGGTGCTCAGATGTCGGGTAAGTATGTGAAGAGATTCAGCATGTAATCCAAAAACCATATTTATAATTCTGTGTATAAAACATATGCATAAAGCAAAGATTGCATGCCTTTCATCACTTCCTTTTCCAAATGGATAGCAGTATTTTGTCTGTTTTCTGACAAATTACTAATGAAATGATTATCATAGAATAATTTTTCTAGATTGTACATAAATGAGAATTTTAAATTTTCTGCTTCCTAAACTTTACCTGATTTATGAAATGGACAGCATGTAGAATTGAAGTTAAATTGCGTCATAATTATGAATGACCTGCTCTAGCATTGTGTGAACAGAATCTTTGCATTAAACTTCAAATACCCAGCTGCATGTTAATTCAGGCAGGACTCAGTACTTGACAGACTGCAAAAGATTTTGAAACAACAATTTTTCTGATAGAAAGTTATGACTCAAAAGAATAGTATTTTCTGTAATTACTTGTCACAATTTGTTTTTTCACCTGATAAATGAAACAAAGCTTTTGTTATCTCTTAAAAAATGAACATTTTACGGTCTAAAGAGAAATTATTGCATTCTTCAGGACTTAATCAAGATTTATGCGGCTCCATTAGAGTGAAAAGTTGAGCACAGAGAGAAAAAGGAAAAATGAAACTGCCAACAGACATGAACTCGTTGGAAATGACAAAGGCATGCAAGAAATTGTGGTTAGGAAGGGGGATGGAATGGGTTCTCATCTATCTTTAATGGTGTGACATCAGAGCAAATATTCCAATGAGTATAGCAAACAAGAATGCACAAACATCAGCAACTTACCTCCTGATCAGTTTGCCGTTGAAAGTCCCTTGAAAATTTGCTTTTCTCATTGATGAATAAGAGGCTCGTCCTTCCAGAGAGGTCCCATATATGCAACTGTGTAATCCAATTTGTCAAAATGCTTTTCACCTCAGCCCATAATAAGATAGTTCGTATCAAATGCATGCTGGCACAAGTCAGATGTTGAAAGAATAATGTGCTTACCAGCTCGGACTCAACGTTGAAGATCTTGCAGGCTCTTTTGAAGAGCTCAGCTGTATTGTCCTGGTCAAAGCACATTGAACCAATGGCATTAAGTACAGGAACAAATACAGAAAGGTAATAAGACGGACAAGTATCACACAAATCTGAAAACAGCAGTAATCACAAAAATCTGAAATGTTATAGGAATCTCATTATTCTCATGTCCAAATATTGCTACCTAATGTATCATTTTCCCTCATTTGGCTACTTAATCCTGGATGAGTTGTTCTTGTTTTCTTACTTAATCCTATCCTCAATATGCCAAAATCCCCATAGGAACAAAAACCTTCCACACTTTCTACAAAAGAATGACAGATACTTCACACTTAAAAGCTGCCACTAGAGATGGAAGAGAAGAAGTCAGCACACTACTAAAGTCTTGAGATTTTAATATATACTTAAATTTCAAAGCAGTACTTATGCTTTCAGGAGGAGAAGGAGAAGAGAACCTTACCCAAAAGATTAATCAAATGAAGATAAAGATCACTAACAAAAGGAAAACCGACACTGAAGCTTAAACTACAGTAAATAGAGTGAGAGATAAATTCTCTGGGAGACTCCATAGCATACCAACATTCCTGGTTAGAGAACTTAAAATCCAATAAACCCTCCCTACATTTTTGACACTAGAAATTTTGAGGAGAAAAGGTACAGAAAATTTTTGCTTAAAAGTTGGTCATTTTTTGCCAGAATTTCCCACAACCTTTCCTAAACCTGTCTACACAGAACATCAGAAAAACTGGAACTTAATGTTACTTTATAAAAAAAGTAATTTTGGGAGCCGGAAGGGAAGAATTAACTGGTAATCATCCAACCACTACCAATACACTCAAAAGGGATAGTATAGCCATGGTTTGAATAACATAAGTGAGAGGCCAAGATGAATTAAATCAATAGCATCAATCACAAATACATATTTATCTAAATCTGATACAAAAAAGAATTTTAACTAATAACAGCATTGCAGACATGAACTATCTCAAACTTAAGAAACTAGAAACAATACAGGAGATCCAGTAAATAGAATTTACCTTTTTACTTATCTTTAACCCTAATGATTTCACATCAGGCGGAACTGAAAGCCTAAGTTGCAGAGGATAGACTTCGGCCATGTCAACTTCTCCAGCTGAAAAACTTCTTACATGCTTCGACGCAGATTTAGAACCACTATGCCTACACAGAAAAGTTTTAACATTTCTTCACACTAGCTAAAAAATTAATTAAGTTTCAAAATTAAGACACTGAAATCTACATTCAGTTACATACAGCTCAGTCACATTTTCATGCAGTAACATATGTTTTGTCTTGGATGTTGCAAAAGGGAAAGTATTAAATGAAAAAAGAAAACACACTTACAAAATTATGGTGATATAGAACTGCATCCCACAAACTTGAGGGAAAAAAACTGCAAATTAGTTATGAACGGAGAGAGTAGAAAACAACAAAAATATAGGACAATTCAATATCAAGAAATAGCAGTGAAGCCCTCCAGAAAACTTCCAAAAATATTTTACCCTTCATAAATTCATTGAACAGAAAGGAGGCCTACGAGAGCGGCAGCTAATACCTCCACAATCACAAAGGGAACATATTTTGCTGCATTTAAACCTAAAGGTCTAACATATCACTCATACTAATAATAAAGTACACAGCACAACTTTCCATCAAAAAAAAAAAAACCTAGAAATAAGAACAAACCATAAATATAACATTGTAGACAGGCCGTTCAATAGTCATAGTTTTCCAACCACCTTGTGTCCCATCATACATTCAATAAATGTGGTGGCTAGAGTTACAGCATCAGGGCCAACATGAAGCAGATCACAATTCCAATAAAGTTCAAGTATGAGAACAGCTGTGCCCCTTGCCTTCTCAGCCACATATGCCAGAACATTTCATGAGAACTAAGGATCTGTAAATATAATACCCATATTATAAGAATCATAAAGAGCTTATAACACATTTGTACCCAAACGAAGGGTATATTCATCTGTGGGCCAAATTAACATAATATATACCAAATGAAGCTTGCATTCATCCAGAGAACAAACCAAATGCAGCTTGCACTCGTCCAAAATAGTATGCTACATATACCAGCACTCTTACATGGACTCATCAACCAGATACTGCATACAGGGATTCAGACTAGCCACCACCAAAATCATCATTTGTCCACAACTTTTTTTACTGAGGAGATAATGGCATTCGCAAGACTGAGTTAGACAACCAGTCCTGAGAAATCTTATAACAAGTGCACCTAATATCTGGGAACAGAAAGTTAGCAAGCATCAATGACAATACAAAAGTTAGCAAGCATTGATGACATCAATTTCCAATGGCATTAAGTTCAACAGGACATCTATAGATCAGATTTCAACTACACTAACTTGGATTGGACACTAACATGCATATTTCATCCCAACTGAGCTATTAAAATTCAGTACCACTGAAATAAATTTCCAATTCCATCTCCCACCAAGGAAAATTGAGCATTGCAACGTTTACCATTTTAGTGCCTGCAACCACATTTCCCCAGAAACCAATGCATAATCACGGCCTGATACTCCAACTTCACCATTTGCAGTGTTCTGGCATGTATCCTCCTCCTTCCTAAGAGTAAACAATAGATCTGAATTGAATATGTGGTTGATTAACTTCATCAAACCCACGTTAGAGGACGCCGAGGATACTGTGTAGTGAACCCCTCTCTTCCCGTTTGGATCAATCCCTGTAGATAATGCATCTTGCGCCTCCTTCCACCACCTTCAAACCCCCTCCCCCAAAAATCCATGTCAGTAACGCGCCACTCGGTCCAACAAAATCGAAATCAAAGTTCAATAAACTATCATAGACGAAAACTGTAAAAGCAAATGTACATTGATTACACCGAAGTTTGGATTCACGAATTGAAAATGATAGCGAAACCAAATACTTAAAAATACAATTAAGGGAGAGAGGGGTACCTGTATGGCACAAAGTAGACTTGCTGATCATCGTTTGGGACAGGAGGCTGAGCGCCATCCGAGAAATCTTCACCAGAGAGTATGTTCATTTAATAGAGAAACCGAGAGACTGTGAAAGCAAAATTTAGAAATGAAGAACACTTGAAGGCTAGGAGAAGGGAATGGCAGATTCCCAAAGTAGCAAAATGGAGCTAATCCGAGAAGAAGTTGAAACGGAAGCGAGACACCGGTGTTACCATGGCTTATTTATATTTCTTGGATTGAGAGAACATGGTGGGGATCGGCCTGCAGGGCAACCAGTAGAAATTTACCCTGGACAAAAGCGAGGAGGAAATACAGGTCAAATGTGATAATATATTATCCTTTTCCATCTGGCTTCTGCTTTTTCCATTATCAGAACCGAGGAAACTTCACGTTTCCTTCTCATTCTCGTGCTGAACTAGTCAATCACCGTGATTTCAATACCTAAATAAGCAGATTTCTTCACCTCGAAAACCAAAACCGAGTTCTTTGCGGTTAGTCGATGATCTAGGTTATCTGATACGGTTCAGTTACGCGTGTTTGATGAATTTCCACGGCTGTCAAAATAATATGAAATAAGATAAATTGCAGGTGAATCAAAATCATATTTATAACGGATTCAATTTGAAATTTAAAGAAATCTTATGCAATTAAGTCCGCTCGTTCTTGTGGCCTACGATTATTAAGTAATTCTACAATATACATAGTTATTTATTAAGATAATTTTTTTTAAATAATAATTTTTATCTAAAAATATTATAAAATATATTTACCAACTAATCTAAATACGGGCTTAGATTATTTTCATGTGTTATAAATTTGAGTTAAAATTTTAATTGGGTCTAATTTTTTAACTGTTAATTATTTATATTATTTATGTCCTGAATAGGAGTATTTTTAAAAAAAAATGGTAAAAAGAAGAATAAATATAATAACTGTTGCGTCATCATATCTAAATTATTATACGAATTAGGAAATTAAATACTGTCCGAAGCGGATTCGATCTCCATATGCTTAAATCTGAATCTCACGTAATATAAAAATACGGTCAAAGAATTCACGAAATTAACTCCCCAGTATATCCTCCGACGCTTAAATTGATATCCGTATTTTATAAAGAAGAAAATAAAGTATACAAATTAAAAATTAAATTAACTTTATATAAAGACTTGTATTTTTTTAGAAGTGTCTTAAGGAGAAAGAGAGATGTTCTTTTTTCGAAAAAAGTTCTCCCTTTTCTTGTTAGAAAAAAAGTTTTTTTACAGTTATTTTTGTCAACTGTCCAGAAAATCATTCAGAAAATCGCATAATAAACAATTGAATGGATAGAAATATATCTATATTATGATTTCAATCGGCGTCCGAGATCATTGTGATGATAGTAAAAAAAATCACTAGATAGTTATCTTCTATTCATAATTTACCGTTAGACGAGTCCTTTTATTGAACCCAATCAACCTCTTGAATCTCTTTGATATATGGGAGAAACTTTTATAAGTGAACTTTCTCATTGGGCTATTAGTGTCAACACCCATTAATAGCATGTAGACATTTGGTAAAATAAAAATATTGGGTAAGTCTTTATTGGATATATGTAATATTCCACTCTAAAATCCTATTCCCTATTAAAGTTTCCCTTCACTTTCCTTCTTTTTATCCCCTCACACCTAAAACTACTATGGGGCCTATGAAAAGAAATACATATATAAGTAATATTTTTTAGATAATATGATACACATATGTTTATTAATATCATATGAAATAATAATTAACAAGCTACAGATCAACTACTAGCTGGTAATCACTTCTAATTATAAAAAAACTAATAATATGAGAAATTTATTTATGAAAATTTTGGAATATTGTAATACATCTTGTTGCATCGTCGTATTCCAACAGCCATACAACGAGAGTCTGAGTTTGCTCTTTGCGCTCTTTCGATGCCATTGGACGGACGAAATCGTACAACACAAAAGTAATTGTTAAATTCGACGAGAATGGCGTTGTAGGAAGGAAAATAGGAGGAGGACATAAAGTACGAGGATTTTACGTGGAAAACCCCTTCTTGAATGAAGGGGGAAAAAACCACGGTGATGGACGTTGGGTATGGAAGGTTCCACTACACTTTGAATGGGATGCAACTGATCACAATGGCACTTTTGGTTGCCACACAGAATTACAAGGTAAGAGATATCGTTCCCTTTTTTCTTTTTTAACTTTCTCTCTCTGTGCCTCTCTCTTTTTCTTTCTTTCTTTCATTTAGTTGCTGTTCATAGTGTGCATGTAAAATGCTAGCCGTCGGAATCCCTTTCTCTGTCGTTTGAATGAGGTATTTATAGAGGGGGAACATGCCCTTGAAAAGGGGACACATGTCGTTGGCATGTGTTGGGACGCCTGCCACCAATTCTGCTAATTTGGCGTGTGCTGAAAGGCCTGCCACCAACTCTGCTGATTCGGTGTGTCAGGTGCCGTTAGTCCCGTAATGATTACGCGTGCTCTAAGCGCCGTGATTTCCTGCGGAGGTAGCGTGTTGCAGAGAATGCGTGCTCCTTGGTAACAGTGAGACGTCTGAGCTGGAATGCTCGGTCACCTTGGCCCCCTTTTCTCCTGATCTGATGATTCAAAGATGAAGAGATTATCCTCGTACCTAGAAAGCCTTCTGGGTCTATAGAGTCCTACATCGGATTGGAAGGAGGCACGAAGCGCGCTCTTATAGAGACGTGGATACCCTTCCCATGGAGACGCGTTTTGAGGGCGGTGGAGGCCATCTGCTAGGAAAAAAAAACGTAAAATTTATTTCGATGAAAGGATTGAAGGTTTAAGGATTCATATTATTTTGATAAAAGTAAAATCATAGAAAATACTTTCGAGGACTATACCAAAATTTTCAAGGACGAAAATCTTTTAAGAGGGGAAGATTGTAATATCCCAAATATTTTTTTAGAATAAAATTGATAAATTAGTTTCAATAATTATTTTTAATTACTGTTACGATTAAAATCTAATCTTTGAGCCTAATAAATTAGATGGATTAATGGATTGGACCCGAATATTTGGACTGTTAATTAAAATTTAGATTAAATAGTGAATTAATTATTCGTTGACGAAGTGTGTGTATATATATATGAATAAATGAAATATTAGAAATTTAGGTTAATGTTTTAAATAGAGGTAATTAGATAACTAACTAAATAATAAATATTTTAAAGAGAGATAAATAAATAAATATATTAGAAAAATATATTAATAAATAATAATAATGGTAATAATAATAACAACAATAATAATAAATAACAATAATAATAATAATAATAATAATAATAATAATAATAATAATAATAATAATAATAATAATAATAATAATAATAATGAGAAAGGGAGAACGAAGAAGGAAAGGAAAGAGAAAAAATGGAGGAAGAGAAAGGCGGCGAAACCATGGACGCGGATCCAACGATGCCCAAAATGGAAACTGAGCACAACCCTAATCGGACGCATTCGATATTTAAGGAGGACGTTGGTGTTAAGAAGCAGGGAGAAGGAGCCGCCATCGTGAAACCATAGTCGTGCGATCGTCGCATTTGTTCATCGCTGTTGCCACTACTCTTGCCATCGTCGACCCGATGCGGGAAGAAAAGTTGTCGTCGCCATCATCGTTCGAGTGGTTTGCTATCGCCGCCGACAAGAATCGCACCGGCCACCATCACAACCGGGCGCGTAAATCGAGCCATGGTGAAGCCGAACCCAAGCCGTGTTATGGAACCGTGAAAATCGAGCAAGTGAACCCCCTCTTTGTCATTCTACTCAATTTGCAAGTGAACCCTCTATTGTCATTCTACTCAATTTGAAGCTGATCCCTCATAAATCTTTCCTTCTTCATTGGTTTTGTTGGCTGTGTGCTCCTGGATTTGAAGTTGATTCGAATCTGTCTCTCTCTCTCTCTCTTCCTCTAATTCCACCATTTTGAGACGTAAATTGGAATGGGGTGCGCTCTTTGGGAAATTGATGAGAGGGAGCAGAGTTGTTACTCTATTTTTGTGGCCGAAATTTGAAGTTGAGTGAGATGCGTAGCTTCGTGCTGCTCGCCGAGAATTGGTAGGTGAAGGAATTGTAAATTTGGGATTAAATTGGGGTGTATTCTTTGTGTGTGGTTGTGTGAGTAGATGGTGATTCGATCGAACTGTGTGTGTGGGTGTTCTGTGTGTGCTCAGATGGGTGGATGTGTTGACAAGTAAAGGTGGTTCGATTGATGCTGTGCATGCATGAGTGTGTGCAAGAGCATAGGTGTTGCTGTGGTGGGTGTGAACGGTTTAGTGTAGCCGTGTGTGTATTTTGTGGGTGATGGGTGTGGAGGAAGCAGCTGAGCTGTTGTGGGCGTGAGCGGCTATGAGTAGGCCGTGAGTGTTGTTGGTGGAGTGTGTGTGTGTGCGTATTTGTGTGTGTGTGAGTGGAGGCAGCAGGTTGCGTGTGAAGCAGTGGGCCGTGGGCTAAATTGGTGGAGGGCAGCACAGTGGCCCGTGGGTGGAGATTGGTGGATGGTGTATGTGGGTATATGTGTGTGGAATGAGGGTGTATGTGTGTATATATGTGTGTTTATGTGCATGGATATATGTATGTATATATATATATGCTAAAATGTGTGGTTATATGTGTATGTAGGAGAATGGAGATGGTAAAGAGCATAGAGGATATTTACAGTTGTATATATTATATGTATAAAGGTATATTGGCCTGTGTTCGGAGTGATACTGATTGTATGAAGAAATAAATATTGCCAATTAATTTCTTAGAACCTTGTAAAATTAATTGGGGATAGAATTTGAAATAAAAATTTCGTTGGCCTTAGTCGTAGGCATCGCTCCAGAATAAAATGGAAAAATAGTAAAGTAATTTAGCCGATCATATCTTGATCCATGTATTCCTTTTGAACGTCCTGAGATATATTCCTTTGTGTTGGAGTTGATTGTGTGAGTACGATCATTGTCAACACCAAACGACGTTCCTATCGTTGATGTTGCAAAGCTTTCTTTGCATTATACTCGGTTGTGTGAGTATTTGAATTATTTGTTTCCTATGGTCAAGGTTAAGGAAAGCATATGAAATACTAAGGTATCTAGTCGAATGGGAGGCTACGATACCTTAACGTGGTCTACACTTATCCGATACTAATTTCTGTATTATGGTGATAATGAGGTATGTTGTTTATTATAAGGGATGCTTATAACCATGTGATCATCGTAGGAGATGATATCTGGGATATTATCTGGGGAGGGGTATCACGGATGGTATCAGCATGCTACGGGTATAGCCTCTGGGAGGACTGTAGGGGTAGTTGGTACCATGGATAACCTCGTTGTACTTATCCAACCATTGGGGGCGTAAATACGCGACTTTTGGTTCACGGTGGCAGAATAAGGTCGAAGGAGATTCATTGTGATGTTATATCATTGTTGATACCTCATGAGTTTGGGATTCGGTGGAATCCATGAGTTATATTTGGTAGAATCTATGTGTCAGATTTTACGCTATCTGGATTCAGTAGAATCCATTTTGTTATTGTTGTTGATGTTTAGGTCATTCACGCTGACATTCGAACCAGAAAATCCCCACTTATTCGTGATATCGGATTCTAAGGGATTACCATTGTTTATTGGCACTCTTGTTGTTTTTGGATGTATGGGTCTTCTGGGACCTATTTTGCCTAGAGTCGTATTTACGACGTGTTGTAATTTGCTCGTATATAGTAGATGGTTAGAGTAATGTTGAGACTTTGTGGTTGGTATCCGAGATTGTTATTATTGTATACCATTTTTTATTATTATCACTTGTTGGGTTTTGGCTCACCATTGTGTTTTCTTGGCTCCAGAGTAGACAGGTTGACACCATGATAGAAGAGATCACGTGAGTAGACTCCAGGCAGAGGTGATCTCAGATATTGAGACTTTTCGGATAGAGACTTAAGATCTTGGTAGTTTAGTTACTGTTCAACTTTTATTAGATTTCTCTATGATGATTAATGTTTTTGACATTGAGGTCATTTATTAAAGTTATTTGTCATTATTATGGATATTTATGTGATGATACATTTATGATGACTATGGATTGTGTCTTAAACGATATGATAGAATTCATTAAAATTATTTGATGACGTGTAATTGATGATTTTGAGATGATCTGAGATTTTTACCGTGACGGCCCGGGTTGGGTTGGGGGATCCGAGCTCAGGTCATCACAAAACCGTAGACGGGTGATACTTCTTTCTTGTGGACGCATATTGGGACCTATGGGAGGTCGCCAGAACAAAACCGTGCTGGCCGCGTGATGGCTTGGGACGCCGTAAAGTTCCATCGGCCCAGAGTGAACAATATCCACATGTGGATGCGCCGGGGACGTTACAGATGGTATCAGAGCTTGGATCCAATCCAGTGTGCCAGCGAGGACGCTGGGTCCCCAAGGGGTGGACTATAGAGTCCCACATCGGATGGAGAGGTGAACGAAGGGTGCCTTATAAATGCGTGGATACTTCTTCCTTGTGGACGCGTCTTGAGACTTATGGGGGGTTGCCATAACAGAACCATGTGGGCCGCGTGATGGCTTGGGATGCCGTGAAGTCTCCCCTGCCCAAAGCGGACAGTATTCACATGCGGATGCGCCGGGACGTTACAGGGTCTTTGCTGAATCCTCGAGCTCATTGAGTTAGGTTCTCGGACGTGAATTCGGAGTTTCTCTTGCTAAAGGCCCTCGGGATTTCAGTGTTATATTCTTGGCTTCATGTCCACGGGATTTCATTATTGACGTTGGTCTCTTATGGCATCCTTGGGCTTCTTTGGTCAAATTGGTCTCTCGAACCATTGTTGCCACTTGGGTTTCTTGGGACGCTGGGCCAGGTCCTCGGACTTCTAAGGCCAACTTAACCTCTTAGGCTAAGTTAGGCTTCTTGGGCTTCTTAGGATGCGAATGACTGTCTTTGGGCCTCTTGGGCTAAATTGTCCTCGTAAGTCTCTTGGTCCGTGGACTTGACTTTTTGAGCATTCCTTTCTGGGCCATGGGTGTCAGGACCCATCATTAGCCCGCCCATGTCAAAGGGTTTAAGAACTTCAACAGTTTGACATGTCTGAAAAGCGCTCTTCTATAGTGGCAGTCCGTGGGTGCCGCGCCTGGTTGGCAGGAGTCATCTCTTATCCGTCCGAGGCCTTCTTATTAGTCTGAGACCCAGTTGGCGCCACCGTTTGGGTTTTTGTGAAGCATTAAATGCGTAATTAATTGAGGTGACGTCACCTCGGGAAGCCAAAGCCCACGATCTTTCGTCGCGTATGGGCCACTGACGCGTGGCAAGTGTTATGATGAGCGCGCTGTTTTGCATTTTAAAATCCCTTTAAGTTGCCTTTTCTTCTTCGTTTTTCTTCCTTCTTCATTTCTGCACCTCCTTGCCATTTTTCTCGCTTCCAAAACCCTTTGCCGTCGTCCCTCTTTTCTCATTCTCGCAGAGACTCTTCTTTCGTTCCCATGGCTCCTGGCGTTAAGGAAATCGCTTCCTCTCTTTCCCTTAAAGACCTTGAGGAGATTCGTGCGAAGTATAGTATTCCAGACCAGTGGCGATGATGGTCCCTGGAGCAGTTGAGAAAGCGTGCAGCCCTCCTGACGGCTTCATTGCCATTTATGAAGTCCATCTCAATGGTGGGCTTCGCTTCCCAGTCCCTCTGGAGCTGTACCATATTATGAGGGAGTTGGGCATTCTATTCGCAAGACTTCAACCCAACGCCATCAGGTATTTGGTTTTTCTTTGTGTGTTTGCGCGCTGCCATAAGAGAGTTCTTGAGGTATCCATGGTGAAGATGATGTTTCACTTCACTCATAATTTGGACTGGATCACCATGACTCATCGTCCGGAGTTCACCGTTATAAGTGGAGGAAACCCTGACTCCACCAAAAGGTGGAAGGATAAATTTTTCTTCTTGGGTGTCCGGCAGAACTGGGAGCTCTCCCTTACTTGGGGAAACGTGACGAGCAAACACTACTCGGACGCCACTAAGGAGGAGAGGGAGGTTGCTAAGGTGGTCATGGACTTGGTGATGGCCAACCTGGGTAGCTTCAATGTTGGGAAGCGAAACACCTGGTTAACGTCAGAGAGCTTGGTGAAGGCCAAGTGGGTGAGGACTCCAGCGTTACCGCCCCTGCAAAGAAGAAGAAGAAGAAGAGATTGAGGAAGAAAGGGAGTTCCCTCACAATTGAAGAGTCGTCCGAGAGGCCACGGAAGAGTCATCAGATTGAGGCTTCAAAGGATCCAGTGTCAATCGTCGAGTACTCCTCGTCCGACGATGATGATGCCGTGATTGCGCCTCTTGTCAGGAGGTCGAGGGGTTTTGTCGCCGAACCCACTGTGGAGCTTGAGGTCCCCGGACCTTCTTCTGCTACTGCGATCCTGGGTGAGGTCTCGAATTTTCCTGGTGGTCCATCCGAGGACCTTAGCGTTTTGGAGACCGCGGAGGGGGCTGAAGACAATCAGGGTGAGGAAGCAGCAATGATCGTAACCGTCCCTGCCCTGAAAGCTATTGAGGTTGGGGAGCCTAGTGGAGTGGAGCCAACCGTCGACGCTCCTGTTGAGGATATCGTCAAGATCCTTAGCGGCGACAAAGTTGAGATCGCGGCCTCAGAGCCCCCTGAAGTTGTTGAGCTCCCCATTTCTGATGGTCTCTCGCCCGAGCCTGTGGTTGATGTCCCTGTGGCGCCCACAGATGAGCCGCTAGAGCCCAAGGTCACAGGAGAGGGTAGCCCAAGCCACGACTCTCTCGTTTCTAGGGTACTTTACTTTTTTTTTTCAACTGCCTTGCTTTCTGTTGTTTATGTCTTAATGAACTTGCCTCTTCTTGCAGTTCCAGGATCTGGCTGGGAGCCTCAATCAGCTGATTGGCAAGGTTGCTCAAGCCTGTTCGGATATGGAGTCTTTAAGGGCAGCTGGAGAGGGCAGCCAGCAGCTGCAAGTGGAGCTTTCTGAGGCCAACGCAAAAAACGCCTCTCTCGAGGACACCCTGAGGCTTTAGCAGATTAAATACGAACTCCACCGAGACAGGAACCTCCAGTTGTAGGAAGCGCTGAGGGCGTCAGTGAAAGCCGTGGATATAGCGCCTCTGCTAGAGAGCAAGTACTGGGACGACATTAATTTGTGCCGCCGGCTGATGCGGTTGCTATATCCGCGGTTTCCCACTACCGTGTTGGATCCTCAAAACACAAGCGCCACATGTCCCGGGGATGTGTACGGCATCACAGGGAGGCCATTTTCCTGGTCCCCACGTCCGATTCCTTCGGGGGATCCTCGCCCCTCAGAGCAGCCGTGCAGTTCACGCCAGGCAGAGGCTTCTCAACCTCAAGAAGAAGGGCAGCATGGGATCACCCCTCCGCGGGGTTCCACCGAGAGCTAGCTATTCTTTTTTTTTTGTTCATATGTTGTACACATGAATAAAATGAACATTTATTTTTAGATCAAGTGTTTGATTCCTCCTCTTTGATTTCTCGAGTGTTTTTTGTCATGGCGCTAAACAAGTTAGCCTTGCGCCCAATTAACGTCCGAGTTTTTTGTCATGCGACCTCTTGGACTGCTCGAACGAAACCTAGTTTTGAAATACGACCTCTGAGGCCGCTCGGACGAATCCGAGTTTTGATATACGGCCTCGTGGGCCACTCGAACGAATCTGAGTTTTGATATACGACCCTTTGGGCCGCTCGGATAGATCTGAGTTTTGAATACGACCTCTGGGGCCGGTCGGATGAATCTGAATTTTGAAAAACGACCTCTTGGGCTGCTCGGACGAAACTGAGTTTTAAAATATGACCTCTGGGGCCGCTGGGGCGAATCTGAGTTTTGATATACGACCTCGTGGGCCGCTCTGACGAATCCGAGTTTTGATATACGACCCTTTGGGCCACTCGGATGGATCCGAGTTTTGAATACGACCGCTTGGGCCGCTCGGACTAATCCGAGTTTTCTCTCCCCCTCTTTTTTTTTTATAAAGGGCGAGAGGGTCGTTTCACTTAAGGACAGCCTAAGTTTGGTAGGTTAATTGGATAACAGGCGATTTGTTTATTACTGATAATATCTTCTGAGGTGTGCGGCGTTCCAAGTTCGGGGTACCAGCTTGCCCTATTGGGTGCGCAACTTGTAGGCCCCGCCTCGAAGGATGACAGAGACCAAAAACAGCCCCTCCCAGTTTGGGGAGAGCCTGTTTCTGTTGGCGTTTTTCCTCGTGGCCTCCACGCTCCTCAGTACCAGGTCCCCTACCTCGAACTGCCGCGCCTTTACCTTCTTATTGTAATAGCGGGCAACCCGCTGTTGGTACGCCGCTACCCTTAGCCTCGCTTGGTCACGGACTTCCTCAAGCATGTCAAGGTTTTCCCGGAGCCTCTGGCTGTTGTCGATCGAACTGAAGCATCTAACCCGCGGACTTGTGAGGCCTATTTCTATTGGGATGACAGCTTTAACCCCGTAGTAGAGGCTAAATGGGGTCTCCCTCGTGGGTTCCCTAGGCATCGTCCTGTATGACCAGAGAACGGACGGCAGCTCGTGTACCCACGAGCCCTCGGAACACTCCAACTTAGTCTTGAGTCCATGCAAGATTGTGCGGTTGGTGACCTCCACCTGCCCGATGGCCTGGGGGTACGCTACTAACGTGTGGACCAAGTTGATCTTCAGGCTGGCGCAATACTTAGTGAACTATTTTCCAGTGAACTACGTCCCGTTGTCGGTCACGATGCACTACGGGATCCCAAATCTGCACACGATGTTCTGCCGGAGGAACTTAGTGGCATTTTGTTCTGTTATCCTTGCGAGTGGTACTGCCTCCACCCATTTGGTGAAGTAATCAATCCCTACGATTAGGAACTTCCTTTGTCCAAGCGCAAGCAGGAGCGGTCCGAGAATGTCGAGCCCCCACTGGGTGAACGGCCACGGGGATTGGAGTGCCCGGAGATTTGTGTGGGGACGATGACTTACGTTACTATGGAGTTGGCAGCTTTCACATTTGCGCACAAAGTCCATGACATCATACTTCATCGTCAGCCAGTAGTACCCCTGCCTCATGAGTTTGAAGGCCAGGTTCTTCCCTCCGATATGGGACCCGCATATCCCAAGGTGCACTTCCTGGAGGGTGTACTCGACCTCCTCGGGAGTGAGGCATCTTAAGTAAGGGGTCGAGAAACCTCACCGGTATAACTGGTCGTCCATAATTGTATACCACCCCGTTGTCTTTTTTACCTTCTTGGCCTCGTTCGGATCCTTAGGCAAGGTGCCATCAGATAGGTACCTTAGGTAAGGGATCATCCAAGTGTTGCCGTTAGACACTTGCATTACTTCTGGCTCGGGATCTTCGACACCGGATTTGTTTAGAACTTCACGCATCCCCCGAGCATACTGTTTCGGATCTCCCGAAGCTGTTGTCCTTGCCAGCGTGTCGGCCTTGGTGTTTTCTTCCTCATAATGTGGACGAACTCAATTGCCTCGAAGTCCAAGATCGCACTCTTAACTTTGGAGAGGTACTTGGAGAGCTACAGGCTGTTGACTTCGAAGTGCCCGTGGACTTGGTTAACGACCAATTCGGAGTCGCTGTAAATGACTAGGTTTTTGGCCGAGTACTCCTTAGCTAACTAAAGCCCAGCTAGCAATGCTTCATATTCCGCAACATTGTTAGTGGTCGAGAACCCCAGGGTTAGTGAGTATTTTATTTCCAATCCTTCGGGCGTGCGCAGAACAACACCAGCTCTGCAACCGTCCTTCATCGAGGAGTCGTCTACGTACAGGGTCCACGTGGATGCCTTGCTGAACTCGTCTGCGCTAGGCTGGCTTCCATCGCCATTGGTCAGTGCTGTCGTCTCAACAACGAAGTTCGCGAGGGCCTATCCCTTCAAGGCTGGCCTCAGGCGGAATTCAATATTGAATTCTCCTAACTCAATGGCCCATTTGATCAGCCATCTAGATATCTCGAGCTTCTGCAAGATGGCCCTTAATGGCTGGTCGGTCAAGACCCCTATCTTGTGTGCTTGGAAATACGGCCTAAGCTTTCGCGCGGAGTAAACCAATGCCAAGGCAATCATCTTCGTGAGCAGATACCCGGTCTCGGCGTCCGCCAGGGTCTTGCTCACGTGATATACAGGCTGCTGTTTCCCTTGTTATTCCTATATCAGAGTCGAGCTCAAGGCCGTGTCGGACACGGAGAGATACAGGCATAGCTCCTCACCCAGTTGGGGAGAAGCTAAAAGAGATGGGCTCGAGAGGTAGCTTTTGAGCCCTTAGAATGCGTCCTCACAGTCATCACTCCACTGAAAATCTTGGATCTTTGTTCCTCTCGGGGCTTTGAAGAACGGCAGGTGCTTCTCGGCCGATTTTGCCAGGAAACGGGAGAGGGCCGCCACCCTCTCGGTAAGCTTCTGGACCTCCTTTATAGTCTGCGGAGATCACATGTTGAGGATGACATTTATCCTTTCTTGGTTAGCCTCGATCCCCCGATGCGACACGATGTAACCCAGGAACTTTCCCGAAGCTACGCCGAATGTGCACTTGCTCGGGTTGAGCTTCATCCGATGAGCCCTGAGCACGTGGAAGGCCTTGGCCAAGTCCTTTATGTGGTCACTGCTCGCCCTGCTTTTGACAAGCATGTCATTAACGTAGACTTCCACGTTCCTACCTATCTGGTCCTGGAACATTTTGTTTAGGAGTCACTGATAAGTCGTGCCCGCATTCTTGAGATCAAAGGGCATTACTTTGTAACAGTACGTCCCTTGGTCCGTCATGAACGATGTGTACTCCTTATCCTCGGGACTCATCTTGATCTGATTGTAGCCCGAGTACGTGTCCATGAAGCTTAGGAGCTCGTGGCTGGATGTCGAATCTACAAGCTGGTCAATTATGGGTAATGGGAAGCTGTCCTTGGGGCATGCTTTGTTGAGGTCGGTGAAGTCTACGCACATCCTCCATTTCCCACTGCTCCTCTTCACCATGACCACGTTGGCTAACCAGTCCGAATATTGCATTTCTTGGATGAACCCAACATCTAGGAGTTTCTTGACTTCCTCACGTATGGCCACCAGCTTCTCTGTGGAGTAATTCCTGTGCTTTTGCCTGGCGGGCTTCTGGCGAGGATCAATGCTTAGCTTGTGGACCATGACCTCGGCGGAGATTCCCGACATGTCACTGGGCGACCAGGCGAATACGTCCGAGTTCTCCCGCAGGAAGCTAATGAGTAGGTCTCGAACGGACTCTGGCAGTGAGCTTCCTATATGAACATACTTCTCCGGGTCCCCAGGATCCAACGAGACTTGGACGGTTGGCGCCCCAGGCTGCGCATATTGCAGCGTGGTCTCGTTTCTCAGGTCAAGGTCCTCCATTGGTTGTGGAAGGGTTGCTTGCGTCGTCTCTGCTAAGTAACACATTCGTCAAATGGACTGGTCCCTGAGAACTTCCCCCACACCATACGGGGCTGAAAACTTTATTTTTAAGTGCGGGATGGAAGTCATTGTACCGAATGTGGCCAAGCAAGGGCGTCCGAGTATTGCATTATAGACTGATGGTAGGTCCACGACCAGAAAGGTAAGGACCTTGGATGCTGTCCTCAGATACGTCCCCAGGGTTACCTCCAACTGGATGATACCTTGAACAGGTATTGGCTCATTGTCCAGCCCATAGAATGGCCCTTCTGGCGCTCTCATTTGACTCTTCTTAGGTCCCAACTTGAAATAGGCATCGAGGTAGAGCAAGTTCCTAGAGTTTCCATTATCAATAAAAACTCGTTTCACCCGGTAGTCATTTACTCTGTTTGAAATGAGTGCAGTTACAACCAAAGGTTCGGAGTAAGGGGAAGTTACATGAGCCATGTCCTTATTACTAAAGCAGATAACCTCGTCTTTGTCTCCGGGTCCTGTCCTAGGCCTCTTAGCTGCTGTGATCTCCTGCCTGTTCCCTCTGGCCGGCAGGCTCGATATCATGTTCACGACCCTCGCAGCCACTCTATTTCTAGGGGGTTCAGCTTCGCTGTCGCCCGCTATTCCGAAAGCTTGCCTGGGTCTTTACAGGAAGTGATTGAGATCTCTCCTCCCGATCAGCTCCTCTATCTCCTTCTGTAGAGTCCTGCAATCCTCTGTTCTATGGCCCCCGGAGTGGTGGTAGTTGCAGTATTTCGTCTGGTCCCCACCCCCTGAGTTCTTCAGTGGCTTGGGCCACTTCAGAAACTTTTTCTCCTAGATCTACATCAGCACGTTGGTGTGGGTGTCGTTCAGTGGCATGAAGTGCATAGGCCTCGACTCTCTCCGGGCGTTCTGTTCAGTCTTGTACTGCTTCTTTGCCGCCTGAGGACTCTGATAGTCCATGGCCTTCCTCTTTCCTTCCACCGCCTTTGGATGGGGGTGCTCGTCCCTTTCCGGCCGCTTGGTGTCGTTGGCGTCTTCGGCCGCAATGTATGCTCTGGCCACAACCTCGACCTCCGCAAAGGTTTGGGGACCCTTATGGATGAGGTGCTTGAAGAAGGCACCTCTCTCTAGGGCCAAGAGGAAAGCGTTTAACTTTACCTCATCGGTCAATTTGGGGATTTGCCTGGCCTCTGCTACAAATCGGGCCAGGAATCCCCTTAAGCTCTCTCTAACGCCCTGCTTGATTCGAGTGAGGTGTCAGGGTTGCTTCTCCACCCTTTAGCTGGAGGCGAACTGTGAGAGGAAGGCTGTCGCCAAGTCGCTGAAAATGCGGATGGAGTCCGCCGGCATCCCATAGAACCACATCCTTGCATCCCCCTTTAAGGTCAAGGGGAAGTACTGGCACATGGTTGTCTCGTCCAAACCGTGCAGGCTCAAGTGCTCCGGGAAGTGGTTGAGATGATCCATCGGGTCAGCGCTCCCATCATAGACCTTCAGGTTCGGCATCTTGAACTTTGGAGGGAGTGTCCTCGTTCTGATTTCTGTTGAGAACGGGGACTGGAGCGCATTAGCTCTTCCCCCGCTGTTGTCACCGACAACTCAGTTCCACCCTCTTTCTAATCTCTCCTCCACTCGGAGTGGGGCAGTTGCCTTCTTTTCGTTGAGGTAATGCCTCAACTCATAAGATTCTTGGTCCGCACGATGCTCGGGGGTTGCCCTGGCTCATTGGGGGGACCATCAAGTGGGACCGCCTCTCGAGCGCTGCACTCATGGTGACTTTAGAGGGTCCCAGAGTTATGCCTCTCTGGGCTCTCCTCTCGGATCCGAGGACTCATATGGCTTTCTAGCCCATGTGGGGCCTTGCTACTGGAGGCGACTTGAGTCCTCAGGTTTTCGTGCTGGCCGGGTCACTTGTCTCTGCGATCTCTCCTCCTGCCCCCGCTTTGGGATGTCTAGGCCTGGGAAGCCCTGGAAGGGGCTCCTCTCACCCGCTCATCAATCTTGGAGTAGAGTGTTTCGAAAGCCTTGGACTTGCCTTCTATTTTGGCTGCCAAGGCTTTGACAACTAGATCAGGGTGGTTGTCTACCCCGACGCAGGGGTCGGGGCCATCGTTGTGTGAAGCCACTTCTCTGACTGGTACACTCGCCTGTGCCCTTGTGTTCACCATATTGGACCTTGGAGTTGGGATCGTCGTAGTGTTTCTGTACAATCTATGAAGATGTGAAAAGCAGACTTTTAGTCGCTTCCCACAGACGACGCCAATATTGCGTCCTTGTGTTTCGACAGCCGTACAACGAGAGTCCGAGTTCACTCTTTGCGATCTTTCGATACCCTCGGACGGACGGAATCGTGCAACACAAAAGTAATTATTAAATTCGATGAGAATGACATTGCAGGAAGGAAAATAGGAGGAGGACACAAAGCACGATGATTTTACGTGGAAAATCCCTTTTTTAATAAAGGGAAAAAAACCACGGTGATGGATGTTGGGTCTGGAAGGTTCCACTATACTTTGAATGGGATACAACTGATCACAATGGTACTTTTGGTTGCCACACAGAATTACAAGGCAAGAGATCTCGTTTCCTCTTTTCTTTTCTAACTTTCTCTCTCTGTGCCTTTCTCTCTTTTTCTTTCTTTCACTTAGTTACTGTTCACAGTGTGTATGTAAAATGCTAGCCGTTGGAATCCCTTTCTCTGTTGTTTGAATAAGATATTTATAGAGGGGGAACATGCCCTTGAAATGGGGATACGTGGCGTTGGTGTGTGCTGGGAGGCCTGCCTCCAGCTCTGCTGATTCGGCGTGTCAGGTGCCATTAGTCCCGTAATGATTGTGTGTGCTCTGAGCGCCATGATTTCCTGTAGAGCGTGTTGCAGAGAATGCGTGATCCTTGGTAACAGTGAGATGTCTGAGCTGGCGTGCTCGGTCACCCTGGCCCCCTTCCGCTAATCTGATGATTCAAAGATGAAGAGATTGTCCTCATACCTAGAAAGCCTTCTGGATTTTTGCCGAATCCTCGAGCTCATTGAGTTAGGTTCTCGGACTTGAATTGGGAGTTTCACTTACTAAAGGCCCTCGGGATTTCAGTGTTATATTCTTGGTTTCATGTCCTCGGGATTTCATTAGTGACGTTGGTCTTTTATGGCGTCCTTGGGCCTCTTTGGTCAAATTGGTCTCTCGGACTATTGTTGCCATTTGGGCTTCTTAGGACGCTAGCCCAAATCCTCGGATTTCTAATGCCAACTTAACTTCTTAAGTTAAGTTAGGCTTCTTGGACTTCTTAGGATGCGAATGACTATCTTTAGACCTCTTTGGGTAAAATTGTTTCGTAAGTTTCTTGGTCCATGGACTTAACTTTTTGGGCCTTTTTTTTCTGGGCCTTGGGTGCCGGGACCCATCACATCTATTTGTAATTTTTATGCAATTAAATAACAAGAAAACAAAACAAAACGAAAGCAATTAGTCAACTATTGAAAAAGATAAACAACTTTAAAACAATTTAAAGAATCATTAAAACCACATTCGAGCCCTTCTACCCCCACCACCACCGTTGCACCGCCACCTCCTTTCATCCGCCGTCCACACCCCACGACGGAAATCATTTTGGAAAATAAAGACAATTAGTAATTAATACTATCATATTTTAAAAATCATTTTAAGTTAGTTGAAAAATAATTTAAAAACAGATTTTCTAGTATTAGATATACATGAATAAACAATAAATAATAAACAAAACATAAAATGACCATTTACCATCCCCGACCCTCCAAAGGCCTCTCATTGGCTCTCCTCTGTTTTCACAAAACAAGATTTGCCAATCCTGTTAAGAATCAATCTGGACTTCCATTGCATTGCCACCTGCTTCCATCACCATTAGCTGCTGCCACCACCGCCCACCATAACCATCATGTTGCCACCGTTGTTATTCCACCGCTCACCGCCATCACAAAGGAAATAATGTATATTTTGAGGACAAAATGACCATTTGGCTCATAGTTGTCATTTATTGAGAAGAAGAAATAACTAAGCCCATGAGGATATGAATTTTCATTCATTATTTATGGAATTACTACTCCTATAAATTACAAGGAATCACTAATTTATAGGAATAATAATTCCTGACATATACATTAACCAAATAGTTCACTAAAGAGAACCTTAGTGAAACCGTAGAGTTATCATAATATAATCTAATGATCACGGGGTTCTTGCAAAGAAGATGGAACAAAGAATATAGAGAGGAAAATAATTACAGCTATAAACTTCAGAACAGCCGTTGGGTCTTTACTTAATATCGTCAGGGCCCCAGGCGTCGTCCTTCAAAATTTGCCTGGTGACGATGCGGTTCCTCCTGGCAGCTTCCTGTTTCTTCAGTTCTCTAGACCCAAAGGTGGAGGAGGGCATCTTCACTCCCATGCTCTGAGCAATTAGCCGATGGGCAGTTCGTGCTGATGTCTTTGGTCTTTGCCGTGGCGGCTCCAAGTCTGAAATGAGCATCCATTGTCACTTGTTAGGTATATTCTCGTAATGTAATGTAGTGTCTCATTTATCCAATTATACTAACAAAGACACGTAAAAATATAAATATACAGGTGACATGTTATTTGAAGATGTCTTCAAAGGAGACGTCGCTCGATGGTATCTTCCAAACATATTTCTGCTTTTACTCTAAAAAGGGTAAAAGACTGCATGGGACAAATCAACATAGGGACAGCTCGGATTATAAGGATACCACAGTTGTAGAGTCTCATGAGGATCATATGGAAGCTAAGATGCGTGGACACTGATATAGGATACAGTCACAACAGAAGACATGCCAACACACTTTTTTTTAAAAAAAATAAGAATATGACACACTACGGATACGTTGACAAAAATTATAGTATATTATTTTTTAATTAATTAATAATACTATTTCATACTAAATTAATAATAAGTATATATTTTTTATTGATTCATCCAAAAAAAATTATAGAAAAATACTCAATTGAACCAATATAAATAAATTATGCTATAATATCTTTAACAAATTATTGTAGTACAATGACCATTATTAAAATACAGCTTAACAAATTAAGACATAGCCTAATATAGAAAATTTTTTATATATCAATTATCTACATTTTAATTTTAACATTTTACACTTTGTAATTGCTAAAATATACAAACTCAAACTCAGGCAAAAAATTTAACAAAAATATATCCAAAATAGGTTAGAATATGTCGAAACTTTTGAAAAAATTAAGAAATTTGGACACGTGTGGTGTTTTTCAGGAGAGTGTTTGTGTCATACACGTGTCAGACATCGACACTTTAGTGTCAGTGCTTGTGTTTCTTAGAATGCTGGGCATTTTATGGCTGTATTGTAAAAAGTTTTTTGTGTGGAAAAACAATGACAGATGCAAGACTAAAAATCAAAATCTGACAGGCCATGGACACTGATAAACCAAATAAATTTGATATTTTTAAGACGGTAATATTCTAAGTTATATTCAGCATAGATCTTCCATAAAGCTTGTACCTATGATTGAAATGGAGCTCAATATGATGTCATCTTCTTCTAGTACCCGGACAGAGAATGAACAGTGGACACTGTTACAGGCCTCAAGTGCTGCATATGGAGACAACAGAAGAGAGATAACTGAAAGGAAATTCCATTATTTCCCAAGCAAAAATGAAAAATCAAGCAGTACATTTTGACTAGACTACAATATGCAAATGATGAACGCTGAATCATAATACATTAAAAAAAAAAATGTATACTTAGAACTGCTTCCGCAGCCAGTATCAACTTTGCTTCTATCATTAATTATTGAGATGCATTCCTTTATGAAAAGCAAGTAAATTACATTAATAGTCCAATGAAGACAACAACAAAAACGATGGGTTCTCTCTTGCCAGGAAAATCTAGATATGATTTTGATACCACCAACCAAAGCCAATGTATCAAAACTCATATTGCTAAGAACTTAAAATATCATACTCCACAGTCTCATATATGTAGCACAATACATTTCATTGAACAAAATCATCAGGAAAAGACAAAAAACATTGACATAAGTAAGGGAAAACGTGAAAATAAAATCATTTCAAGTTTAAAAGAAGATAAATGCACTTATTTTCATGCATAGTTAGTATCAACAAAACACACATTGCACATGAGCACACGTAGAGGGCTCCTGGTGTGCACGTGAATGTGCAAAGAGACATGTCCATTAAGAGATACAGAAGTGTCTCTACACAAGCACATTCACGATTCCCATAGTTGGAAGCATAATAGTCATGAAGATATGTAATGTAATTAGTCATGCTGGGAATAAAATGGAGATGGCATGTGTACCAAGTGATGGTGTTCGAAATACTGCCAGTGCGACTGTATCCCTAATCCATCGAATAACAAATCCATGGTCCTTGAAGTTCAGAAGAAGTTTCTCTAAATCTGTTGTCCTAGTACTTGGTTGGAAGCCTTCCAAGACAAGAACATGACGTGTACCATAAACTGCAGAAATCAAAGTGATCAGATCCCTCAGATCATGGATGCTGTTTTGATAGAATTCAACATGAATTATTTGAAACAATTGCAATATAATTGACAGGTTGCTTCACATAAAGTGAGAAAAGTTCCGAAACAATGTCAATATTGGGCATGGAAGACCTAAACAGTAGATCTCTACCTACTAAAACAAGGAGTGCCAACTCATCTAATGAGTTTGACCTGATAAAGCTTCATCTTTACAATTCATACATGATGCTCAATTCAAAAGAAGCTGAAGATCCATGAGTATAAACCATGAAACTAACCTCTCTACAATGCAAGTATGCAAATACATACATCTTACCATCCTAATCTTCACGACACGGAAATAGCATACACCAGACTACGCCCTTATATACATGCAAAATATTGTAAGCTCAACAATCGCAATAGAAAACAAAGAAATGAAAAAAACCAAGTTAATATAAGCATTCAGAAAATCAAATTCACAAACCCCCTTGGATTTATTAATCGTAGGATTAAAACTTCAAATGGCCAATTACTGCAAGCTTAGGGATGAGAATGGCACAATTAGAGTTTAAGAGTTGGATGGATATATATCTTAGAGGCCATTATTCAAACGGGCAAAATATACAACTTTGCTACAGTGTCACCACTAATTAATCTAGTGCACTCTATAAGATACTAAGCCAGGAGCTGCCATGCCAACATATTAGCTAGAGAATATAGAACAAATAACTCACAGGTTCTCAAATCTGTATTCTCCCTGGGATGATTTTGAGCAGTGTCGTCATGTGGGTCACAAGCAATAGGTTCATCGGATTGCTGATCACTATACAAGCCATGCTTTCCGTATGATGAAAAGGTCCCTCTTCCACGCCGCCTCTGGACCCTTTCCTCTTCAGCATCTTCCAATGAAAGCTTAGACACTCCAGGTAGAGAGAGCAGTTCATCTGGTGCTCGCTCTGCTACAGCTTCCCAGTCTGTCCTTCCCAAGGACAAATAAAAAATAACATAATATCAATATTGCCAAATGTTGTTTCAAGAAATTACATGAATGAACTTTGTATTTTGGCTAAGAATTACGTAAATAAACTTGGCATTAACATAAACATGAACAATATCCAAGACTGAAATGCGGATGAAAATGATTTTGTTGTGAACAGTTGAAACATCTATTCTAGAAGTAGAACATTGAGCAACATGTAGAACATTTAAAATTCAGATTAATATTTTAGAGCAGCTGACAGCTTCACAAAACTCAAAATTGTGTGCTTCACTGGAAATCATGTATGCATTCTTAAACACATAATTTAGCTCAAGTCAATGCAGTGTAATCATCCCTCAATTAAAATGCCTGGAAGGAAAGAGATATAGTGACATTTAAGAGAAGACACCTTCCATTTCTCTACTGGGTGTTGGATTTAAGTCATTCCCTTATGGGTTCTAACAATAAACGAATAGACATCGTAGGATCGTGTGAGGTTCGAACGAAGATTGCGGTGTTCGCACGGGGAGAGCACCCAGACGCCAAATCTAGGGGCTGCCTCAGGCAAATTTCTAGAAGGGACGCACTCGAGGCACGCCCAATGGGTACTTGAGCGCTGTTTCCAATGGCGCCCTCGCTCGAGGTATGCCTGATGGGCACCCGAGCACGGTTCACAGTATAAAACATGTCAAATGCGTTTTAGGACTATTCCAAAATTATTTCTCACACAATGAGCATCGCACGGAGAGAGAGAGAAGAGAAAGAAAGTTCAGTATCCGGTTGAGATCCGATTTGAATTTCTTTCTTCACCAAGGTCGAGTATGTTATTCTAGAATGATTTTTTAGAACGTATTTCATTTAGTTATTCTTATTTCTTGTTATATTTCTCTTTGTGGGCTGCTGAATGTATTGAGAGAGTTGTAATCAATAATTTTTCACTCGTGATTCTAGTGAAGGAATTTCAGATGGGGTTCATATAACCGACACTTTCATAGTGGATTATTTCGAAATTTGTCATATGATTTTTTCTTTAATTGAAAAGGATTTTCTACGTTAAAATATTATACATTATTGTATTTCTTATACTAATAAGTTTGGTGGCTGAGGGTTGACGGGAGAGTTCAAGTTTTATTCCGCTATATCAGGCTGTGTGTATCTTAGTCGAACCCCAACACTAAGTATATAAAATATTGCAGGCCATCAATTTAATTTTACCAATAGACAGGAAATACATATACATCTGTATCTGATAATTCTATGTGCTTTCTAATCTTTACGGTCCTCCATTGTCATTCTAAGAGCCTAGAGTGATTGACAAAAAATAAAGGGTACATACAAACAAAACTTTCACCCTTCATTTTTTTTCTATTGATCAAACTGGCTCCTAGAAATGGCAAGGAAGGATTAACAGGTCTCCTCACATCTAAGATGATTAAGAAATGCCAAAACACAAAACATACTCCAATACCGAGACAAAAAAAGCAATACGTCTCCTCCGAGCAATAAGTTCTTTGTTTCCGTCAGGACTATTTGAAGGATGAATATATCACAAAGCAATACCACGAATAATGAAATCGTTCAGATGAAAGAACAGAATATACCGTCGTCTGAGTTTCCATCATGAAGCACTAAGTCATTTGGTGATTGTGTACGTAACTCAGAATTTCCTTCGCCACAAATGATCAACATACATTTCGGTGAAATTACAAACGAAACCATTACCACATTTTCATTTATAATTCATCAAATAAGTAGAAAAAAAAAAAACAAAAAGAAAAGACTGCAGACTAAAGAAACATACTCTCATTAGAGAAACAATCTCCACTTGAATTACTCGGATCCAAATCATCACAAAGAGAAACCCTAACGTCTACAGATTCCTTCTTCGAGACTTCTACAGTACTGAAAGTAGAAAACGGACCAAAAAACAAATTGCAGGCTACCGATTTACAATTGCAAAGAATATGAGAATAACAGATTTTCCAAGCAAACAAACAAGCGGCAAACAAATCTAAAATATACGAACTCGGAGGACTGAGAAGGAAGAGATGGCGTGAAGATGAAGTGATTCTTGAGAATGGATGCGCGCGATCGAACTTCGTCTGCTTTGAGAGATAGACCTTGGGAATCGTACAATTTGGCCACCTGGAAGAGTGCTGAGGCTAACTGGGGCTCTGAGTTTGAAGAGTTGAAGGTCTCGAGCTTTGAAATTAGGTTTTCAAGGAGACAGACTGCTGCCTCAATGTCACCCGATTCCAGTAGGTCTTCTACTTTCTCGCTCCAGTTTTCTTCTCCCCCTTCCATTGCCACTGAGCGAGGTGTCCGGCTCCTATGAGGCAACTCGGATATCTAATTAATAGTTAGAATTGAAGAATAGACAGATAAATAATAAATATTAAATAATTATTTTAATTGATTGATATAATCTTTAATATTTAATTATTTTGTTTTTAATTTTAACTGTTTGATAGATATGTAGGCTTCCTACTCTGATTATAACACTACTCGTGCACTTGATCACCTTTTTTATTTATTTAGGTGAATTGCTTTTATTTTAACCAATACAAATTTATTTGAATCTTATCAAATGAAATTGAAGGTATTTGATATAGAGATTGGAGGATGAATGAAAGAGTTTAGAGTGAATTATCTGACTTTATTTTTAAATTTATATTTATCTAATTTGATAAATTAAAATAATACTTATAAAACTATAAATAATAAAAATTATATTTTTTTATCTTAATATTCAGGTACATATTTTGTAACAGAACCGACGTTTTTTAAATCAATGTAGAAAAAAATATATTTCTAGTTATCTTTAATAATATTATTTCAATTTTATTAAATGAGAATAATATAAATTCTATTAAAAATAAAATCAAATACGTAGTGCCCTTTATTTACCCCCTGGCTTGTGTAGCCTATGCGAAGCAAGCCTACACTCCTTTCCTCTTCTTGAGGTAATCTTCTAGCGGAAAGAAGCTTTTTCTAAAACAGAAAAGGGAAGGGTAACGCTTTGAAGGGAAGCTTTGGAGCTCAGTTTCCTCTCCCAGTAGTTGTTATAGGTAAGGCCTCAACCGTCGGATGTAAAATCCGACGACCCACACGTTTTGAATGGATAATATAACATAGGCCGTTCGATTTTAAATTTAATCATCCAAAACACGTAACCGTCGAATTTTACATCAGACGGCCTAGATTAAGAGAAGGACGGTTTTCTCCACAAGGGAGAAGGACGCCCCCTCAATCCAAAATCCCCATTTTAATTTTTAATACTCTATCACTTTTATAAATTACTAAAAGAAAAGATATTATGGTGCAACAGACCAAAAACCCATTTTTTTTTATTTTTAAGTTCTTTTCGAAAACATATGACTTATATACTCAAATCAATATTCTTATAAAACAATCCAACAAACTTTCTATTTGCTTGTCAAGATTTTTGTTAATTTTTTAAATTACTTATAAATTATTTAAAATATACTAAAATTTAAAAAATTTTAATTAGACGAGACAATCATGCAAGAAATGAAGTAAAAGAACTACTACTACTTATATAATAATATTATATGCATTCAACCTCAACCGAAGAAGAAATTACAATATATGTTTTCAATACATTTCTAATACTATGCGTATATAAGAAATTTATACGTATCAAGCTATCGATACCAAAACCCAAAAAAAAAAAAAAAAATTGCATGAGAAAATTAAGCAATATAAACTCAATCCAACACTTCACTTCTCCAACTATAGAACCTATACGAAGCCCCCTTGGATAACTAGCTAATTTCCTTCATTCAATTTACTATACTACCGTATTCTATATTATATATATTAGCTGTTGTCATGCTACGAAATCCGGCAACGGCTGCGCCGCCAACCTCTTCCGGTTTTGGATATCGATCATCTCGTAAGAAGCTGTAGAATGCAAAGAAAGATCAGGCTCGCCGGTGCCCATTTCGAGCCTTCTTGCTAACTGAATGTTTTCGGAGGGAATGTAGTTTTTCCGGTGAGTTCCGGTGAGAGAGAGGTTTTCACAGCGAGGAGGGCCAAGGGTAAGGGAAACGCCATTTCCGTGGAATCTCGCGTCGACAATTTGGTGAGCTCCGAATCCGTGATTCGGGCCTCCGCTCGCTAACAACCGGTTGCTCTCATGCCCCAGATCTCTGCTCGTCTCCTGAGGCTTCATCTCAGATTCCGTGGAGAGGATACTGCTGAGGGAGTTCCGCATGTCGTTTCTTCTTTGTTTCTTGGCCGGAGGGCTTCTTGGAACCATCGGCACCATCTCCGGAGAACCGATGAGGGAGAAGCCTGGGAAGGCGTGGAGGGTGGTTGCTCCGGCAGCGGCGGAAGACAGGGTTGAGATGTTGGAGAGGTTGTTATTACGGTTTCCAATGGTGGATTTCTCTTCTTGTTGGGTACGTTGGAGGGTCTTAGCTTCAACAATCCTCGCCGTACTACCATCTTCTTCCTTCTTGTTGAGCTGCTGATCGTTTTTGCTAGAATTAGTATCGTCGGAGCCTTTGTGTTCTCGAGCCTTCATCTCCTCCGTGTAAATTTCTTCCACCATTGGCTTCCACAGTCGGACGCGAGCATTTATGAACCAGTTTGATACCTGCATGTCACAGCATGAATTTGCTGCTGCTATGGAAAATTCAAGCAGAAATTTCATAATGATAACTATATAGGGTATATATTAAATCTTTCTTCACTAAGGATTATATATCATTATCAAATTTAGGCTATTTATATGCATTAAGTATATATTATATTTATTTTAAATTAGATGATTTGCATATTTAAATTTAAATAATTTATATAATAATAATAATTATTATTTTTTAATTTAAGTTATTTATATTTTCGTGTAAAAGCATAGCAAGTTGTACCATTTAACATATTCAAAAAATAAAATATTTTCTATCACTTTTTTTTTCCATAATTTCTACGTAGTATCATTTTTATGCTCTCTACCATTCATGTCGATTAATTTTCCTTCAACATTCACTGTTCATCTCTTCAATGAGAATCGTTGAAATCCATCAACAGCTGCCAATAACCTCTCTCTTGGCCCTGCCTTCCATTTTGTTAGCGGGCAACGGTAGGCCTACTTATCAAAGTTTTAAAATAGTTTTCACCTATTGGTCCGGATGAACAACAAACTAATAAGGTATAATAAGCACTGTGAAGTAGAGATAGGAGAAGAGAAACGAACACCAAATTTTACGTGAAAAATTCTTCTAAATTGAGGAAAAAACCACGGGACACTAAATCTACAAAGAATCACTAAGTATGAAAAAATTATAGGAGGCGAAAATAAAAACAGAGTAAAGTAAACAAAGCTCTCACACTTGTTTCACTCGCAGCTCTCTTTCTTTTTCTTTCTCTCCTTAATTACACTCTCTCTCAACTTGGCTGACGTCTTCTTCTTCTTTTTGTTCTTGCCTTGCAACTCTCATTTACTCACTTCTTTTTCTTGTTCGCTATGTGCAAAGTGTACATACATATACACACGCTCGTCACCATAGCTTGGCAGTTGATACTCAACTTCCAAGGTCTGGCTGCATGTGCACTCTTGGTCCTACAGCAGGCGGCGCATGCTTGTTCCTGCAAACCGATCAGCCTTTGGAGTTCTGAGACTGACTTTTACTAACCACTAAAAAGGGTAGGTCAATTGTACACCTTTTGAGTATGACAATCGTTCAGATCTCCCAAATACGACATGCCAACTTTGTTGTCCGTCGCTTCACATTAGTCGGTCAACCACACCATTGACAGGTCGAAGTAGCCCATCCCGCTCCTTCAAACGGCTCACAACTTATGACGGTCAACATATTGACCGGAATAATCGACAAATAGTTGACCAGAATAGTTAACTGAATGGTTAATTTGGTCAACGAAGTTGATCGAAATTTCTTCCTCCCAACACATTCATGCTCTGTTCAAGTCCTAAGAATTTTCACACGGGAGTGATCCCAACAAACTTTCCCTCACGACCGTAAGGAAGTTAAGTCCATCATCCCGACTAGCCTGCAACATGCATCATTCTTCCCTTTTGGTAGAATCTTGGTCATCATGTCTGTCCCGTTCTCTTCAGTGCTGACCTTGTCCAGTGACAGTTGACAATCCTCAAGTATATCTCTTACTCAGTGATATTGTACATCAATGTGCTTTAATCTGAAATGAAATAATGAAGTTCTTATATAGATGAATGACATTTTGACTATCACAAAATATTACATATCTCTCTTATTCAATGCACAACTCTTGAACGAACTCCTTCATCTATAACATTTCATTGCAGGCCTCCGTCACTGCGATATACTCTATTTCAGTAGTGAATAGGGCCACACACTTCTACAACTTGGACTGCCAAAAGACTGCACCCCGTAAAATTTATCAAGTAACCTGAAGTAGACTTACGCGAGTCTATGTTGCCGGCCATATCAGCGTCCGAGTGGCCTACTAGTAGAGTTTATCACTTCCAAGACATAGGCACCTCTTGGAAGTTCCTCGGATGTACCTCATAATTCACTTCACTGCAGACCAGTGCTCATTCATCGAATTTGACAGAATCGGCTAACTGTCCCTACAACATGAGCTATATCCGAGCTAGTGCACACCGAGGCATACATCAGGCTTTCCACAGCTGATGAGTAGGGTACATTTCTCATGTATTTCTTCTTGTCATCTGAGAACGGATATTGGTGATTGCTTAACATATGGTGGTTCATCAATGGTGTGCTCACAGGCTTTGACTTGTCCATATTAAATCGTTGGAGCACCTTCTCAATATAGTTTTCTTATGACAGTCACAATTTCCTTACCTTTCGATTGTGTATAATTCCGATTCTCAAAATTTGTTTCGCCGATCCAAGGTCCTTCATAGCAAATGACGGCCCAAGTTGCTCTTTCAGATCCTTTATTCGAGCACCGTTGCATCCAACAATCAATATGTCATCTACGTATAGGAGAATGATGACAAAATCATCATCAGAAAATCTTTGTATGAATACGCAGTGATCACGAGTAGTTCATTGGTATCCTTGAGGAGCCATAACCGACTGGAATTTCTTGTACCGCTCCCGTGGAACTTGCTTCAAACTATACAGACTTTTTCTCAGATGACAAACTAGTTGCTTCTTTCCTTTAACATTGAATCCTTCCGATTGCTCAATATAAATTTCTTCTTCCAATTCTCCATGAAGAAAAGCTGTCCGGATGTCCATCTGCTCCACCTTAAGGTCTGGATGGCCGCCAAACCCAGCACAACCTTTATGGAAGACATTTTCACCACCAGAGTAAAGATCTCATCAAAGTCAACTCCCTTTCGTTGACTGAAGCCTTTCACCATTAGCCGTGCCTTGTGTTTCGACTGCTTAGTATCTTCGGGCATTTTCAGTCGAAAGACCACTTGTTCTTTAAGGCTCTCTTCCTCTTAGGAAGATTGACTAGGTCGAATGTGTGATTTTCATAAAGAGAACACATCTCCTCCTTCATGGCTTCCAGCCACTTCTCCTTATTCTCATCTTCCATAGCCTCTTCATAAGTTTCAGGCTCACTGGAAATTAGTGAGCATAACATACTCACTGGGTAACAGACGGACAAATGACCATTTGTTTCGTGAGGATCGTCTGACAGGCAGATCCTCGGCCGGTTGAGGAATGACTTCATTTTGACCTTCAAGAGCCATTATTTCTTCGACCACTCTAGGACCATTGTCCTTATCTTCTAGAGGTACCGGATGGACAATTTCGACACTTACTTTGTCCATCCGTTCACTATCACACTTGG
Organism: Nepenthes gracilis; assembly: GCA_033239525.1. Classification (NCBI taxonomy): domain Eukaryota; kingdom Viridiplantae; phylum Streptophyta; class Magnoliopsida; order Caryophyllales; family Nepenthaceae; genus Nepenthes; species Nepenthes gracilis. Next base: position 7,759,801 of record BSYO01000007.1, on the reverse strand, counting down.
TCTTCTTGTCAATATCTTTAATTGTCTTATTTTCAGCGAAGGTTACGTCCATTGACCGAACGAGCCTTCTAATAGTTGGAACATAGAACCGGTAGCCCAGCTCATCTTCCCCGTAACCCAGAAAGACGTACTGTATCATCTTTGGCTCCAACTTTGTCATTTCGTCTCTTGGAATATAGACAAAGACTTTACATCTAAATACCCGCAGGTGATCATAAGATGGTTCTTTATTTGACCATATCTTCTCCGACACTTCACCATTCAAGGGTTTATTGGACGACCTATTTATAATGTAGGCCGCCGTCTTCAGTGCTTCGGCCCAGAAGTGTCCGGGGAACACAGCTTCTGAGAGCATACGCCTTACTCTTTCTAGAAGTGTGCAATTCATCCGCTCAACCACTCCGTTTAACTGTGGCATTTTTGGAGGCGTCTTCTGGTACCTAATACCACATGACCGGCAATAGACATCAAAAGGTTCCAAGTATTCGCCGCCGTTGTCGCTTCGGACGGCCTTTAGTTTCTTCCTCGTCTGATGCTCTATATGAACATAAAATTACTCAAATGCACCAAAGACTTGGTCATTGGACTTTAACGGATAGACCCACCGTTTTCAAGAACAATCATCAATGAAAGAGACAAACTATTGAGCTCCACCGAATGACTTTTCTTTGAATGGTTCACACACATCTGTGTGGATGAGTTCAAGCAGTTCCGCTTTTGGGGCGGACAAGTTTTCATGAAACGAGACTCTCCTCTGTTTGCCGGCCAAGCAGTGAGGACACGTCTCTAATCCGTCCTCCTTTACTCCGACAATAAGGCCCTTCCTGGCCAGATGATTCAGTCCACGTTCACTCATGTGGCCTAACCTCCTGTGCCACAAGTTCTCAGTTTCCTTACTGGTAGCAGCATTTGCATCTTCGGCCGTTTCGAACACCTTCATGATGTATAGGCCGGAGCACATTTTTCCTCTTGCTACCACCAAAGAGCCTATGGCAATTTTTTACTCACATTTATAGAAGGTGCTATAATAACCTTCATTATCCAGCTGACTTGCTGAGATGATATTAAGCCTGATGTCAGGATTGTGTCAAACGTCATTTAATATCAGCTTCTTTCCATTATTGGTGATCAGCACAACGTCACCCTTACCGATAACTTGGGATGTTCCTTCATTGTCCATCCTTATCACTCCAAAGTTTCATGGAGTGTAAGATGTGAACAATCCCCTTTTTGACGTGGCATACAGGGTGGCACCAGAGTCAATCACCCAGCTGGACTCATCATCGTCCGTTAGGTTTGCCACGTGTTCTTCACATGTCACCAGGAGGTCACCTCCTGTGACCACTGAGAAGGAGGACTTGTCCTCATTTCATCCATTTTCTCCTTTCTTCTTCTTGGCGTTCTCGCGCTTCTATTTGAAGCACTATTTCTTGATATGACCATTTTTACCATAATGGTGACACTCAAAGTTTTGATACCTTGAACGAGATTTGCTCCGTCCCTTCTTTCCAGGCTTCTGACTTCGACCTTTGCTTTGTCCCATGGACTCGGTCACAAATACTTCACTATGAGAAAACATCGAAATCTCTTGTGAACACCTTGACTCATTCATGAGTAGGGAGGCGATGACCTCGTTTAGTTTGAGAGTGTCTTTCTCAAATAGCAATGTGGTGACAATATGATCATAAGAAGCTGGCAGAGAGGTCAGCAACACCAATGCCTTATCCTCCTCTTTGATTACCTCATCAAGGGCGGACATCTGAGTTACAATCCGATTGAAGTCGTCCAAATGCTTCTTAAAGTTGCCACCTTCTGACAACCGTAGGCCATAAAAGTATTTCTTAATATAAAGCCTGGTTGTCAAGGATTTGGATTTGTATCGGCTTTCAAGCTTCTCCCAAACCTCCGCTGGATCAGTCAAGCCAAGGACCTCCTGGAGCGTGTTGTCCGCTAGACATAGTTTGATAGTGCAATTGGCAAGATCTCGTTTATCTTGCCAGTCCTCCTTTGAAGGCTTTTCAGCTTATATTCCTTTTTTCTCAGTACTTTGATTGTTCCTTCTCTCATTAAGATGTTTTTCACCCTCTCCTACCAGAGGATGAAGTTACCCTATCCATTGAACTGTTATACACTGAATGGTAAGTTCTTTGAGGATGATGACGCCATTCAGACGGAGTTGTCAACCAGTCTCTGATATCAATTGTTGGCGGGCAACGGTAGGCCTACTTATCAAAGTTTCAAAACAGTTTTCACCTATTGGTCCGGATGAACAGCAAACTAATAAGGCATAATGTGCACTGTGAAGTAGAGATAGGAGAAGAGAAACGAACACCAAATTTTATATGAAAAACTCTTCTAAATTGAGAAAAAAACCACGAGATACTAAATCCATAAAGAATTATTAAGTATGAGAAAATTATAGAAGGCAAAAATAAGAACAGAGAAAAGTAAACAAAACTCTCACACTTATTTCACTCGCAGCTCTCTTTCTTTTTCTTTCTCTCCTCTGTTACACACTCTCTCAACTTCGCCGGTGTCTTCTCCTTCTTTTTATTCTTGCCTTGCAACTCTCCTCTACTCACTTCTTCTTGTTGTTCGCTATGTGCAAAGTATACATACATATACACACGTCCGTCACCATAGCTTGGTAGTTGGTGCTCAACTTTCAAGGTCTGCCTGCATGCGCATGCCTGGTTTTGCAATAGGCGACGCATGCCTGCTCTTGCACACCGATCAGCCTTTGGAGTTCCGAGAATGATTTCTACCAACCACCAAAAAGGGTAGGTCAATTGTGCACCTTTTGGGTATGACAGTCGTTCAGATCTCCCAAATACGGCATGTCAACTTTATTATCTATCGCTTCATATTATTCGGTCAACCACACCGTTGACCGGTCGAAGTAGCCCATCCCACTCCTTCAAACGACTCACAACTTATGACGGTCAACATATTGACCGGAATAGTTGACCTGAATGGTTGACTCCGGTCAACTAAGTTGACTGAAATTTCTTCCTCCCAACACATTTGTGTTCTATTCAAGTTCTAAGAACTTCCACATGGGAGTGATCCCAACACATTCTTTGTCATCTTCTTTGGCATCACATTCTTGCCAACCACCGCGACTGCATCGGTTTCTCAAATTGGCCGTTGTTTCGCATTGATCCATTCTTTCAGTCTTAGATTCGGGCTCACCGGTTTTAGATCCATGTTCCGCACTCATCTTTGACATCAGATTTGTGTTTCATCGACTCCATTACTTTTCCTTTTCAGCATCAGCTCTTCCATTTTACCTTTCCTGACATCGACCCATTGTTGGCGCTCTCACATAACCTTGGCAAAGAAGATGAACCAAAATGCAGTACTTCAATTCACAAGAGAAGCCACTGGTAACTAAAACACGCTGCTTTGTTACTCATAAAACGTGTTGTTTAAGCAGAGCTAAGTAACTAAACGTGGCTAGAAGAATTGATTGCTGCTTCATAATGAAATGCAGCATCCCACTCTTTCTTCTAGCATCATTTCGGCCTTTAACCGCTGGTTTCCTCAGCCTATTCGGCCTCTTATGCCCATTTTGCTTCTTCCTGGAATTTGGCTTATCTCCGCCAGCTGCTGGCCTCTGAACACCACAGACTTTGTTGGTGATATTCTGGCAACCTTCCGGCGACTTCCAACATCTTCTATTGATTCTTCCTACCGCCACCTAGCAACCCTCTAAAACCTGTCATGGCAATTTCCCAACAGCTCTCTAACCGATTCTTTTGTGTTAGTTATCAACATTCGGTTAGCTTATTGTTTTCTCACTATATCTTCCTCAAATAATATTAATGTTTCTATTGAAATTATCTTTCACGGAACTAAGTATAATGCTTGGCCCAACAAATGCATTTTTTTCTTACTTGGTCACAAATTTTGGCGTTTTGTTATGAGACAAAACCCAAATCTATAAAAATAGATAAGGAGATATTGAAAAAATTAGACAAGTCTCTTGAGGAATGAAAAGAAATTTATAGTAAGATACTTGGTAGTTTTATCAACATATCTGCTACTTTCATTCATAGTCCCATTTCTAAATTTTTGAATGGCTAATTTGCTTGAAATTTTTTTACCAATCACTACAACTACTCCAATGATACTATTTTCTAATTTTAACTGAAATTTAAACTTTATTTGATACGTCAAAGGCCTAACAAATCATTACTAAATTTCACTCTCAAGCCAATAGTCTTTAGGATCAATTTTTTCAAATCGATCCAACATTCCTAGTTGTTTAGTCTACTAAACTATTTACAAAGTATTGATATTATTGTCAATTTATTTATTTTATGATAAATATCCAAGATGATTTTAAATATACTAGAGCCTAATTACTCCATCACTTTCCTTTACCTATATTTGATGTTACTTTTGTAGAAACTATTTTTGATATAAATTGACAAACAACTCACTATATTTACTCCGCTGATACAGTTATAGCTACTAAATAGCCTAACTCTATCATTCCAACTATAGCTTCTACATCTTTTACTTTACGTCATTTCAGTGGTAAATGTAACTACTGTAAAAAAAAAAAAAAGAATATCATATTTCTTATTGTCTTGAAAGAAAAGCCAAGGATGCCACAAACACTAAAAATGGCAAAACCTTTAAAAAACTTGGGGCTACCACCTCTACAACTTTAACAAATTTTACCTCTATACCATCTTCTCCTATTGCAACTGATTTAGAGGAAATAGTCAATTAGGTTATATTTCACACCTTTTATACACTGTCCATCATGTAAGGCACATCTAATGTATTGTTGATGTCTTATAAGACGTCTTTAACTAATATTCTTTTTGTCTATACTGTTAATAATTTTTATATATTTATCAATTATGTTAGTCATATATCTACAGGCAACTTTTATATTCTATATATTTATCATATTCCTAACTTATTTCTCAATCTTATATATATTAGTCAACTTGTTAAATGTAATCTTTCCTTAATCTTTTCTCACAAAGTTAGTAATATATAAGATTAGAAAATGGGCCAACTCATTAGGAATCAAATATAAAATGGGATGCCTTTTTGAACTTATATTTCTACATCTTCCACTTCCATGCTCCACTTACTGCTACTGTCTCCCCCAATTTCTGGCATAGTCAACTTGGCTATTCCTCCTTACCTTATATTGAGATTTTAATCTCTAATAGTTATTTAAGCCAAGTTACATTTGACTCTTCTAAATGTATGTCATGTAATTTAGGCAAATAAATAATCCTATCTTTTAATAGAAATGATAATTTGGCTTCGTTCCTTTTGATTAGGTTCACTTTAATATTTAGAGTCTTGCTCATATTTCAACAAAGGGAGAGTCTTACTTCTCTATTATCTTTGTCAATAACTACTCTTGATATATATGAATTTACATTTTACATATTGTTCTGAGTTATTTAATGACTTTCACAATTTTTAACAAATAATCAAAGCCAAATTTGATCACACTATCAAAGCCTTCTGTTTTGATAATGCAATGGAATATATCTCAAACTACATTCTGGATAAACTCTAATAAATGGGTAATGTGTTTCATTGTTCATATCTTTATAGTTTTCAATAAAATGATCGTATTAAATATAAGTATAATACTATTCTTAACACTATTCATACTTTCCTCACCTCTACATCTCTTCCCAAGTCTTTTTGGGAAGAAGCTACTTTTACGGTCATCTACATTATTAATTAAGTTTTATTTCTATCCATTTTTAATTAATCACCACATAAGTGTCTTGATAAAAAGGTCATTGATTATTCCATTTTAAAATTTTTAGTTGTGCTTGTTTTGTAATATTCCGTCCTGGGTCGTGACATATTTTGTCCCCCTCCCTCTTTATAAGCATAAAAAACTTAAACTTTACTCTTAAATTTGCTACTTTTTTTGTTATAATATTGAACATAAAGGTTATCAATATCATGATCATATAATTAAGCGTCTTCATATTTTCTGAAATGCTAAGTTTTGAAATAGGAAAACCATTAATATCTTTTCATTTGCTTCACACCTTTTTGCTTCCTATTGAATCTTCCATATTCAACGGTAGATCCTTTTCTAAATTTTTCATTTATCATAGAGTTTATATGCTTATATATTCCTAACAAATCTGGATTGTTCATTGACTCCAATGTCATGCTCAACCCTCCAAAGCCCTCTCCCATTATGGATCTTCATTGCTTTAATCAAATGCACACCTCTCCTATACATCTTCATGATTATTACTATTTTTCTATTGTTGTAACTTTTTATGAATCACACAATTATCATGAAACCTGCATTGACCTTTTTTGGATATAAGCTATGTCAAAAGAGTTTGGTACTCTTCAAAAACACTCACACATGAGATCTAATTACTTTTCTACCTAATAAAATTGTAGTAAGAAATAAATGAGTATACAAATAAAAAGTAAATTCTAATGATTTTGAAATAGAATATAATGCTCCTCTTGTGGTTAAGAGTTTTGTATAGGAATATTGTATTGGTTATGAGAAAATTTTTCTCCTCTTGCCCACATCAATTCTATTTGATCTCTTTTAAGTGTCACCACTATATGTTAATAGCAATTATATCAAATAAATATAAAAAATATATTTTTATATGATGACCTAACTGAGGATGACTAAATGAAACCTTCTTTTTAGTTTTCTTTATTCTCTTGGACAACTATGTTGTCTTCAAGAAACATTTTACAATTTTAAGCAATCTTTCCAAATTTAATTTGCCGAATTTAAATTTACTATTTTATAACTTGGGATTGCCTTTAATCTTCATGACTCTATCCTTTTTACTTGTCATACTACTATCATTATCACTATTTTTCTGCTCTATATTAATAACGTAATTATTATTAGTAATAATAGTTTTAATATTTTTAAACTTAAACACTTTTTCGATCAGCCTGCTTTGAAATGAAGAATATCATTTACTACTTTCTTGGACTTCAAGTAACTACCATATCTGATAGCTACTATTTGACACAGATTGAGTATACTTCTCTTCTTCTTTCTTATGTTGGTCTTACTGACTGTAAAATATTTATTAATTATTTTAAATATAATGTCAAACTCTATACTACTGATGGTGAGTCTCTCTCTAATACTATCTTTTATTACCATTTGATTGAGAATCTAATATATCTCTATATTATTATATTTGATATTACTTATATTGTATATGTTATCGGTTAATTTATATCAATTTTATATTTTGTTCATTATCTAGCTGTTCTTTGTATTTTCTACCATGTGAAAAGTACTCTATTTTATAGGTTACACTTCTCTCACTCTACCTTGAACCTCCAAGTATATTTTGTTACTAAGTAGGCAGGCAATCCTACTTACCAATAGTTCACTAACAGTTTGCTCTACATATTAGGAAATTTTCTCATCTCATGGTGTAATAAAAGGAAAATCATTTTTGCTTATTTTGAAACAAAGGTAAAATATCATACTCTTATTGATATTACATTTGAGCTTCTAACTTTATTAACTTTTACAGGATATCTGTATTTCTTAGTGTTTTGGCATTCCTCTCTATTGTGGTAGTCATAGTACTATTTAAATTATTCGTAATAATATATTTTATGAACATACAAAATACATTGAAATTAATTAACACTTTATACTTCATTACTTCAAGGAAAGCATGGTTCGCATTCTCTTTATTTCTTTGACTGATTAGTTGGTTAATATTTTTATAAAAACTCATCCACCTAGCCATCACATCAATCTAGTTTCCAAATTTTAATTGATTTTTCTAAACTATTTTGAATTTAAGGGGATATTAAGAATATATATTAAGAATATAATATTATTCTTTATTAAGGATATTATATCCTTTTTAAATTAGAATATTACTATTTTTAATTGAGACTTTTTACATATATTAGGATATATATATTATATCCTTTCTAAATTAAATGATTAATAATTTTTAATTTAGATAATTTATTTAACTACCATTATTAAATTTTTTTAATATACACTGTCTCATTCTCCTATGAAAGAAAAGCCTGTTATATAGTTTGATATATACAAAAATATGAAAATATTTCTTTCCCTATTTCTTCACAATTTCTACAGTAACATCAATTATGTTATTGTAGCATAATGTCTCATCTATTATATATATATATATGAAAGGGGTCCCGTAATTTATTTCCTCTATATGCATTCATAAATTTGAGATATATTCTTACCTGATTTCGTGTTAGCCCTGTTTGCTTTGCAAGTTTGTGTTTATCTGAATCTTTGGGATACCTGCCATACCAAGAAATATAAGTTAGTGTCAATGGCTTAATAAAATACCTAAAACAAATCACTCTCGGATAAAAATTAAACCCATGATCGACAATTTGCTACTATAGTTCCAGAAAACTTACATCACTATTTGGATTAAACTCTAATTTATGCCCCATAAAATTACAGCAAAATCCGGGTTCTGTCTCTTAACTTCTGAGTGATAGAGAGCATACAGAAGTACTAACTCACATTGCAGAATCAGAAGGAATTAAAGAAACATACATGGCAATCCATTGAATCTGGATTAGTAACACTATGGTAGTAATATAAGACACTCACGGGTGAAGAAAGTGGTCAAAAAGCCAAGCCCGAAGAACCGAGACAGCTTGCTCAGGCAACCCTCTTTGAGGCCTCCATGCATTGTGCTGCACCATCCCTAAGGGTTGCCGTTGTTGAAGCTGATGATCCACAAATGTCGGCCTCAGCCTCGGCTCCTCCACACCACCCTTGCCTCCCATGGCATCGTCCTCACCTAAGCTCTTGCTCAGGCCTTTGATTTGGGCGGCAATTGCATCCTTCAAACACCGGAACTGCTTGGATATGATCTTCGAGGCAAGGGCAGTGTAAGTTCTGGCTGAGACTACCCGGGCCGCCTGTCCAAGTGAAGTAACTACAATGTGCATCTGTGTGTTGTATTGCTTGTACTTTTGCTCCACCTATATATACAAATGCATTGGTACATAATTGAATAAAATAACAAAAGTAAATTTATAAAACTGATCTTACTTATATGATTTAAGACTTTATTGACGTTGTCGTAACCAACATAATTCAACTCCATTTTGCAAGTTTGGAGCAAACTCGAGTGTACGACTTTCCTTGTAGAAATTATTCACTAGTAAGTCCATGTGGAGAGTGGCAGGAACTAAACTTGTTATCATGAGTAGCACTGTGAAGTTCTAAGTCACTCTTGTCACCGATTGATATAAATACACTAAAGTGTAAATTATAAGGTAAGTTGGAGAGGTTAATTATTGATATGGGCCATGCATATATGACAGAGGTGTTGGGGATCGGCCGGCAAGTCAATTAGATTGAGAAAAAAGAACAATGATGATAATGACAAACAATAGGTGAATAATAATCACACAATAGAGAGAAAAACGAGACACACACGATTTTACGTGAAAATCCTTTTTATTATAATTTATGGCATCTATGCATTATGTCGATTTGAATAATAATTATATATTAAAAAATTGAAAAAAAAAATGAATTTTAGGAGAAGCAAGCCCAACACTTGAATGGTATCTATTTCCGTACTCGTACATATTTGAAGCAATATCTATGCACCTTGTGGGTGCCTATAAGGCACTCCTGCATGGATTGAATATAATGTGCAGCACTTGAGATGCAATTATGCACAATTTAGGTAAAATATTGGCATTTAAGTTATACTTAATACGACACTTATGCATGCTTGTGTAAGCCTACTATGCTTGATGTGCACATGTTTAGTGCTTGTGTGCCAATTATGTATGTAAAATGTTTTCATGTTTGAACCCATCTTTTTGTTAGGAAAAAAACGAGAGAGAAGAAAGAAAGATAAGGAAAAAAGAAGAAGAAGAGAGGGAAAGTAAATGAAAGTAATTTTGGAGCTTTTTTTGCATCATATCTACTTAGATTTGAGATTTATGGTAATATTTCTAAACTTATTCTTCAATTTATTTTCGAAATCCATCGATTTTGCTTACGATTCTTATTTTGATATATATACATGTTATCTTTTATATCTCTATTTTAAATTCTATTTCATGTACTTGTTCTTTGCTGAAAATTTTAAAGTTTTATTTAATTTAATCAAATATTTGAAGGTTTCATTTGGATTTTATTGAATAAGTGAATATTTTGAAAGATTATATTCTTATAAGAAAATATTTATGATGAAAAGTTATGAAATATTATACATTTATCCTTATATGTTGATAGTTATGAAATATTTATGATGAAAAGTCATGAAATATGATGGCCAATCACTCATGAAGCTCTTTCCCCTTCTATATATATTTCAGTATGGGAAGAAGAGAATTGAGAAGAGAGGAACAAGATAAAAATTTTAAATTAATTTAATGAATGACAAGTTAACAATTGAGAATAATGAATAAAATTTAAAATCTATCAAATTAAATTCAAAGATCTAAGAAAATTTTAGAATATAAGTTGATAACAAAATATATAGTACTTAATCATATAAATTTTGCCTAGTTAATAGTTATTGTAATAATGAGGCAACTAATGTATACAATTAAATATTTCAATTTCAAGCTCCTAGAACGGAGCAAATGGGACACCTGAGGCATGGGGGAAGCATCCCTAGGTGTCTTATCATTAATTAAAGTTTCATCTTTTAATTCATCCTTTAAGACTTAGTGGCTGAAGATGGAGTTTTATATACTTCTTGTCATTTTATTCATTTTTCCATGTTATTATAGATAATGGTTAAATTTCCCAGGTTGCAAGCAACCCATTCTTGAGTTATTTTACTCATAATATAGTTGAAGATCGACAATATTAAAAGTTAGAGGTATTCCATATTTCTTGAAAAGTTTTATTTTATATGCATTGTTGCTAATCTTTTGAAGGACCTTGAATGGCTCATCCGTGTGTGGATAGATCTTGAAATTTTTTCTAGTAGAAAACCATTTCTTCCCCAAGTGAACCCATCATATTCCTTGAATTCTTGTGTCCATGGTGCTTGCCTGCTTGATTTTTATAGTTAGCCATTTGCTTGACTTTGTGCTATTAGACATTGGAATACATCTTCTTGATTTATTAAGCTCAGAAAAATTGCTAAAAGTTGGTGGTAGCGGGATTTGAATAAGGTATGGGCTAACCGGATTACTGTTATAAATCATCTTAAATGGAGTTTTTCCCATAGATTGATTTCGGGGTCGATTATAGGTAAACTCAGCTTATTCAAGCACCAAGTCCTATCACTGGATGTTCTTCCTAACAATACTTCTTAATAAATTTTTAAGATTTTGATTGACAACCTCTATTTATTCATCTGTTTGCGGGTGAAAAGATATGCTAAATTTAAGTTGGATGCTCACTTTCTTCTATATGTGCCAAAAATATCCCACAAACTAAAAGTCCCTATTCAATGTAATCATTTTTGGACTTTCATAAAATTTCACTTTCTCTTGAAAGTTTGGTTACAATGAATAAAATATGCTTTTTTGAAAAACTAGTCAACTACCCCATTATAGAGTCTTTATTTCGTTGTGTTCGTGATAACCTGAGTACAAAATCAATACTTACATATTCACAAGGGAGTGTGGCAATCGAAAGAGGTGTATATAATGTCGTGTTTTGGCAGTAGGTTTTGGCCATATGACATATTCATTATCTGTAATATTTTAAATTTTCGTTTGAATTAATTTAATATTTAATATTAATTATAATTTTGGATAATTTAGATGTGACAAAAATTAATTTAATATTGTAAAATTTGGAAGGATATTAGTATCGGTTGGGTTGACGCCCGATGTGCGCTCGTACTATCACTCGAGTATCAATTTAGATTTTAAAATAAAAGAAAAAAATATATAATAATAATAATAATAATAATAATAATAACAACAACAACAGAAGAAAAAAAGAAAAGGAAAGAGAAATCAGAAAAGGGTTTCGAAAAAAAAGAAAGAAAAGATAGGAGCAGAGAGAAGGAAGAGGGAGATCGGTGCGACTGCTGCCGCTGTCATTGCCAGAGGTCCCAATGTCAGGAATGGAAGCCAGCGAAGCCTTCTCCATGATATTACCCTCCATTTTGTACTCCAGTGTATGTAGGGGAAAAAATCGCGAATTGAAACCAAACGACCACCATCCGTTCACCGCCTTGGCCAGAGAAAATAGATAAAATTGAAATAAGTAAATCCTTCCATTCTCTTTGTGGATGTTAATTCTTGAGTTGCATGTATATACTATGTGGATATTGCCTAAAATTTTGATGAATTTTGTGAAAGTGGCACAAAGGAGAGAGAGGCGACAGAGTTGCAAAGCAACGGCGCCAACGAGTGACCTTATCCATGTTTATAGAGTATATGGCTGGCCATTCATCTTGACCTAATTTGCATTTAATTTGGTTTAAAGTTATCGGGATAAGTGTAACATTTTCTCAAGTTAGTTTTTTAATAATCAAAACTCGAATTTGATGTATGATTTGTATTTTTGAACAAATTTGTATTTGACTTTGATTTAGATTTGGATAAGAGATTCGCTGATTTAGCCCCCATTTAGGCCTTAGTATGTCTCGTACGAATAATTTTGACTATATGTTTTGATCCGGACCTTTGGCCAATTTGTTTCAATACTATTTTGGCTTCTATGTACGCTATAGGATCATCTCACTATCGAGTTTTGTCCCAAATCACGAACTAATCGGATCTTTGATTTGGACTTAGATTGGGCTTGAAATTGGCTATTTGCATATTGAAATCAGTTCGGATCACTTTTATTTATATATATATATCTCGATAAGGACTATTTTTTTATTTGAATATTTGTTTTGAATTTAGATATTTGATTTAAGTACGAGACTACTTTTGAATTTTGGTTCTTGAATTTTTATTAGATTTATTATATCGACGATTTGAATTTATTCTGTTATTTGATCGGATATTCATCCATTTGATATTCTCTCTGATTCATTGAATTTCTTTTGTTTAAATATGATACATGTTGAGTATTAGGATCATATTTTCTATTTTGTCCCTTCAGAGTAGAGGATTGAGCCATATTGTAGGAGTAGGATCAAGTGTTGGTGTGGTCTCGTATTTTTCGATGAGTTTTATATTTATTTAAATAAATAGTATTAATCGTATTTGATTTATGGACATATTATGTTGGACTGTCTTTGGCGATTGGAGTTAGCCGCATGTAAGCCTTTGGATTGCGTATTAAGATTTCTTGACTGGATTTTTTTATATAGATGTGTTGCTATTATTGTTTGGTTTTTCCCTTACAACTGTTCCGCGCAGGTCATAATTATTTTATCCAAATAGTTATTCGATGAAATCCTGTGTAAATTTTTAATTTATTGGGTTATATATATTTGATTTATCACACCCGAATTTTTAAAATTTAGCACGATTTATTGAATTTATTTAGAATTTTAAAATTTAAAAATTATAATTAATTATTTAATTGACCTACTTGATTCGCATTCTTGACATTATCGTTCAATAAGTTGTTTAATGTCTTAAATCATCTTCGGCCAAAATAATATTTTTTATACGAGTGCTAAAGTTTTGTTTCAACCGAAATACCCTATTAATCTGCCCGCATAAACTTCTTACAAGATGACCTCTCTTAAGAGACATTAAAGTCGATTTTCTTTAAAAAGATAGCCATTAAGGAGTAAAAATTACTTGATTGAATAGGAGACACGCACCAACATAACTAGACTAAAGAATGAATTATCCTTATACAAGTCATTCAAAACTTCAAATCCAATGATTTTAACTTGCAAAATAGAAAATAATGAATATAGCCGACTTACAGCGTCAACTATCTTATTTTTCTAGATTTGTGTTGAATGAGAAAATCATTGGATTGAAGGAATGCAACACAAGAGGTATGTCTCGAATCAAGTTTTTGTTACTTTTGTTAAAAATTTTAACGTCTCATGGTCGGAGAAGAGAATAAATCCTCTTGATAACAAATAGTGGCTCAAATGTTCAAGAGCTTTATAATGGTATAAAATTCTTTGTCGTAAATGCTGTATTTTTTGTAGGACTCTTTAGGTCTTTTGCTAAGATATGCAATAGGCCTTCATTCTTATCCAAGAAAACACTAGTGTCAAGGTTAGAAGCATTACAATTGATTTCAAATGCCTTGTTGAAATAGGGAAGTGCCAAAACCAGTGCCGTCATTAGGAAATGGTTTAGCCAATCAAAACTCATATCCACCTTTGCCATTCATTTGAACAAGCTCACCTTCAATAATTCGATTATGGGAGCAGCCACCATGCTAGAGTCCCTAATGATTCGCCAATCAAAAGAAGCTAAGCTGCAAAAATTTTGGATTTCTTTTGAAGTAGTCAGAATTAGGCAACTTAGTATAGCATTAACGTTTCTAAAATCCACCTTGATTCTACGGTTTCAAACAACAAAACCAAAAAAAATAAGAGTGTTAGTGAATAAATGACACTTAGCTAAATTGGCATAAAGTTGTTGTTCTCGGAGAATTAAGAATATTTGTCGGAGATGCTCCTAATGTGTTGCTTTATCCTTGTTAAAAATTAGAATACTATCAGAATATTCACTATAAATCTTCTAATAAATTATTTGAAGATATAATTCATAAACCACATAAAATAAATGGAATATTGGATAATCTGAAATGCATGTTTATCCACTTGTCATTGGCCTTTATCCAAATTTGACAATAGCTACTTTGTAAATCAATCTTTATAAAGATGGTCGCGCCATAAAGTTAGTCCAAAAGATCTTCCAATTGAGAGATTAAGAACCGGTACTTGATAGTGATTTTGTTCATAACCCTACAATCAATACACATTCTCCACATACCCTTTTTTAAAATAAGTAAAGTCGGGACAGCCAAGTGATTGAGACTTTCATGGCCTAGCTCCTTCAATAAGAGTTCATCCACTTGCTATTGTAGTTCTTTATGGTCCTTAGGATTTATCCAGCATGTCAATTTATTTAAAATTGTTGATCTCGAGACAAAATCTATACAGTGTTGGATATCTCGAAGGGTGATAGATCTCTTGATGAAACATTCAAGAATTCTTTTAAAATGACCAAGTATTCAACTAGGTTACGTACTGCCATATTGATTACATGGATCTCTGATTTTTTAAAAAAATTAGTTGGCATTCGAGGATGATAAAAACCTATCTCCACCATTACTATTCTTTGAAATTTGTGACATAAGGGCCAAAGTCACACCTTTTCCCTCTTTCACAAAAGAATATGTCCTTGTAAATCCATCATGAGTAGACCTTTAGTCATGTTGCAAAGTTCATTCGAGTAGGAGATGGAAAGCATTCATGGGTATGATATTGCATAATACTTCACCTTTATATCATTTTTCAATCGAAAAGACAGCCAAATACTTTTTTGTCCACTTGAGTCTCGCCACTTCAACACGGCCATGACAATTTGTAGGGGTAACCCTCTCAAATAGCTTGAATTTGTTCACCATAGTAGTGGACATTATATTTATACAACTTTCACTATGTATAATATGGTTAAATACCTTCCTATACCCCATACACCGAGAATGGAAAATATTATTTTGCCTCCATTCAGATGTATCACCATGAAGGATCCCGGTTATGTGACTATATCAAATTACAATGAGCTTTTCTTCGTTCACATAGGTGACGGCTTTCAAGGCCTCCTCTTGGTCCGGTTCGTTCTTCTTCCTACATGAGAGTAACAACCTAATGGTTTGGCAATTTGAAGTGATGAGGCTAATTTTTTTACATTTAGAACACCTAGTAGAGGTGCTTGCTAGTTTGGATTGAGCCACCCACAAGCCTCCATATGCTTGGGACGTTGTTGCAATTGTTAAACTTCTTTCTAGATTCAAATATCTCAATATTATGGAAGCCGTATTCTCTTTTCGTGGCTTCAGGATATTATTCCATCACCCTCTCCTATGACTTGCCATAATTCGGATATCAATTGATATTGTTAAGTATGTGAAGAAGAGTTTTAAGAAAAGAGGAATAAGAAAAAATTCTAAATTAATTTAAGGAATAATAAGTTCACAATTGAGAATAAAGGATAAAATTTGAAATCCATTAAATCAAACTAAGAGCTCTAAAAAAATTCTAATATATAAGTTGATAATAAAGTATATGGTACTTAATCATATAAGTTAAACCTAATTAATAGAACTTAGAATAACAAGACAATTAAATAATATTATTAAGCAATTCTATTGTCAACCTCCTAGAGTCGAGCAAGTGGGCGGCCCAAAGTATGAAGGAAGTTTGTTGGGGTGGATTATTCTTAATTAAAACTTCATCTTCTAATTTTTCCTTTTAAGGCTTGATGGTTGATGGTAGAGCTTTGAATATTTTTTATCATTTTATCAATATTTGTCATATCACTATAAATAGTAGTTATATTTTCAATAAATTTATTATCTTTAATTAGAACAGTATCAACATGGTTGTCTTGAGAAAGCTTGAGGCCAAGGAAGAGTATCTTAAGGCTCTTGGGATGGAGGCTGATTTTCTGAGACAGAAAGGTAAGATTAGACTGCTGAAGGATGGGGATACATATTATAAATTTGTCTTCAAGACTTCTGACCATAGCAACCACAGTCGCATCAAATCGCTCACCAAGGAAGACTGTTCATGCACCAACTCGCAACAGGAGGTCCAGGGATCTCCTATTTTTACGACCTTATTGGTACCCCTTCAACAGGATACAAACTGGACAGGGAGAGCCTCCACGCTTTTATCATTATATATTTGGATCCTGGGGCTATCTCCTCCTTAGTTGCTATCCCTTCGACCATGGAGGTCTGTAAGGCAGTATTTAAATTTGGGGATTCTAAATCTCCATGCCTGAATGGTTTCTCTGCAGGTTTCTTCAAGTCTTCCTGGGACAGCACTGATCCTCTCATCTCGGAGGCAGTGATTGATTTCTTTCCGAATGATCATCTTTTAAAGCAGATTAATACCTTCCTCATTTGCCTTAACCTTAAAGTGGCTCCACTTTGTACAGTCTCAAAGTTTAAACTGATTGCTTGTTGCAACATTTTCTACAAGATCATTTCCGAAATCATTGTGAATAGGATGAAGTCAGTGTCATCGTTGCTTGTGGATGTGCGTTAAACTACCTTTTTTAAAGAAAGGCACATTGGCGACAATATTCTCTTGGCACAGGAATGGTTTCACAAATATTATCTCAACACCTGCTCCCCTAGATTTTCCACCAAAGATGACATCCAATCCAATGGGAATTCATCTTTGCTACATTTTAGCTCACTGGCTTTCCGCATATATTTGTGGGATGAATCAAACAATATATCTCTACTCTCTCTTACTCTATCACGATCAATGGGGAGAGAACGAGTAAGGTATGGATTCTAAAATATTCTTTTAACAATAATTGATTTAATTAAACTGATATATTTTTCAGGTCAATTGATATTTTGGGTAAAAAAATTAAATTTTAAATCGAAATAAGTTAGGTCGAGTAGTGTCTATACGTGCATGACTATGTTTATGCGTATTTTGGACAATAGCTGTGGCTCGTTGGATACTTTTAGGGTGCACACATGCATTTAGGATAGATTTATTGTGCTTAATTTATGCATGATTAATGCATGTGCACATTTAAACAGAATATTGGCGCTTGATACGCGTCTGTTAGATACTTGTGTACAGTATGAGTTGTATCTTAGTGCCTAATTTACACTTGATTGGTGCATATATGCCAATATTCTATAAATAAGTCCCTTTGCCGATTTTGAATTATTTTTTTTGTGATTTTAAAAGAAGAGAGAGCAATAGAAGAAAGAGAATGAATGAAAAGAATGAATCAAAGATTTTTGCTAAAAAAGAAAAATATAAGTAGAATTTTTTATCTATTTAAATATTTTTTGTCCTAAAGATTTTTTTGCTGAAATTTAAATGAATGCTCACATATATCTTAAATTTTTTTAAATACTCTTATATATATTAATTTCTTATATAATTGTCCATGCATGTTCCTTAGTTGAAAGAAATTGAAAAAATTCATAAGCAATGACAACTTCCAACATTTTCTTTACATAAAAATTTCTGCAACCTTATAAATCATATAATTAAGCTCTTGCATGCTATTAATTTTATCTCATTATTTCTGTTTGTCTAAATTTTACTATATGTGACATATTTAAAGAAAAAAATAAATAAAAACTTTACATAAATTTTAATGATAAGAATATTTTTTTGGTATGAAAAAATTTAAAAAATATTTATATTTAATTAAAGTTTTAAATTTAATTAAATAATAAGTATTGTAAAAAATCAATAGAATATATTTGAATATATATTAATATACTATTAGTAAATCTAATGTCAAATCTATCATTTGTAGTTTAGAAAAGCAATATCCGGTCTCTTCTATAGGATTATATATAAGCAACTTACCTATAGATCTTGAATAATAGTATATGATCTTTGGTCATATAAAATCAATTATAACTTGAGTTTTAATATTCATCATTTATTAATAAGGTCATCATCGATAATTAATTCTTTTTATACATTAGTATAATTTGAGCATACTTTATATATTTCGACATTTTCCGCTTATTTCATACCTTAGAACAAAATTAGTATAATTTGATTATTAGAAAATTTGCTTTGACACGAATTATGAAAAAAATGTTAATATTTGCATTTTTGAACTGGATCATGGTGTAATTCTAGTAAATTTTTTTGATATATATTCACATATAAAGTTATATATGCCTTAGTATGTAATTTAGTCACTCTTGCCTTTATTCTAGTAACCTTTTAAATTAGAGAGCTTGAGTTAACTTGTAAGTCATCGGGTTTGAAAGAAGGTTGTTCGAGAATTAGCTTTCTAGGATGTTAGAGCATTTTTTATATATTTATTGAAAAGCAAACTATAGTTAGAATTGTTAATTTTAGTTAAATCAGTTTATGCTATAATATTAGATGACGATGTTAATGGAATGGCAATACTTGAGCCAACTTTTCTAAAATTTTAGAAGTCGCTTTGATACTTTAATTCTAATTAAAATACTTTCTCCTTAAGTATAATTTGAGGTAAAGTAATTCTTAGTATTTAATACTGTGTTTTGGTGTAGCTTTCGGGTCATATAATTAAATGATTTTATAATATTATTTTGGACCATTTAATAGTATTTGATTTGTAGGTTCACTTCTCAGTGTCAGTTCAAGTTAAAAGTTAATGGATTAAAAGATTAAATCTTAAGTCTTAAGAATTAATAGTTGATTTAAGTTAATTATAAATTAAGAAATTAATTTATTTGATTTTGGATTTGGGTACATCATAGATCTCATATCAGAGAAAGTTATAATGGGGGTATCTTATTCAATTTGAAGATTTCAATTGGTTAATTATCTCATGATAGGTTTACAAAAAGCTAGCTAACTAAAGAGGATCAAGTTTTTAGCTAGACTGTGAGGAGGAGCACCTTACCATCATGGCAAGAATGGTGGACATGATGAAATCAATGGTTTGGAGGCAACAAAATCCAAAACCAGCAATAGTAAATCCAAGAATGGCCATGACAATACACGATCGCTTTACCAATGAACAGGTACTAAGAGTTTATGGGAGACCTAGATCTCATGAAGACAAAGGCAATTACAAGTTGGAGGGGAGATGGATCATTAGTGGTCTATGAAGAAAATGATTTTAGGACTTAAAATAGATACATTTTTTGGAACGTATTCATTGAAGCGTTCATAGAGAATTATTTTCTGACAAGTTAAAGTGAATAGAAAGAAAATGGATTCACGCGATTGCATTAGGAAAATAAGACCTTGGAGGAAGATGACGCTAATTTTATAGAACTAGCTTGTTAAGCTCCTTACGTTCTCCTAAACAACGCAAAAAAATTTTTACAAGCATTGAAAGACACGATTCATAAGCAACTAGTGACATTAATGCTAAAGACGTATGAAGAAGTGCCAGATCAAGTCATGCTATTTGAACAATAGTTGGAGAAGGCAAAATTCTTTGAAAAGAAGACTATGAGCCATTGAGGACAAAGCTCAAGATCGATAGAATCCCACAATAGGCAAAATTAATGGACAATGGAAAGAAAGGAGCTACAATGCATGGTATACTGGGCCCACAACAATCAAAGCATGTATACCCTCATTGTGAAAAGATGCATAGAGGAAAGCCTTGTTGCTGTAAGAAATCAAGAACATGCTTCAACTATTGTCAATTCGACTAAATTATCAAAGATTGCCCTCTCCCGTTGAAGTAAACGGCAAAAAGGTAAGCACTTCAACGAAGGGCTTTTGTAGTGATGGCCTAACATGTTGACGTGTCTCCATCAATGATTGAAAATAAACTTGTAATTTCTAAGGCCTTTGCACATGTTTTGTTGGATCCCATATCAACACACTCATCTATATCTCTGAAATTTATTTGTCATTTGTTATTACCCCTTAAAATTATGAATTTGTTATTAAGTGTACCAATACCAATGAGATCATTCTTATTAATTGATATTGTATACTCAAGATGTATAATTTGGATGAGCATGTTAGAATTATCAATAGATTTTTCTTGTTAGACATGCATAATTTGATATAATTTTATACATAGTTGGTTGACATATTATCATATTAGTGTATATTATTTTTATAAAGGATGCATTTTTTGATCTTGAGTGTGAAACATTTTACTTTTAAGAAATAAAACAAAAGGCAATCAACGTACATGATTCACCCTTACATGCATGTCATTTGATAAAAATTGGTGTTAAACATATTTATCTTATGTGACCACCACCAAGAGCAACAACATTCCGGTGGAAGAAATTCCTATAGTGAGTAAACTTGAGGATATTTTTTCAAAGATTCTTTTGGGTTTACTGTTGAATCGAGTGATCAAGTTCAAGCTAGAAATAATATTGGGAGTGGCATCAATGTCTAAGGCCCCATAAAAAATGGCACTACAAAGTCAAAAGAATTGAAAAAACAATTTCAAGAATTGTTGAAGAAAGGTTTCATTAGGCCAAGTGCGTCACCATGAGGTATACCGGTATTATTTGTGAAGAAGAATGATGAATTTATGTGGTCGTGCATAGATTATTAGGAGTTTAATAAGGTAGTTATCAAGAATAAGTACCCATTGCAAAGAATTCATGACTTATTTGATCAACTCTAAGGAGTACAAGTGTTTTCAAATATATAACTCCATTTAAATTATCAATAATAAAGGATCAAGAAGGAGGACGTGGTGGATATGACTTTTCAAACAAAATATGACAATTATGAGTTTTAGTTATACCTTTTAAATTAACTAACGTTGTTGCAATATCTATGGATTTGAAGAATTGAGTGTTTCAACCCTACCTCAACAAGTTTATGCAGTGTTTATTGAGATTATTCTGATTTAGCCAAAAAGTTATGAGAAGTACAAGATACACTTGAGAATTACCTTATAAACTCTTCGAAATAGTTGGTTATATGCAAAACTGAAGAAATATGAATTCTGATTCGATAAAGTAATTTTTTCGGGCCACGTGATTTTGATATAGATGTTTCAATTGATTTTAAGAATATTAAAACTATTTCAAATTGAAGTTGACCAACAATAGTAATAGAAGTTTGGAGTTTTCTTGAAATGGTTGGCAATTATAAAATGTTTCTGGAAAATTTAGCAAAAATTACTATATCCTTGACCCGTTTAACTTCAAAAATTGTACAGTATTTTTGGACTAATGAATGTGAAAGGAACATTCAAGAGTTAAAAGGTGTGAACCACTACCCCAATCTTAGTGATTTTGGAAGCGTTTGGTGAATTTGTCATTATTGTAATACATCAAAATATTATTTGGGGTATGTTTTGATACAATATGGGAAAGTAATTATAAATAGATCAAGACAATTGACTATATACAAAAAGAATTATTTGACACACAACTTGGAATTAGTAGTGGTGATTTTTACATTGAAAATATGAAGGCACTTTTTCCATAGGGAAAGATTTTGGTGTACTTGGATTACATGAGTTTAATATAATTGTTTTCATAGATAAAGCTAAACATGAGACAAAGGAAATAGATTGTGATTATAAAATTCATTATCAACCAAGAAAAGTTAATGTGGTAGTAGATATCTTAAATCGTAAAATGATAAATCTAATGGCTCACTTAAATATTAAGAAAATACAAATGTTGGATAGCATAAAAGAATGTGATATAAAGAGACATTTCTAAGATACGCAAATGATTCTTTTTTATTTTTAATACAATTGGAGATAATGGATAGGATTAAAGAAAGGCAAATGGACAACCCATTTCTAGCGAACATTAATAATGATTTGAGCATAGATTCAAGAGAAGATTTTAATGCATAAATTTATAGAGTCTTGAGATATTAAGAATAGAATGAAATCAATATTGAGAAATTAATGATAAAAAGTTGAAACAAAACTCATTGATCGAAGTATATTATTCATTTAGAGATTAATAAGATATATCAAAATTTAAAGAAGATCTTTTGGTGGCGAAATATAATAAGAAAAATTACAACTTATATGAAAAAGATACTTAATCTATCAATAATTAAAGGCTGAATACAAGAAACCATTAGGTCTTTTGTAGCCTATGCCAACACCTAGCCGAAAATAAAAGTATATAATGATGGATTTTGTTATAAAATTGCCGATGACATCGAGAAATAATGGTATAATGTAGGTGATCATGGATCAGCTAACTAAGTCAACCACTTTATAGTAGTTCGGATGACATTCTCAAGGAACCATTTTCCAAAATTGTATATTAACAAGATAGTATTGGTATTATAGATTAAGAAATAAAGAGAAATTGGGACAATCATTTACTATTAGCTAAGTTCGCTTATAGCAATAATTACTAAGCTAATATCGGTATGGCCCCATTTGAGGTATTATATAGGAGAAAAAGCCATTCCCCAATTGATTGGAAGGAAATTAGAGATACAAGACTCTTGGGATTAGAAATTATTTAGAAGACATCTAATAAGGTTCATTTAATCCAAGATCTGCTAAAAATCACTTAGAGCCAACAAAAGATTTTATGGACAGTAGAAATTCAAAGTTGAGCTTTGATGTCGATGATCCTTTTTAAAGAATATCTCCATCGAATAGAGCCTTTCGATTTGGGTTTAAGGAAAAATTAAATCAAAGTTTTATTAGACTTTTTTCAAATTTTAGAAAGGATTAGAGAGATGGCGTATCGACTGGCTCTACTTGCAAGTTTAGAGAATGTTCATAATATTTTTCATGTATTGATACTCTGAAAATATATTCATAACACCTTGCACATCATTGACCATAAATTATTGACGTTTAATTAAGATTTGTCATTATAACAATGAATTAGTTCAAGTTTTAGGAAGAAAAGATCAAATAATTGGCACCTAGGTGATTGTACTAGTGAACACTTTATAGAGAAATCATTCTTTTGAAAAGTCACCTAAGAGAGGGAAGACAAATTTTAGGAGAAATATCTACATTTATTTTCACTCTGAGGTATATAAAATTTTGATAACGAAATTTTTTATATATATATATAATATATAAATCCTAAAATATTATTTTAATAATATTTTTTTTAATTAAACAGATATATTTTCAAGGTCAATTGAAATTTTAGATCAATAAATTATATTTTAAACGATAATAAATTAGGTCAAATATCACATGATCAACACTTAACCCACACTTATGCATATTTTAGATAGTAGATGTACACTTGTTGAACACCTATGAACCACTCATATACATTTTAAACAGATCAATCAAGCCAAATATAGACTTGATTAACGTATGTGTGCATTTACGATACAATGATGGAGCTTAATGCGTGCTTGTTGGATGCTCGTTTACGGTATGAATTATATATTTTGATCTAATCCGCACTTGATCCGTAAATATAAACCAGTTTTTTATAAATAAATTTATTGGCCAATTTTAAGTCATTTTTACTGTGATTTTGAGAGAAGAAAGAGAAAGATGATAGAGAAAAGAAAGAGAAATATGATAGAGAGAAGAAAAGACAAAAAGAAATCGATGATTTTTTTGCTAGAATTAAGTAAAAGCAAATATATTCAAGCCCTTCTTTACTTTGTTTTTGTTTATTTTTGATATTATTGAGTATTTGTTACCCCAAATACTAATACATGTACTATTTTCGTTGTTAGACTGATTATACTTTGCATATATATATAATTTCACTTTCATTTCATAAAATTTTATGAAACACGTATTGTAAATTCAATCACATTATATTTAAATACTAAATTTCTATAATAATACTCACATATGTCTTAAAATTTTGTTTAATATTCTTGCATGTCGTAATAGTTTATATAATTCTCCATGCATGTTCATTTGTTGAAAAAAATTGATAAAATTATTTGAGCTATGATAACTTTTTTATATTTTCTTTATATAACAGTTTCTATAAACTTAAAAATTATACAATCAAGCTCTTACATGTTATAAATTTCTACCTCATTGTTTCTCCATATTTATGTCACATATTTGAAGAAAAATGAATGTAAACTCTACAAAAATTTTAATAATAAGAATATTTACTTTAATATGAAAAAAATCAAAAAAATATTTGAATTTGAGTAAATTTTTCAATTTGATTATAATTGACCATTTTAAAAAATTAACGAAATATATTTGAATACGTCTTAATATGTTATTAGTAAATTAAATGTTAAACTTATCATTAGCGGATTAGAAAAGTAGCTTTTAACCCCATTTATAAGATTATATGTAAAGAACCTACCTAAGGACCTTAAATAATAGTGTATGACTTTTGATTATATAAATAAAATTATAACCCAAATTTTAATATTCATTATTTGTTTGTGAGATCATCATCAATTGATGATCTTTTTCCGTGCATTAGCATAATTTGTGCATATTTTGTATATTTGTACTTTTTTGGCATGTTTTATGCATTAATATAGAATTGGTATAATTTGATTATTAGAAAATTTACTTTAACACGAATTATAGGGAAAATGATGATCTCGGTATTTTGGACTTGATCATAACATAATTTCAATATATTTTTTTGATATATATCCACATATAAAATTATATATATCTTATTGAGTAATTCACTCACCATTACTTCAATTGGATTTGAAGGAAGGTTGTTCAAGGATTAGCTTTTTAGTATGTTAGAAAATTTTTGATGTATTAAATGTTAATTTCAGTTAAATTGACTTATCCTATAATTTTGGGTGACGATGTTGATGGAATGACGATATTTGAGCATATTTTTTTAATTTTTAGAAATTACTTTAATATTCTAATTCTGTTTAAAATACTTTCTCCTTTCACATGAATTTAAAATTAAGTAATCATCTGTATTCGATACTGTATTTCAGTGTGGCTTTTGGATCCTATAATTAAATTATTTCATAATATAATTTTGGTACGTTTAATAGTATTTAATTTGCAATTTCACATTCCAGTGACTGTTCGTATTAACAATCTATAGAATAAATAATTAAATTTTAAATTCTAAGATTTAAAAGTTAATTTAAGTTAACTATATATTAAAAAATGAATATATTTGATTTTGGCTTCGGTGACATGATAACACAAGTTTCTTTAGAGGGTGTAAAGGGCTTCGGCAAAGTGGTCCGCTTTCTTCTTATTTGTTTGCCATTTGCACAGAGTACTTGGATGGCATTATCTCGCCCAACATTTCTCAAATTGACTACTTTTCATACCAATGAGAATTTGGGAGCCCTAAGATTATTATGCTTGCTTTTGCTGACAATATTTTTCTCTTTGCTACGGTTGATTACCCATTCGTGAGTACCCTTTGCTCAAAGCCTTGACACTATTGCAACTCTCTCTGAGACAAGGAGTGAATCTTTCCTCTCTCCCACTTGTCCGATTTAGTCATGGCAACCTACCGGTGGGGTACCTAAGGATCCTATTCTATCCTCTAGTCTCTCAGTCTCAGACTATCAGATCCATATTGACTGAGTGACAACTCCTATTTAATCTTAAAAAAAATAGATAGTTGTCCTTTACAAGTTGGGATATTAATACTATCTGATGTCCATGTGTACTGGGCTATGTCTTTATTATTTGAAAATCTGTTCTCCAAGGTATCAATGAACTTATTAAGCATTTTCTATGGCATGGTTCTTATTCTCACAACTCTCCAGCAAAATTTTCTTAGATCGATGTATATAAATCTAAAGAAAAAAGAGGGCCCGGAATTAAGGATATTTGGCATGTAACATAGCCACTTTGGCATGGCAGTTTTGGTACCCTGCTTTGGATTTAAATTAATTGGATTTGCCGTAACCGCATCAAAGATAAGTATATTTGGATTATTAAAATTTTTTAATTTACTACTCAAAACTTTTGTAAGATTTTACAACTTAAAAAAAAATTGAGACTTTTTATTGGTCTATCATCGGTAATAGAATCTCTACATTTATCTGGACAAATAATTTGCACCTGGATGGGTCTCTCTCATTGGTCTACCTGAATGGAGTTATTCTGGGCTCTGATTTGTCATGGGATATGAAGATTGTTGATCTTGCTGTGGATGGTTACTGAAAATGGCCCCATATTATACGAGTAGCTATTTGTCATATCATCCATGTGTGGCTGAACTATTGTCCTAGGAAATATCCCCCAGATCAGCATTGGTAGTCTCTCAAAAATGATGGTTAACTCTCTATAAAATCTACCTAGCATATTTTGTAGCCACCTTCCCAAGCAGTTCTTTTGGAAGAGGCTAGGGCCACTCATCTTCTTACTCTTTCATCCTTTGACTTGTGATCTATAGGTGGCTAAACACCGTGGATTGCCTCCCTTTCGGGGCTCCCACCACGAGTTGCATGCTTTATAGGATCTTAATGCGTCTTATAATTAACTTTTCTTTTGAGTGTGAATGTGATATTACTACGACAGATTGGTTAACTGTCTATAACAAATTGGGTTGTATGTGGCCTCCTTTCCCTTAGCGTGCAGCCGTTCTTCAGGCGTCTAATGACTAGAAGGAGAAGGGCAAGTGCTTTTCTGGCACCGAATCCAAAGCATCCCTTGCGGCGATGGTCTGCTATGTTTGGTAATGTAGGAACAAGCTGGTCTTCTGAAACCAGGGTGCATGCGGAGGAGCTTTGCGAAATGACTTGGGACTTTACCAGTGGGAGTTTGGCCATCATGACGAAAAGGTGACAGAACATTGACCCTTCTATTCTAAGACAGCGGGACTTAAGGTAATTGGTCCTAAATTTGGTTTATTTGTTCTGCCATTGCCCGGTTTATGGATGCCTATTTTATTTTGTTGATTATTTTGATTACTTTTTTGGCTATTTGTCTTATATCTGTAAATATTTTTGAGAGTTTGTTGTGTTTTATGGGCTGGTGCGTTGTTTGAGGTCCTTGGCCTCTGGATTTGCCGTCCACTTGTTGTGACTTTTGTACGTACAATATTTCACCATCCATACAAATAATACTTAATTACCTCAAAATTAAAAAGATCAAACCATTTTATTTTACCTCATCGAGCATATTTAGCAGCTTGGCTTTCTTCTTCTGAAGCTCAAGTCTCTGAGCCGTCGTGAGATCAACTCCTCTCTTACAGCTGCTCTCTTCGCCACCGTTAGATCCTTCCCCGGCAACCGGTTTTCTGGCCGCCGTGTTATTCTTCTTATCTACAGCCTCCTCCGCCATGTGAGGGCCAGCTTTCGAGGACTTCCGAAGACTCACGACTTCACCCAGCAGCTGCTGCGCGGCATCCAAGTACTTTGACCCGAGTATCACATTCTGCAACCCATTCAACGCCAACGACACCGATACAGCCGACGGCGACGCTCCTGGCATCCGCGTCTCCTCTCCACTAGCGCAGCTGGTTGGAGACAACAGCGGCGTGGGACCCTGTTGTCCAGAAACGCCATTATGATGCGGCGAGAGGCTCAGGAACAGACCCTGCTGATCTGTCACCACCGGCCTCCGGAGACCCACCACGTCTTCGGCGGTGGCCGACATGGCCGTGGGAATTTGGGTATGGCTTCCAACGGCGGCAGGATCGAGGGAGCTCCATAGATTGTAGTGGACACGCGGCACTAGGCCATGCAGGGCAGGGATCTCATGCGGGGATGGACGGTTTAGATCGTCCGAACGGGGTAGCGGTATCCCGACAAAGTTCTGACTCGGCTGCAACCCCTGGGGCATGTTTCCGAGATTAAGAGAGTCGGCGCCGGCGGCGGGGTTAAGTAAGGGCATATTCGGCGGCGGAGGATGCGGCTGCTGTTGGTGTTGGTGGTGCGTGTAAGAGACAGGGTATCCTGAACGGTTAGGGCTCATGAGGTAAAATGTGTGCAGATTATCAGCTTGGATTGCCGAGCCTCCTTGAAAGTACGTCTCCATCATCGTAGTTCGATTTTGACAACGAAACCCAATCAACCAATTCACCTGTTAAAACAAAACCTCCCATGTCAATAAATGGGGCACGAATTTTAAACTTCAATATCAATCCCCAGAATTCTTTCCTCAATCTAATAATTTAACATAAAAGCATCGAAGCTGATCGATTTATTCCATTCTGATGCTTAATTTATTGGAATTTGATGCTGACACCATTAAATTCGAGGAACTTTTCAGATTCTCTGACATCTTTTTTTCTTTTTGAAAAAAACAGAGATCAAATGAATTAAATTAAATCCTACCGAGACTAAGTGGCATAGAGGGAAAAACAGGGTGAACAAAACACGGGTTGTGTTCTTCAAAAAACGGTGGAATTCAGAGATGTTGAAGTTTCATGATGATTTAAATTCTGAGAAGGAAGTTGAAAACGGTGACTGCTGCCATATGCCATCTAATAATGGGGAAGTGGAAGACGGGAAGGAAAAAGAAGGTACAAAACAGGAAGTAAGGAAGAGAGCTGGAGGATCTCTCACATGCGTATCTAACTGTCTTTGCTGATGCTTCTCTCTTCTTGGGGGATCAATGTCTGCAACTCTTCCGCTGAAAAGGGTAAAGAAAAATTGCTTGTGTGTGAGAGAGAGCCAGAGTTGAGAGAGAAGAAGAAGAAGAAGAAGAAGGGGGTTTTACTATTATTTTTTTCTTTTTAAAAAATCAATATTTTTTTTTATGAAGAGAAAATGGGATTAAAGAAAACGAACAAATTATTGGATGCCGGCAGGGAGAGAAGACAATCACGGTCTTCATTTTTATTGGAAATATATATATAATAATCTATATAATTTATTTTTAAAAAATAAAAAAATAAAAAAGTATATGTATATTAATTGTTACCTTTTTATTTAATGATCTCAAAATAAAGCAACTAGAGGCAAAGTATAGCTCTTCAATCCAAAAAGAATGAGATAAATGGTATATTTGGTTTAAATTTCAGAGAGATAAATTTATTGTTTGGTGACGTTGTAAAATTATTAAAAAAATTGAAATTTTATTTTATGTATCATAAAACTTATTATTTATATTATAAATTTACATAGTTTTTATGGGTTTTGATTGATAAAAAGTTATATTTAGGAAATACAATTAGATTTTTTTTAATTATAATTAATTTTTTTAAAATTTGTTTTCTAAACTTAAATGATGCGATGACTTTTACATTTAATTAATTTCTTATGTTTTATATAGTTTTCTACCTTAAAAATGAGGAAATCAAAAGCATTTAAAAAGTGGGAGATGAAGATGGATTCATGGTTTCCATCTCTCAGCGGATATCATTCAAATTTAACTATTTACCAAAGGATAAATAGTTATAATTTAATTATTTATTAAAATTAAAAATTAATAAAAAATAAATATTTTTGATGGGTTCAAATACAATGAGCCCAATAAAAATAGGCTCACAATTCAACATTATTTTTTGAAAATAAAGAGTCCCTCGCTACTTTTACAAAAAGAATATATATACTAACACACTATAAAAGCAGGCTCCCTCAGGTCAGAAGGACAAGCTCGAAGAAACTCAACAAGCTCCAATGGGCCCTACAAAAACTCCATATGGCTCGGTATTTTTAAGAATGTGGTTTTCCCTACAGTTGGGAGTAGCTCTCCTTCCAAGAGGCCTACCATCCATTGAGGAGTTAATCTCCACTCGGAAGCAAGGAACCTTCTATCCCAGAGCCTAGAGTACTCTGGAGCCCTCGGTCTTAGGGGCGCTTTGTCCCGGAGCCACGAGTTCTTTTCTTATCATAAGGTACTCACGCAGAGGTTCTCAACCCTCCTCTTTCTTATCATAGATCCATCAGACCAAATTTCTTCACCAAATAACATTGAAGCACTCTACGCCAAAATACTTGGCCAAACAAAACCCTTCTCAACAGATTCTGCAGTTGTTGTTTCAATTTCTTCAGTTCAAACAAGGCGACCCCATACGATGCCTTCGAGATGGGCACAAATCCAAGCACAACCTCAAAGCAAATCGATCGCCTAATCTGAAGGCAATTCAGTCGAATCCTCTGAAAAATATCTTCAAACTTACAGATGATCAAAATGTCTTCAATGGTCGCTGAATAACCTCAAGATATGACCATATATGTCAAATGAGCTCAGCACCCATCTTCAATAGATGACTTACTCATAATGCCGAAATCAACTCTTAAGTCTTCTTACTGATCCTTCCTTGGAGCTCCAATGAAGCGTAGCCCAAAATACAGAATGAAAAGGTCTTGTCAAAACAACCTTCCAAGATTGAAGATTCGGTTCTAACTTAATGAGCTGTAACTGTAAATGTTCAATTTGGAACCATTTGGAATCCTATCTGGATGTCTGGAATTCGAACAATCCTTTGACAGATGGCATATTTGGCCGTAAATTTGAAGCAGACTCCACTTTCAACGAAGCAAACTCATCTCACAAACTTATTCCCGCTAAACTTGTAGGCAGACCTTGTAAACTTAAATTTCGATGAGGAAAACATTGCTTCATCTAACTTTCCTTTAGATTATCATTTGGAGGATAAACAAATCCATCGTTTGAACTCTAACTCTAATACTTTGATTCCTTCTACAAACGCTTGTCCCGAAACTATTCCTACTCGATCAATATGGCCCAATCCATCTTCTAGCACCAACTGCTTCTAAATTAAATCTTGAAATCCATGCAGAAATTTCTAGGCTATCGGGCTTCAACCGCAAGCATATGGGGAACAAATCAAGATGGCTTCATGAAGTGTACCTCATCATCAGCTACTATCATACTGCAACAAATCCTTCAAATTCTTTAGCCTCTTCCTGAGCATTGCTTCAAAAAGTCAAACCTCGAACTCTTCATCCATCGATTCTTCAACGATGAAAAATTTGCAGGAGACAACTATCCACCCAATCACAACGACGAGTGGGAATGGACAATCTTCAGCCTTTCTCTTACTCCAACTGTAACTTCAAACTTCTACACGATCAGCATCATCGCTGCCAACGAAATCACACTTGCACTTCATTGTCCTTCTTTTGGCAAAGATCATCCACCAAGTCTCCACAGCTTCTCTGGTACGAAGAAATAAGTTGACTTGACATGACCTTCTTCATCTTTATCTACGACTTCCAATATTGAAGAATCTTCTCTTCCTCAATTGAACACAATGATCACTTCTTCCTCTATACACACGTGCCATCCTTGCGTAAGATCACGCCAATCTTCTCTACCAACCAAAATCTCCTTTTACTTCACGAGATTTCGAACCAGCTCCAATTCTATCATCTACTTCTCTGCTAACCACAATCTTCTTCTACCCTGTGAGATTTTAAACCAAGCAACTTTATCACCTACCCCTCTGTAAACTAAAATCTCCTTCTACTCTGTCAGATTTCGTACCGGTACCACCCAAGGCCAATGCTTCTCTTCTAAAATTGCAAATCCCAATAAAACTTTCACATGTATGCAGAAATCCAATGAAATTTTAATTCAATGGCTACATCAAACCATATATTATGTCACTCGTGTGACTCAACATGATCAAATGATCATCCTTCCAATCTAAACTCAAACCTCCAAAACTCGCCCTTCAGATTCAAATCCAAACCTCAACCCAAATTTTCTATCATATGTCAAAGATAATATTTATCACGTCCAAAAGTTTAGTCCATTATTTATCAAAAATGATCCAAAGTATCTCTCCTTACGACTTCTCTCTGATACCACTTCTATCATGAATTTGGACCAAACATGTCGATTAAATAATTAATTATAATTTTTAAAATTTAAAATCTCAAATAATTTTAAATAAATAATTCTAAGCCCCAAAACTCCGGGTGTGACAATCCAAATAAATAGAACTCGGCAAACTAAAATCCATACAAGATCTCATCGGATAACCGTTCAAACAAAAATAAATACGACCTATTCTATAAATATCGTAAGGGATGTAACAATCCAATCAAAAATCATAATCAGACATAATATAACATCTGAACAATTCCCAAAATACACTATGGGCATATATTCAACCAATTTTATAGTCCGATTGTATCAAATGCCAAATTTAAATCATAATAAACTAAACTCACTAAATCGGACGAATAGCTGAATGTCACATCCTAACTCCTATAATACGTCCAAGTCTTCTACTCTGAAGGGACAAAATAGAAAATATGAGCCAAATACCAGCAAGTATCATATTTTAGATAAAATGAGCCCAATAAATTAGATGGAAGGTCAAATGGATGAAAATCCTGTCAAATTATGGAATAAATGCAAATCGCTGATCAAATAAATTTAATAGAAATTCAAAATTCAAAGTTTAAAAATTTAATGGTAGTCTCGTACTCAAAATAAATATCTAAATCTAAAATAAATATCAAAATTTTAAAAATAATCCTTATCAGGTCGTGTGTATATATATATATATATAAACAAAACAGAGGTGATTTGACCAATTCTAAAAGTCGATGTCCAATCCAAATATAATTCAAGTCCAAGTCTAAGTTCAAATCTAAGGCTCGATTAACTTGTGATATGTGGTAAAATTCGATAGCCGGATGATCTAATAGCGTACGTAAAATCTGAAACAGTATCGTGACAGATATTCCAAAGGTCTGAATCAAAATATATAATTAAAATCGTTATACGAGACATACCAATGCCTAACTAAAAGCAAAATCAACAAATCTCAAATCCATATCCAAAATCCAAGTACAAATCGAAATCCAACATAAATCAATATAGAAATACAAATTATACACCAAATCTGTATTCTGATTATTTAAAGACTAGTTTGAGAAAGAGTCACACATAATTTCAATAACCTTAGGCCAAAATTTATGTACTCTGTACCCATAGATAAGATTGCTCACTATATTTTATCACCTGTAATTTTGGATGTATTCCTTAAACATATCAGATATATTAGGAGTCTAAATATATTTTAAAGTCAAGCCAAATTATCAAAATGGGAAGGATCACTACTCCAAACTTTTCCTACCGGTGGAAAGAAATTTCCAAATCACAAATATCTT
Source organism: Nepenthes gracilis (assembly GCA_033239525.1). Classification (NCBI taxonomy): domain Eukaryota; kingdom Viridiplantae; phylum Streptophyta; class Magnoliopsida; order Caryophyllales; family Nepenthaceae; genus Nepenthes; species Nepenthes gracilis. Next base: position 7,726,295 of record BSYO01000007.1, on the reverse strand, counting down.
GTAATGACCCGAGCTCGAAGTCTCTGAATCCGACCCGGACCATCACGGTGAAGGTCTCAAATCATCTGAAATTATCAATTACACGGCATCAACCAATTTAAATGAACTCAATTCTATCATTTAACACCATCAATAATCAGTCATAAATATATCATTAAATAAATATCTATAAAATTGATAATAAATTTCTTGAAAAAAAAAATAACAATATACATAATATCAATTTCCTCGTAATTAAAACTCTAATAAATATTCAAACGCAACAAAATCTCAGATATTTATCATGAAAGCCTCAATCTCTGATATCACTTCTGACTGGTGGCTACCCAATAGTCACCTGATCTCTTTCCTCTCCTGATATCAACATATCTAATTTGGAATAAATAAAATATAAGAGTGAGTCGAATACCAAACAAGTAAATAGAGTCAACAACAGAGGAGTATAATTAAGCATCCCGGACAATAACACAATGAATAATATCAATAATAGCAGCTAATATATCAACCACTGTCCAAGATTCAATAACATGTCGTGCTCACAACCCAAAGGCTACGTGAACGGCTAAGTATCAAGGAAGTAATATGAATTCCATCGAATCCGATTATCAGCTCAATACGATGTCATAACTGTATGAATGACAACAGTCTCCATGAACCTTATTCTACCATAGTGAGCCAAAGGCCGCGTATTTACGGCCCCGACGGCTAGGTGAGTACTACGAGGTTACCTGGTATTCATAGTATCTCCACTATCCCTATAGTCCTCCCAAAGGTTGTATCTGTAGTATACTCCTACCATTTTCGATACCCCTCATCAATGATATCTCAGATATCATCATCTACGATGGTCAATAGGTTATAAGTATCCCTCTCGACTAACTGTACGAGATAATGAGAATATGATTATCAGCTCAATTTGAGGTCATCACTGTACAAGATAATAAGAATCTCCCTGGACCTTATTCTACCATAGTGAACCAAAGGTCGCGTATTTACGCCCCCAACAGTTGGGTCAGTATCACGAGGTTACCCAATATCCATGGTATCCCTACTACCCCTACAGTCCTCCCAGAGGCTGTACCGGTAGTATGTTCATACCATCTCTGATACCCATCGCCAATGATATCTCAGATATCATCATCTACGATGGTCACTAGGTTATAAGTATCCCTTCGCAATATCAATGACCTCAACCTCCGAAATGGAATCGGTATTGAAAAAGTATAGACTACTCTAAAGTCCTATGGACTCCCATATGCCCAGTTACTATAGAGTCTTCATACACTCTCTTTTACTTATCCATAAAGTGCCAATAAAATATACACACGCAAACGAAGTTAGCGCAAAGAATAATCCACTAGATTTCATCAATGAGATACAGGAATAATCACGTAACTGACTGCTAGTATTTCAAGTATACCAACACACGTGCATAATTTTATATAAATGTATTCTACCATCAATGCATGTCAACATGCATGTAATTATATACCATCCCATATATAATTATACATACTTCCTAAATATATCCAAGTATAATTATATACACAATTATATATATATATATATATACACACACATACAAAGCCATACTCACGCGTGTGTATATATATATATACGTTCAAATATATGCATATACCCACATACCCTAGACGCGCACACAGCAGCACACGCTGCTCACCCTCACGCACACTGCACACGTTATGCCGGCCACAACCACACACACACACACACACCAGCTGCGGCGCACGGCATTAGCACCACCTCCTTACTGCCCGTTTACCACCGGCGACGGCAACAGCGCCACCTCCCCATTGCCCGTTCACCACCGACGACGGCAACAATGTTGCCTCCCTCTCTCGCGCCCAATTCACTACCGGCGCACAGTGCGATACACACACACTCTAGCCACGCACACACCCAGCGGCACACACACATGGCCACACACTTCCACGGCGATGCACAAACGGCTACGCGCACGCCACAATCACCCAGCAATAATACCCACAAACGCCCATCAGCACCCACAGCAGAGTCTCTATTTTCTCCGTAATTCCTCATTCTACCAAACTTTTGGAACGATAGGCACAAACCTTCCACACGAAGCAATAATCAACATCTAAGGTGAAAAGGGAATGATTTACTTGCGGAATACAGGTTAGAACACACCCACTGTCTCCGCTTCCGTGAACCCGATTGGAAATATGGGAAACAGAGCATGATGCTCTGTTTTCACGACCATGCCAAAATCCCCAGGAATTAGGGTACAACACGCAAAATAGTTACTTCCTGATTCAATTAGATAATTTACAAATCCTCATATTATCATTGATTCGAAAGGTCGGCCGATTGCTTATAGAACCGTAGCTCTGCGTTCAGTTGCCCAAATTTGTAACCCTTGGTTTTCACCGATTTCTCACCCAAATTAAGGCATACATCAGATATTTTATATTAACAATGATGAAGGAAGAGGTTATTTGGCAAGGTAGGAAGTTCACTTACAACCATAAGGAAGATTACTTGCCTGATTGAACAAAGACGGCGAGGGTTTAATAGTGGCCAGGGCTTGCGGCGACGACGGCACAGGATAACGACGGCAACACAACGACAATGGCCACTAACGGCAAACATTGATGGCACACCTCTGGGCTCAACACGGCGACGGCAACGGCGACCATAACTCTAGATGGCGGCTCCTCCTTCCCCCTCTTAACACCAATATCTTCCTTAAATAACGAAGGGGTCCGATTAGGATTGTGCTCGGTTTTCATTTTAGGCGTTGCTGAATCTACATCTAAGGATTTCGCCGCCTTCCTCTCCCTCCTCCCTTTCCTCCCTCCTCCTTGTCTTTCTTTCCTTTCTCCTCCTTTCTTCTCTTTTCCTTTTCTTTTCTTTCCTTCTTTTTCCTTTTTCTTTCATTTCTCTCTTTTTCTTTTCTCCTTTCTTTTTCATTCTTTCTTTTTCTTTTCCTTCGGCCGACTCTTTCCTTCTATTATTATTATTATTATTATTATTATTATTATTATTATTATTATTATTATTATTATTATTATTATTATTATTATTATTATTTATTATTATTACTCACCTTCTATTTTTAACATTTATTATTATTCATATTTATTACTGTTATTAAAGATATTAATTATCTCATCACCCTTACCATAATATTTAAACTTTTAATTATATATATATTTATTTATTTATTTATTTTCAATCATTAAATTTTGATACACTAAGATTATCTAATATTAATTCATTTAGGTTGGTTTGTAATTAATTTAATCTAACTTACTAACTAATCTAAATTTAAGTTAATAGTCTAAATATTTAAACCTAAAAGTAATTAAAAATAATTATTAAAACTTAATTTATAAATTTTATTTTCTTAAAATAATAAAAATATTTAGGATATTACATATCTTCCCGCTGGGAGCTGGCCAGAATATCAAATAATTCAAATCCAAATACAGTGACCATGACTCGACACGTGCATGTTATTACACGGCCTATGCAAAGTTTCATACTCATTTTCATATAAATATATTAATATAAAATATACAGTATCTAATAAATTATTTAAATTTTTAGAAAAATATTAAACCCTCAAAAATCACAAAACCTAATCCAAAAATATTCAATTAGTCAATGAACTATACATGCATGTCCAGATTAAACAGATCGGACAGATAAAATTATATAAATATTAGTAAAAATTATAAATAGTATCCAAAATATATCAGAAATTAAATCAGACCAAAGAGAGGGTTTACAGATACTTACTTAGATATTATACTTTGTAAATCTGAAGAAAAGATGTTTCGAAATACCCGAACAACACCCTTTCTCTCTCCTCCGTGCGCACTGCCCGCGCCTTAGTCGCACTCTCTCCTCTTTGTGCGGCTTCTGCCGCAAGCCGCTTCCACCACGGCCGTCGCCCGTCACCAGCATGTTGCCACTACCGTCGCCGACCCTTCCCGACATCACCTCGTCGGCTCCATCACCACCGATCTGTAGCATCTCTCTTAGTGCCATTCTCTCTCTCTCTTGCGCAAACCCTCATTGAGCACACCGTCGCCAACCATCACAGCACAACTTCCGTGCGCCGCCACCGTCAATGACCCATCCCTCCACCGCCGTGCACCTCTATCGAACAGTCATTGAAACCCTCTCCTCCTCCCCAGCTTCTCTCTCTCTTTAATCCAAACCGCCCCACTGTTCTTATCTATTGATTGTATTTTTCATTTTTTTTGTTTTCTAATATATTATTATTATTATTATTATTATTTTAGTTTTCCGTTTCTTTTAATTCAAATTCGAATCAATATCCAAGCGACAACATGGGCACACCTCGGGCGCTAACCCAACTGATCAAATTATCCTTCCGAATTTCATAATATTAAATTAATTTTTCGCGACGTTCAAATTACTCAAAATTATAATTAATATTTAATTAATTCGAATAAAAATCTGGGATATTACAGCCGCCTCTGTGGACGCACCTCTAAGCCGTCCTCTCTGGACGCACCTCTAAGCCGTCTCTCTGTCGAGTGCACCTCTAAATCGTCCTCCGCGGGCGCACTCTGTCCGCCCTCCGCTGGACGCACCCACAAACCTCAAGCCTCCAAATACATCTCACTTATTCCCTCCATCGCTACATCTTTACACTCTCACCACGTTTACCTTTAAACGTGCATTCTTTTGTTTATTGTAGAAGGTATCTGACTTGAGCGTCAGAGTGTTGGCGGGAGATAGCCCCCCATCGACCTCTAACCTCATATTTGTAATTTATATTGTACAGGTTTCAGATTAATCGAGATGGAGACCGGACCCGCTCATAATCCTACCCAGACGAGGAATCCGAAGGCTTCATAATTTGTACGACGACCGGGGACCCAAAATGAAACAATTTTGATATGGTTAAATTACAAAATCTAAATTAAAAAAAAAATATATATATATATATATATAATATTTTTATAAGAGATGCAACCATTCTTAATCCAACAGAACCATATTGGGGGTGGCTCCATCTCTTTAAGAGATGGAGATTATTTTTCTTTATATCTTAATTATCTATTTTAAAATGATAGTCATTTATTTAAATATCAATAATTTAAATTAGAAAAAAATGAGCTCCATCTCTTTAATAGATAAAGCATCCCTAATTCCCGACGGAACCGGTGTGAAAAGTAGGAGTACTAAAAGCAAAGAGTTGAAAATGATCAAACGCTCACCGTCAAATAGATGGGGATCTTATTTCTCTTAAATAGAAATATTGTTAAAATAGATGGTTATAATTTAATAATTAATTTTAACTAATTTTTTATATTATAAAAAATAATTAAATTATAACCATTTATTTAACTATTAACGACATAAATTTAAAAAATTGAGCTCCGTGTCTCTAAAAATAAAATCTCCCCGATTCCGACTAAACCGGTGTGAAAAGTAAGAGTACTAAAAGCGAAGAGTTGAAAATAACCAAACGTTCACCGTCACATAGGTGGGGATCCTATTTCTCTTAAATAGACATATGACAAAATTTATATTTATTTTAAAAAGATTGTTAAATTAAAATTTAGTGATTGAAATTTAAAAATAAAAAATATTTATAATATTTATATTTTTATAATATTAATATCTATTAAATATTAAATTTACTATAAAAATTATAAAAATAAATATTTAAAAAATATTATTTAATATTTAAATTTAAAATTTTAGATTTTTCAATCCAAAGTAAAAGAAGTAGGATACCCTATTCCCTTGCACTATGTTGAAATATTTTTTCGATTTATCAAAGACTATTTGAAAAGTTATTGTATATTATGAGTAATATTTAATTAAAATATATAGAAATGTAAAATAGACTTTTAAACCTAGTATTTTTTTTTTTCTTTTTACAACTCAAGCATATATTGTATTTCAGTGGTAATGTAAAATGGTCAGTGTGAAAAAAATATAAATAAATATAAAAATATAAAATAATATGATAAAAATAATTTAAAATTATCTATATTATTAAAAATATTAAATTAAATTAAATTAAAAATTATATGATCAATCTCATTTAATAAAATAAAATAATTTACAATTACCTGTTATTATTGTTGGGTTATGATGGGTATAAAAAACTACTTCACAAGAATTTAAAGCGCCAAGCGCGGGTCAACACTCTAACAATCCAATTGAAAAAACGCCCAAGAGTGAAAAGATCAGCTGGCTGGTTGAGCGTTGTTGACCGCTTTGACGTTAGGCTAAATGCATTTGGCCAACTCAAACGCTGATCGTCTGCCTTTTACGTCATCGGGCCCAAAGAAGCTTTTCTACAAGAATGCCTTTGGCTCAGAGCGCATGGCCCATGGCCCATCTGGCGGCTGACGGATATCCTCTAAGGGCGGCCAACACGTTGGGCCCAAGAAGGACTTCCAGTAGTAACGTCCACCTGCACAGGCCCACCAATCATTAAAAGCCCACGCCGATTCTTTTCAGGATACTCCACGATCCTAACTCGGCGCCAAAAAGAATATTAGCAATGTTGGCGCCTCTCGTATAAGGAATGCACCAGATTTTTCCAATTCCTTGCCAACCAAGACTCCAACAGAATACGCGTGAGGAAAAAAGAAACCAACTTGAAAAGTTGTTGGCCGTCACACAAGGAAACAATCTCAATCATTAAAATCGCATCTGCTCAGGCCCTAAGACAAAGCCAGGCCAAGAATCAGAAGGCGATCACTCTTTTCAAAGAATGAGGATCGACTTCTCAGTTACAAAAGAAACCCTTAACCCACCATCAAGGGCACGCTTTCTTCCATACTTTCAATCGCATACGCTCGAAGGCCCTCCCAATCGCATACGCTCAAGGGACGATCGGGACGATCGAGCCACAGTAAATCGCCGCCACCTTCGTTCTCCCAAAACCCTAAGGCAACAAGCTCTTCCCTCACGGCTCTCATCGCTTTCCCACCTTAGAGAACATTTCAAGAAGACATCACGCTCTTACATCTGGATCAAACACTCAAACTCTCCTCTCTATTTTCGCTTTTCCTTGTGAAGCTTTGCTCAGTTTTATCGAGTTGTCAGAGAATGTTTTTTATGGACAACTTCGGATCGAACACGCGACAAAATAATTTTGTTTAATAATTTGAAAGGATCTAATTTTAAAAATATTAAATTAAAAGATAGGGGAATCATTCTAATCTATTAAAATAAGTCAATCCTGCAGACGCATCAGTTATGAGTTACTCTTGTATTGGTTCATATCCATTTGACGTGCCGCCTAGTGGTATAGACAAGGACACATAGGTATTGTCCTAATACGAATGCTTGAAACACAGATTTTAAAAGGAGAGCGTTTGACGCGTGCTCAAGCTCAAGCGCTCAAACTCAATGGGCACTTGAGCGGCGATTCCAAAAAGGGCACACTCAAACACTAGCTCACGCCTGAGGTGCGCTTGGCGGGGGGTCGAGCGCTGACCTGCACTGTAAAAATGCACTTATGCACTTTTTAGAATTAAATCACTTGCATTCTTAAAATCAGAGAGCGTCATTTGTGAAGGAAATAAGAAAAAAAGAGAGAGAAAATAAAGAAGATAAAAATTTGAGAATCCGATGAAATTCTAAATTGTGTTTCAATTTTTACTAATCTTATGTACGTTATTCTTGAAATTGATATTAATATTTATCGATTTTATTTATTCTTTTTTTTCTTGTATTCTCTATTATTCGAGTTTATTTATAATAATATATTATGACCTTATATTTAAAATTTATATAATTAAAATATTACATAGTGGAGATATTTACTATTGAAATATTCTATGATTTTTTTTTATTCTTTTGAGGACCTTTTATATAAAAATTATATTTTATTTTATTATTAATAATTATTATATACTTAGTATAAATTGTTAATTATTTTTTTATAATTTAAATAAACGATTTAAGTCCCAACCGTTGTACTGTCTATGTGGTTTCTTATTTTCATTTAATATCCAGAGGGCCATTGACCGGTGACGAGAGAGGAAATTCAATAGAAAAAAATAGAAAATTAAAATAAAATAAGAATTAAAAAAAAATAGCGAGACTGAAAGAAAGAGAGAGAGAGGCTTTGCCGTTGGGTCCCCTGCCCATCAATTTCAAAGCATGCGTTTGTCTTTATTTTATCTTTCCGAGAAATTTTCTGTACTCTGCAGGTGTTATAAATTACATCACAGTAATTTATTTATTTATTTATTTATTGTCATTTTATAACTCTAAACCATAAATAGTTGAATATAGAGGGGATATATAATTATTTTTAATTGTTTTTTTTCACATAAAAGTTATAACTATAAAATATAAAATCTAATAAATAAGTTAAGAAATTAAGTCGACTCTGATTTTTTTAACAACCTACGCCAAAGCATGATCGAAGCAGTGAATCAATTTTTTTAGTACAATAAATAAAATAAAACCCGATTAAAATTTTTAAAAATGTTCTAAAAAAATCATTCAAATACTTTAAATAGTAAAAATTTAAATACACCAGAGAATATCCTTTGTCCTCTATTTTTGGCTTAATGTCTTTCTTTTTTCTCTTATTTATTTAACTCGAGAAGTCTTCTCCTTTTTATAAACAAATGGCGCTTGATTAGAGGAGCTATCTTTTGTATGTATGTCTGTATTCATAGCATATTTTAGTTAAAATAATGTCTACGGTACAATATATTGTGTCAATGTCTAGGTACTAAAAATTCGGGGCTTGACATGCCCACTTGTCACAACTGGGGCGCAGGCTTGGTTTCTCACCTAGCCATAATATCTGGCGACACCTCCTTCCATCATCAGACTTAGCCTCTAGTTAAGGCCAACAGCATTCAAGTGAAACTTTTTAGATATTGGCTATAATTTTAATTAACACAATTCAATTTTAACGTGCCACTATGTGACGTCGATATAATTGATAAAATAATTATTTATGTCCACCGGATTAGGTCAGTATGTTTGGGCCAGATAACTTGCACTATCGTTAATTTAAGCCAACCAATTGCACGAACTCCCAACAAAATCTAACAAAATTCACTTTGATAGAGACTTTATTGAGCTATCATTTTTTATGTCTTAACTTAACATTAATTGTTATGTTACATATTATATATGTGTGTATATATGTGTGCTGACCTATAGATGTTAACAGTTAAATATTAATTGTGGAAATGCCTTACTGTATATTTGTAAGATAAAGTGAGATACGATGCAAAGACATCGTGGAGGAGCAAATATTTTATTCATGCCAAATTGATTTTAGCCATTCTTTTACCTAACCAACATTTGAATTCAATATGTATTGTTTCAAAAGATCCTATGAGTTAATTTAATCTGTTTTTTTTTTTTTTTTTTTGGAAAATAGCTTTTAATTACTCTTTTTCTTCAGCAAAAGTTGGTTGATTTTTTGGAGGGCATGATCACTTTCGGGAGATTTTGAAAGGGATTTTAAAGGTACCTTGATAGGATTATTCTATTGAAAAATGTTTTTTTTTTCCCTATATTTTTCTCCTTTTTATTGAAAAATACATTTTATATATTTAATTAAGCAATTATTTATATCAAAATTGTCAAAAATGGATATAAGTCTCATTTTATTTTAATTTTCACTACTTTTTCTTCTCTCTCCACATCAAAAATAAAATTTTAATATAAATTATGTACAAGTAAGTATATAAATTGTATTATTATTTCTTATTTAACCCATTTTCTCACGAGTTGTGAGTATTTAATTAAGTTAATTTGATTTAATATAAATATACTAGCCATGAATTAAGAGTTAAAGCACTTACTAGCAATAATTTCGAGATTGATAAGCTCCAATATCTTGGTGCACGCTTCTTTATGCAATTAATGGGTGCCTACAAATTAGGGTGACTGTTTGAAGACTTGAAAAATGAAGGGATGAGTTTTAACTTGATTGAAAAATCTCAACCATTGATAGAGTTTTCTTTGATGCTCGTCTCTAGGAGACTTGCTATAATTAAATTGTCGAGCTGTTTGGTCTAATTGGCACAAATTATTATAAAATATAATTATAACATATAAGTATTATAGACAAATAAGTTTAAGATATTATGCTCGATTATTTTTTAAATTAGGCATAATTATAGTGAAAGTAATTGCCCTACTAATCCAACCTAGATCATAAGTTTTTTTTTATTTTGTAAATATAAACATTTTACATTAGATAAAATATTTTTAGGCACTATTTTAATCTCATATATTATATTTTAGATATTTTTAAGTAAATATAAAATTTTAAATAAAAGTACTTTGATATGAAAAATGCTTTGGACCTGTTAATCTTAATTATAGATGTGTATAGTTATAATTTTTTGTTATGATAATCGGCCCTATCTCAAAACCAGCCTAACCTAATAATTATAATTTTTTTTTGATTTAAATTGAACTATACTTTATTGGAATGTTTTAATTTTTACCATTTGGATGTGTGAAGTTATCAAACTTTGGTAATTCAAATTTATAAAAATTTAAAGATTTATTAGAAGATGCTTTAGAAAAGTTTTCACTTTTTATTGTGAATGATTTAAGTCTTATATGGAGAGTGGTTTGGTAAGCTTCCACTGTAAGGCCCATCTTTATTTGAATTTTTTTTTCCTTTATCTGTCATTATAAGTTTTATCCGTAAAATAGAACTTTAATAATTAGTTAATATTTAATGTAAATATTAAATTTGAATAATTATTTAAATAAAATCGGATTGGATCTATAAATAGTTAAATTCAAATATTACATACTATATTTAATAAGATATCAGGGGATATAGGACCTATTCACCAAGATATTCTCCGTTATTCAAATACAAAACATTTTTTTAGAATGAAGAGATGATACAAGGAAGAAAAAGAGAGAGAGTTGAGAATTAGAGGATTTCGCTCTGAAATTTTAGAAATTGGCAAGTGCTTAGAAGATTGAAGTTTTCTACTTACTATCTTAGCAATTTTTCTTCATCTCTCTTTTATTTACTAAAAATAGACATATTTATAACTCTATTATCAATCAGTATACCCTTTCTAAAGAGATATAATTGTATATTAATTGAGAAGTTATATTGGTTAGAAATTAAATGGTCTAATTATCACATGAACTCTTAATTTAACATTTGCTAGTTTGACACATTAACTATTTATTTGACCTAATTATTTATCCATCAATTTATATAATTGTTTGTCAGAATTAGCAATTTAAATCTACTAACTAACTGGTCACTTGTTACTTTGGTCTCTTATATTACTAGCAATCTAATCGTTTAGATATTCAGTAATTTGATTATTTAGTTAGACTCCTTTTTAATACAGGTTTAACAGCTCAACTATTTCATTTCTCTTCATGGGTCTTTTGTTTGTGAGCTCTCGGATCAAATTCATCTTAAACTAGATTCAATAATAGTATAAAATAGTACGATACCTTTCATATACTCTGTAACTTTTACCTTTAAAAGTAGAAGCTTTAATAAAGGAGATGATATGGGTTTCATAAAAGGTTCATTTAATTAAATAATTTCTTATCATATATTGGGAAAAATAATACATACCCATTTATAAAATCAAATAATAAATATTTATACCACATACAAATAACATAATTCATAAATTTTAATTCAAAACGATCACCTCTCACAAACCTATCTATATAATATTTAAAATTTTCTTTCTTTGCATGGCCGGCAGCGGTCTTTTTTCTTTTCAAATTGTGCATGTGGTAAAGGATATTTACACAAATAAAATTAGATTTTCTTCAAATTTAAAAGGATTAAGTTCGATTAGACCATATCTCTAAATAATAGATTTTTTTATACCTTAATATTTAAATATGACTTAGGCCACCGCTTATATATTGCCATTAAAAATCTCTTAGGGCTGCCTGTCACGTAACAAACATCCATGTATATATCTTAATAACAATGGTGTATCTCACTTTGATAGTATATATGAAATTAAAATAAAAAGATCATTTATTGCTTCATATCCAGAAGCAGCCTTCCAATCATACTATAATCGAATCATATCCATAGATATAATCTGGCTGGCAGTCACTAATAAAGTGGTTGAAAATTGCACTAGCAATCAATAATATATTATTATAGTTAATTATATACGAATACAAGTCACGTGCATTGACGATGACATAGGTCCATTGTACTTATAATGGTCATCTCACTTAGAAAAAGGATCGTTTATCTCTTTAAAAAAAATAAAATCCTTTTTTTTGAAAAAAAATAATAATAATACCTATTTAAAATATATTGTTTAATATTTAAATTTAAATATTACAAAATATGTAAAACATCAATTACAAAACAAATGGTATAGAGTTAGTGATTTGTTGAGGTGGGTTTGTTGAGTTTTGAGATCAAATCTATTTTCATTTGATATATTGTTCACTTTGAAAAGAAGAATGACACATTCAGTCCATATGGCCCGAATGGTTTTGTTCCAAAAAATATGCATAAAACATTATAAGGATTTGAACCCTCACATCATAATGTAACAGAATAAAATATCAAACACCAGGCAGTTTTTTCTCCCAGTTGGAAACAAGGAATGGAAACGTATCAAAAAATACACAAATTAAATAATGGATTTAATGAGAAGATTCATTCTCAATTAAGAGAGAAATCATGTAATACATTCCAAAAATTATTAAATATTATATTTGATTACAAATAACTTATTTTAAGAATTATTTACAATAATCCATATAAATAATCAATTAAATTTAATACAAATATACCTAACAATATATAATAGTAAATATAATAAAAAAATAAGTAACACAATTAGTAAAACGCCTTACAATTAAGGCTAAAATTTTTATGAAAATTGTGGGAAGGATAAAACCACTTAATCGAAAATGCTTTACTTTTACCAAAACTTCCAACAAATTACAAGTGCTAGGGAACATTCCTTCCATGTCTCTTGTTTTGTATCTCTTTCTTAGGGGGTACCGCTCGCTGGAAGGCTCTATCACTCTTTCTTGTCCCGTTTCGCTGGGAGAGAGAGATTCAGTGGCCGAGAGGAAGTGGGCCTTTTTCCTTCTTTCTGGAGCAAATTTGGGGGAAGAGAATCCGGTCCTCTTGAAGGAGACTTTGCTGGGTATTTATAGGAAAGATCATGCTGTTGGAGAGGAGACTCGTGGCGGCCATCGGATGGCCCAGAAGTTATGCAGTGTCCCACTGGTTTTATTTAATGCTGCTGACGTGCGCAAGATGGCATGCGGCTGGCGCCGCTGGTAGGCCTAGGGGTGTCGGGCATATGAGGTCTAGGTCGGCTTTGATTCGACTCAGCGTCTTTTTCGTTTAGACAACACTGGGCGGGTTGGCCGCAGTTTCTTGGGAATTGGCGACGTTGCTTAACTGGCATCCTCGGCCGAGCATAGGGGGGGCCCCTGGGATCCTCCGGGAAAAGCCCTTGAGTTTCTTCTCGACTTTTCTGGATGGTTACGAGACTCTTAATACTTCTAGGGTTCTCGTCTTTCACGCCTGTGTATTTGGATGGTGTCTTCGATCTCCCTTAAGAGCGGACGGGTCCTCTTGGACTTCTGCTGAGGTCTTGGTCTTTGGGTCACGGCCGCCTTGAGCTTCAAAGCTGTCCCCAGTTTTCTCGGCTCGTGGGAGCCTCTCGTTTGGGCCTTTCTTCTGGGCCGCGCTTTTATGTGCCCTTACATTGGGGCCCAACATAGCCCCCCATGCCAAAGGGCCCGAGGTTCTCGGCCGTTTGGCATGAAGTCAACGGTCTTCTAGATGAGTTGGTCGCTTCCTGCTCTATTTTGAGTGCGCGCGTTTTTGACTTGATATGGACATTCCTGGACGGGCCAAAGCACGATAGTCTACGTTCCGGGTTGGGTCCTTTATAGTGACCGTCAGAGCACATGCGTCCTTGGGGCGAGTGCAGTGCTGAGTTTGATGGGAGGCTATCCCAGAGCCTCTTCTGGGTCCGAGACCTTTCCAACGTCGCCGTTGTCGGGCTTCTGAGACGCATTAAATGCTGAAGTGACGCGCTAACAGGCTCCTTGGGAAGGAAAAGCCATCATTTTTCTGCAATGAATGGCTGGGCGACGCGTGGCAAGGGTAATGAGTGCGCTTTTCTGAATTCTAGGGTTATTTAAACGCCTCCTTGCTTCGACTTTCCACCTTCGCGTCAGCTTTTTTCCCTTTTCCTCTTAAGTGTTGAGGCTTTTCGTTCTTTCTCCGTTCGAGTTTCTTCTTCATTTTCTTGTTTTTTGGCGTTCATGTCTCCTGGAGTGAGAGAGATTGCCTCCACAGTGACGCTCGATAAGCTCACGGAGATTCGAGCTCGATATCGAATCCCCGAGTCTACCATGATGATTCCTGAGTCGCATGACAGGCATTGTATCCGTGACTCGCCATTACCGTTTATGAAGTCCACCTCAAAGGCGGGCTATGGTTTCCATCGCGAGGAGCTTTACGACATTATGAGGGCACGGGAGTGCCTTGCAAAGCTTGACCCAACACGGTGAGGTATCTCGGTATCCCCTGCGTCTTCTTCCTGTCATAAGAGGCTCTTAAATGCCCTTACGGTAAGGTGATGTTTCTTTATACGTAACCTTGATTGGATTATAATGACTCCCGCCGGGACTATTCTTTGATGTGGGGGTAACTCGATTCCACAAAACGCTGGAAGGATAAGTTCTTCTTTCTTGGCGTCCACGAGCATTGGGCCGTTCCCTTCAAGTGGGGGAATGTGGCTGTCCAGTATAGCTCTGACCCTTCGAAGGAGGACAGGGAGAATGTGAAGGAGTTCACGGACTTCATGCTGGCCAATCTGGGGAGCTTTCACCTAAACAAGCGCAACATCTGGCTGTCCCCCGAGAAGTTCGAGGAAGCCAAGTGGGGACCACAGGCCGAGGCTTCTGCCGCAGCTTCTTCTGAGAAGTCCGAGAAGGGACTGAGGAGGAGAGCTTGGATTTGAAGATCGGGGGTCCCGTTGTCCGCCTGGGTGAAGACATCCTCGCCGAGAGTTCGGGACTCCCGGCGGCCTGCGCTGAGCCTTCCTCCAGTGATGATGATGATGATTTCAACATCGAGAACTCGAGCGACGACGACGTGGTCAAGCCTTCCGATAAGAGGTCGAGACCGTGTCTTTGCTCGAGTCCCTGGGTCCGGAGGTCTCGCCTTCACTTCCATCCGCTAATCTTCCGCCGAGTGCCCGGGAGTCAAGTCTCAGCCACTTCCACCGCTAATCCTCCCACCGAGTTCTCGATGCCTTCACTTCCACCGCTATTCTCGCCGAGCCGGGGGGCATCGCTCGATGGTGGAGCTTCCGACGTCCATCCCCCCTGATGATCTTGTCCTCAAAGTTCCCGTTGATTTGCCTGGTGAGGTCTCGGACAGGGTTGATCACCCTTTGAGGACATAGGAGGCGGAAATTTCATGGCGGACTCGAGAGGGGGATGACTACTGAGATGGTCCGAGAAGCGGTGGAGGTCGAGGAGTTGAGTATCGACGAGGTCATGCCCCTTGATCCTTCCGAGCGCCTCTACCGTGGTCCAAGTCGAGAAAGGCGTCCCGAAGTTTGACTTTTGAGGCAAGCCTCCTGCCTTTATAGCCTCTAAGTCCGTGTCCGAGGTGGCGCCGCGAGGCTCAGGAGCGGCCTTTAGAGACCGAGATCCACGGGGAGCGGGCGCAGGGACGATCCTCTTGCTTCTAAGGTAACCCACTGCTTTTTCCCGCATTGTTCCCATCCGTCTCGTATTTTGACGAACCTTCGGCCAGCCCAAGGCCCGATGGTGGGCCTCGCGAACTGGGTAGGGGTGATCGCCCAATCCCGCCTCTGAAGTAGGGCCCGAGGGCCGCCCGAGAGGCCGTGGCGACGGGCGGAAGCGGAGCCGGGCCGGGCTAAGGAGAAGATCGCTTGGGAGGACATCACAGCACTGCGCGGCCGGCAGGCCTTCTTCAGATCGGATCTCGCCAGAAGAGAGGTTGAGGACGCCCGTACAGGCCGAGATGGCCCTGCCGGACGGCAAGTCCGGGACGCCATCCGCGTGTTCCGCCGGGAAAGTGGCGCGACCGTCCGTCCGAGATTTCCCGCAGCCGCCCCGATCCTGTGAACGCCAAATGCCTTGAGTGTAGAAGACTTATACGGTGTCCCTAGGAGGCCTCTCCCTGGGCCTCCTCGAGCAGGGCCTGATGGTGAGCCTCTACGCCGAGGAGCCGGGCCCGGCGGGATCGACGGATCTTCTGGGAGCCCAAGAGGCTCAAGGAGGAGTCGAGAGGCGCTCCCGAGACGTTGTTTCTTTCTTGTTTTGCTACACTTGTACACAAATTCTTCTTATAAATAAGACTTGTCCTTTTTGCACGTAGTTTCTGACTCCTTTTGTATTGTTTGTAATGAGTGTTCCTTTCTCTGCTTTTTTTTACTAAGACAATACTCGCCATTTACCTAGCTTTGAGCGCGTGATCTCTTTAAGATTCTTGGCCCTTTAACTTTTGGGTCATGTGACCCTCTTAGGATCTTCTAGCCTTTACCTATTTACTCTTTTGACCACCGGGTCCGACTGGGCCGCCGGCCACACTGAAGTTTCAGTTTTTGACCTCTAGGCCCGACCTTGACCGCCTTCTGTCAGCACCCGAATTTTTGAGTTTTGACTCTAGGGCTGGGCCTTGGGACCGCTGGTCACAACACTGATTTTTGAGTTTTGACCTTTGCCGCCTCGGGGACCGCTTTGGCCGGAAGTTGAAGCTGGTTTTGACCTCTGGGGGGCCTGGGACCGCTTCGATGTCACACAAATGAAGCTGAAGCTAGTTTTGACGGGGGACCGGCCTACTGGGACCGCTCGGGCCATAGCCGAAGCTTTTGATTGTGCTCGAGTTGCTTCATCGTCGGCGAGGGAGCATGAGAATACTTTTAGAATAGACGAAGTGAAGGGACGTTTATCGATGTACACGTTTTACACCGAGTGGCCTCCGTGGCCTTTTCTCTTTTTTTTTTTTTTTTTTTTTTGGTTACATTAGTCTCGCACGCTGGGGCCTTCATGCTCCTTTGTTACCGCCTCCCATGGCTCTTCCGACAGCCTACGTTGGGCCGGCCTCGCCGGACAAGGCCCCGCCGGGTAGTCGCCTCGCTTCAGGCCAATTACGGCCTTGCCTTCGAGCGGCACGACCGGGTGCGCCCTGGTTCCCCCGGCCACGCCCGAGCCATGGCAGAAGCGGTTGAGATAGCCCTCCATTACAAGCCGCCGATCTCCACTCCCGGAGCTTCCGACGCCCCTGTCATGGCCACGACCGCAGCTGTAATGGCAAAGATTCTACCTGTCGCTCCCTCTCGGATTCTTTAACGCCTTAGGCCATCTCAGAACTCGCCCTGATCCGCCTCGTAATGTTGGTGAGGGAGTTTGAGAGCAAGTGGGGCCGCAGGGCCCGTCTCCTCCAAGGACCATCTCCGGGCTCTTCTTACCCTGGACGGCCTCGGGTCTTCCGCCGGGTGCTCGCTTCTTCTTTTTCTTTCCCTCCCCCTCAAGGGGGTCTTCTCGCCCCCTCCGGGCCGACTTGTTTCGCCGATTTGGGCCCGAAGACTGCCTTTCCAGAGCCTTTTGAGCCCTTTCTCCGTCTGGGCTTGGCTCGTCATGTACTTTTTTCGTTGAGGTAGTCCTCAACTCGCCTGTGGAGGCCGCGGGAGTGTTCCTTCTCCCTGGGCGCCGCTGACACGGGCTGGGGGCGCGGCCCTAGATTGCTCCTCCACCTTCTCTAGAGGGTACTGGGACGGCTCTGTGGAGGTTGTCCACCTTCGTACTAGCTTGCGACGCTAGTTCCGTGGCCGCCATCACTCGCCACCCGACGGGAGGCACCCGCCGTAGCACTCCTCTTCCGGGATGGACGATCGCCTTGTTTGCCGATCATCTTCGTGGCGTTGCTTGTTGTAGGAGGGTGGGAAGCTACGAGCTACCAATTTTCGTTCTCCGCTGCATGGCACCAATGTTGCGTTTTGGATCCGCGGGGTCCAGTCGGATTCGTGGTTTTCAGGCAACATAAGTGTTTGAAGTGTTGGGTGCGAGAGAGGGATTAAGACCGAATTTTTTACGTGGAAAACCTCCTCGTGAATGGGGAGGAAAAACCGCGAGGCACGGGACCTTGAAAATGCTTCACTATTTGGGTGGAAGTCTTTACAAATTACAAGTGCTAGGGAACATTCATTCTCTGTCTCTTGTTTTGTATCTCTTTCTTAGGGGGTATCGCTCGCTGGAAGGCTCTATCACTCTTTCATTCCGCTTACCGAGAGAGAGATTCAAAGGGCGAGAGGAAGAAGGGCCTTTTTCCTTCTTTCTGGAGCAAATTTGGGGGAAGAGAATCCGGTCCTCTTGAAGGAGACTTTGCTGGGTATTTATAGGAAAGATCATGCCGTTGGGGAGGAGACACGTGGCGGCCATCGGATGGCCCAGAAGTTATGCAGTGTCCCACTCGTTTTATTTAATGCCGCTAACGTGCGCTGGATGGCATGTGGCCAAGCGCTAGGGCCTAGGCGTGTCGAGGCATGTGAGGTTTAGGCGCGGGCCTGATTGACTAGCGTGTTCTATTTAGGACAAGAATCGGGAAAGGGCCGCAGTTTCAGAATCGACGACGCAAGCTTAACCGCATCTCGCCGAAGCAAAGGGCGCCCCCGGGGGGATCCTCCGGGGAAAAGCCCTAGAACTTCTTCTCGACTTTCTGACGGGCTTCGAGACTCCGGGCAAGACTTCTAGGGTTCTCGCCTTTTTCACGCCTGTATTTGGATGGTGTCTTCGATCTCCCCATGAGCGGACGGTCATCTTGGACTTCACGAGGTCTGTCTTTAGGCCGTCGGCCTCTGCCTTGGGCCTCTTAGGCTGTCCAGTTTTCTCGGCTCGTGGGATCCTTTCTCCTGGGCCGCGCTTTTATGGGCCCTTACATTAGGGCCCAACAAATATATAATAGTAAATATAATAAAAAAATAAGTAACTAATTAGTAATACGCCTTACAATTAAGGCTAGAATAATATATTCGAAATTGTTGAAGGATAAAACATGAATCGAATAACAACTGAATACCAAAAACTTCCAACTATTCTCTTTTCTAGCTTCTCTAGTTCATCTCTTTATGCTGTTCGTCTTGTGTTGAAATGTTCTCTTAACTATCTCAAAAATTGCATCAACATTTTATATGTGTTTTAGTCCATGTATGCCCGTTGCGCACATATCAAACGAGATCCTTATTAGCAAGCCATGCACCTGTCTCCTTCAAGTGCACATCAAACATCGAAATCTTGCTCATATTGGTAGGATCATTCTTTTAAAATGCCTTTATTTGAGCAAATTATCGTATCAAAATCAAGCGAACCATCAAATATGAAAGCCAGTAAGTGTGAGTCTCAAAGAATAGAAATCCAAACCTCTTAACAAGCTTTTTCACATGACCTTATGAGAGATCGCTTGCCTCTCCGGTTATCACCATATCTTGTTCTTTGGAAACTTTCTTCTTTAGGAATTTTAGTGTCAACATGTACAAGCTTGAACAACATCTTCTTCGTCTCCATAGAGATATTTAGAGTATTATCACTCTTCTTTGACATTTTCACATCATTACAATTGCCTTTCCTTGCACACTACATAGGCTTCCTCTTGCCTCTGTAATCAAATGTCCCATTTGTCATTTTGGTGTTGCCTTTGGAAACAAAACCTTTATCTAAGTATTAGCTTCAATGATTGCTTTTCTTCACTACAATTAAATAGCATTTGGTAAGCTTCCACTGACATCTGCTAAACATTGTTCAAAATCACTCTTCTTTAACTTTTCTAGTTGAAAATAAATTCAACTTCACATTCAATGCATCCCACCCCTCGCAGCATGAGATTAGACACGTTGCTTGTTTACAAGGAAATATGTTGGGGATTACTCTCGTGTGGAAGTCCTTATGACTGAAGGACTTGGACGGAGCACATGTGTGTGCTAAGTGGAAGAGATCTCGGTCAACTATGTTGACTGGAACCTTCTGGACGGTTAACTCTGTCGATCATTATGTTAACCGGAAAAGTCGTGAGATGACTGACTCTACTGAAAAAGCAAGACGGACTACTTCGACCGGTTAACAGTGTGATTGACCGGCCAATATGAAACGACAGACAACAGAGTTAATATGATATATTTGGAATATCTGAATGACTGTCATATCCAAAAGGTGTACAGTTGACCTACCCTTTTGGGTGGTTGGTAGATGTCATTCTCGGGACTCCAAATGCTGATCGGTCCGCAGGAGCAGGTATGCGCCGCCTGCTGTAGGATAGGGCGTGCGCATGCAAGTAGACTTTGAAAATTGAGCACCAACCACCAAGTTGGGTTATGGTGGGGGACATATGTGTATATATATATATGTGTGTATATGTACACTTAGGATAGTTGTGCATACGAGAAGAACAAGAAGAAGGAGAAGACACCAGATAAGTTGAGAAAAGAGTGTAACAGAGAAGAGAAAGTGAAAAGAAATAGAGCTGTAAGTGAAAACAAAGTATGAGGTTTTTTGCTTTTGCTCTATTCTTATTTTTGCCTCGTGTAATTTTTCTCATACTTAGTGATCTTTTGTGGATTTAGTGTCCTGTAATTTTTTTTTCTTATTTTAGAAGGACTTTTCACGTAAGATTTGGTATTTATTTCTCTTTTCTTATCTCTACTTCACTGCTTGTGTGCTTTATTAGTTGGCCACTCATTCCGACCAACAGAGAGATTATTCCTGTATCCTGATTAGTAGGCCGCCCGTTGTCCACCAACAAAATGTCTCTAATATCAATAACATTTGATGAGTTATCATTTTTTATCTTCAATACCTTATAATTCCTATGTGTATAAGAGGTAAATAAAGACTTCTTCGATATCGCATAGACCGAAGATCTTCCATACATCACCTAACTCACCCCTTGACATATGAAGCTCTGTGTCTTCGCCGCTTTAATAATTAGAAGGCTATTATTGGTAGTAGTAGAGGCTCAATTATTGTATTATGATCTTTCATTTCTTACCTCTCGCTAGCTCCTTCTGTTTTCTATTTTCACTTAAAATAATCCCTATTTATGTGGTCTTTGTTATCATACGGAGAGTATTTGATATCTTTGATCATTAATATATTGTTGCTCTTCTTTGACTTACCACCTCTCATTATAGAACTCTCAAGCTCGTAACCCTTGATAGAAACCAAGACACTTGATTCCTCGAAATGTCATCACCTTTCCTACACAAACTCATTCATACGCATGATAACTTCGTCAAGGTAGAGTATATCCTTCCCAAATAATAATATTGTCATAATATGATTATATAAGGCCAGCAAAGAAGCCAACAATACGAACTTTTTGTCGTCATTGATATTCCCATCAAACAAATATTTGCATCACTATTCAACTGAACTCATCTAGCTTCCTCTTAAAACTTCTTCCTTTCGACAATTGAAGAAAATATAATTTTTTTATTTATATGCAACCTCATCGTCAAATACAATTTAATATTGCTTGTTTGGATTCGAACATTCATACCACAAGACAGCAGAACAAAAATTAAATTTCTCATTAAACGCCAACCATTTTTCTCCCCTAATTAAACGCAATAATCAAAAAATATATCCAACTTTCTTAAGTTACACAAAAAATCTTAGATAAAAATCCTTTTCATTGAAAACAAAAAATTGTAGCACAACTTTTGAACAAAACTCACTATAAATATTTGGTTATAAATAATACCATTAAGATTTATTCACAATGTCAACAACCTATTAAATTTAACCTTTAAACATTTAATAATTCATAAGAGTAAAATATAATGAGAAAATAAAAAAATAATCATTAATACATCCTAAAACCAAGTCTAAAAACTCATGCCCAAAATTAGTGAATAATAAACATAAATCGAATATCAATCGTATACCAAAAACTTTCTCTTCTTCTCTTTTCTATTTTTTCCCCTTTATTAAATGCTCCATGAGTTAAAATACACTCAGATAGATACAAAAAATCACATTAGGGCTTTCTATAATATTTATGGCGCACATGTACCTATCATGCACGCATCAAGCAAAACTCCTATTGGCAGCTATACATTTGCACTCTTCAAGCGCTCATCTATTTCAAACGCCCCTGAAATCTATGCAAGTGTGCCTTTTAAGTGCTCACCAAAAGCTGAAATCTTACCTATATTAGCACATACACCATTTATTGGGCCCATCATGTGCCCTTTAAAAATGTCTTCATTTTAGTGAATCATCACACCAAAATAAGAACTTCATAAAATTATCACATCTAAATTTCTTCCTAAAATTAAGTTTGGAGATCTACTTAATATTATACAACATGATTACATATGACCCAAATAATTCTACCTTCCAAAACAAAATAAATCAAAAAGTTCTTGATACCTTTCGTGAACATCATCAAATGCACATCCAAAATTCGCCCGTGAAGTAAAGAATGATCAATCTTTTTAGCCATATGATCAAATTTCACCTAATGGGCTATACCTTCAAAAAATAAATATATCAAAGATCCGCTAATGCCTTTTGTTCACATCATGATGTGCAAATACCTTTAGAGCACATTATGATGTGCACGTTGCAAAATCCCGTCACGCTACTGATCCAAAAATTGAATTTACCAAATTTAGTTATTTTATAATATCTAATTATCTTAAAATTGGACTCTAAATTTTGGGACCAAAAATCAATTCTTCAATTTGATCAACTCAAATCTATATACTAATATCTGGAGAAGAATTTATATTAAATATCATTAAACAATCAGAATAATGATATTTTAACCAATCAAACGATCAAAAACTATACTTAAAAATCACTTCGAAACTTGACAACTATTATTTCAAACCAATTGATAATATTATCCTAAAATTATCAATATTCTCGGCCAGTGGCCATACATAACCAACAATGCAAAAACTAAGTAACCATTATCTATCACTGAATATTAAAATTACATTACAAAATACTGAACATTCTAATTCTATTATACTAAAATGAATTTTATTTATCCGAACCTCCCACAAGTTAGATCCAAGCCCACTCATACAAAAGGTTAATAAAATAAAAATAAGAATAAATTCAATACTCAATAAATCTTATATAATTTTATATGTGGATATATCGAATGAAAATTATTAAAGATGATATCATGATAAAAATTTTTAAATGCTGATAAGATCAAATTTTGGTCAACCATAGAAAATTTGTATACTAATAATTGAATGTGGCAAAAAATGTACAAATATAGAAATGATACCTAAAATTTTCCAAAAGCATGAATCATACAAAAATTATACTAACGTATAAAAGACTAAAGATTAGTGGTAATTTCACCAAATGAGGACATTAAAATTTGGGCAACAATTATTATTTTTATATAGTCAAAAGTCATACACTATAATTCACAATCCATGAATAGACCGACTGCATTTTATTCTATATAATTAGGGTCAAATGACATTTTTCTAATTCGTGTATGTTAGGTTTATCTTTTAATTTACTAATAATATATTATAATATATCTAAATATTTTTATTAATTCTCTACAATAATCTTTATTTGGGTCAAAATTAAAATTTTTATACAAAATATAAATACACATATTTTCATATATTAAAGAAACTAATTACTTTTATCAAAATCAAAATAAAATTTTTATCAATTTTTGTCAAATATGTGACATGTAAAAATAATAAAGTGTTTATGATATGCAAAAACTTAATGTGTAATTTGGTGACATGCAAAATTATTTTTGTAGAAATTTCAAGAACTCAACATAATTTATATAATTTTATCAATTTTTTACAAATAAAAATATGCAAAAATACAAATATGAGAATCATAGGCATGCAGAAATAATAGTATATAAATTATTAATATATTATGGCTTAAGAGTAAAATTTAACATGTAAGAATATTTATATATAAATTTTGCATTGAAACATAATTTGTATAAATTTAAGATATATATTTGATAAAATTTTTAAAAATGGGATAAAATTTCATATATGCAAAGTATATTCAATTTAAATATAAAAATAGTACACACATGAGTATTAAAATAAAAATACTCAGATATTTACAAAAATAATTAGTAACAAAGAAAGAAAAAGTATAAATATACTTGCCTATACTGAAATTTATTAAAAAAATTTACTTGCAATATTCTTAATTTCATCTTCTACTTCCTCCTCTCTCTTCTCCGCTCTATTTTTTCACAGCTCTTCCTCTCCTTTTACTCAAAAGTTCAGTAAAAATGTGTTAAAATTGGCCAGAGGCTATTTACAAAAAAATTAGCTTATGTGTACCAATCAAACACGGATAGAGGCAAAACTTGTATTGCTCATGAGCACCATCAAACGTCCATTAGGAGCCAAAATTTTGGACTAAATGTGCATGAGCACCATTTGAGCACATCTCATGTCAAAAAGCTTATACGTGGATCAGTCGCTCATTAAGTACTACTTAGCTTAACTTATCATAATACAATATACTTTTTAACCCAAAAAGTTAATTAATCTGAAAAATTTATTGATTAAATTAAAGTTTAAATCACTAAAATAATTTTTGAGATTTATTCCTTACATAGAGCAAAGTTGATCTATTAGCCTATTTTTCAATCTCATGATCACCAATATCGCAATGACTAAAATTCGATAACAATAAAGATAGTGTAAAATAGCACTTCTAAAAACAGCCAACTATTCATTATTTTACAAGAGATCGAAGTTTACTAATATATAATGTCAAAAAATATAGTAAAACTGGGTATAATACTTAATAAAGCACACAGAATTTATATATGTAAATATCAATGAATAAAATATGGTGAATAATAATAATAAATAAATACAAAGTAATCAAAAATAATGATATATTCATAAAAATATATAGAAATATTGGAACTAATGATTCGTAACAATCTCATTGATAAGGTTCGTATATCAAAGATTGGGTTACAATTGCTTCTCTATACCTAAACTCATATAGCACTATTTAAAACTCATATGTGGGTCGACTACCGATTATTTGTTATTGATTGGGTCAAATGTTACTTTTTAAATCCGTGGATATTAAATACAACCTTCAATTGCAAACAATTGTTAGATACTACTTTCAATTACAAATAATATATTAATTTATACTCAAATATATTCCGTCATTCTTTATAATGGTTATTATTTAATTAAAAAAACTTTTCAATAAATAACAAGCAAAAGAATTTT
Source organism: Nepenthes gracilis (assembly GCA_033239525.1). NCBI lineage: Eukaryota > Viridiplantae > Streptophyta > Magnoliopsida > Caryophyllales > Nepenthaceae > Nepenthes > Nepenthes gracilis. The sequence continues at coordinate 7,701,030 of BSYO01000007.1, read as the reverse complement.
TTTAACCTTAAAAAATAAATAAATTTTATAAATTTAAATTATAGAATTTTTCCAAATGTTTAGATAAAAAGACATGTAATGTCAAATATTCAAAGATTTTATAATTCCATGACAAAATTTATAAATATAGATACAAGACCTCAAATCATATAAATGAGAACAAAATTATCATGCATGTCGAAGTAAGTAGAATATAGACTTCAATAGACATTTGTATGTAACGCCTAAATATTAAAATTTATATAATAATATTAAATTTAAGTAAACTGATAAATTATTAAGATCACATGTAGGGTTGGATTAGAAATCAAATATTGGATCATAGTATCGCATACTTGTGTGACACCTAATGTGCACCTAAATTACATGTGTGTATGTTTTATATAAAATCATTGTACTTAAAGTATGAATGAAAGGCACTCGTGCTTATTTAATTCAAAATAGCGGCGCTTGAGGCATGCATGTTGGGCACTGACATGTAGACTTAAAGAAACTTTACACCTAACCAATATATATACGTCGATCTATTATATAATGATATTTTAGCCTATTTTTATTCATTTTCTCTAAGTTTTTGAAAGAAGAGAGAAACAAAAAGGAAAAGAGAGAGAAGAAGAGAAAGAAAGAATACGAAAGTGAATCCAAATTGATTTTAGATGAATCCAACTATTTTTTGGTAAAATAAAATTAAGAATACCGTTTTTAAGCTTATTTCTTTCTTTATTATTTCTCATTTAAATATTTATACATGTGCATTTGCTTACATCTCTTAGTTATATCTTACATATATGTTAGTTTAATTCATATTCCAAAAGATTTTTAACAGCTCAAGTCTTAAAGTTATACATGTCATATTAAAATTATGAAATCTTTGTCTATATGTTCTTACACGCCTTCCATTTGCATGTAATTTGATAAAAAAAATTTATTTTAATTTTGATAAAGATGATAAATTTTCTTCATATTTGAAAAAAAATTGTATATTCATATTTAAGTATAGAGTTTTTAAATTTGATTAAATAAGAATCATTACAGGCAATTTGATAGAATATATTCAGACATGTCATAATATATTATCTGTAAATAAAAGTTTAAATCTAACATATTTGAGTTAAAAAAGTAGTGTTTCATCCCCACTATAAGAAATAATATATTATTAGTTTACCTGTAAATCATAAATAACCACATATGATCTTTGGTTATATAAAAATAAATATAGTCTAAATTTTAATATTCGATCTTTATTGATAAGGTAATCACAAATCCTTAATTTTTATATATTTGAACCATTTTTACATGTTTTATATTTTCATATGTTTGAATAATTTTCATATATTTTACGTCTATATATTTACACACAATTTTCATATGTTTTTCCACATTTTCAATATTATCAGTATTTTAATTTGTGATTATAAATATCGTTATTTGCATGTTCGTTTATCATATTCACATATATAAATTATGCATGATTTGTTAAGGGTTAGACTTACTCTTACATGTCTACATATATTTGTATGGATTTTGGATGTGAAGGAGCCATGTGGGAGAAACATATTTTAGAGTATTTTAGTTATATTGACTATTCGATTGAGAGTTGTTATTTTCGTTTTTAGATTATCTGTATTATGATCAAGAGCCAAAAATTATTATTCAATTATAATATTGATTATGAAGTTTGTTACTCTGATATTAGATTTGAAAGGCTTTTTCTTGTCGTTTAAGTCAATTAGGAGATGAGTTATTTAATCTATTTTCGGCTACACCTTTTAGATTTTGTACTTCAATATTATTTATTGTCGATTATAATATTATCAAAAATTGTCTAGAATTTTAAATTTTAGATCTTGTACTTCCTTACTTTGTCAATAATCGTCATTGAAATATAATATTGTTTGTGTTTGTAAGAGAATCACATCCCAACAATCAGATTAGATTTAAGTTAGTCGATTAGATTTGGGGTTTTAAACTAAGTCCAATTTTGATATATTTAATTAGAGAGTTTAAGTTAGGGGTGAAGCCTTGACAATGCATGTAAATATCCATAATATAATAAAAAGATTTAACAATAAATAAAGAATGACCTTATATGCACCCATCTTAAATCGAATATTATCAAAATCTCATATGAAATAGTCTTAAAACCAAGCTTCATCATTTTTTCTCTTCTCTTCTCTCTTGTTTATTTATTTCTTTCTTTCTCCTCTCTCAAAATCTAAGCAAAAATGTCATAAATTACAAAAGAATTTACTTATATAGATGGACTGCACGCAAGTATCAATCGTGTACCCATCAGGTATAAAGACAAAACGCATGTATACACAAGTTCTCTCAATCATGCATCAGCACTGCTGATATTATTATCGCATGTACCGGTGCCATTTTTGCCTAGTCAGTCAACGACAAACCTTTGTCAAATACTTATTTTTATCTGAACCCAAAATTATTCTAAATAAATCATCTAACTTATTAAGTACTAATGCTATAAGTATAATTTAGGGGCCTATTTTTACAATTTTTTTTTATTCTGATAAAACTTTTATTCTTGAAATTTAAATACCTTAACAAATAAACAATTGATTATCTTGCTCCCATGTATCTTCCTCAAACAAATGATTTCTCTAAAATACATTAACCAAGTGAATAATTTTCACGCAAAGCACTTGATTGCGTAGTCCACGAATTTGCACTAGCTCCTCATTGTAAGACTTAGTCTATAGGTGTTCATAATCGGTGGCATGTGAATGGTCATAGACTTATGAAGTATTGAGATATGAAAAATGTTGTAAATATTTTGCCAAATGCTTGTATGAAAAGACATTTAAGGTCAAATTTTTAAAAATTTTATGATTTTATAACAAATTTTATAAATATAAATACAAGCTTCCAAATATTAAAAATAAAAATAAAATTAATATAGGTATAAAAATAAGCAAATTATAAACATCAAAGGAAAACACACATATAAACATCAAAGAGTTAATCAAAAGATTTTAACAATAAAAAAGAATGGATTTAGATGCACCTATATTAAATTAAATATTATCAAGATTTCACACAAAGTAGCCTTGAAACCAACTTCTTTTACTTTCTCTCATCATTTGTTGTTTCTTTCTCTCTCTTCTCTTTTGAAATCTCATAAAGAAAGGCCCAAAGCAAAAAAAAAAAAAAATCTATTTATATAGATGGACTGGTGCATGACCGTCGATTTTACATCAATTAGGCATGAAGACAAAACACATAAATGTACAAGTGTACTTCAATTATGTATAAACGCTACCTATTTTATTAACCCAAATATGAGTTTACCTCTTTCATGTCTAAGCGCTCCTCTTTCACATATGAGCATCGTCTATCCTATTGGCCCACATACGAGCACTACACTTGCGCAAGTTAGGTGCTGACCAATTTTTCTCAAATACTTAATTTTTTCATTTAAATATAAAATTATTCTTAATAATTTATCCACTTAACATAATTCTTGATGGCATAAAGCGTGAATTAGGGATTGGGTGTCAAGTGAAGAGATATGAGATATATTTTCTATGTACCCAAAAAATGTATGAATTATCTCCAATATTAGAAGGATTCATATCTTATTTGATAAAATTATATAAGGTATTAGACTCTTGTCAATTCTCAACCTTGAAATTATTTTTTAAAACGACCACAAAAAATTCTAGACAAATAGAATTGAAAAACTATTGACATTTACTTAAACACCAAATAATGTTGACAATTTTGCATTATCAAATCGTTTTGTCGTGCTCTTATTCACTAATTAATTGATATTAAGTGTAACGACATAAATTATCATGAGAATGGACCTTCGAAAGGAAAATGACATATCATATTGATATTTTTTTCGGAGTTAAATTGAGTTTGGTAATTATTGTGTCCACCAAAAATTCTAAATTGGTTCACGATTACTAGCTCGGCCCATTGATTAAAAAAAAAGATAGGTTTGAAATTAATGGCATTAGTCAAGCAAAAATAGATCCAAAGATGACCCAATAAATTAGGGTTCAAGATGAAATTTTACAATTAAAATTCATTTAAAATTTGGAGATTTCAAATCCATTGGTCAAACTTTCAGGTGGTTAATATTTGAGATCCGTACATCCCAAGAGGCAGTCAATGCTAAGTTAAAGAGTGGCAAGTTGAAGGACAATGAGTTGAAATGCCAGACAATTAACCGATTTTTCGCACTTAACTAGTATTCTACGCTATAGTTAATCACTTCTCAACTATGCACGGTTGACGTAATTTAGAGTGAACAATGTTCACCATGATGTATAACCCAAAATATATGTGATAGCTGCTAACTTGAATAATCAGTAGTCAATCACATTATTGGATTGTGGCCTGTAAATCGACTACGACAAACTATCACTGATCTTTGTCTCACCATAATTACTAACTGCCTCAGCACCAATGATGGATCAAATATTTGATATTTGCTAGGGAAGAACTATTAATAGACTCAACCTTAGAGTATTTCAGTCTCTAATATATCAATGCAGCTTTAACGATTCGGTCCCACAACACTTTACCCATATACAGAGGGGTCAGAAACGTGCTATCAAAATACCTCATCCTCCTCGCAAAATACGAAAACCTAGTCTTCCATACTTTAACTTTCTCTGTGTTTCTTTCACCCTTACTCGATTGTTAGGCCCAAGAAAATTGACGTGATTATAGAAAAATGAGTTCCAATTATTCTAAAATTTTTATTCTGATTTGTGGTATACGAGATCCAAATCGAAAGTTTAAGAACTCCGATCTAAAATTTTTCGCATGTAATTCAAATCCAATATATGCATAAAAAAAAAAATGATAGGTTGAAATTAATGGCATTAGTCAAGCAAAAATAGATCCAAAGATGACCCAATAAATTAGGGTTCAAGGTGAAATTTTACAATTAAATTCATTTTAAAATTTGGAGATTTCAAATCCATTGGTCAGACTTTCAGGTGGTTAATATTTGAGTTCCGTACATCTTAGGAGGCGGTCAACGCTAAGTTAGAGAGCGCCAAGTTGAAGGACAATGAGTTGAAATTTTAAACAATCAACTGACTTTCACACTTAACTAGTACTCTACACTACAGTTAATCACTCCTCAACTATGCACGATCAACGTAATTTAAAGTGAATAACGTTCACTACGATGTATAACCCAAAATATATGTGATGGCTGCTGACTCGAATAATCAATAGTCAATCACACGATTGGGTTGTGGCCTGTAAATTGACTACGACAAACTACCACTGATCTTTGTACCACCACAATTACTAACTACCTCAGCACCAATGATGGATCAAAGATTTGATATTTGCAAGGGAAGAACTATTAATAAACTCAACCTTAGAGTATTTCAATCTCTAATATATCAATGCAGCTTTAACGATTCAGTCCCACAACACTTTACCCGTATACAGAGGGGTCAGAAACCTACCATCAAAATATCTCATCCTCCTCGCAAAATATGGAAACCTAGTCCTCCATACTTTAACCTTTTCTGTGTTTCTTTCACCCTTACTCGATTGTTAAGCCTAAGAAAATTGACGTGATTATCGAAAAATGAGTCCCAATTATTCTAAAACTTTTATTCTGATTTGTGATATACGAGATCCAAATTGAAAGTTTAAGAACTCGATCTAAAGTTTTTCGGATAGAATTCAAATCCAATATATGCATCATGATAAAAAAAAATGATGAGTAAATCCAACTACCCCATGACATTTTGCTCCAAAAAACTTTTTATATTATAGAAGAGCTTTTTTTTAAGGATATTGACGGAACATAATAAAGTCAATGGAGTAGATTTATGCATTTGGTAGCTTTATTAAAACTCTATTGTTATTAATTTATAAATTACAAAATGATATCTAATAAGAAAAATTATACCTTTCATATGCTATGAAATGTATTATGGATAGACTTTGCAGCCACAACCCCTTAAAGGAGGGCGCTAAGGGCAAAATTCTTGGACCACGATCAAGGAGAAAATGGCAGGGCCGCTTGTAATACTCTGCCGATTAAAATAATAATTTAATATAATTAATTTAATTTCTTTAGTTTTTGTACAATAATAATTGTAATATTATTCGATTATAAATTAGAGTTTACACGTAAAAATATTATAAAAATAATATCTTTGTAATATAAAAATAAAATTTTCATATTTTAAGATTCACCTAATCATATGTTTGATAAATTTTCATAATAGGTTTTTTTTTTTCCTTATATTTATAAAAGGAGTTTTTAATGCTGTTAAAAAGCTATATTTAATTATTTTTAAAATATTTTTAATAATATAATATCTCAAATACTCATTTATATAAAATAATGCATATAAAAATAAATAGATTAATGAGTATTATATTATCTAAAAATAAAAAAAATATACGTAAAATATTATTCTTTAAGCTTTTGGGTGCATTAATAAAAAGGATAATGAGTTTTAATAGCTAAATATTTCAAATTAAATCCAATCCGAACACAATACTTTTAACACGTAATCTTAATCAAATCCAAATATTTCGAATTAAATAAAAATATAATAATTTGTCATTGTTTGAAAATGCAACGACGGTGATTATAAAAATATTCATACGGTTAATTAAATTATCTATTAATCTAAATATTATTTATATTGTTTTTGGGGTAAAAATTGCAATCTATTAAATTATCTATTAATCTATTATTTATATTTATATTTGGACAATGGTACGTCAGGAATAAGTTAAATTAATGGTGGATCAGGTGAAACGCAGAGTTTAGCACGGATTTGTACCAAAACGCTTTAAATCAACACTTCTAAGGGTTATTTTATGTGGGACCCTACTGACGAGTAGTCCTAGGCTAGGGTAGCTTTACCAGCAAGTCAATAATACAACGGGCGTTCCTTTTTTTATACTTTCAATAATATTTATTCTTGTACATAATTTTCTATTTTTACTTCTATTCAAATGTAATTCATATGATATATATATATATATATATATATATTTAAAAAAATTAAAATTAAATTATTTTAAAAAACATGTATAGAGGGATAATTATTGAAGTTTGATCAGAACACATACAATCTGGTGCAGTGGAGCAAAGCTTGAATCGCTTGTTGAGTATCAACCACTAAATTTATGAGTATAAGAAATATGATAATGTATAACATTTTTAACATATAAATTTTTTTCAATAAAAAAAAATTACATGATAAATTTTAAATAAATTTACTATAATAATAATGCTGATTATAAATAACCTCATTAAAAATTCAGTTGCTATAATTTTGAGTGAATTATAGTTCATTATAACCCTCTCAATACATTTAACAACCCACAAGAATAATTGTAATGAGAAATAAGAGTAACTAAATAAAATAAACTCTAAAAATTTTAGGTATAATTTTATACCAGGCTTGGTGTTCCAGCACCAACTTATTGGAATCAACGCACGAGTGCCTTTGGATGCACATCAGGGATTCTCAATCTAAAATCGATGGATATGTGTGAATTGAACACTTGTCATGCACAATTATGCTGATTTTTGATCGATCGTCGATCGATAATCGTACAAAATCACACGACCCTTAAATATCTTTTACTTTTTAGATAGTCATTTATTTATTATGACATCTACAAAGAAGTGATCAAAATTGAATAATAATTAGCTTTAGAAAAACCTTTTTAATAAAATCTAAATGATCTTAATTTTTTTAGTGTTGACCTTCCTAACCCAAACAACACCATAACAAGGCATATGTGAAGGTTTTGAAATACCAACTAACCAGTAAAAATTTAATATCTTATAAGTTTAAAATATAATATAATAAATTAGATTAATGATAAAAATTCCTATCAATACTAGTTAAATCACTTATATATTTTTATAAGTTATACACGCTAACTTGTAAGTCTGTCTTTTTATTAAGTATGTTTAAGGCGATGGGACACTAACAATTATGGGCCATTCTAATAATACTAAAAATAATTGAATAAAATTATTAGGAAATAGTAATCCATAAAATTTCTTCATCATTCAAATATTTACTTCTTTATTTTTAAAAAAAATTCTAAGATACTTAAATATAACCGTCGGCAATCCTAGTTATTGAAAAGTGACGGGCTTAGAGAGTGACACGTTGCACCATTATGTGATTTTATAAATGGGCATGCGATGGGCCTCTGGAGACACAATGCCGACGTTTTTGAAAATTTCATCACTTTCAAAATAAACTAATTTAATAATTTTTACTATAAATATTTAATAATAATTAAATAATTATATGATTTTTTAAAAAAATAAATAATTAACCTTTTTAAGAAAAAAAATTAATTATTTAGTATTAATTAAATAATTATAATTAAAAATAATTATATAAATTATTATTTTATAGACCCAAACCCATATCAATAAAAGGCTCTTTTACGGGCAGAGAGATAAGAACGAGGAGCGAGCTTGCGTGGGCCCGACGCCCTACGCGGACCACTAACAGCGTCTCGTTTGGCAAGTGCGGGCCCACGGTTGGAATTCTCGTTCTCTCTCTCTCTCTCTTGCAGCCAACGTGGGACCAGCAGCCCAATCAATTGGGCTTTGAAGTTTCAGACGTGTACAATTCGCCAACAGGTGGGCCCCACTATTTATTTATTTCATGTAAGATCTGGCCAATCAGAGAAAAGCTGACGTTTGGACAGCGAATGTTGCACAGCTGTGGATAAATCTCGCTTACGTCATCGTCGGCCGTGTGTTGGGTCACGTGTCCGGAGTTATGGCATAAGAAAAAAAAATTAAATTAAATTTTACTATTCTACATAAATGTTAAACTTTTTATCGGTTAATAATTTTTTATAATTAATTTTACACATAGGTATAGATTTTTTTAAAATAAAAAATAAAATACATTCTTTAAACAAAAAGTTAATTTTAAAAATTATAAAATAAGTAGCATTGTTCCAGAATTATAATACAAGTTTTATATAATATATCTAATGGGTACTGATACCAAATACCTACTCTTAAGATCTATTTTTTTGGGATTGGACCATGATATCATGAAGATCCAGTAGGTCCAAGAGGACCAAGAGGTTTGGGCGACAGAGCCAGCCCGTATAGTGTAATAGACTTAAGTCCACTCAGACCCGTGGATTCAAGATGGGCCTCTGAAGTCACCCCGTGGACTCAAGATGGGCATCGGCGTGCCAGAGATCTGGCGGCTGACTCTATCAAGATGTAGAGGAATGATGGCCAACACAGCATGTGATCCTGAAGAAGTGACATCACACCAGGCCCATGTGCACGTAGTATTCCTGACAAGGCAAAATGAATTTATAAAGTTGGTGGCAGGATTTTCTACACACGCCAGCGCCACGTGGACTCCTCTCAGACTTGAGCATATTTAGTAATCTCCTTGTATCCCAACACATTATAGTGAAACAAGTTCTTGAACCAAAGTCCTGTGATTTTTTTTTCTCATTTACGAGGAGACTTTCTACGTAAAAACTCTGCGTACTTTAGTCCTCGTACTCTCTTTCATCAATTTGTTTCATCCTTTGTGTTGCATGAGTCTTACCCGAGTACTCAGAAATGGTCCGCGAACTCAACCGGATCCTCACCCGTATGAGTATCCGAGATTCGAGGACGCAACATTGGTGCCTTTTGTAGGAAACAACCAAAAGTCAATTTTTTACATTTTTCAAAAATTTTTCAGAAGTTTCCTTATACTTTTTCCAAAGTCAAGTATGGTAAATACGAGAGTATAAGCAAGTGCCCCTGTTAGAGACGCGGCCTCATGTGACAACGGTCCTGCCGCATATGTCAGGGTGGAAGACCATCCTGATCTAGTGGAATGGGCATTGGTCATGAGGATGGATGATGTGTCCAGAGCCATCCGAACCCTCTACTAAAAAATGGATGAGTGGATGAGGGAAGCACATTCCAAGGCCTCTCAGACCGCGACGACCAAGAATAGGAGCAAGGGGAAGAAACACCTCAACAAGCAAGCTGATTGACACGAGGCCCCGAGAACCCAAGTTACCTCAAGTAGCAAAATCCCTCATCGACTTGAAGGTTGCTTAGGCCCTTGGGTTTAGGAGGAGAGCCCAAAGAGGCGCAATCCATGCTCCTTTCGTAGCAACCAGGAGAGCGCCATTCATGAGGCTGCTCCCCGTGACGACGCACATCCTAGGGTTAGGGGGGCTCCAGAACCGCATGCAGTACAAGAGCCAAACGAGTTAAGGAATTACCTCAATCAGAAGAATGCGGAGGCCCCACTCCATGTGGAGGAGAGATTGGAGAAAGTGGATAATCGAGTCTTTGGCAGAAACAACGGAGGAGGAGTTGGCTTACTCCAATCTCCGTTCACGACGGGGAGATTAGGACAAGGCCACTCCCCCGAAGTTCAAGATACCAAACCTTGATATCTACGATGGGAGTGCTGACCCCCATGGATCATGTTAATCACTTTTGCGAGAGCCTGAGCCTCCAAGACTTAGATGAGATAACCATGTGTCAATACTTCCTTTTGACACTTAAAGGTGACGTGAGAGTGTGGTTCTACGGATTACCAGCTGATTCCATTCACTCCTCCAAGGAGCTGATAGCAAGTTTTCTCTCGCAATTCGCCTCTAGTCAAAGGCTGCAGAAGCAGCCCTGGCACCTCACCCGAGTAAAGTAGGGTGCTAGGGAGAGCTTGAGGGGATTCCTGGCTTGATTTATAGCGGAGGCCAGGCAAGTCCCAAAGTTAGCCGATGGGTTGAAGCTGAACGCGTTCTCATTTGCCATAAAAGGAGAAGCTTTCTTCAAGCACATCATTCACAAATGTTCCCAGTTGTTCGCAGAGGTCGAGACCGTAGCGCGAGTCTACATCGCAATCGAAGGCGCCAACGACGCGAAGAGGCCAAAGAAGAATGAAAACTTTCGCCCGAGGGAGATGGAAGGAAAGAGAAAGGGCGGGGATCATCAAGGTTCCGAGACAATAAAGAAGCCACATAAGCCTGAGCAGGTCATTCGAAGGGAGCACAGGCCAATAAATCTCACTCCCTTGATCGACACCCATACCAACATCTTGATACAAATTTAGGACAAGAAATTTCTGAAATGACCCAAAGTACTGAAAAATCCTGATACATGTTGAGGCTTACCAGCCTAGAAACCGAGTGACCTCAGGGGTTGTAAACATGATATCAACTCGCCCGACCCATGGAGATGCTCAGAAAATCATCGCGGCAAAAAGACCAATGGTAGAAAATAGGGCTGAAGTTATTAGCTTTAGCAATGAGGACATGGCCCATGTAACTTTTCCTCACTCTGATTCCCTGATTGTAACCGCACTCATTTCAGATAGAGCAAATGACTACCAAATAAAACAAGTCTTTATTGATAATTGAAGCTCGAGAAATTTACTTTATTTTGATGCGTATTTTAAATTAAGGCTTAATAGAAGTCAAATGAGAGCAACCGAAGGACCCCTCTACGGACCGAATAATGAGCCGGTTCCAATTCATGGTGTCATCCAGCTGCAAGTCATGCTGGGGACATACCTGAGGTCTGTGTCTATGGTCCTCACCTTCTTGGTTGTGGACCTCTCATCAGTTTACAACGTAATCTTCGGACGTCCTTACTTGACCACCTTCAGTGCTGTCACTTTCATTCCGCATCTAAAAATAAAATTTTTGACTCCATTTGGGATTGGGGAGGTCGTTGGAGATTAAGCTGGTGGACGGACATGCAACCTGTCCCAAATCACGTAGACCGCTCCTCCCCAGCCTCTTGAAGACCTAGACCTATAAGACGAGGCGATATTGCAGCAAGTACAGTCCGGAGAGCTAACTATCCAAGTCCCACTGCTTCAAAGAGATCCAAAGAAGTATGTCCAGATGGGAAGCTCTCTGCCCCCAATTCGTCCAAGACCAGCTTATTAGTTTCCTGCGAAAGAACTCGAACGTTTTTACCTAGGTGCAGAGTGACTTGTCGGAGATCTCCATAGAAATAATGGTCCATAAAATGGGTTTAGATCATGGTCACAGGCCCGTTAGGCAAAAGTGTAGAAATTATTCAGTAAAAAAATTGGTGGCCATACGGGGGAGGAAGTGAAGAAGCTCTTGGATGCAAGATTCATCCGGGAGTACAGTACCCGGACTGGCTGTCAAACGTGATCATGGTGAAGAAGAATACCGAAAAGTGAAGGATATGTATGGATTTCAAGGACTTCAATAAAGCGTGCCCCAAGGACAGCTTCCCTCTGCCTAGGATTGATTAATTTGTAGACTCGATGTCTAACCATGAGCTTTTAAGCTTCATGGATGTGTACTTGAGATACAACCAAATAAAAATAACCCCTGAAGATGAGAAGCAACGTCATTTTATACGAACCAAGGGACTTTCTGTTACAAAGTCATACCCTTTGACCTCAAAAATGCGGGTGTAACTTATCAATGGCTCGTAAATAAAATGTTCGATGACCAGATCAGACGGAATATGGAGATCGATGTGGATGACATGCTTATCAAAAGTAAGATAATCGATCACCACGTCCAGGATCTGGTCGAGACCTTCGGTGTGCTCAGAACTCACCAGATGAAACTCAACCCAAGTAAGTGTACATTTGGAGGGGCCTCTACGAAGTTCCTGGGCGATATTGTCTCACACCGAGGAATCGAGGCCAACCGAAAAAAGATCAAGGCCATCCTCGAATGAAGTCTCCTTGGTCAATAAAGGAAGTCCAAAAACTTACTGGACGGATAGCTGCTCTCTCTCACTTTTTAGCCAAATCGACCGAGAAGCACTTGCCGTTCTTCAAGGCCTTGCGAGGAACGAAGACCAACGACTTTCAATGGAATAATAATGACTGTGAGGAGGCGTTCTGAAGACTTAAGGACTATTTGTCGAACGCTCCTCTCTTAGCTTCTCCCCAACTAGGCGAGGAGCTAAACTTGTATCTTGCTGTCTTCGACACTGTCCTAAACTCAGCCTTGGTACGACAATAACATGATAGATAGTAGCCCGTGTATTACATGAGCAAAATCCTAGCTGATACAAAAACCATGTACACCTACGCAGAGAAAATTGCTCTTTCATTAGTATATTCTACTTGGAAGCTCAGACCGTACTTTCAAGCGTATAAAGTAGTGGTCCTAACTGATCAACCATTGAGAGCAATCCTACAAAAACCCAAGATGTCAGGATGAATTGTCAAGTGGGCCATTGAGTTGGAAGAATTTGATATTGAATTTCGTTCAAGGCCAGCCTTGAAAGGTCAGGCCCTCGTGAACTTCATCATCGAAATAGCGACCCTGGCCATTGGCTATCTAGACCATCGTGATGCAGACAAACCAAATGAAGTAACAACATGGATACTACAAGAGGACAGCTCCTCAATGAAGGACAGTTGTGGAGTTAGTGTTGTGTTGTAAATGCCCGATGGATCAGACATAAAATATTCAATGACCCTCAGGTTCTCGGCCACAAATAACACCGCGGAGTATGAAGTATTGCTAGCAGGACGCTAGTTAGCCAAAGAATGCTCTACGAAAGACTTAGTTGTTTACAGCGACTCTAAATTGATCGTGAATCAAGTCTACTGACACTTCGAGGTTAATAGCCCACAACTATCCAACTACCTATCTAAGGTCCAATGCTTGACCGCGGACTTTGAAAAGGTAGAATTTGTTCACATCTCTAGAGAAAAGAATGGAAAGGCCGACATGTTGGTAAGGGCAGCCGCTTTCGAATACCCAAAGCAGTATGCCTAAAGAATGAGAGAAGTTCTGAACAAGCCAAGTATCAAGGACCTTAAGCAACAATGATGCAAGTTTCGAGTACAAGTACTTGGATGACTCCCTACTTGAGGTATTGATCCGATGGGATATTGCCTAAGGACGTGGATGTGGCTAAGAAGGTGAAGAAGACAGTAGGTTGGTACACTGTCATGGACGGTCAATTATACCGGCGCGAGTTCTCGGCTCCTTACCTAATGTGTCTCACTCCATAGGAGGCAGATTATGCCCTCCAAGAAGTGTACTTTGGGATTTGTAGATCCCACATTGGGGGAAAGAATGTCGCCTTCAAATTCATGAGGCAAGGGTACCATTGGCTAACCATAAAGTACGGCGCCATGAATTTCGTACGCAAATATGAAAATTGTCAAGTTCATGGTAACATGACTCACCGGTTGCATACTGAACTCTGAACACTGCAATCACCATAGCCATTTGCTCAATGGGGGCTTGACATCCTTGGACCTCTTTCGGTGGCGACAGGGCAGAGAAAGTTTCTCATCGTCGGAATCAACTATTTTACAAATGAATCGAGGTTGTGCCCTTGACAAACATCATAGAGCAAAATGCTACAGAATTTGTCCGGTAGAACATCGTGTGCAAGTTCGTAATTTTCAAATGCAATGTGACTGACAACGGGGCCCAATTCACTGGGAAGAAGTTCATTAAGTACTGCACCAACTTGAGGATTAGGTTGGTCCATACGTCGGTCGCGTACCCACAAACCAACGGACAAGTGGAGATCACAAACCGCACAATCCTGTATGGACTCAAGACTAAATTGGAACACTTCGGGGGCTCATGGGTATACGAACTGCCATCCGTCCTTTGGTCAAACAGGACCACCCCGCGGAGCCCATGAGGGAAACGTCCTTTAGCTTGTGCTATGGGGTAGAATCAGTTATTCTGGTGAAAGTTGGACTTCTAAGTCTTTGAGTCGAGTGCTTCAGTTTGTGCGAAAGATTTCGAGAAAATCTTGATATGCTTGAAGAAGCACGATACCTTGCGAGGCTAATAACAACTGCATATCAACAGCGGGTAGCCTAATAATGCAATAAAAAGGTGAAGGCGCAACGGTTCGAAGTTGGGGACCTAGTGCTAAGGAGTATAGAGGCCACGAGTAAAAAGACCGATAAGAATAAACTCTCCACAAATTGAAAAGAGCCATTCTCGGTTTCCTCCATCTTCCAAAATGGGGCCTATAAGTTATGCACCCAAGAGGGCAAACTAATCCCTCAGATATGGAACGCCGTGCACCTCAAGAAATACTATCAAAAAATATATCTCCAAA
Source organism: Nepenthes gracilis (assembly GCA_033239525.1). Taxonomy (NCBI): domain Eukaryota; kingdom Viridiplantae; phylum Streptophyta; class Magnoliopsida; order Caryophyllales; family Nepenthaceae; genus Nepenthes; species Nepenthes gracilis. Next base: position 7,685,960 of record BSYO01000007.1, on the reverse strand, counting down.
TGTCCATGTAAGGCAAAACGTATCATTTGATATGCCTGTAATATTTGATATGCCTGTAATACATTTCATGGATATAATAAAATACCTTTTCTTTTATTTTTTTATCTTACATTTCATTGAATGTTTGCATGTCATTTCATTAACTCACAAGACCTAGGCTGTCCCTAAGTCAAGTGAAAGTAACCCTTTCACTTGCTTTAAAACTCGGCTGTGTCTAAGCAGCCCAAGCGGTCATGTTTAAAATTCAGTTGTACCCGAACGGCCCAAAAGGTCAAACTTAAAACTTGGCCACGATACCAAGTAACCCTAGAGGTTGGGCTTAAAACTTAGGAGGCTTAAAATAGTAAGCATGCGACGTCCCTAGAGGTAACATTTTCAACCTAAGATGGTCAAAGGGTTCAGACATTAAGCTAGTATAAGACTATGTTTCTTTGACAGCACTTCATAAGGGAACCAAACACTTGAGCAGTCCGAGTAAAGCAAACAAAGTTTTTGCACTTAAATAATGTGCACTTTATTCATATATGCAATATATGTGCAATAGTATACATGTCTAAAAAAAAGAGAGAGGAAACAGCACAATTAGTCCTCAGAAGGTCCTGGCTGAGAAGAAAGAGTTCCTTGCTGCAACTACAGCTATCCCCATAATTCGGAAGGCCTTGCCTAGTCTGGAGATCCCTGCCGCCCAAAAGGTCGAGGATCACTTGAAGGCCCAGGCTAAGAAGGGTTGGGAAACACCCTTCCTGGGAGACCATACAAGTCATTTGAATATGTAGCACTTGCAATATGGGGATCAAACATGGCCGTGGGAAACCGTGGGTGTAGCAATCTCATCACTCGGCGGCATAGGTTAATGCCGTCCCAATACTTGCCCTCCTGTGCCGATGCTATATCTGCGGCCCTTACTGAAGTCCTTAGCACTTCCACCAACTGGAGGTTTCTGTCTTGGAGAAGCCTGTACTGGATTTGCTGAAGCTTCAATGTATCCTCGAGGGAGGCGATTTTCCCCTTAGCCTCAGCAAGCTCAGTTTCTAGGCGTTGGTTGGCCTCTCCAGTAGCTCTGAAGGACTCGAGCTCAGAGCAAGTCTGGGTTACGTCACTAATGAGCCGCCCGAGATTTCCAACTAGCTCTTAGAACTGCAAAGGAAGATCAAACTGTTAAAGCATAGTAGAAGGAAACTGAAAGGCTAAGGAAGGACAGAAAGATGCCTGAAAAATGGGGGAGCCGCTGGATGAGCGTTCCCACTAGAAGTCCTCGGCTCCAGTGGCTCGGCAACAGGAACCATAGGGACCTCAACCCTGGCCTTGGACATGTGGGCAACTCTATCAAGCTGGAAGATTAGGGGCTCAGCAGCTTCAGATGGCTTTGCAGCCTTAGACTCAGCCTCTTCAGCGCACGGAACCCCAACAACGTCCTCGACCATGGGCTCCTCTTGGGCCTCAGGCAGAATCATCATCGGGTTATGAATTTGAATTTCAAGGCATGGAAGCTCAGTAGTCTTTGCGGCAGGAAGCTCAACGACATGACTCTCCTCAGCCTTAGCAGCATTAGCAGTTGTCGTCATCATCATTATCACTGCTTCATCGGTTCGAGTTGCCTCAATCTCCCCTTGCAGCCTGCTCTCCAATGCTGTCCTCGGATAGATTGTCCATCCAGTCTGAGACGTCACCAATAAACCCATAAGAGATATCGTGAATTGGCTCATCAAGGAAAGATCGGGCAATAGGTGGATCTGTGAGCTGGCATATAAGCTCACAATGCTGCCCAAATGACTTAGCGGTGGCTGAAAGTCCGACACCTTCAGCGTCTTGGACTAGGGCCGCCTGCGGAGATCTGACCACCTGAAAATAGGCGCAATAATAGCATCATCATCATCAGACGAGGAGTACTCAACGATGATCACCGTACTTTTTGAAGTCTTAGTCCGATGACTCTTCCTTGGATGCTTAGTTGGCTCCTCGATCCTCAGAGCCCTCTCCCTCTTCTTCAGCTTTTTTTTCTTCTTCTTCAAAGAAACAATGGCAGCAACGCCAAAGTTCTCGGCCTGAGACTCCCACTTGGTTCTCTCCAAATTCTCGGACCTCAACCAAATGTTCTCCTTATTTTCATTAAAGGTATTAGGGTTGGCCATCACTAAATCAACGACCTCCTTGGCAACCTCCCTGTCCTCTTTGGAGGCGTTTGAGCAATGCTTGGTGGCCACGTTCCTTCAATTGTTGGGAACATCCCAAATCCTAGGAACCTCCAAAAAGAAGAATTTATCTTTTCACCTCTTGATGGAATCAAGGTTTTCCCAACTCATAACCGCAGACTCAGGACGTGAAGTCATGATGATATAGTCCAAGTTATAAGTGAAACGGAACATCACCTTCACCATAGAAACCTCAAGCACTTTCTTATGATATCATGCAAAAACGCAAAGAGAAATGAGGTACCTAATGGTATTAGGCTTCAACCTCGTGAGCGGGACCCCAAGTTCCCTCATGATAATGTACAACTCCATTGGGACAAAAAAATGAAGCCCACCCTTGAGATGGACTTCATACACAGTGATGAACCCATCAGGTGGGCTACACGCCCTATCATGGGGCTCAGGGACCACTATCACCATCGAATCAGGAATACCGTAGTTCGTGCGAATAGCATCGAGACTGGCTAGGGACAAGGAAGACATGATGTCTTTAACTCCAGGAGCCATGCAAACTTAGAGAAGGAGCACAGAAAAAACATCAAGAAGATAGCTTGGGAAAATGGCAGCAAAAGGGTTTGAGAGAAAAGGCCATAGGGTTGCATGGTGAAAAGTGAAGGCAAAAATGGTATTTGAAAACGGCTGAAAAGGCTCAAATGCGTGCCCCATCATTGCCCTTACCACTCATCAATCACCCGTGCGTTGCCAGAGATAGTGGGTTTTGCGTTTCTAAGGCGACATCAATCTCATTAAATGTGCATTAATGCGCTTTAATGGTAGAAATGGCGGCGCAAGCCCAGTTCTCGGACTTAGAGGGAGTTCTCGGACACAAATGCGCTTTAATGTACTCGGACGTGCCTTCGTCAAATCCTATGATCCCCATATTATCCGACAACATCTTTGGATCTCGGGTAAATACACAAAGACGACTATCACTTAGAAATACCCAGTAGCACCTAAAATCCAAAAATTTCTCGGATGTTCTGGCCAGACCGTTGACCTCAAAATTTCTAAGACATTTTGCTCAAACTAAGACCCTCTGACTGCTCTCAGACATTTCAGTCCTCGCATCCTAGACTCCTGTTTCCAACGATCAGTTGGTGACGTCTAAGTATATTAATGGACTCGAATACATGCTTCAGTGAGTTCTCAGACGTTTGGTCGCATGTCCCTGAGCTTTTGGTTCCATCCATATCCGAGGACATTTGCAAGAAGCAAAGGCGCGAGCAAATTTTCCATGGAGAGAACCTTCACGCAAGACTCATTCGCGACCACTGGATATACCAAAGGCCCAAGGAGCCCAAACCCTTTGGCATGGGGGGCTACTAATGGATACTGATATCTAATGCCCACTCTTAAGATCCGTTCCCCTGGAATTGGGCCTTAATGCCACGGAGACCTAGTACGCCCAGGAGGTCTAGGCGCTAGAGCCAGCCGGTGTAGCATAATGGACTTAAAGTCTACTCAGGCCCGTGGATTTAATATGAGCCTCGAGCGTCACCCCGTCTGCAAAATCAGCATGCTAGAGATCTGGTGGCTGACTTTGTCAGGATGCTAGAGGAATGATGGCTAGCAAAGCACGAGCCCTGCAGAATTGGCATCACCCACACCCGAGTGCACGCAACGTTTCTGACATGGAAAAATGGATTTATAGAGTTAGTAGTAGGATTCCCCTACATACGCCAATGCCACGTGGACTCCTCTCAAGGGAAAGCTCACCACTATAAATATATTAACTGCTTACTAAATAAAGGATCCAATATTTACACTCGCTTAGCCATTATAGAGAAAAAGAAAGACTTGATCATATTCAGTAATCTCCTTGTAGCCTAGTACATTATAGTGAAACAAGTTCTTAGACCAAAATCTCGTGATTTTTTCTTCTCATTTATGAGGAGACTTTTCACGTAAAAACACTGCGTGCTTTAGTCCTTGTACCCTCTTTCTCCGCTTCGTTTCATCCTTTGTGTTGCATAGGTATTGTCCAAGTACTCAGAGGTCCGCGAACTCAGTCGGATCTTCGCCCATACGAGTATCCAAGATTCGAAGACACAACAGTATCTATGCAATCTACTTTTTGTTAAAATTAAATTTATTATAGATGCAGGATTTAGAATAAGAGTGAAAAAGTAAAAGTATTATTTTTAAATTTATTAATGATAAATAAAAATCTTTTTCATGAAATAAAATAATTTAAAATGGTTCATGATATTTCTTAAAAAACCATAGAAATCAATACATAAGTAAATCAAGGTCTCAGTGAAGGTGATGATTATTCAAAGTAGAAATCGAGCCAAAATACCTTTTGGTTTCTAGGGACTACTAGTTTGAATCCTCATAATAATATTTGATAAGATATTTACAAGTCAGATATTAAAAAAATTAGTAGTTAATCGAATACATATTACTGGTTAGATGAGCGGTTGATCTCTTTCAAGAATGTTTAACAGGCAGCAATAAGGAGTGTCAGGGGTATATTCAGTCTGAGATCCTTCCTTAGATAGCCATGGATGATGGTTAAGAACTTACAACCAGACAACAAAATGTCTCCTTAGTGTTGATTTAGTCTTTCAGATCTAAGGTGTACCCGTACCCTACATAAACGTGTGCTATAAATATATGATAAATTTAATTGATTTTAAAACTATATAATAATTATATATTTTTATTAAAATATAAAATAAAATAGTTTTTAAATATATTATATATATTTTTGTGATGAATATTACCAGACCAAACTACTGATGTTGTATTTCATGAAAGAAAATTATTATTTATATACTAATGTACTTACTTGTATTAAAATTGTTAAATTTGGTATAGAGAAAAACAAAAATATAATAAAATAAAATAAAATAAAATAAAAAATATATATAATTTTAACAATTTTAATATATATATATATATAAGTATGTAAATAATATATTTTTTTTTCATAAAAACGACATCTAAGTGCAATCATTTTTTTTTTTTTGAAAATGACATTTAAGTCCTTTCAGAAAAAGAAATTTAAGCCCTTTGGATAAACCCCACTTTTTTGTCCTCTTTAGAATTGTTTCAAACGAAAATAGTGATGCATCACCAAACAGATTAAAAAAAATTAAAAGGGTTTATAATTATTGAAAATAATATGTCATTTTATAATATTATTAATATTAAAATAAATAATTATTTTAATATTTATATTGACCCTTTTTTACAAGTAAAATTTTCACTTGCTTGGCATCTTCTAACATAACAATATCAATAAATTATATGATTTTACATCAAATAAAAACCCTTATCTCACGCGTACTAAATATATCTTTTATCAACTCCCTCATCGGTTGACAGATTTAAACAAAAATGATTGATCCGGTTTTAACTAGCCCTCCATTTAAACCTTTGGCACATAATTTAGACTATTATTTTTAATTAAAAATTTTGGATTAGTGAGAACTAGGGTTCAATATTTCAAATGGATATCCTTGGTCCGTTTTGTATATGGTGCATTTAAAGGTGTGGGGGTAACGTTAAAAGGGTCATAACCTACATTGTTAGGTATAGCTAAACGGATATGTAACTCTGAAACTATCAATTTATTAAAACATGGCGTGGTTCGATTTAAAAATAATCCTAACTCAAATTGACTATGATAGACTTAGACAATGAGATCTTTATTAAAACATCAAATTGATAGGCTGAATCCAAACCCATTCTGTCATAATTATTTATATATGTTTTGACAATTTTTAACCTCTAAATATAGATAAGTAATGATATTAACTGCTCAGTATATGTGATATTTTTGTTGAATAGCTTAGATTATTAAGTTAGAGCCCTTAAAGCAAGTCATTTTAATATAAATAAAAATAGAACATCTATTTTTATAGGACATTTATACATATTTTGGACAATGTTAAGACACTTGAGGTGCATCTATATTGGTGTTTATGTACAAAATTAATAGAATTTGTGGAGCCTAAACTACGTTTGGTGTAGTACTCGTGCACACTTGAGGTTTTGAATAGCACATGATATATGCCTATCTAACACCCATATATCGATTTGGATATTTTTATTAAAGGTTTTATAATTTTGTTAGGTTTTACAAAACAATTGAGGGTTTTATTCGTTTTTTATGGAATAAAAAAATATTTTGAAGTATATATGTTATATTTATATTACATATAATTGTTTCGGATAGGACATTATTTTGGTATTTGTATTTTTTTATAATGTAAAAAATTTTGATAATTATACTTTTTTATAATGTAAAAAATTTTAGACATTTATACTTTTTCACATATTTAAAAAATTTATATATTTATTATAAAGTTTATTGTTTGATATTTTGTTGATAACTATTAGAAAAATTAAACAAAATTAATATATTTGAATGTTATAATAAATCAAGTACATTTAAAGATTGCACATCTCATCCATAGGTGGTTAAAAAAAGTAATATTTGACCTTATTTATAATGAGTAATTTATAAATGATTCATCTACAGAGTTAAATAGTAATATTTTGATTTAAAATTATCGAGAATATGTGTAATTCGTTTGCAAAGGTGATCATTAGTTCTAAAATTTTAGTTTATTTTGAATTTAAAAATTTTTACCCACATCATATTTAAAACTTTTAAAATGTTTGGCTTTAAGAATTGTAAGTTTGGGTACCATATTCTAAATTATTGAACTTTGGGCATTTTTGCCTTTGAAAAATATATGATTTGAAATTTTAAATGATTTCCCATAGTTTGAATTGTTTATTATTTGTATATGTATAACAAATTTTGGCATATTATGATCTTTACTATACATTTGAGCATTTGACATATTGAAACATTTAATATAAATAATAAATTTTACATATGTTTTACTATTTTTTATTCATCCGTTTGTTTATAGATATGTATTTATTATTATACATATATATATATTTATTGAGTTATAAACTCACATTTTGTGAATAATTTCTAACATTACAAATTAGCGTGCTATAGATATTTATAAAATTCGAACAATGAAAATTGAAAGATTTCATTTAGTTTTATTTGTATTTAGATTTGTTTTGACTTATGTTTAGGATTATTATATATATAGGTCAATTTCATTTGTATAATTTTAAAAACTTAGTAGTTGATGGATTTTAGTATAGTTTGAATATTTTATTAGATATTTTTTCTTATAAATAATTTTTGAATTTGACCAAATTTATTTATTATTATATTTAAAGGCCGGATGAATTTGATTTGGTCAAATCTGTATCCGCTGTGATTTATAATTTTTATACTGTTTTGGTCTTTAGGTTTGGTTTATTCAACCTGACTCTGAAATTATTTAGATTTTTACTTATTTGTAGATTATTATTTAAATTTTTTTATAATTATTTAATATCTACTTTTGTTGAGGTTGTGACACTTTGGATACACAAATCAATAAAATGGGTCATACATGTAAGATAATGAATCGCACACATAGTGTTCGAGCTTGTATTTGAATTTCATTGTTCAGAGTTTTTTACCTTATATTTCAGCCATATTTATAAATAAACTTCTCTTCTCTTGACTTAACTGTCACCAATCTGAAAAGATAAGAAAATGAGATTTTATAGGAGTGAGGGAAAAAAAAGAAAGTCTGTTTCGTTACTTCTGAACCATACAATAAGGTTTTCCCATTTTAAAATTATTCTAATACTATCAAACACTTGTTTCAATATATGAGCATTTGCAGTTTTGTCAATGCCTTAGAATAATTTGAAAAATGTTGGCTGTTGCAAGACAATAAATCTAAGAGAAGATCAAAAATATCCGAATCTGTTGTTAAAACATATATTAGAGGAGTTCTTACATTGAGGTCACATGTCAATAATAAGCTAATTAAGAGGTAACACATATATAATATCTGGTCTGTAAATTAACTTTTTTATGGTGAATTTACTTTGATTAATTTGAAAAACTCAAATGGTTTTACTTAATAGTTGTTTGGTTCTTAAAATTTCGCTTCATCACCAATTAGTGTACTAATTTATTTTTGTATTTTGTTTATTACATGTGTTGGTGATATTAAATGAGTATAAATGTTATTTTATATTCATAGTAACTACCAGCATATATTTTTTACTGTTTTTAAATATTTATATAATCTATTTTTCTATACCATAAAGAGTCAAAACTAGTTGTTAGATTCCAAAATTTTCAAAAAAAATAACACTAAATATGATCCAATATATTATTAATATTTATTTTCATATTTTAAATTTTAAATTAATATGATAATCCGACTATCTATAAAATGATACAATCTCATAATAGTACATATGGACCCATACTTTCGAGCATGACTATTTGTTCATTTTAGGGATCTGTCTTGCCTTGTCTTGATTTTAGCTAGATGGAGTGCTCATACTACTCTTTTATTTGGAATTTTCATGTTGGAATAGGATGTTTCATATCAATTAGTGAAGATGTAACTTCTAGCTTATAAGTAAATGTAGATACTCATCATCCTAATAAAAACGGTCCATTTTAAGACCAAAACCTTGCCAATCTAACTTGTTCTTGGATAGGGCATTGTAGATTGAAAGTGGATAATAGTTTGCATGAAGCACGGTTGTTCTTTGAAACTTAACAATGACGGTGTTATATGAATTTATATTAGCATTTCTGTTCATAATATGGTCACTTGATCATTTGGGGCATACATTGGGGGCAAACATACCACATCAGTTAAATTAATAGGTGACTAGCACCTTATAACTATGAGAATATAACATCACTTATAATACGATATCTTAAGGATCCAAAGAACCTTAGATAAGGGATCTTATGTCCGAAATCATTAGATAGAATAAAATTACATTTTGAACCTTAACTATTTTCAAAAAGTTAAAAATAAGTGTAATTTATTGTACTGTCAAAATTCGAGATATATTCTTATGTTTTATTCATTTGTATTAATAGATAACAAAAAATATAATTAAATTAATATCGTAACATATCAAAATATTTAATCCAAGTTGACTGGCAGCATTAAATACGCCTAATATTAATTAATCATATTGATATGCTAAATACATTAGTTAAAATTTAAAATGGATCCTCAACTTTTTAAAATAAAATAAAATAATTATAAATTTTTATTGTTCTCTTGTCTATTTCAACCATCTTCACTTCTTTAACATCACGTGTGGCTTAATATGATGTGATCAACTTGATATAAAATTTCATCTAATATAAAATGGAATTAAAATAATAAAATAAGAAGAGAAAATTAAAATAATAATTATTATTATATAAAAATTAGGACCGAGTTTGATATCTTCTAAAACTTTAGTGATGAACTATGAAGTAAGAGTAAGACGCAAGGATGCCGTAGCTCCCCAACGAGGCCATCTGAGGCTATTTTAGTAATATTATCCTTTTTTAATGAAATTTGAAGTCTTAAAACTTTTGGCAAATTTTTAACTATTATAACATCAATTTTGATGGGGACGGTTGGAGTAGGCTGGCTCAAGGTCGAGAAGAATCGCATTCCACTGACCCAAAGATGATCAAAGCCCCAATTGACCGGATAGTGTCTTCAGGTAGCTGGGTGCGGCCCAAGCAAGATGCGACCTAAGCCGGGAATAGCCCACGAGCCCTTTCCGCACGCAACGATCATCTATCCTAATTGGTTGCGATACTAAAAATCTCTATAAATGGCAACCTCATCTGAAACAGAAACCCCTAAATCAGTACACATCATGGAACGGAAGCCCTCAAATTTTTACACGACTCACAATGAAAGTTTTAACATTCACGGTATGCAACATCCCCGCAGAGGAATAAATTCTCCTTCCCGACCATTGCAACCCTGAATGGTGCCTGTATCATCTCATTGGATGAAAAAGATCCTCAGACGCTGACAGCCCGCATTTCTACCTAAGGAAGGTGGCGACCCCAGCGATTATAAAACGTCCTGGGGACACACTACAAAAACATATTCTCTCCAATATTTAAACAAACACAAGCAATCCATCCTTTAAAACAATTAGTCGATATTCTCTTTCTCATTTCTTGTTTCCAGCGAATCCAATGGTCTGAAAAGTCATTCTTCATGAGCGCATTACGACCGAAAGCCACTCCATATTGAGTGTACCTCCAAGCTAAACTCACAAATTCCCTTCCCAATTTCAACTCTTGCATAATCTGTTTTCACCTTCTTTATCTTGGAAGGAAGATTATTGACTTGAACGTTGGAGGATAAATTGGAGAGTGAATCCCACCATTTTCTTCTGACTTTTCGTCTTTTGTTATGATATGTAGGGTCCAAACCTTATAGGACGGAGACTGAACCCGACTTTGGCATGAGTTGAAGGAGCAACTGAATCCGAATCCGTCCAAATTCAAATCCAAGATGCGTCAAATTTGATTCAACCAAGCATAGAAACTCATCATTCTATAACAATTTATTTAATTTCTCATTCATAATTTTCACAACAAATAATGTTATTTTATTTTATTTTTTTGTTATAAGTGAAGTACAGTCTAATTGTATTAATGCTATTAGATCTGATCTAAATCAATTTAAGTCGTGAAAATTTGTGCATCTTTTGTCCAATTGGTTTAAGTTCAAACTGGTCGGCTGAGCCAACAACTGTTACCACATTTATCTATAATTAAAATCATTCCAATCTGAGTCAGTCCATGAATTTTTTTATTCTAAGTATTTTTTATTTAAAATCCATATTTACTTAATAACACCAATAACATAAAATATTAACAAAAAAATAAAATATCCAGATAAAAATATTACATGAAACTTTCTAATAAATAATATTTATATTAAAATTTATTAAATTATACAAAAATATAAGTGGGATAAATTTTTTAAAATTGATGCCTATTTTAAATAGAAAATATATACCCATTAAAAAAAATTCACGATAGGTGGAACTGGTCAATCTTGCTCAAAAAAAAAAAAAAATAATAATAAGGTCCAATATTTTAATCATACTCATATTTGATACTGATATACTTTTATCAAATACAATAAAATTTTGAGTCGATTGAAATAGACTAGATAAGCAGTTCGATTTTAATTCGTGCAGATGCTAAAATCGGGTGACAGTGTCCATTTTCTTCGTGCAAAAGAAAAGTAATCACAATACATTAATTAAAATATAATGTTATTATGAGATGATATTAACTATTAATATACATACTACTTTTAAAATATATCCAAAATTTAACTTAAACATATAATAATTATTTATATACTTTAATAATTTTATTATATCTACTTATTTTTTGAGAGAGTAGGTTAATTTGTCTTTGGTGGGGCAAAATTTTCCACGATAAATGCCATGCTGAATGAAGTTGGCTTACCTACTCTAGAGTTTCTCTGGTTAAAAACGATGGCGTGCCCACATTTTTCTTTTATCAATACCCATTTGTTCATACTCCACGTGAAGAAGACTTTATGAAGAAGAAGAAAAGTCGTAGGGTAAGTGGTAAGGATGCCATTATTATTGGTACCCTTAAATATGAGATTTTTTTTTTATTTTTTTTGACCGGTGTAAATATTTTAAAAATAAAAAAAATAAGAAAAAATATGATAATATTTTAATTTTATTTTAATTTTAATTGTTACTATTATAAAAATAAATCGTATATAATATGGGTGGGGCATCGGTTGGCCGCTTGTGAAAAGGGAAGTAATTGAGCCCGATTGACAATTATTAATGTTTTTGCTTATTTAACAAAAAAAAACACATATTTTAGGTGAAGTGAGTTATGCTCATTCACTTCGTAAACAAAATGTATTTAGATAGTATTTGTTCTCAAATTATTAATTTTGAGCCAAACAAAGTAATGGGTCTAGCAGTACCATGACCCGATCCAATCTTAGGCTAACCACTAGTATGTAGGGATGAATGATGGGTCTAGTGAGTGATGAACAAAATCTCAGAAGGGGGATCTGTTAGAGACTTTTGTCTAATTGGCATATTCCGTGACCATATGTTTATAGTATCGATGTCGGGTTGTGGGTTGTCGGGTTAAAGTCAGGTTCGTCTGTTCCGCCTCGGGCCGCTCGAGCCGTCCAAAGCCCCGTGCTCGCTTTGGTGCTCGAAACTCCGCTCGAGCCGAAAATCCCGGTAGGTCCCGGGCTTGCCATGTGCTCGGCGAGCTCGAGCCAAAACCAGTAGGTGCTCCGCCGACGCGCCTTCCGGCGCTCGAAAAAGAACATCTATTCTTATAGGCAAAATTTTTACATGTTTTGGACAATGTAAATACATACCTTAAGTTTTGAAACCTAATGACCATTTTGACTAAACATTCATAGCCTCCTTGGAGAAGAAAGCTTCTAATGCTCCATTGTTCCTACTTCTCTTGAAAAAACTTGACATTATAATATTGTTGATCATGCCTATCTAAGTTTTCTCACCAACTTTATTTCACCATTGAAACCTTGTTTTATACCATTTTATTAGATTTTAATAAAAGTTTGACTTGTTTTGATTGTTTTCAAGTGGAATAAGGGAAGATTGGCGTATATATGTTATATTTATATTCCATATAAGCGGGCAAATGACATTATTTTGGGATTTGTGACGGGATAATGTAAAAATTTTGATAATTATACCTTTTTATAATGTAAGTTGATTTTAGACATTTATACTTTTTACAGATTTAAAAAATTTATATATTTATTATAAAGTTTATTATTTGATACCAAAAATCGATCTTATTCTTTAAAATTATAATTATTTAATATATTTGACTTGTTATAATAAATAAGTACATTTAAAATTAAATATCATTTTAGGTGTATTAGATATTTATTTATTTGACCTTATTTATATTTTGAGTAATTTATAAATGATTCATCACGATTAGGTTAAATAGTAATTTTTTGGTTTAAAATTATCGAAAATATGTATAATTTGTTTGCAAAGTTGATCATTAGTTCTAAGATTTTAGTTTATTTTGAATTTTGAATTTTTACGGATGAGATCATATTTAAAACTTTTAAAATGTTTGGCTTTTAAGAATTGTAAGTGGACTCCACATTAGTTTCTAAATTATTGAACCAAAAGATTTATCTTTTGGAAAAATAGGAATGATTTGAAATTTTAAATGATTTCCTATAGTTTGAATTATTTATTATTTGTATATGTATAACAAATTTTAAACAAATTTTGATGTGTGACTATATATTTGAGCATTGGGACATCTTAGAAATTATTTAATAAAAATATTAAACTTGTTAAAAATTTATTTTTGTAAATGCCATCTGTTTATAGATATGTATTTAAAATGAAAGATGATTATATATTTATATATAGTTATATATCAATTAAATGATATTGAGTTATACATTTAATTTTGAGAATAATTTCTAATAAAATTATTAGAATAGATATTTATAAAATTCAGACAATGAAAGTTGAAAGATTTCATTTAGTTTTATTTGTATTTATAAAATTTGAAGAACTTATGTTTACAAACTTATTATATATATAGGTTTATTTCATTTGTATAATTTAAAAAACTTAGTAGTTCCGATGAATTTTAGTATAGTAATGAATTTTTTATTAGATATTTTTTTTTATAAATAATTTTAAAGATTTAAACCAAATTTATTTATTATTATATTTAAAACGCTCACCTAAATTTGATAAGAAAGATATCCGTTGTGATTTATAATTTTTATACTATTTTGGAGTTCAATTTAGAATGCAAAGGGTTTATCACAATCGGGCTGAATGCCCAAATTTAAATTTTTTTTATAATTATTTAATATCTAATGTTTGTTGAGGTTGTGATAAGAAGATGACAAAAATTAATAAAATGAGTCATACATGAGATATTTATGACCTCAATGTGTGATAATGTTTGAGAGAATATTGAATTTCATTGTTAGGAGTTTTTTACCTTAAGTTTCAGCCATATTTATAAATAGACTTATTTTCTCTTAACTTAAATGTTTAAAAGTAAAAAATTAAAAATGAGATTTTATCAGATTTGGAAAAAGAAAACTTATCTCTACAATCCAAGGTAGATACTAAAAGCCAAGGTTTTCCCATTTTAAAATCTCATTTTCTAAACAAATCAAACACTTGTTTCAATATATGAGGCCACGAAAAGATTTGAAACAATTTATAAATAATTTGAAAAAACTTGATCATATGCAGTAAATCTAAGAGGTAAAATTGGAGAAAATAAACAGAGGGTCTGGGGATATGTTGATGAATATGTTCCCAAATGATGTGAAACCTAAAACAATTTTTATTCCCACCAAGAAAATGCCACACCAACAAGCTGACACATAAAGTCACTAAGCATATAATATTTGGGCTACTCAATTTGACTCAACTCATTTGCCAAATTTTGAATCGAAAAATCAAATGGTTTCGAAACCTTAATAGTTGTTTGGTTCTTAAAATTTCTCTTAATCAACAATCTATGTGTACTGCCACCATTTTTGTAATTTTGTTTATTACTTGTCATGCATATGGAAAAGAGTATAAATGTTATTTTATATTCATAGTAACTCCTTGCATAGCGAAAAAAAATTTTAAAGATTTGAATAAATTTTTTGATCACCTTCAAAACTAAATGAATTCCAAAATTTACAAAAATTAAAACTAAATATGATCCAATATATTATTAATATTTATTTTCATTAAGAAAATTTTAAATTTTAATATGGAAAATTCCGGTTAAATAAGTGCTCATACTACTTTTTATTTGAATTTTCTAAACAAGAACAAATAAAAAAATTAAATGTAGTATATATAAAAAAGGAGGAAAATGGCGCATTGAGCGCTTAGCTAGATAAATTTTCATGTTGGAATAGGATGTTTATATCAATTTAAGACCAAAACTTCTAGCTCCACACAAACCCTCACACTCTTCATCCTGCTCCTCTCCATTTCCTCCAAAACCTTGTCAATCTTTCCTCTCCCTTCCACCATTAGATTGAAAGTGGATAATATTTGCATGAAGATTTCTTTAAAACTTAACAATGACGGTGTTATATGAATTTATATTAGCATTTTGTTCATCCCTTGATCATTTGGGGTTTCATTGGGGCCATACCACCGTTCATGGGTGACTCGGTCCTCATTTAACATCACTTATTTTTCTTAAATCCAAAGAACCTTTCGTGGCCTCCCATTACTCACCTCCTTATAGAATAAGATCCCCCATTTTGAACCTTAACTATTTTCAAAAACCACTTAAAAATAAGAGTCATCCTTAAGTTATATTCTTATGTTTTATTCGTGTCGATTTCCTATAATTAAATTAATATCCGGACGATCCGATTCACCGTGTGGGTGCTAAATCTTAGTTCTGTCAATCGGAAAAAATTACATTTTCAACTTTTTAAATAAAATAAAATAATTATAAATTGGTGTTGTTCTCTTGTCATTTCAAAACCATCTTCGTTATCCTTTAACATCACGTGTGGCTTAATATGATGTGATCAACTTGATATAAAATTTCATCTAATATCAAGCCTATCCTAAAATAATAAAAATTATACAAATAAATAAAATAATAATTATTATTATATAAAAATTAGGACCGAGTTTGATATCTTCTAAAACTTTTTTGAACTATGAAGGGTAAGATTTTTAATTTTTTTAGCTCCTCTTGAGGCCATCTGAGGCTATTTTAGTAATATTATCCTTTTTAATGAAATTTGAAGTCTTAAAACTTTGGCAAATTTTTAACTATTATAACATCAATTTTGACTCTTTTTCAAACCCACATGTAAGGAAGAAACTCTCATTCCAACCAAAGTATATCACTTAGGACCCAATTGACCGGATCCTCTCTCTTCATTGACCATGGTTGGGCGCCTAAGCAAGATGGTTGTTCCCGCTCAGAACATTATGAGTTTTACTCCAACATTCATGCGATTATCAATTATTTCTCTACTTGAAGATACTAAAAATCTCTCCAAATGGCAACCCGATGTGCTTAAAACCCTAAATTGGACACATCCTCGGGTCGAAAACCCAACCTCAAATTTTTACACAACTCACAATGAGCTATAATGAGATTGCCACTTTTCAACACGGTGCCCCTCTAGAGTGGCAATAAATTCTCCTTCCCGACCTTTACCTCTGAATGGCGACTGGTCGTGAGCCATCTCATTGATAAAAAGATCCCATCGATCTCCCACTTCTCGTCCATTTCGAGGCCAAGGCATTATTTTTGTATACTCTCGAGTAAAACAGCCCATTAATTTACCATCTCATTTTATTATCCATTATTTAAACTAACGCAAGCAATCCATCCTTTAAAACAATTAGTCGATATTCTCTTTCTCATTTCTTGTTTCCAGCGCCTCCCAATGGTCGACCCATCATTCTTCATCGAGTCATATCCCACGAAAGCCACTCCATGTCGACCCCACCTTCAATTAGACTTCTCAAATTGCCACCTCCAATTTCAACTATTGCATATTCTATTTTTACCTTCTTTATTTTAGAAGGAAGATTAGACTTGGCGTTGGAGAGATGTCTAAATCCAAGAATAAGTCCCATATTTTTCTTCTTAGAAGCGAATTTCTTGCATCGTTTCAGCTAGTCCCAAATGCTTGCTCAAATCTTATAAGATGGAGGCTGCGTTTCGACTTTGGCACATTATGGGAGTGATTTGAATGATCCCCTCTCTTTGGCTCTTCGTGACAAAAAAGGGGAGATTCAAATCTAGGATGCATCGAATTTGATTCAACCAAGCATAAAAACTCATCGTTCTGTAACAATTTATTTAATTTTTTATTCATAATTTTCATAATAAATAATATTATATTGTTTTATTTTTTGTTATAAGTGAAGTACAGTCTAATTGTATTATATGCTATTAGATCTGATCTAAATCAATTTAAGTCGTGAAAATTTGTGCATCTTTTGTCCAATTGGTTGAAGTTCAAACTAGCCAGCTGAGCCAACAACTATCACCACATTTATCTATAATTAAAATCATTCCAATCTGAGTCAGTCCATGAATTTTTTTATTCTAAGTATTTTTTATTTAAAATCCATATTTACTTAATAACACCAATAACATAAAATATTACCAAAAAAATAAAATATCCAGATAAAAATATTACATGAAACTTTCTAATAAATAATATTTTATTAAAATTTATTAAATTATACAAAAACATAAGATTGGGATAAATTTTTTAAAATTGATGCCTATTTTAAATAGAAAATATATACCCATTAAAAAATTCACGATAGGTGGAATTGGTCAATCTTGCTCAAAAAAAAAAAATTAATAAGGTCTAATATTTTAATCATACTCATATTTGATACTGATATACTTTTTATCAAATACAATAAAATCCCGAGTCGATTGAAATAGACTAGATATGCGTTCGATTTTAATTTGTGCAGATGCTAAAATCGGGTGACAGTGTCCATTTTCTTCGTGCAAAAGAAAAGTAATCACAATGCATTAATTAAAATATAATGTTATTATGAGATGATATTAACTATTAATATACATACTACTTATAAAATATATCCAAAATTTAACTTAAACATATAATAATTATATATATAGTTTAATAATTTTATTATATCTAGTTATTTTTTTTTTGAGAGAGTAGGTTAATTTGTCATTATGGGGCAAAATTTTTCGATAAATGCCTTGCTGAATGAAGTTGGCTTACCAACTTAGAGTTTCTCTGGTTAAAAACGATGGCGTGCCCACATTTTTCTTTTATCAATGCCCATTTGTTCATACTGGCAATTGAAGAAGACTTTATGAAGAAGAAGAAAAGTCTTAGGGTAAGGGGGTAAGGATGCTATAATTATTGTACCCTTAAATATGAGATTTTTTTTTATTTTTTTGGATCGGTGTGAATATTAAAAAAAAAAAAGAAGAAAAATATGATAATATTTTAATTTTATTTTAATTTTAATTGTTAATATTATAAAAATAAATCGTATATAATATGGGTGGGGCATCGGTTGGCCGCTTGTGAAAAGGGAAGTAATTGAGCCCGATTGACAATTATTAATGTTTTTGCTTATTTAACAAAAAATACACATATTTTAGGTGAAGTGAGTTGTGCTCATTCACTTAGTAAAAAAATGTATTTAGATAGTATTTGTTTTCAAATTATTAATTTTGAGTCAAACAAAGTAATGGGTCTGGCAGTACCGTGACCCGATCCAATCTTGGGCTAACCACTAGTATGTAGCGATGAATGATGGGTTTAGTGAGTGATGAACAAAATCTCAGAAAGGGGATCGATCTGACCCAACCCAATTACCACTGCAGCAGCTAAGATGAGGCCTGGGAAGGAATGGGCTAAGAGGACAAGAATCAATGACCTAGCTGGCAATACAAACGGACAAACTAATCCGGAAGGTTCTCAGTTAGGCAACTAGCCTGCGTAAAGCACGCGTATGGTGGCGCCACTTGAAGCCGTTGCCCCAACTTTCTAACGACTGAGTCGAGAGGACTGACTGAGTCGAGAGGACCGCTCATGGTCACCTCACTGTCACAAGACAATATTTGATAGGGGCAACTCCCGTCTGCGCCCCAACAACCATAAACTCAAATGTGACACCTATCACAAGCATTGGCACCAAAGGCCTTCCCCACGAAATTTTATAAATACTCCCACCGTCCACGAAATGAGGAGAGACTTCTCTTAAGACCTTCAGGGACCTTTTTTGGCATATTTAGGGGAAGCCCTTTTCGAATCTTTTGAAACTCATTTGGACCGGGGTGAGATCTCCTGACCTCTCGAAACACTAGAAGAGAATTAAGCCCTCTTCCCCTAATACAGCTTTCTCGATGTCTATTTATCCCTAGCGAGTTACTTACCAAGTGCAACTTTAGTGAGCCACTTTTCAAATATATAACTAATGAGCCACATTCTAAGTGTATCATTAGTGAGCTACTTTTTGAGTGTATCCCTAGTGAGCCACTAATGAGCCATTTACTAAGTGTAACTCTAGGGAGCTACTTATAAAGTGTAACCCTAGAGAGCCACTAATTGCATGCAATCCATCGGAGTCCAATCTTTCATCTCTCTAAGCCACCATCCATCAAGTGCATAATAGGAGTCGATCCTCCTCTTACATCCCTCACATAATTACAATTGTATATTCTATCACATCCTTTTTATATCTTTCTATTTTTTAAAAAATATTTTATTTGAGCGTCGGAAGATAAATTAAAAAGTAAATCCTGCCAATCTTTTGACCTCTTATATATAATTTGTGGCGTGTAGGTTCAAAATTAACAGAGTTAGAGACTGGACCTGTTTTAATTTGACCCACAATGAAAGATCGAGTAGCATCCTAATTTGCATAATAACTCAGATACCAGCTAAGCCAATTACCAAGTATAACCCTAGTGAACCACTTTTCAAGTGCATCCCTTATTAGCCACTCACCCTGTACTTTTCTAGTGAACCATTTTTTAAATGTAACCCTAATGAGCCACTTATCAAGTACAACCCTAGTGAGTTATCGATCACATGTAACTCATCAAAGTCCAATGCTCCGTTTCTTTAAGCCGCCTCCCGTCGGGTGTATAACAGAAACCCAATTATTTTCTCACATCTTCCATATAAATGCAATTCTACATTCTCTCACATCGTCATTAAATTTTTTTATTTTATTGAAAAATTTCTAATTTAACGTTGAAGGATGATAATTTAAAAATGAATTGGATCAATCCTCTAACATCTTATGTATAGTTTAAAGTATACGGGTTTCAGGTTGATAGAGAGAAAGATCGGATCCACTTTATTTTGACCTATAGTAAAAAATCGAGTGACTCTTTAATTCGTATAATAACTTGAATACAAGGGACACATTACAAAAAATAAAAATAAAATTAGAATAAATTTCATGGTATTTACTGTGAACTTAATTTTCCAACAACAATGCCTGCTAATTAAAATAAAGGATATAATAATAAGGGATTTACTTTCAAATCTAATTATTTTTATATTTATCTAGGAAAAAATACCGATTTAGGTAAATCTGTCATTAATAGTATAAATTTTTTTTAGTTGTTAATTATTTTATCATATATTATATTTATTATAAAAATAATATTTATAATATAATATATTATATTATATTAAGAGCTACTTCACGTACTGCAACATGTAGTTTAATGATAGCTGCCTCTATCAATATCATTTTACTCAGAAAGGATTGGATGTGACCTTCATTTTGTTTACTATCAGAGAAGAAATATTTTAAAACGGAGAGTTTATTGTTTTTTTTTCTTAAAAAATAATAAGTGTTATTCAGAATTTAAATAAATAAATAAATATATATATAATATTTAGATTTCAAGATATTTTATTTTTATACTTAAAGCAATAATTGATAATTTTGAGGAAAATGGACTGGATATCTATATATTTAACTTATATATTATTTGATATGGTACAAATGCCTAATGTGTATATTTAATGAGACCATTTAAAATTTTATATAGGTTATGGTGGTATAGAAATAATACCAATTTATATAAAAATTTAAAAATAAATAAAATTAAATATTTTAAATCATCAAAATTTAACTTCTTATTTTTAAATTAATAATTAAAATTAAAATATCATCTATTATTTTAAAATAATCGTAATTATTGGGATAATACGAATGCATCCGACTCATAACATGATGCCATGTTTTAAGTATAATAAAGATAGGAAATTTTTGGAGTCGGCCCAAAAAAACAATATGGGCTTATTAAAAACTTGGGTTTATTCCAGGCCCAATAATCTTCATTGTGAGGCCCAACAATGAACCTGCCCTTTTCACTTCTAAATCACAGTAATATATTCAAGATTTTGAATATTTATGGTTGCATTAAATAAGTGAGAATGCTTTTCAATTTTTTTTATCAGATAATTTATACTTAATGAATTATATTAAATTATATTGAGTTAACAGAATAAAAAATATATAAACGGCACGCATAAAAATATATATATTTCTCTCAATTTAGGCAAAATCCATTTTAATTTAGCATTTCTCAATATTTTCTCACCATTTTATCTATTTTTGAGATTTTAATTGATCCAATATTCTTATTTATTTTAATGTATGATTTATTTTGTTTTAATATAAATATAAACTATAATGTATGATTTATTTGTGGATTATCCCTTAAAAATTGTGCAATGCTACAATGAACATAAAAAATGTGACAGAATAAAAAAATGGTCTATCATACAAGATATATTGTGTTGGAGGATCTATGGTCTTATCTCTATAAAATGAATAATATGTTTTATTACTTAAATTTATAAAGTAAGATCATCAATTATTTTAACTTCATTACAATAAATTTATAATTTTTAAATTATAATAAAGTAATATTTTAATTTCATTACAATATCTTGTCAATGATTGTGATATTTTTATAGAAAATTATGTTGTAAATACTCTGACATATAAAATCTTCGAACGAAAAAGTTCTAAGATACAAAAAAAAAAGAATAAAGAATAAAAATAGGTTTTTTTGATTTTTAAGCTACATTAAAAGAAGTACCCATATTTCTCTAAACTATCTGATCTTTTTATCTTAATTTTTATTTGTAATAATATTTTTTAGTTTTTATTCACAACCAACAAAGAAAAAATTCCTATTAGAAACTCAAGTGATTCATAGATTCAAATTATTGAATGAATTGAGGAGTCGCTTGATTATGCATGATCACTTAAACTGATATGGGTCCAGTTTTCATTCCTCTAAATCTAAATCCTATATACTATAATTAGACAAATAAGATGTAAAAAGAATATGGGACTCACTTGTTGATATATCTTTTAACGATTAAATTAAAAATCTTTCTATTCGGATGAAAAAGATGTAAGACAATGTGTGTGAATGTCAAGAGAATGTGGATGAGTATTTGTTTAGATGACGGTGCTCATTTACTTGTGCTTGGCTGGTAGGGCGATTTTGACAGTGGTGCACTCATTTGACGAAATATCTTATTTTATAGTTGTGCACTCGGCTAGTAGAGTAGTTCACTACTTTTTTCTTATCATCTAACTTTGTCTTAGTCCTTTATCTCTTTTCCTCATGGGAGTGGAGGCTGTATTCATAGTGAGAGAAATTGTTTAATTGATAGACCCATGAATCAATACATTGACTAGATGTCTCTTCAATGATGACATACATTACTTATATGTGTAATTGTCGCCTTCATTTAACAGTTGGTTTGCTTAACTTCTAACTATTAGGATTGCCACAACCTTCGCTTAACTTAACTCATTTAGTACTTTATTATGATCATTTAATATATGGCGATTTAGGTGACATCTCTTAATTCAACCATTGTGCTTATTGTATTATCGGCTAAGATGCATATTTTGTTAAGTCGTCACTATTTGGACTTCTTATGCGTCTATAGATTAGATTTAAGTTGGCTCGATTTTGACCGTATCTATTAAAAATAATATTTATTTTAATGTGATTTTAGGGCAATATTTTTTTAAAAAAAATGAAACTTTACAATATCCCATCTTTACTTGCTAAAAAAATATTATCCTTATATTAATGTAGATATCTAAATTTTAAATCAGAAAAAGTAAGAAATTGTGTTAGGAAAAACAATTGATCTATTATTGATACTGATAATTTTATTATAGAGTAGAAAAAAGACTAATTTTATAATTTATTTAAATACTTTTTATATTGATTAAAAATTAGTCTATTAAGAAAAAATTATTTAATAAAATATAACTAAAGTATATAAAAATATTAGATTTAATTAATTTAATAAATTATTAAATATGTAACGGATCTGCAAATCTAGCTGCTACATCTCCGACAGCGACGACGCTATGAGGGCAATCCTCAGTTCTACAAGAAAATTTGATTCGTACTTCCCCTTTGACAAGCTATAATTTGCGATTCTTTCGAGGTATCGGTCATCTCGGTCTTCTTGAAAGGTGCCAGAGACGCGAGGTCGCGGACCGCCTCTGCTATTTTCTCGGTGCCGTCGGCGATGTCGATTAGCAGGGAGGCGACGGTGGCTACCGGGATCGCCTTGTGGAGTTCTGTGTCTTCCCACGATCCCGACGCGAGCAACGACGACTTGAGGCATTTCACCGCTGCTTTCGATATGAGCATCAATGGAGCTTGGTAACCGAGACATTGTTCGCACAGCATCTGCTAGTTCCTTCTGCACTTTTCCAGATTCCAAGCTCATTTTCAGGCAGACTTCTCGGATTTCTTCTCTCGTGTCTGGGTTTTCTTGCGCCAATTTTTCTATTTCTTGAATTTCTCGCAACAGATACTCTGTCCCCCCAAGTATTTCTATCTTCTCTTGTATTTCTGAAGATTTGAAGACATTCGGACATCAGATTTTGAAGAATTGGGTGCATATTCAGGTTTAAATTGCGAAAATAGCAACGTTGGAAAAAGCTTCCATACCTGAAAATCGGGAACAAGGTAGGCATTGAGAACATCAATACGGTAAGCACATTGGCGAGCAAGAGCTCCGACTTTAAGGCATTGTTTCCATGGATGTGAAAATCTGAACCGTCTATGAGCTGGCTCCCACCTCGCAAAATTAGCCTGCTAATCAAAAACAATTGACTGGATTAAATCACTTGATTAAGACAAATTCAAAATTGGTTTGCCATTATCTACTAAGAGGGAAGAATTCATGCGTCATACAGTTCATAAATTTACATAAAATGCTTCAGATTTCTCTGCAGTAGACCTGCATCTTGTATTCATAAAAGAAAGAGGGTCGATGATGATTTAGCATACCAGGGTTTCCTCCATGCTTTTGGAATTGAGAACACTCCTATAGCCAAGAAGAGATGATTCATCTTCTTTGCTTATCCCATCTCGTATTTTGAAGTATGCAGCTCCAAATCCTGCAAGTTCAATCAACTGTACTAAGTAGGTATCTTATGCTTTGAATGATACTTTATGAAGAAGAAATTTTCTAGGGAAAAAAGCAAGCATTTTCTCATTTAAGTGATCATGCACTATGTTAATTTGCCTCACAATATCATGTTGGGATCCGGATCACTTATTTGAATCATGAGAAATTAATTAACAATGTACAATAATTAAGTAATAATCACAAATAATAAAGTATACATAATTTTCACACGGAAAACTTTCTTTAGAATGAGGAAGAAAAATTATGGGATGATTCGTTCGAAATATATTCACTATACAATAAATTCGATTGCACAAATTATCAAATATAAGGTTATAATATTTTATTACAAATGATGGGGATGGCAGAAATGGGTCTGCCCAAAAGGGCGGTTAGCCCAAAAGAAATACGGCCCACTAGCCCAGAGGACAATCAACACCTCTATTGACCGGAAGTGATCTTCTAGTCAGCCAAATGTGGCTCAAACGGCTATGGCCTAAGCCAAACGGCCCAGCGCCATTCCCGCGTATGAGAAATTATCTGCCTTAATTGATCAAGATCCTGAATATCTCTCCAGATCACAATCTTACCAGGAAAGGAAGCCCCCAACTCAGCATATCTCCCACGATGAAAACCGCATCATTTGCCGCATACAACATCTCCACAAAAAAGAAATCTTTCTGACCGATCATGGTTACCATAAATGGCACCAACAACCTCCTCGTCGACTAGTAAAATCTTCTCCAGGCAGTTGGTAGCCAACCTTACCGCCCAAGTAAGGTTGAGAGGGTTCCAATGTTATAAAAGGCTCTTGAAACAAACTCAAGAGGCATGATCGCTTGAGCACACACATCAACCCTTGCAGACACAATTAAGCAAGCCCTCGAGTGCCGTTTTTCTTTCCATTCGTCAACCCTGAGAATTCCCTTATAATTCTTGCATCCACGACGCTATAGCTGCCCTCCACAAGTGTACCTCTCCAAAGCGGCTCTCCACGTGCGCACCACAAAAAAGCTGCTCCACGGTGAATGTAACCTCCGAATCAAACTCACAAATCTCCTTTCCCTACATTGATTCCCATACTTTCTGTCTTTATTAACTTGAGTGTCGGAGGACATATTGAAAAGTAGTTCCACTAGTTCTTTGACATCTCGTTTTTTTAGTTATGATGTGCAGGAACCAAGCTAAGGAGTACGAAGGCCGAGATCTACTTCAACTCAACCTAAAGACTTAGCGGCACCCAAATCCGTCGATAACTCGGATTCAATGATGCATCAACAAATAAACCCGAATAGTAGATAATATAAGACGAAAGAGAAGAAATAAAATCGATAAAACGTCTTTCTTAATTTCAAGTACAACATACCCAATATCTGCAGAGATTGGAACACAATTCGGAATTCAACCAGATGTTTGAATTTTTCTCTTTTTTATTTTCTCTCTTTCTCTTCTTTTTCTCTCAAAGCTGGCATTCTTTAGGTCTCAGAATTTCAAGTGGTAAACCCTAAAACACGTCAGCGCATATTTACACCGTGAACTAGTGTTCGAGCGCCCGTTGAACGCGTTTTGGGCATGGGCATCATTGGGTTGGCACATTGGGCATACCTCGAGCACGCAACCACTGTTATCGCGCCTCAGCACTTTTCCTCTGGAATCAGCCTAAACCACTGAATTGTACGTTAAATGGGTATGCGTCTACATGGGAGTGACCCAACACCAACACATTATACATTAGTTCTTAAAGTAATCGTAAAATTGGTGGTTCTACCGAACAGTTGTGATGCTTGAGCAAGCTAATAGCATAGCAAACAAGCCGCAGGGACTTTTATTCCAAAATTATAGCCAAAAAAAGAAAAAAAATCCCCAGAGATGAATGAATATGTACCTTCCAAGAAATTGCCAAGCTTTTCATGGTTCAGAGCAATCAGGTTATGAAGATCTTCACCAGCCCAGTCAGGAAAAACAAACATGGATATAAGCAAACCAACAAAGACGCCAACAGCAATTGTTGAGAGCCTCCGGCGTGCCAACTCCAGTACTTCATCCATTCTGAATCCCGTGATCGATATGAAGCAGAATGTCAGCATAAATATCACAAATCGATAATCATATCGCGCCATAATGTTAGGAAAGACTCGCATAAATGTTGATTCTGCAGTTGCAAAACATATAATTACTGCCTCTAATCGGGCCAAGTTTTACATTGAAAAATATAAAGTAAGATTCTTACATCCAAAATGGATAATAATACTCCATCAACCAGCATGTTTTTACAGTATATTTACTGGCTGCCATTAATGAAATCTGAGCAGCTCTTTCGACGTTGTCACATCATGACGATAAGTTTTGAAAGGCAATGTTTATTTTTTATAATAAGGTTTTATAAGTTTTTTAAGGAATGATCTGACATAGTTCTGTTTACCGTGGAGACAGACAGAGAAACCCATGAGCAGAGGTTCACCAATATTCCCACAAAGACTGGCAAAGTGAAATACACAAACTCCAAGCACTCCCGCAAGTGACGTTTTCACAGTATTTATAGTCTGCCGGAGGTCAAGGTTGCTGGCTTGCCCGTGGGCCATGATAGCTGACAGGGCAATGGCCTCCTTCCCTCCTATTATGGTTCACTGTACATCCCTTTAGTATAGGTATGTCCAATTCATTAACAATCCCTTCTATATAGTGCAAAAAAGCTCGGTGAGGTTTCATATGCGGGTCTCGTGTAATGTGCCATTGCCCAACCAGTAGGCCATTGCTGCTATGGTCATTGAACTCTTATGTAGGACTGGTGATAAGCCGCCATTTTATGTATACATTGTCTTTTCACAGTTTTTTAAATGTCATTTACTACTGTTTCACGGTTTCAAACATAATATTGCGTAATAGCCATGGCGAATCTTTTGCAAGTATTTAATCAAACAATTGATAGGCACACTTTGATTTTCTTACCATGATTCCCAAAAGATGCAAGCAAATCACTCTGCCGACTCAATCAAAGAATTGCTTTGTCTATCAAAAAGAATGAAGCCACAAAATATGAAATCTGTTCAGGTTGCAGCAAATTTCTGAATTGAGTTTGGATCAGCCGTGAACTTTTTCACCAATTATCAATGGAAAGGAGAGACACAGAGGAGAGTAAAAGAATTGTCCAGGGAGTGAAAAAATAACTGATCGCTGGAGGTTTAGTGAAATAGGTTCAAGCTGTCTGTTCAATCACCAGGACAATAAATAGGCATTTGAAATGGGCGCTTAACCACCAGGATTGGGCAGCTGCATCACGAGATGGCCGCTCAAATGGCGACGTGGGATATGGAAAGGGTGTTTTTGGATTTTTTAGGATATTGGAAATCATTTCTAATGCAAAAGAACACAGCATAAAGAGAGAAAAAAAATAAAAAAGTTTGATATTTAATTGAGATTTGATCGGAGTATTATTCTTCACTAAAGTTGAACACGTTATTCCAGCCTTATTTTTATGACTTATTATAGTTTTGATTGTTTATTTTTTTCAGTATATCTTTTCTAATAGGTTGTTAGATATAGTAGGGTTGTTTTCTATCAGTTAATCGCTTGAGTTATAGTAAAAAAAAGTTTAGATAATATTATATTTATAATTAGATACTATTATAATAGATTTTTCTTAGAGTTTGTTGTGCTGCTTTTCTATTGATCGGGAAGATTTACATTTTAAATATTGTTGTGTAATTTGTATGTTTGGTTCCTTATACTCTCACAATATTTGGTAGTTGGCAATTGATAAAAAATTAAGTGGTTCATTTTTTCAATCTATTGTCTGCGTATTTTTATTCTTAAAGAATCCCTACAAATAGTATTAGAGGGTAAGTTTTTTGATGCAAAACTATAATTTAATAGCATTGATATCGAAAGGTTGCCATTTCACATTAAGCTATTCAATAGGCAAAATAATTTCATTCTTTTGTAAGAAAGAGTAATGAATATTTTGATATATAAAAAAATAGCTAAAGTATTACTGACCAAATTTTTATTGTTTAGGACCGAGTTAATTCTCTCGTAGATAGAGCTCTTGAAACTGAATGACGCTTGCCAATAGTTGTTGGAGCCGTAGAGGGACTAAGAGTTGAATTCTTAAACCCTGATGAGTTATTAAGGATGAGTATTTAACCCAAAAAAATCAGCTCTTTATTCGATTATTGATTCAAAGAAGTAATTGATTTTTGTAAGAAAATAGACTCCTTAGTGGCCATTGACTTTCCTATTGGTTGCTTCTTTGACTTCTTATATAATGAATTTTGAGAAACAAGGAAGTTCTCTAACCTCGAGGTCTAGCCCTGAGCATTAACCATATGATTGTTGAACAATTGCTATTCTTGAATTTCATAAACCCATGCCATACATTTGAATGTGCATGATGTAATTTATTTTTCAACGTATATGTAATGTCCTGATATTTTATAAAGGAGATCGAAATTTAACTTGGGTAAAATTAGACTAATTTCGTATAAAAATAAAATAAAATAATATAATATGTATGAGTGTATATATATATATATATATATATATAACGTAGTAATAATAATAATAATAATAATAATAACTGAAAAAAAAAACAAACCCTCCCCAATGCCACCTCACCTTTCCTCTCGAAGCTTCTTCTCTGCGTTCGCCGTCCCCACTTCCTCTTTCTCTCCCTCTCCTTCTCGCGCTCGCAACGGCCTCTGCAGAAAACCGTTCGAATCTGCCACATCGGCCTAACGCCCGATTCCTCCTGCTCCCTCACCGTTTCGTCTCCATGGTCTATATAATCCGAGCGCTGGTGTGTGTATGCGGACGAGTGGAAAGGCAGAGAAGTGATGCTGTGAGGATGAGCCAAGAGAGATTGGTGCTTCGGGAAGCCATTTCTGAGGCGTCTTCTTCCATCGCCGTGGTCGATTGTTGCTGTCGTCGTCAGCGTGGTCGTCGTACCTGTGCCGATTTCGTTGCCGAAGCCGAACAACCAACCCTGAGTTGAAGCCGACGCTGAAGCTGAAGCTGAAGTTGAAGCCAGAACCAGAGCCGAACTCGAGCCGTGTTCTGGAACCGTGAAATCAGGCAAGTGATCCTCTACGATCCTTTCTCCTCTGTTTGCAAGCGTTCCTCTAATGTCAATTGTATTCGAATTTCAAGTGAATCGTCAAATCCCTCTTCTCTCCTCTGTATTTTGGTGTTGTGCTACTCGATCTGTTTCCCTCTTTCTCTAATTTCACCAGCGGTGATTTCGGGTTGTGTGTGTGGTCAGTGAGAAGTTGATGAGAGAGAAGGGTTATTAAACCCGTTTCGTGACCGGTTTTGTGGGTCGAGGAAACAGAGCTTCGGGCTCTGTTTTCTGGCAGAAAATTGAAGTGAAGGGTTCATGGAGTCCGAGAGTAAATTGGTGGTATATTGTTGTGCATATGTATATATATATATATATATATTATTGTATTCGGTATGAAATTGTGGCTATGTGGGTGTTTGAAGCAGTATAGGCCGGGTTCTGTGTACAGTGCTCTGTGTGTGCTGTAGGATGGAAAAGCAGCTGAGCTGCTGCGCGTGCGTATGTGGGTTGTGTTCGGTGCGTGGTGTGTGAAACAGCAGAGCTGCTGTGTGGCCGTGTGTGTGTGTGCGTGGAAGCAGCCGGAGCTGTGTAACGGTCGGCGTGGTAGACGGCCGGTGTGAACGATGGAGTTGGTCGGCGGTGGTGTAAGCTGTGCGTTTGGGCCGTGAGCCAAGGTGTCTGTGTGTGGGTGTTGCTGTGCGTGGAGAGTGCAGCAGTTGCTGTGCGTGAGGAGCTGTGTGGGTGTGATGGCTGTGCTGCGTGCGTGGGTGAAGCCCGTGAGCCGTGTGTGTGTGAAGGCCGTGTGTGCCTGCGTTTGGTGAAGCTGTGTGTGAGTTGGGCCACAAGCCCAACGTGGAAGTGTGAGTGTGTTGTGTGAGTTGGGCCATGAGCCCAACGTGTGTGGATGTGGAGTGTGTAAGTATGTGTGTGTGTGTTGGAGTGTGTGAGTTGTGTGTGATTGGGCCTTGAGCCCAATGTGTGTGTGTGTGTGTGTGTGTGTGTGTGTGTGTGTTGAGTGAGTGTGTTGGGTTGAGCCCAATGTGTGTGTGTGTGTGAGCTGGGCTGGGCCCAGGGTGGCTAAGAGTGTGTGTAAGTGAGAGTGTTGGGCTGGACCCCAGGGTGTGTGTATATGTGTATAAGTGGATGTGTGTGTTAGTGTATTGGGCTGGGCAGAATTGGCCCATTATGTGCTTAATCTAAATTTGGGCTGAGCCAGAATAGGTATTATGTGTGTTGGGCTGGGCCCAGTGTGCTGTTACAGAATGATAGTAGACTTGAGTTAAGTGGGTATATTAGTGGGCCATTGTTGGGCTGGAAATTGAAAATGGTGAGCATGTATATGTGTTATGTATATATATATATATATATATATATATATATATATATGGGTACACGTGTGTGTACGGTAAAGAATATAGAGAGCGTTTACATTTTTCGTAAAAGAGGTAATTGCCGTGTCTAGGGATTCTAATCGATCGGAGCTTATTAAATTAATTGGGGTTGAGAATGAAATAAAAATATTATCGCCTTACCGTAGTTTCGTCATCTCGAGAGATAAAGTATAAAAATAGTGAAATAGTAGAGTCGATCATATCTCGACCCTTGTATTCCTTTTGAACGTTCGAGATACATTCCTTTGTGTTGGATTTGATTGTGAAAGACGGTGCCAGCAAAGATCGAACGACGCTCGCTTTTTTATGTTGCAGCGTTTTCTTTGCGTTATACCTCGGTGTGTGAGTATGTATATTTGTTGGCTTCTTACGGTCAAGTTGAGAGAGAGTGTGAAAAACATTAAAGATCGGGTCGAATGGGAGGCTTTGGCACTTTAATGTGGTCTACACTTATCCGATCTTCGATTTCCGTATCTTGGTGGATCGAGGTACGTTGCCTAGTGTGACGGGATGCTTATGGCCCCTGTGGAACATCAGAGATCATGATATCGTGGGTATCATGGCGGGAGATCTTTGGGTTTGACGTGTGAGTTGTCTTCCGTACTGGGTAGAGTCGGAAGAGGAGCATGATGTGAGCATGCTCGGGAGACCTCTATCGTGTGAGGCGAGTCTCCGTGGACCATGGATTTGGTCGGAGGTCAAACTTGCGAGCATCGGGTAGCCGTGCAAGTACCCATTGTCGGGAATATATCGCACTTTCTCTGATCACAAACATGGCGGAATAAGATGGGATGATTTCTTTGTGATATTCTATGATTGTGAGTACCTCATTTGTTGTGGCAGCGGTATCCTTGTGTGGATCTGTGATACCTTGATTTTCAGTGGAATCCATGTCGCACCGTTATCGTGAGTAAGATAGTCGTCGCTCGGGCCGACATTTGGACCGGGAAATCCCCAACCGTATTGATATCGATTCGAGGGGATTACCACCGTTTATCGGGCTCTTGTTATTTTTGGATGTTCGGGTCTTGTGGGACCCATTTGCCTAGAGTAAGTGTTTACGACGTGTTGCAACTGGCTCCTGATATAGTAGGATGCCCGTGTATGTTGAGACTTGGTAGATGGTATCCGAGATCGTTATTATTGTTAGCGTTTTTGATTATATCACTTCACGGGTTTTCGCTCACCACATGTGTTTTCTTCGCTCCAGTTGAAAGGATGAGATTTTAGCTCGGATGATATGTATAATGAGATGGTTCCGAGAGCAGAATGATGGAATTTATTTTGTTATTGCAATTATGTATTTTATTTTTGTTGAGCTGATCATGATGTAGTCATTGAAATGAATGAGATGTTTGATATGTGGAATTTATGTTTATTTGGGTTTTAAATTTTTAGTCCACGTGAGCGACTCGAGCCACGTGATTGAGTATTTAGGCTCGGGTCCCCACAGTATATATTTAAAATTTTCATTCTCAAATATCCCTAATTCTTTAACTAAAGTTAATTAGGTGATTTAGCCCCATCCATATGAGTTTCTAATCATTAGATGGCCAAATTGATTATGAGCTTAATCTTTAGACTATTGTCACATGTTAAGAAGGAACCTAGACATCAGCAGTTTAACCAATTGTGTATATCCTATAGTAAAATCTGATATTTAATAGGTTAGATGATTATTGGTTGAGTCTTGATTGATTTTATTTTACCTATCTTTAGACCTCTCAAAGTGAAATTAGATGCTCGATTTGCAAGTCCCCTATTCTTTGAGAATTCTCAGTGTGTGACCTTGTTTACGGCTGTGTAGTTCTATTGAAACTACACTGTGACTATTCCCTTGAATCAACACAATTTATATACAAAGGGTTTAAATCAATTATCTGACTTAGAGGGTCAATCATAGTCATATAAATTACATATAAAAATGCAAATTGATAAGAAATAAATCACAAAAAATTAATTTTTTAATAATTTGAAAGAATAAATTACAACACACAAGTACTTCAAGAGTGAGGGGCTGAACATACCTTTATATTCCTAGACTAACCTCTATATTGGTAGTATTTTCTAAGGTAAGTTCAAGGGACTAGTGTTTTATTTTGAGTACGTAATTTATATATCCCGTTACATTGTATTGTTGACATTAGAAATAGTCCATCCTAAATCAGGGATAGTTTATTCATGTATGCTAGCTTCCCAGTTGCTTTGATGTTCCTTAATGCCAAGTCATTGACCTGAAAAGTTTGTACTTTTAACTTCTTATTGTAGTATCGAGTGACTATTTGTTGATAAGTTACTACCTAAATACGCATCGTTTCTCTATCTTCTTGTAAGAGATCTAAATTTTATCTCAAGAGTTAAGAATTTTGATGAGGAGCAAAGTTTTTTACTCAATAACTTGGTAATCCTTTATCTATTGATATAATGGCTTCTATTCCAAAACACAAACTGAAAGACGATTCCCGAGTTGGTTCTTTTGGAATCATTTGATATGATGAAAGTATGGACGAAAGTTTGTCTACTTAGCCACATTCAGTTTTGTCCAACTTGGTTTCTAATCCATTCACTATCGTTTCATATGGTACTTTTGCTTGTCTATTTATTAACAGGTATGAGATAGATATATGGACCAATCTAATTTCGAGACTATTGTAGTATTTTGTGAGCTTTTTACTGGAGAACTAGATATTATTATCGGTCACTATAACCTTTGATATCCCAAATTAACAAATGATATTTTATTGCATAAATTCTATACATTTTGCTCTACAATCTTGGCCAATAGAGAAACTTGAATCCATATCGTAATGTAATCCAATGCAATGATAATAAATTGTTTTTGTTCGACTATTATAGGAAATGGATCTAGTATATCCATTCCCTACTATGCAAACAGTCAAAGAACCTACAAAGCCCGAATTTCTATATGTGGTTGCCTTGATATATTACTATAAATTTTACAATTATTATCTTTTTTAATAAACTTTATCGCATCCTTCTTCATGATTAGCTAATAATAGCCATGTCTCATAATTTTGAAGGTAAACTTTTTGTTACTTACATGTGCTCCATGTTTGCTAAGATGCACCTCTTAAAAGCATAATCAGCTTCCATTAAAGTTAGACAGCATGTATAGGGTATCAAATAACCACTTCTATACAGTAACCCATCTACCAGAATGTACCAATCAATCTTTTTGAAATATGTTTTGCTTCTATGGAATCACTTGAAAGTGTTCTACTTTCAAAATACATTAGGTATGAAATCATCCAAATTGCCTTATCTGTCACTTGGAAAAACCTTATTTTGTTCATTGATGTTAAGCCTTTAAAGCATCCCTCTAATATGTCGAGTATAGTGTAACGACCCGAGTTTGAGTTTTCGAATCTGACTCGAACCATCCAAGTAAAAATTTTGAATCATTCAAAATCATTAATTACACATCATAAATTATAATATCAAATAATTTGAATGTACTTAAAATTATCGCATCACTAACATTTAATATACCATAAATGATCATTATAATTGTATTATTAAATAAACATCCATAACACTGATAATAAATTACTTGAAATAAAAACAACAATGTCTATAATGTCAATTCCTCATAAATAAAAATTTGATAAATGTTTAAAAGTTAATGAACTAATAAAAATATCAAATTTTTATCATGGAAGGCTCAATTTCTGAAATCACCTCTGTTTGATACCTACATGATAACACGCGATCTTTTTTATCCTGATTCCAACCTGTCTACTCTGAAGTCAACAAAATATAAGAGTAAGCCGAATATTCAATATGTAAAAATAATCAACTTATTGGAATTTTTATTATAAAACATATTCTTATATTTTCTCATAACATAAAAAAAATGCACTTATCATTAATTTATATAAAATTTTTATTTTTATTTCTTCAAATATATGATATAGAGTAAAATCATATTCATGCTAGAATTTCAACTTGTAGTTTAGAAATATATAAGAACAAGTTTATGTAATTTTGTGAACATGTAAGGTTATTGTTATAGAATTTTAACAGAATTAGTATATTTTCATCAATTTTTTTAATTATAAAATATGTAAAAACAATCTTATATTAATCAAGAATATGCAAAAGTATATAATGAAAAATTAAAAACATGCAATAGTAGTAAATAGAATTTAAGAGTATATAAAAATATTATTGTAAAATATGCAAGTATTCAAAATATTTATTTTACAAAAATTATATGAAATAATAATGAAAATACATGTATGTAAGGTATAAACATTTTTATATACGAAAATAGTATATGTATGAATATTTAAAGTAATAAATACTCAAAAAGGTATGCAAGGATCAGCAACAAATAAACCAGAGTTTGAACATATTTGTCTTAGGTTTTAATTTTATTAAAAGATCTCTCAATTTCTATTTATTTTCTTATTCTTATTCCCTTTCTTATGCTCTCTCTTTTCTTCTTTTATTTTTCTCTCTTCTCTCAAAAATTAACTCAAAATAATATAAAATTGATCAAGGGTCTATATATAAAAAATTGATGCATATACACTCATCAGACGTAAATCAGGTATTGAGGTACCATTCATATTGCGCATGAGCACCCCTTAGGAGGCTAACAATCTATCTCAAATGTGCATATTCGCTATATAAATACACTTTATGCACTACCCAATCTACCCAAAATGCAGTTGATTGCCCTAGAGATGCTCCTTAGACGTGTACATTTTGCCTAAAATATGCATAAGTACGATGCAAGCGCCAAGCCAAATTTCAAAATTTAATTTTTCTTAAAATTTTTATTGTACTATTATTTTTAAATTAATCTAAAATTATCTTAATTATATTATAATTCATAAATAAAATATGGAGCATTACAACAATTTCATCAAGTGATCTAGTTTCTCTTAGCTTCTCTAATATCATATATAGTTGAAAACTTTATTTTTAGATGTGTAATCATAGTGACCACTCCAAATGTTATTAAGTATGATTAGCCCAATATAGCATTATAAATAAAGGGAAGATCAATAATTAGGAAGGTTAGCATATGAGAGGCCATTTTTAAATATGCTCCAAGCATAATCTCAAGATGCATGATTCCCTTTACTTGGATCGGTTCATTGTCAGGTCCATTTAGCAGTCCGTCCGATGGTGTCATCTCAATTCTTTTAAATCATATTTTAATAAATATATCAAAGTAAAGAATATTTCTTAAATGTCTATTATCTATAAAGATTTACTTTAATTAGTAGTCATAAATTTCATTCGAAATGAGTGCAAATATAACAAAAAGGTCAGAATATAAAGAAATTACAAGTGCCACATCATTGTTATCATTGTTATTAAAAATAATGACATTATTTTTAGCTCTAATTTCTTTCTCTTCTTAGAGGAAACCTTCTTAAGATGATCTGGAGTTTTTTAATCAACGGGTCTAATAGACACCATGTTAATGACTCTCACTACCACTCATTTTTTGTAGTTACTCACTCTACTACTTATCATCTTTATCATTACCTAGGGTGGACCTAGGGTTTTGTAAATATTTCTTGAGCTATCTTTATTGTATTATGGTCTCAATCTTTTTCTAGAGTGTCTGGCAGTCTTCGGTGTCGTACTTTGAAAATCAATAGTAAAAATAATACTCAAACTGATCACCTCCTTCTAGGTTTTTGACTACCTTAAGCGATTTTGAAAATTTTTTATTTTATATTTGTATCAGAATGTTCGTTTGAATGTCGTTCAGTAGTTGAGGTTCAATGACACACTCTTTGCGAATATCCGACTCAATCCTTTGGTATTTTATATGATATCGAGTGGAAGAGTTATTGCCATTTCTTTTCTTCCATCCACCATTTGATCCTGAATAGCTCACAAAATTTAAACATTTTAACAGTTTTGTCTTGTTGGCTTCTTCTATCGCGATGAAAGTCTGAGTGATAACTTCTACATCAAAGAATGTCTTGGGTCCTAAACTAAATGATTAAAAAAGTCACATGACTATATTATAATCATTAATTTATTCAATTTTACTTCATTAATGAGTTTTGATATGTCTTTGGTCTCATTATTGAATTTGGTCAAAAAAACATTTTAGGCTCTCTTTTGAAGCCTATTAAACCCTAAAAAATAGTCAGGGCTGCTTTTATTTCCTTCAACTAGAGGTGAATTGGGAAAGAAATTGCCCTACCAATTTCTAAAAATATTGAATAAAATTTAGTTCTAACATGTAAAATCAAATTTTAAATTCTTGTGTCCCCCTTTAAAATTAAAAGGAAGCAAAGGTATGGAGCAGCATCTTTTAGGTTTCAAAAGCTAAGCAATGTTCCGAAGTGGTTGAGATAGTATATTGAATTAGAACTTTTGTCATAGGGCTTAAATATTGGTTTTTTAAATTTGAGAGGGAGCCAATGCCTCTTTATTTACAGGGTAAAAGGTATATGATCCAATTCAGACGTCTACCTAATTGTGTTTTCCAAGAAAATCTACTATTTGATCTGTAACAACCCAAGTTTGGATTCCCGAACCCTACCCAGATTGTCCAAATGAAAGTCTCGAATTATCCAAAATTATCAAATACACGTTATCAATCAACTTAAATAAACTCAATACTTTCATTTAAAACAACATCAATAATTATCATAAATATATTATTAAATATTCATAATAATAATAATTAATTTCAATAAATGACATCGATGTCCGAAATTCCAACCCTCATAAAGAAAGTCTAATAGAAATCGAACAATAACTAAATCACAAAAATCTCAAGTTTCTATCCTGAATGCCTCAATCTCTGGGATCACCTCTATCTGGAGTCCACCTACACGATCTCTTCTATCTTGATATCAACTTGTCCACTCTATAGCCAAGAAAATATAAGAATAAGCCGAATGTCAAATAATTAAAAATAAACAATAATAGATGAGTACAATTAAGCATCCCGTACGATATAATGAATAAAATTAATAACAACAGGTGAAAGTACTAACTACTGTCCGAGATTCAATAATAAGTTTGGTCTACAAACCGAAGGTGTAACGACCCGAGCCCGGATCCCCGAACCCGACCCGAATAGTCACGGTAAAAATCTTAAGTGATCCAAAATCATCAATTATATATCATCAATGAACTCAACATCATCAAAACATCATTACTGATCCTCATAAATGCATCATAAATTAAACATCCATATTAGCAATAATAATAATTTTAATAAATAACATCGATGTCCTAAAATATCAATTCTCATAAAAAAAATTTAATAAAAGTTGAACAGTAACTAAACTACCAAGATCTTAAGTCTCTATCTGGAAAGCCTCAATCTCTGAGATCACATCTTCCTGGAGTCTACTCACGCGATTTCTTCTATCATGGTGTCAACCTGTCTACTCTGAAGCCAAGAAAACACAATGGTGAGCCAAAACCCAACAAGTGATAATAATAAAAAATGGTATACAACAATAACAAACTCAGATACCAATTACAAAGTCTTAACATCACTCTAACCATTTACTATATCCGAGCAAATTACAACACGTCATAAATACGACTCTAGACAAAATAAGTCCCACAAGACCCGCATACCCAAAAACAACAAGAGTGCCAATAAACAACGGTAATCCCCTAGAATACGATATCACGAATAAGTGGGGATTCCCTGATCCAAATGTCAGTGTGAACGACCTGAGTATCAATATCGATAAACAATATAGATTCCACCAAATCCGGATATCGTAAAATTTGACACAGATTCTATCAAATATAACTCGTGGATTCAACCGAATCCCAAACTCACGAGATATCAACAATGATAAAAAACATCACAATGATTCTCCTTGAACCTTATTCTACTATAGTGAACCAAAGACCGCGCATTTACGCCATCAACGGCTGGGTAAGTGCAACGAGGTTATCCATGGTATCCAACTACCAATACAGTCTTCCCAAAAGTTGTACCCGTAGCATGTCGACACCATCCGTGATACCCCTAGCTAAATGATATCCCTAATATAATCTCCTACGATGGTCACATGACTATAAGCATCCCTCCACGATAAACATACCTCATTATCATCATAATACGAAAATCAGTATTGGATAATCGTAGACCACATTAAAGTACCATAATCTTCCATTCGACCCGATACCTTAATATTTTATACACTCCCCTCAACCTTAATCGTAGGAAGCCAACAATTCAAATACTCATACAATCAAGTATAATGCAAAGAAGGCTTTGCAATATCAATAACAGGAACGTCGTTCGATGCTGACACAGACTGTACTCACTCCATCAAATCTAACACAAAGAAATTTATCACGGAACGATATAAGAATAAATATAGACTGAATTATTATTTATATATTTAACTCAACCACTTTAACTGTTCTTTCATTCTATTCCTATTCAATGCCTACTATTAAGGCCAACATTTAATTTATCATATGAAGCAACTAATTCCAACATAAATAGGTTGCCCATCTATAACAATTTAAACATTCGCAGTCACGTTACCGATTCTCGCACACACAACCCCTTTCCACATATTTTATATGCATTTCATTAACATCCATCCTCAACATACATTCTTGCTCAATATATATATGGTATTCGCCCACAGTTGTGTATATATATATATATATATCTACACTCATACATCAACATAGTCCCATATATATAGATATATATATAGGTGTATATATATATACACCTATATATACACACGTATACAATATATATATGTACACACACATATAAACTCACACACGCAGCACACACACTGCCTTCCCTTCCACACACCAATGCAC
The DNA here is from genome assembly GCA_033239525.1 of Nepenthes gracilis. Lineage (NCBI taxonomy): Eukaryota > Viridiplantae > Streptophyta > Magnoliopsida > Caryophyllales > Nepenthaceae > Nepenthes > Nepenthes gracilis. The sequence goes on along the minus strand of BSYO01000007.1, from coordinate 7,646,629 downwards.
ACACGGCAGCACATACACACTCACACACACACACACACGGCTACACATACAGCCGTAGATACACACACACACAAATACAGACATTACACACACACACTGCCAGCACGCCACTGCTATTTGCCCCCAAACTGCACACACGATACATCTATCTTGTAGCAGCATCCACCGGTGTACTCCCACACACCCACACAGCGGCATACATATTTATTTATTTATATTTGTACACAAATACACATACCCAACAATCCTCGGCAGCACCAACCGTACTGCCAGCACACGAAGCAGCCCTTCTCTTCTGCACACAGCAATAAGCCCTCACAAATACAAGCAATACGCCGCTCATACACACACGATTAATGCACAGCTATGCACTTAATATACAATAAGTATTTACTTATTTAATTATATATATATACACGATACCGCACGTATATATATTTGCTTACATATATCTCAACATATATTTATTGTAGCACACGTATACTCGATTCCCAAATCTATCTCTCTCAGCCAAAAGCCGAAAGCCTCAACAGAGCACGTAGCCCCTGTTCTTCCCGATTTCAAATTTTACAACAGTTTCTACAACAATCTCCATATATAACCCAATTTCAACAGTATCATGAAAATTGAGGAAGAGAAGGAGCAGATTTGTCACAAAGGGAGGTTTATTTGCAGAGCAAGAAGAGAAATGACAATAAGGAAAAATCACTTGCAATTAGAGAAGAAATGACAGTAAAACAAGATTCACTTGCCTGATTTTCACAGTTCCATAACACGGCTTAGGGTTCGGCTTCACCACGGCTCCGATTTCAGCTTCAGATTTGTGATGGTGACTTTGGTACCAATTGATGTCGGCGACGATAACAAACCACTCAAACGATGACGGCGACGACAATTCTTCTTCCGACACTGGTCGAAGATGGCAGTAGCAGTGGCAATGGCGAGGAACAAATGCGACGATCGCACGACTAGGGTTTCACGACGGCGGCTCCTTCTCCCCCCTTCTTAACACCAACGTCCTCCTTAAATAACGAATGGGTCCGATTAGGGTTGTGCTCGGTTTCCATTTTAGGCGTCGTTGGATCCGCGTCCATGGCTTTGCCGCCTTCCTCTTCCTCCTCCCTTTCCCTCCTTCTCTTCTTCCCTTTTCCCTCTTTCCTTTCCTTCTACGTTCTCCCTTTTCCTAATTATTATTATTATATATTTTTTAATATATATATTTATTATTAATTATTTAATTTTTATAATTATATTTATTATCATTATATCCACGATTATTATTTTATAACAATTATTATGATTATGATTCATTTCTAATTATTATTAATATTTATTAGTATATATTTTACTCCAATTTATTATTATTTTTATTTATCATTTATTATTAATTATTTCATACTCATTATTATTTATAATATTTAAATTATCTATTACTATGTTAATTCTATATAACCCGAGTTAAACCATCATGGCGTTACAAAAGGTCATATGAACAACTGGATATTAAGGAAACAATATGGATTCCATCAAATCCGATCATCAGCTCAATACGAAGTCACAATAATATGAATGACAGAAATCTTCATGGATCTTATTCTACCATAGTAAACTATAGGCCGCGTATTTATATCCTCAATGATTAGATAATGCAACGAGATTATCTATGGCATCAATTATCCTACAGTCCTCCCAGAGACTGTACCCGTAACATGTCATACCATCTGTGATACCCCTCGCCAAATGATATCCCAGATATCATCTTCTACAATGGTCAGTAGGTTATAAGTATCCCTCTCGACTAACTGTATGAGATAATAAGAATTTGATTATCAGTTAATTTTGAGGTCACCACTGTACGAGATAATAAGAATTTTCTTAGACCTTATTCTATCGTAGTGAACCAAAGGCTGCATATTTACGCCCACAATAGCTAGGTAATGCAACGAAGTTATCCATGGTATTATCTACCCTTACTGTCTTCCCAGAGGTTGTACCTGTAGCATGTCATACCATCTATGATACCCCTTACCAAATGATATCCATGATATCATTCTCTACGATAGTCACTAAGTTATAAGTATTCATCCTCAATATCAATGACCTCGACCTCGGGAATGGATTCAGTATCGAAAAAGTATAAACTATACTAAGACCTCATACTCTCCCATTCAATTCAATACTTTAGTGTTTTCATACGTTCTTCTCAACCTAATCATAGAGTGCCAATAAAGTTATATGTACACCACCAAGGTTACGTCAAGAATATTTTTATTGAATTTTCATCAATGAGATATAGAGTAATCACATAACTGATTATTAGTATTTTGGACATACCAACGCACATATATAATTTCACATAAATATTTTCTATCATCCATATACATCAATATAATTATATACCATCTCATATATAATTATATATATTTTCTATTATATTTAAGCATAAGTATATATATATATTCAAACATACCCCCACATCTTTATATATATATCAATACAAATATAAATATATATATATATATATATATATCTATACACACACAAGTATATACGGCTTCACATGCGGCAGCCTCCCTCTTCACTGCCGGCCACTAGTTCGACGACGGTAGCAGCGTCGCCTCCGGTCCATCACATGGCGACGGCGTCCGCACCTCCTCAATCACCAAACTCGCACGGTGGCACACAAAGGGACACACTGTTCCTTCGGCTAAATGCCGATTATCACCAACGATAAGAAAGCTCTGAGTTTTATCATTCACATGAAAATCAATAGATTATATAGCATAAATTCGTCAACTTTTGGGTTCCAATTTAGCCTAAGCCCCTGTGGCAACTCTGCCTCCATCGTCCCGTGCTGATGCTCTATTTTCCCCCCCAAAGTTTTAATTTACTAGAGCAAGCTACCGATTCACCAATTTAAAACATGTAACGGTTTGCTTGCAACAATAGGAAGGTTTTCTTGCCAAAAATATCAGGTTTCACCCTTCCTATCACCGTCGGGTCACTGGACCCGAATGGAATCTCGGAAACAGAGCACGATACTCCGTTTTCCACGTCCGAGTTCAATCTCGAAAATCAGAGGGTATAACGAGTAAAATTTACACCTTAGAACCTCATTAGGCAATTCGCTAAATCCCCATTTATTATCGAGCCCAAAAGGTCGACTGATTGCTCACAGAGCTATGGCCCTTCATACGGGTTCTCCAGATTTGGAACCTCGATTTCACCCATTATCCTCACTAATTCAAGCATGAAATGGAAGGTTCAACATTAACAAAATGAAGGAAGAACAAATCTTGCGATGGAGAACTTCACTTGCCTCAATTTCGTAATCGGCGGCGACGGCTTTGTGCGTTCTCCTTCCCCCCAGTTCCTCCTCCCCTTCACTAACCCTACCGCCATCTTAAATAAGGGGGAGAAGCCCGTTAGAGTTTGCCCAAACTTTCCATTTCAGCCGGATTCTCCCTCCCTTCGCCGCGCCTCTCTTTCCTCTCTTCCTCCCTTTCCTTCCTTTCTTTCCTTTTTCCTTTTTCCTTCCTTTCCCATGGCTGATCCTCTCCTTAATTTATTATTATTATTATTTTTATTAAATATTATTATTATATTTAAATTTAATTTAGTGGCCCACTATTTACTCCATTGGTCCTAAATACTCTAACCTATTGGGTCCACACATCAGTTCAACTATCTAAATTACAAACCCAATGGTGATTAATAATAATTATCATAATTAATTATATAAAATATTTCTCACGTTAGATGATTCTTTTTATTTTCTCCTCCACTTTAGTTGTAGAGGCGACTCTTTTGATATTATGAAATGTCCTCAAATTCAAATGATTAGTTAATTATGAGTATATTGGGCATGTTGCTACACAACCCCTTCTTTCGGTTAGATAGGCACTCGAAATATCAGGAATACCGAGGATTTCGTCGCTCAAGGCTCTTTTCCCTAGCATCATAGTCTTGGTGCCCTTCGAGCCAGGAAAGTATATTACAAACGGGTGCCTCGGAAGTATTTAGAATCTTTAAATGAGTGTGGCATCCCTTTGAGATGATTTTATTTCCTTTTGACCTCCTTTGGAGGTTAATGCCTGTGTCCGGAGAACCTCGACCTTATGAGTTTAGTTGTCGACTTTGTCCCATAAAGACTTTGGTATCTTCAACATGTGTTGAATTTGGGCAGCTAGGACCCTAATGTCAAGATTAGCCACTAAGTAGGAACTTTCAAAACTACCTTCCTACGGGTGAAGCCACGGGATGGGACATCCTTTGGTGGTTGACTCAACTATTCTCGTGCTTGTACATTCACCATTTATGCTTTATCAAAGACGAGAGTTGTTGTTCAGACGGGTGAGATTTCATAGGGTTGGAACAAATGGCTTAACAACGTTTCCATAGATGGTGCAAATGATACATACATTTGATCAAGATAGTTGTCTAAATGGAGTCGGGTTGACCTTCGAACCTTTTAAACGGATCGTACATACTACAATATTTAATAAGAGATCGAAAGATATGATACCCGCTTTCTAAAATATCTTTCAATTTTTCAAGTCAAAAATCATTCTTAGAAATAAAAGATAATAAGAGGTTGAGGCTAATAGAGCAAGAAATAAATGATTTGGCTTCATGATTTTTAAGATTTGCAAGTAAGTAGAGGATTATAGCTTTAATTTTGTTATTTTATGAATAATTTGGATCCTACCCTGTTTAAGGAAAATATGCATTTTATAGCCTTATAGTCAACCGGTGCATTTGTCTGGAAGTGACATAATTGTATATTAATTGAAGTGTTACACTAGTTAAGAACTGAATAATCTAACCGTTTCATAAACTCTAAGTATAGTACTTGTCTTAAAAATGCTTCAATTGTTTATTTAATTCGATCGTTTAGCTTTTGATTTATGAAACTATTTATCAGGATTAACCATCCAGATTTATTAACTATATAACCATTTGATACCTCAATCTTTTATATTTTCAGCAGTCAGATTATTCGAATATTTGATAGTTCAGTTGAATTTTCTTATGTTTGGAGGCTAATAACTCGGTTGATTTATGTTTCTCCATGGGCTTAAGGTTCGAGGATCCCATGTATCAAAAGAATTGGCCAATCTTGTCTTAGACCGTTACCAATACAACTCAAGGGTCTGAATTAGATCAACCCACTTGTTGTGCTCAATTTGGGTGGTTGAGTTATTAGAGGCACAATATTTTAATCTGGATTTGGCGTCCGAGTTGTGGATGCAAGCACATTGGGTTCAACATTTCAGAAGTTGTGGATATTTTGGAAATAAATGATGGGAATTTCTTCTTCAAGAGAAGAACTGGAACTAAATTTGTTAAAAATTTCAAATAATTTCTAAGGAACTTAAATTAAATTTGTACTATGCTTTTTGAAAAACTTATAATCTATATATTCCTTTTTTTTCCAACAAAAAGGGATTTTAAAAATGGTATTGTGGATACTGTTTAAAATATGATCAATCTGATCCGATATTATAAGCTTGTGGAGGAATATAAAATGACCAAATTGTTAAACTTGAAACGAAAAAAGATTAGGAATTTGTATGAACATCTGACTTGTCGAATGACTGAATAACTGAATTGATAAAAATATAATAGATCGAGGCACTTAATGGTCCAACAAAAGATTAAACTTTGCATTAAATTCTAATAAAGGTTATACGAATCGATGAATGAACGATAACATAAAATAGACAATTATACCCATTAAATAATAAATATTAAATTTTGAGCACTTACAAATATATGCAACGGTTGAGTTTTCAATCAACATAACACCTCAATTGATGCGCAATCATACCAATTCTAAAAAGAAACACTGATTGATAATAAGATTATATATACACCGATTTCTCTTATTCCCAAACATTGGAAGGTTGTAATCCTAAATTCATAAGAGAAAACACAAGTATAAAATACTAGCCTCAATATTCTTGTGATTTTTAATAATTACGAAGCCAAGCCCTCTAGTTTTAATATTTTCTCACACTTACTCATTCCCAAATTCTGATTATTTTTCAATTTTGTAAAATAATTTCTAATATAAATATCAAAAGATATACCGAATAGTAAATTTCATATACTATAACCTCTTAGTAATAGTTGTGGTGTATAATATTCAAATAAAAAGGTTAAAAAGTTTGATCCGATTTTATTCAGATGACTAATCAAATTCTAAATACGCATTAAGTGTAAAACGAATTTGTCTATTTATTGTGCGCTCCAATCTCAAATCTTAATGGAGAATTTTCATAATGTTATTTGGCATTATAATTTCCTAGACCACAAATGGCCTCTATACCACCATGTCAATAAACATGGGAAACTCATCAATATTCTCAAGATACAAATTTTCACATACCATAAAACCATATGAAATTAAATTTCAATTAGTTTCCATGATATTTACATGAATGCATCATTCCAATACAATATCAAAACAATTAAATTGCATATTATATATCCACATTTTCAATAATTAAATATAATATAAGCTTTTAACTTACTCTACAAGCTGATATTTTACAATTTTCCTTCATTTAACCAGCAGATTTTCCAAGTAATGAGGCCTCATGCTTTCCCTAAGACTCATGCATGGTGTTCATTGAGATCATCCACGCTTATTTTTATTGCCATTTATTTATTTATTTATTATATTTTTTAATTATAAATATCTGCAGCATATTTTTTACGAGTGGATAGCTAATTCAGGTTGATTGGCTGGCGAAATTCTCCGTACAAGATTGCTCGTGCGAAGAGAGCGAAATGGGTGGCGTAATGGCAAGGCAGCGAGATCGTTCGGGCCCCGCATACAAGAAATTTTCAGGTGATCCCGACACCAGGAAAGATCGTGTACGGAGAGGGTATGTGCCGTTGATGGTCGGAACCGGAAGGGTGAAGGAAAGATTTATGGTGCCGATTCGGCTGACGAAGCACCCTGCGGTGGTTGCGTTGCTTAGATCATCTGCTGACGAGTTCGGTTATGATCAACCAGGAGTGCTCCGAGTTCCGTGTGAGCCCCACTCGTTCAAGCGAGTCATCAGGGAAATACGTATGAACAATTGATGAAATGTATAGGTTTCTTAAAAAATTAATATTTGATCTAAAAATTCAGACTAAAATCACTGACATATAATAAAAATTTTGAATAATTATATCATTTGATTTCATTTCAAATGGAAATATTTTTTTTATAATGAATTCGGTTTTGTTTGGGATTATTGATTTTTAAATTATCAATTAGTTGAATTATCGGTATATGTACATATATTTAAAAATAAAAAATATTTTAATTTGATATAAATATTATATTTTATTATTTATAAAAGTATTTGATGAGTTTGGTAAATCCGATCTAAAAAGAAAGGCCGCAAATGAAATAAATATTTAGTATAATTGGAAGCCCAGAAAATATACAAGTAGGCCCCAGTTAGTAGCCCTTACTGATTCAGTCCAACAGTTTAATAATTTTGGTTCAAAAAATGAGCCTGTATAATTTACCATAACCAGCTGGACAAACCTCTTCAAAATAACCGCCGTATAGCGGAACCACCCACTTCTCACGAACTTACCGTAACTAATTGGTTGGAACAATACAACTGTCTTATCCTATTCATGGGTGGTTAATCCAACTGCCATTCACCTCTATAATTACTCATTTTATTCTCATGAAAAAGGCGGAGAATAGCCAAAACAGTCAGAGATCAAGAATCCAAAAATAAAGGAGGAAGAAAATAGAGGAAATGTCAATCACATCTATTCTAAGGAGACCAGCCCTCTATCATCCCAAGAAGGTCAAACCCTCAATCATCCCATGAGGCCAGAAAAATCTCTCAGGAGTCCACCTAAGTAAAGGCTCTTCCTTCAAGAGATCTTCCATTCAAGTGACTAACCATTCCTCCAGAACGCTCCAATGATCCATAAACCACTGTACAATCTAACAGTGCATCTAATACGTCATTCTGCGGGGGCACTATTAAGCCAGTCAATCTATCAAGACATCTCTGCCGCCCCATTTGCGACGCACTTTTTAAACCGTCCATTAATCGATCATACCTAAACACTCAACCCACCAATACATGTATCTAAATATCATCATTGTATCTTTTTATTCTCTTAAAAAAACATCTGATTTGAGACGTCGGAGGATATACGATATGAAAGTAATTTTTGTCGCCTCTAATCTTTTATTTTTAATTTGCGTAGTGCAGAAGTTTGATATCTTATAAAAGATCGGATCCATATCGATCAACCCAATATAAAGATCCGATTCACGATTTTTAATCCATAAGATAATCCAAATTTGTGGTACAAAATAGTATTTTATTTAAAAAAAGGAGTATAACTTTATTGATATTGATGATTGATTAAGTAATAAAAATTTAAAAGAGATCCCCAAGATTAAAAAAAGAAGTATATGAAGTTAAATAAAATTTACATTGTTTAAAGTCATTAATTAGAGTTTTATGATTATAAATTTTATATTATATATATAATCTTAATGGCAATATTATATAATTTAAATACCAATTAATATTATTGTGCCCGACCAATTAAACGGTTAAAGAAAAAAGTATAATTTTATTAATATTGACAATTAATTGAGTAATAATAATTTAAAACACATCTAAAACAAAAAACAAGTGTATAAAGTTAAATAAAAATTAATTATTTATAATTATTAGATCAATGTTTTAACATTATAAATTCTATATCATATATATAATAAATAAAAATATCATATTATTTAAATATTAGTTAAATATTTAAAGTGCCGACACAATTGAAATATAAAGTGAGAGAGTTGTCTCTCTCAACGCAGGCCGTAGGGACATGACCTAATAGCTATTGTCCTATTAATTTTTATTTAAATTTGATTTATATTTTATTCAAATTCGATTTTAATAAGGTTACTATGTAATTAAACTACAGCAATGTTAAATTATGGACTATCAACTAACAATAATTTTATTTTTATTTTTTTTCATGGAATAAATTTAGACCATCCGATAAATTCGACCAAAAATTTAAAGTCAGCCTCCTGAATAAGACAGAAGGCCTAATCCTAATAAGAATCAGATTAATCGCTAATTTTATATTTTTATTAAAAAATTACTTTTTAATTATTTGATTTTTGATTAAAGAAAATTTAAATAAATAATTAACAAATTTATCAAATCACATATTTACATTAAGAAGCAGCAATCTGACTTTATAAATGTGCATATTTGCTAGTTGGGGGCTATACCCTCAACCATTTGTCATTTAAACCATTTGATTTAAATGTATCTTCAGAATTATTACATGATTTTATAATTTAATAATATAAAAATAAATATTATAAATATATCTAAATTTATATCTAAAGTTCTTTTTTGGAAGGACTTAGAGCCAATTTTCTTTATTTATTTTTATCTTTTTTTTTTCATGAGAATTATAAAATTGATACATGAAAAAGAGTTTTGCCTATTATAATTTTCTAGATGAGAATTCCTTAAATCAAAAATTAGAAAAATTATCAAAGAAATTTTCACTTATCAATTTGAAGGTATTCACTTTTACAATTATCCATAAATATATCTTTATCAAAATTTATATGACATATAATTTTATCATTTATAGGATAGAAAGATAATTAATTTTTAATTACATAAATATCTTTCTTTCTATCAAAAATTATACTAATTAAGAAAATAACTTATCTAATAAAAAATAACAAATCATATGAGATTGTAATATTTAATTATAACAATAAATTTATAAACATAAATTATATTATATGGGATAATTATTACATGATGAGCACAAAAAATTACTTGTGTTGAACCCTCACCTATTCAAGGCTTTTGATGCGTCCAGAGATTCAAATTAACGAACAAATTAGGGGACCACTTAATCTGCCCAAGTAATCGAGTTGAAATGAGTTCGATCCTCAATAGTTCGAACCCAAATCCTATGCAACGCAATTAATGAACAGAAAGCCAGAGAATTGTGGGACTTATTTCTCAATATATCCATCAACGCTTATCAGGCAGGTAGCTAACCAGAGGATGAAAATATTTCTGGACACTGATGATGAGGAGAGGGACGCTTGTCGATGCCTACTCTGATTACAGACGGAGGGGCCCTTTGCGCCACACTCTACGAGTTGCATTCATCGGTCTTGCAGTGTGAGGACTCAAAGTCGACGGGAGGCCTGCATAACCATCGGTTGAAGCGGGAGAACGGGTCCTCTCTTCAAAGGTTAGGAGTAAGTGGAATTCTACTTTCAGTATCTCCTTCATGGATTTCTCCTCCCTTCTTCTCCTTCATTCTTATTACCCCTCTCTCTTATTTCCCCCTCCTCCTCTTTTAGATAGAAGGAAAGAGATATTTATAGAAAAAAGGTGGCAGCTAAGAACTGGCAAGGTCTTAATGGCATCACGATTCTCTAGCGTCGTGTGAGCGCTTTTTTCTACTTTTTTTGGCAAGTTGTGCCATTTTAGGTGGACAGAAAGAGGGGTAGCTGTTGGTACCTATGGTGTGGCGAGCTGGCAATCAGGTAGGCTTTCATGTTAAACTGAATCTATCATGTGTGAATCACTGGGCTACGTTAATGGGCCAATTGGATGGTCGGTCTCTATGATTCGAACTCTACCGAATGAATCTTAGGCCATGTGAAACTTTTGATAGGCTTTCGTTGCTCTTGGATCGGTCTCCTCTGCGGGCCACTCCTAGGTTGGCCGAAAGATTACTAGATCCATCACTAATCCCCTATGTTCAGAGGTTTAAAATTTTAATCCCCGACATATTCTAATGGGACGTCACCGAGCAGGCCTTCACACGCAATTTTCTTCCCGATGTGCGCTCCTTCCTCATGCATTTGGCAGCTCCGGCATGATTTAATGTCCATTTAATGCTGGCAATTTTTCACCAATAGTGCTCTATGTGTAGTTATCACGATTCGTCTAATTTATTGAGGGCGGATTTCCTCCCCTGGCTATAAATAGAGAGGCTCTCAATGCCTTACTTCACGAATTGCCTTTACCAACTAAATCGTGCAAGAGTTTAAAACTGGCATAGAGCCTACACAACCACGTGCCAAGATTGGTGGAGACTCTTGTCCGATATTTGAAGTTGATACTACAGATGCATCTGAAGTCTACCTTAGTTTCCCTCTTTTGAGCCTGATCTGCACCGTCCTCGTGTGGTAGCAGAGGAGGTGCGGGTCTTGGTAGCCACAATTGCCTTCTCCCCGCTGGTGTTCAAGCATCCCTTTTTCGAGCACTTTGAAGGGCAGGCGCCTCCGCCCGTCAGACAATTGATGAAAACATCCCTTCCTATCTGGGCGAGCACCTTGACCCTTAGTTTCCCTTGGTAGGACTGCTTTCGGAGACTATTGGGGAGGAGAAGCTCCAGTCCTCATTCTAGAGTCATGTTGTGGCCTTTGGCGCCGTGTCGAGTCCAACAAAGACCCACAGACTTTGGAGGTCATTGCCATATTTCAGAGCTTGGATCTTGGGAAGTAGCCTCCCGGGTGAGAGCAGTAATATTGTGCTTTGCTCTTGCAATTGAGAGCTTTGCATGCTCTTCCTGCCGTGCTACATTCTCCAAAGGGGGTGGATAGCAGGGAGGCCAGCTTTTGTGGGGTGCGGTTACATTTTTCTTTTCGATCATAGCTATCTTTCCCAAAGCCGTTTGGATGAACGTCGTTGGGTCATTACTACATGTATTTTTATTTCCTTCCGATGTGGTATGCATGGTGTTAAAAACTTGTACTTTGTAAAAGAAATTAATGAATAAAACTATTGAGCATTGCTTATTCTCATGTTTCATGGCCCCAATGTTCCTGTATGATGTGAACGATTTGAGCACTTAAACATTGCTTTTCGTTTCTTGGCGTCCGACAATATGATATTTTGAGCCGCTAGAAACTCGGCCTTCTGGCAATCCTGACTCACGGTTGTTCACCCCGAACACTAGGTCGGGATATGAGTTGGTTAGATCAGCCCCAAGCCTATTAAGGGGGCATGCCACCGGTTTACGCTTTTAGAAAAGCGGGGTGCCAAGTCATCATTACCTGCGCCTTACTGCTGACTTAAGGCTCGAGGTGGTAGTTGTCAGCGGACTTAGTGAGGAGGCGACACATCGACCCTTTTAATGAGGCCAACGAAAAGACGTGCCACTGCACCACATGGTGAAGGACACGTGTACAGCAATTATGGGGATGTGACCCCTTTGGTATCTCTCGAACGACACCGTTGTGGGCTGAAGTGTTGGCTATTTAAACATTGAGTCTTCAACCATTCTCACATCTTCTCTTCTTTTGGAACATCTCTGTCCTAGTTTGCCATTTTCCTTGCGAACTCCTGTAATTTCAAATGGCTTCCCAAGGAATTACCAATATCCCATCGGTTTTGGCTAGCAGAGATATAGAGTATCTATGCGGCAGATGCCACATTCCGAGCTTCATTCCATAAGCTGAGCCTAGTGCAACGGATGGGGCTTGCTCCCCTCCCCCTAGGTTTATAACCATTTATTGAGAGTTTCTATGGGTCGGTCTCCACATCCCTCTTGCAAGGGAGCTAAGCGAGATCCTGAGGGGGTTGAAGATCCCTATGGTCCATCTCAATCCAGACGTTGTTCAGTACTTTGTGACTCTGCGTGCCTTTTTTGTGTCAAGAGATTTACTTTAGATGTCTAGGCTTTGAAGGTGTTTCTTTGAATCGGCCAACAGGGTGACTAGGTCTCCTTCATCCCCCGAGGGAGATTTCAACTGTGCGGGGGAAACCCCAGTTCGACAAAGGGTTGGAAGACACAATTTTTTTTTTTTTAGCGAGTGGCGCTGGCTAGAGGGTCCCGAATAACTGGGGTAGGGTCAATAGCTTCTACGCCAGTGACATCCTGCAATATGATGCACGAATGGGGCGACCCTTGACAACGCTAGTTGATGATCACCCCAACGTTCTACGCCATATGGAAGCTAGGCCTCCCAGGGCGCCCTAGAGGGAGAGCCGGCTGAGACTTCGCTGGAGGAAAATGGCACCTCCACTGTGTGGGGCCGCCATCTCAAGAGAAGGTGTGAGGCACGGTTCTTCCGAGACTCTCCCAAGCGACCTTCTGAGGGAGTGGCTCCTCCACCACCTACTTTATCCAAGGAATGCTGGAGGATTGACGTGGCATGTGAAAGGGTGTCTCTTTTGGTCACAAGTGGGCCATCTAGGGGGCCTGGCCCGGATCAGTCATCCTCGGATGATTTGGGCCTTGACGATTCATCTAATGAATCAGAGGGGGAGGAGTCATCGGTTGGCTTTGTTGGCGGAGCAAGGGTTTTCTCAGCCAAGGGGCCAGGCAAGCCTACCTGCAACGTAGCTATGTCCGGAGGGAGGACCCCGATCTTGGTGGTGTCTTATTTAGAGGCGTTTGCGTCTGCTTTTCCCACAGCGCTTGCTGAGGCAGGTGCTGGAAGGGCCCGAGCGGAAGAGGATACAACCGGGGATGAACTAGAGGCTGAGGCAGTTGTTGATGGGGCATTTCGCCTAGAAGAGTAGATGCGCGAGCTTCCTAGTGTCTTTGGTAGGCTCAACCCTTCTCCGAGCCTTAATGTGCCTCTTCCTCCGAATGCGCCACCCCTATGCTCTCCGCCGATTCCTATTGGAGCTGAGGAATCGCCTAGCCCATCAAATTGTGGAGGGCCTTTCCACTATGAGGTACTGCGCCACAAGTCTCTTTCCTTCGAAATCATCGTGCATTTCTACTGGTGCTCTCGATTAACTGTTGTTTGTTGTCTAGCAAGTCCAAAAAGCACTCCGGGTAGTCAAGAGGGTGCTACATTTGAGGGACATTGAAATCCAGCGGTTGTCCTAAGAGCATGCGAATCTCACAACGCTGGATAATAGGGAGCACCAAATAAGTGCTGCAATCACTAAGGCTCTGCGGAGTGAAGAGTGGGCTGTCTACCTCGACCGGACATTGTCCAAGTCAAAGGCAAGATACTAGGAGCTCATAAAGGCCAATGCCAGGGCTCTAGATTGGATCGTCTCACTCGAGGATGAACTTTGGAGGGTATGGCGACAACTTGTTGATCTTTGGAATGAGAATGCCTGACTTAGGGGGGATCCTCAATCTGGTGTGCTATTAGGAGAAGTTTGGAGGCTTGTACCGCACGGACCAAGGGGTCCCTACCCCTAGGATGTCGCCTGGGTAGTAGACGTAGGCAGCTTTTTGTACTTGTTGTAGGCACTTGGGTGCTGGGATTATGCTTTTTGGGATCTTCAATGAATCAATTAGATTGCCCTAACTATTGTTGCTGATGTCTCTCATTATGTTGATTTATTTTTGTACTGTATAGACTTTGTTTCGTTGATTGAGCATCATTGCCATCTCCGTCGAACTTAAATGGATGCATTTGTCCAGCTGCGCTAGCTCCCTCTTTGAGGAGCTCATGGCACGGGAAAATCCTTGCTGGCTAGGCACTGCCGCCATCATCGCTAGTCTTTGGCCAAGCGCATTCATCCACTCATGCTCTTTCCTGTGGGAGGAAGTGATGGCATGTTTGGTGAGCCTCACTAGGGCGGACTGTGTTTCATGGTCACAACCGCTATGTTTTGGTGAAGCCTAAGCCGTCGTCCGCACGTATCATTTGGCGCTCAATCCTGTTAGAGGACGTCGTAACTTTGTGTATTTAGTCCTGATCCACCGATCTTCGTTGACTGATGGTACTTGTTCCTATTGAAGGAAGTTATCGCACGCATGCTATAACGTCCCCTAAGGTTTTGTATTCAACTGTGCGTAGATCACTCGGGAGCGAGATCGTGGTTCAAAATTTGACCGTATATAGGATGCTTGGTTACGGGACCGAAATTCTTTGACCGTTCATAGGTCGAGCTATGAGTGAATGAGAGTCTACCTGACCTAGGGGTAGTTTAGGTCGTTTAATGTTGTGAGATGTTATACAAACACTCGCATGAGTCAACTAAACAAAGGAAATGATGATTTTATTAATTAAGGCATGGTTCAAGCAATCTATATGATGTATGCAGGACTCACCTAGATTTAGCACGGAATCATTGACGATGCTTGTGGTGGATGGAGAACTATGCCCATGGGACCATCCCGGGTGTACAGCTTGTGCGCACCGCTCTAGAGGGTTGCCGAGGTGCCTTGTCAGCATTCTGGCCTATGGTCTCTACGCTCTAGGGGACTTGGTCCTCTACCTCGGACCAATAGGCCACTGCATCGCCGCGGGGCTGAGTGGTCCACTTGCTGGTGGCTTGAGCTCCGTTGTTGATTGGTACAGCCATAGGCTACTCGAACTGGTATGGTGCTTGGTCGGATGATGCCTGTTGTGATGCGATGGGCAGCAAGCCGAGTATGTCGAGCCCCCTGTCGTGAGAATCGTAATAACTTTTGCAAGATCTATTACTCTGCACAGGGCTGATGAGAGGCGTTGGGATCAGCCTTGTCAAGCCCTCGGGTCAAGCATCTCGCTTCAGCGAGGGAATGATGTGGAGCCTATCAGCACTACAGAAGCTTTTTTTATGGGTCAATGGTTACCGGCCGTCTTCAGAATAGAAAAAGTGTCACCGCTCTAGGCTTTTGTCCTACACTCTAGGACCGGGTCAATCTTCTCGTAAGGAGTGGGTCTTGTCGCTTAGATTTTGCCATATAACAAGGTTCTCAGGTGGTTGAGTTCTTCTTTTTGTGGGTGGTCCTATCCCTCAGCTTTTCAATGCCGCACTTAGTGGAGTATTTGCCAAGGGATTGGGCCCCATTGCCGACGTTTGTGGCCTTAAGAGCCTCAATTCTGCACTTGACTCTTTGCTAGTTAGATTTGTGCTAGTGGGGCCCTCACTTGTATCTAGCATGGCCGTTGGTGGCGTTCATAGATCTCCTTCGACCCTAAAGGGATGGGCACCAAGCTCGAGATGTGAAGCCCCACCGTATGGCCTGTTGCGGCGGTCGGCATGGAGTGTGGGCTCAGTAGCTTTTGTGTTTCTTGATTAATCTTGCGGCCTCCGCCTTCATTGGCCAGTAGCTGCCCGAGGCAAGATCTCAAAGGCAGGACACTCATTGCTGACTTGCAACCAAGAGGTTCCGAGGGAAGCCTTGCTTGACACACAGGATGATTCTTTTGGCATGGAATGCTACACGTGGGGGTTGCTGGCTCTATCGCCCTCGAGGACGTTCTAGCCTGTTGCTTACTTCGCACTGGGTGTGACCGAGGTCTGGGGAGCTTGGTAGTGCTTAGATCGGACTCAGGTGGAACATCGGGTGAGGACATCGTGCGTGAAGTCCTAGGTCGGCGAGGTGTCTAATAATACTTCATGGAGCTCTCCTTTTTTGGATGAGGGGTCTCTTATCACCTTGTGGCTCGGTTTATCCTTCAATCATGCTTAGACCCTGTCTCCCATGGTCACTCGGGCCACAAGGTCATCAGGCCTTTGACTCTTATGAGGTGGGGGCAGCCTCCCCCTTGCAAGTGCTTCCCACTAGCACAGAGGTCCAAGAGTAGGAGGTAGAGCACCGGCGTGGCATCTTCAAATGGATGTGGTTGGTTTAGGCAAGCCGATCATCCTTGTGACTACCCGGGAGGGGTTGTCATCACGGGAGATGATGCCCATGGCCAACGCATTGATCCCTGTGCCAATGCTAACCATTCTTTTTTTATAGGTGCGATGGTTAGACTTTGCGGTTGCTTCCAACAGACGGCACCAACGTTACGTCCAGGGATCCAACTTATTGAACGAGTTAAGCGGTCACTTAATTTGCCAAAGAGGTCGAGTTGAAGTGGGTCTAATTCTTATTACTTTGAACTTGGATCCTACGCAATACAACTAACAAACAGGAGATCAGAGGATGATAGGACTTACTCTTCTATATATCCTCTGACGCTAAAATTAAAAAAATTTTTCAATCGAATAGAAAGACAGGAGGAAAATAAATATGCGAGGATGTATATACGTGGATTGAGTGTTGACGAAAAATTAGGCTCTAGTAAGTATGCTCGGCTAGGGAGTGACTTAGAAACAGAGGGCAGAGCTCCGATGAGTGTGTTTAGTAGGGAAATGGTTTTGAGAGACGGAGGGATGAGCTCTATTGAGTGCGCTCGATTAGGGGCGGCTTTTAGAGACGGAGGGTTGAACTCCAATGAGTCTGCCCAACCAGGGAGCAGCTTAGGAACGAAAGGTTAAGCTCCTGCAAGTGCACCCAACCGATTGATGGCTTCTAGAGAGAGAGAATTTTGCACTCATCGAGAAGTGGCTGGTTGATGAAAGCTCTCGTAGGCGGATGGCTAATTAGAGGAGGAAAGATTCTTGGGTACTAATGATGAGGAGAGGGACACTCGTTGATACCCACTCCGGCTACAGACAGAAAGACTCTCTGTGCCATGCTCTATGAGTCACATTTACCGGTCTTATAGCGCGAGTCGATAGGAGGCCTGCACAACCAATGGTCAGAGTGGGAGAACAGGTTCTCTTTTCAAAGGCCAGGAGTGAGCGGGATCCTGCCTTCAGTATCTCCTTCATGGATTTCTCCTCCCTTCTTCTCCTTCGTTCTTATCGCCCCACTCTCTCTTCTTTCCCCCCTCCTCTTTTCTTTTAGATGGAGGGAAAGAGGTATTTGTAGAAAAATTGTGAAAGTTAGATGTCAATAAGGCCTTGATGGTGCCACAATTCTCTGGTGTCACATGGGCGTTTTTTTTTACTTTTCTGGCAAGTTACGCCTTTTAAGGTGGTCAGAAAGGGGTTGGCAGTTGATGCCTACGGCTCAGTGGGTTGACAATTAGACATGTTTTCATGCTAAACTGAATTTGTCAAGTGTGTACCACTGGGCTGTGTTAATAAGCCGATCAGATGGTCAGCCTCTGTGGTCTAAACTTCACCGAATGAATATTGGGCAGTGTGGACCTTTTGATGGGCTTTTGCTTGGCTGGCCCAAGGATTACTGGACCCATCAGTTTCAAACATTTCACTCACTCTTAAAATTTTAAATAACTTGTCAACTCACTTTTATATCACTTATCTCGACACCACCTTTTATATTGTGTTTAGTTATAAATAAGTTATGATTGCTAAAAAGAAAAGTAAAAAAAAAAAACCTACAAAAATATAGGTATTATTGGTGATTTAAAAGATAAGTCTTAATATAATGATAAGACTATTTCATTATTATATTAAAATTTCTAATTTAAATTATGAGAAATAATCTTTATAATGCAAAAGTCTAAATCTCCTCGATTAGGCTATTTAATTTGTATAGAAGTCAACGAATACTTTCATGTCATAGTCTTAATTTGTGTCTATCTAACACCTTAGATTGATTAGTCAAACAAGACTATTGTGTTCAAGAGTTGAAAAAAATCTATTTTATATAATCAGCCCATTTAAAAATTTGACTTGAATATTTATAATTTATCATGCAACTTAATGTTAATTTTAAATGAAGGTTAGCGATGATAATACAATGAATTAATTATATATTTAGGCCTATTAATTTTGCTACGTAGCCACTCTTGGAACCCTAATTT